>CM028340.1:21707500-22907500 GCA_016647705.1 Eucommia ulmoides | reverse complement strand
CTATTGAAGTCCTCCAATCAATTTCTTCTTCTAACCAACCTATACACGCACACTGAAGGGTTGGAGTGATCGATGGCTGATCTTGAAACTCAACCAGTTCAGACTTCTATTATGATTGTAAAGTCGAAGCAAGTATAGACAAAGCGTCAGCCTTGGCATTTAAAGTTCTTGGGATGGCTTCAAATTTACAACTTTGAAACTGAGAGGTGAGATCTTTTACTTTTTCTGCATAGAGGCATAATTTGTCTCCATTTATTAGAAACAAGACATTGACCTAGTTGATCACCACTTGAGAGTTTGACTTTACTTCTAGATGCTGAGAACCTAACTCCTTGGCCAGAGTTAGCCCGAGAACCACTGCTTCATACTCTATTTCGTTATTAGAAGCTTGAAAACCCAACTGCACGGCTTTTTCAAGTTGATCACCCTCAGGTGTCTGTATGATTATTCCTACTCCACATCCTTTTATGTTTGAGGCTCCATCAACCCATAATTTCTACTGAGCTGCAGAACAAGATGTTACTCTTTCATTTAATGAATGAGTAAATTCAGCAATAAAGTCAGCTAAAGTTTGCCCTTTGATTGCTGTTCTGGGTTTGTACTGGATGAAAAATTCACTCAGCTCTACAGTCCACTTCATTAGACATCCAGATGCCTCTGGTTTGTGCATTACTACCTGGAGTGGGTATGAAGTCAGCACAGTTACTATATGTGATTGGAAATAGGGTCGGAGTTTCCTAGCAGCAATTTCCAAAGCTAATGCTAGTTTTTCCAACTCCGTATAATGGGTTTCAGCTAAAACCAACAATTTGCTGATGTAGTAGACCGGCCTTTGCCCTCCTCCATGTTCTTGAACTAGTGTAGCTCTTACTGCCACCGGAGTTACTGCTAAGTACAACTTCAACTCTTCTCCTGGGTATACTTTTGCCAGTGTTTCTACTGAGCCCAAATAATCTTTTATAGACAAAAAAGCCCGCTCACATTCATCATCCCACTAAAAGGTCTTGTTTCCCCTCAAAATTTTGAAGAAGGGCGCATACCTATCAGTAAATTTTGAGATGAATCTGTTTAATGCTGTCAATCTTCCAGTTAACACTTGAACTTCTCGTATACAAGAAGGGGATTTTAGATTCTTGACAGCTTCTATCTTCCCTGAATCTACTGTAATGCCGAGCTGATTAACTACAAAACCAAGAAACTTGGTAGAAGTGACACCAAAAGCGCATTATTCAGGATTCAACTTCATGTCATACTTTCTTAAAACAGAAAAAGCTTCAGCTAGATGGGAGAGATAATCTGTTTGCTTAGAACTTCTGACCATCATATTATCTATATAAACTTCCATGGTGGTCCCAATTTGATTTTGAAAAATACAATTCACCAACCACTGGTAAGTAGCACCTGTATTTCTCAAACCGAAAGGCATTAACTTATAACAATAAGTACCTTTTGGTGTGATAAATGATGTCCCTTCCTCATCTTGCTGATCCATGTAGATTTGATTGTAGCTTAAGTAAGCATCCATCATGGATAGGAGTTGATGCCCAGCAATAGCATCAACCATCTGATCAATCCTTGGCATCGGATAACAATCTTTAGGGCACGCTTGATTTAGATCGGTAAAATCCACACACATCCTCCATTTTCCATTCTTATTTTTGACAAGAACTGGATTAGCCAACCATCTTGGGTATGTCACTTCCCTGATGTGGTAAATAGAAAGCAATTTCTTCACTTCAGCTCCAATTACTTGTTCTTTCTCAGGGCTGAACGTTCTTCTTTTTTTGCCGAACTGGAGGATATGATCTACAAATTTCCAAATGATGAATAGCAATATCAATACTTATTTCTTTCATATCAGCCCACGACCAGGCAAACATATCCAAGTTCATTTGAAGCAGTTTCCTGATCTCCTCCTCCTTAGTTTAGCTCAATGATTCGCCAATCATAAGCTTCTGAGTACCGTTATTGAAAGTAATCTGTTTAACTTGCTCAACAGGTTGAATAACACTAGAATGCTCCCTGAAATCATCAATCTCTCCCGCCGAGTCCACAGAGGCTTCATGAACTTTATTTGATTGTTATAAAGGAGAGATTTTTCCCTTCATAGCAATGGCAAAATAATGCCTTGAAGAGGCTTCATCTCCCCTTATTACTGCCACTAAATCTCCTCTAGCATACTTCACGCATTGATGATACGTTGACGCTACAGTTCTCATTGCGTGCTGATAGGTGTGAAAAACCTATCTATTTCTAAACCGGATTTGTTAGTTCTTAAGCATTTTAGTTATATTTAATTGTGTTTTAGTATGTTTTAGTGTAGAACAGGTGAAAGGACGTCAAAGGGAGAGAAACAAGTGAAAACGGTGGAGAAACGGTGAACAAAATGTGCAAAATAGGGTTTCGGTGAATGAAGACCACCACTTAAGTAGAAGTTCCACCGCTTAGGCGAAAAAGAGGTAGAATGTTGGAGTGCTGAAGGGATGAGCCACCGCCTAGGTAATAAAACCACCGCCTAGGCGAGAAAACAACAGAATATCTTGCCAGCAGCCACCGCCTAAGCGGAAAAACCACCGCTTAGGCGAAGTTATCGACAAAACTTAACCGACTTAAGTCCACCGCCTAAGCGGTGAACCACCGCTTAGGCGTTGACACTCTGCAAAGAAATATCTATTTTTAGATATTTTGAAGATATTTTCCAAATCCCTCATTTTAACCCCTTTTTCCACCAAACCTAAACGACCCCTTACACCTTAGACACTCCTTAGACGTGGGAGAGGGCTTGGTTGTTCTTGAGAGCTCTCTTCCACCTTAGTTAGATTAGATTAGATTAGTTTAGGAAATAGATTAGATTAGTTGTAAAGAGTGTTCTTGGCCAATCCTTGAAGAGCAAGAAGAAGAAGTTCATCAAGCGAGAAGAGGAAGCTCGGGAGGACTGTTCTTTGGCGAAAGTGGACTACTCCACTTTGAGATTTGGCTTTTCTTCCCTTGTTTCCATCTTTGTATTTAATGTTTATTGTTGATGATGATGATCTCCTTTTGATTTAATGTTGTATTGGTTAAGAACATGTTAGTGTAATTTAGAGATTAGTTAGGGAAATGTGTAGTTGTGTAAATACTCGTTTGGTTTAATATACGTTTCTTTAACGGTTGCTGCTTTTAAGTCCGATTGTGTTTATCATTTGATGATGATCTTAATATGCTTGTAACGGTATTAGGGTTGGATTTGAGAATCTAGGGTTTGACATTCGGGAGAGGTAACCCTGGATTCGGACTAGGGTAAACACATCGTTACGACCTAACGACCCGGGAGGGCGTTAGTTAGTGTGTAATCGATGACGTTGGGTCAAGACTCACGCGGCCTAAAGTCGTTAAGATGTTGAGGGAGACCTTTTCGTCGAGGTGAAGTCGCGTATTCCCTCGTCTTACACTCGGAAGAGGTGATAGAGGAGTTTACGAACCGAGATTGTCGGATACCCAAACTCTGTTATTGTTAACCGAACGAAATCAAACGTGTATTAAGTGAATGAAATCAATCCCTAATTAATCAACCTAGTTAGAATTAACCCACTAATTGTAGTTTAGCTTAGTTTAATTTCAATTCATGTTTTCCGTCGTCAGGATAACAGGAGACTATATCAATTGCAGTATTCAATTCAATTATTCACACTTTTCTCTGTGGGAACGATATCCGATCTTCAAAGATCCACTATATTAAAACTTTAGACCTCGTATACTTGCGAGCGTAAGTAGGCATGCGCAAATCCGCCCCTACCACGTGCAACCAGGGTCGGCCTAGAATGGCATTGTATGTCGATATTGAGTCTATCACCATGCATTCCGTGGCCTTGGTATAACCTTACTCCTCCTTATTAGAGGTGACTAACAAAATAATTTTGCCACAAGGAGAAGTAAGATCACCATTAAATCCGACCATAACAGTCTGTGTTGAGCTCACATCTAAGCTCGGCACTCCCATCTATTTCAAAGTACTAACGAAGATAATGTTTGCTGAGCTACCATTATCAATCAAGATACGTCGGACCTGGAAGCTTGAGATCCACAAAGATATGTGATAGGTGTGAAAAACCAATCTATTTCCAATCCGAATTGGTTAGTTTTCAAATATGTTTATAGTTATTTTTATTATTTTTTAATTAGTTTTCATACTTTTTGTATAACTCAGGTGTGTAGGTCAAAAAGATAAGAAACTAGAGCTAAAACAATGAGATCAAACCAAAGCGGTTCGAAGTTACGGTGGATAAACAATCTCGGAGGCTAAAAGCTGAAACAGGCCCACCGCTTAGGCGTCCAGACCACCACCTAAGTGGTGAAAATGCAAAGAAGAACAAAATGTTAATGACGGATGACCGCTTAGGCGAAGATTCTATCGCCTAAGCGGAAATCCAGCAGAGGACGCAAATGGGCTACTGACAGCCGCTAGCCTAGGCGAAAATTCTACCGCCTAGGCAAAATTCCAACAGAATGTTCGCCAAGTCCACCGCCTACTTCACCGCTTAGGCGATCAGATCGAACCGACCTAACTCCACCTAGGCACAATTTCTACCGCCTAGGCGGATTTTCCCTGCACAGCCTTGAGATATTTTTAGATATTTTTAGGATATTTTTGCTATAAATATCCCATCTCCTCCCCCTTGGCTGGTATCTCTATTCTCTTTTTTTCATTTTTTGAGCCTCTTAGGCTATATTTAAGCCGAGGATTAGGAATTTTAGGTGTGGAGCTCACATCCCGAAGTGGAGAAGACGATGAATCGATCGTTGAGCGTTCTTAGTGGTTTATCGTCGGATGAGGCTAAGTTCTTCAATCGTTTTTTCTTATTTCTTTATCTTAGGAGTATGTGAGCATGTTTAGCTCGTTAGTTTATTGTATATGCGGCTATGACCCTGAGCTAAATATGGATTGTAGTAGGGATTAACATATAATTTATAAATACATTGTTTAGATGATTTTCGTATTTCGTTTGTGATTGTTCTTCGTAGTTTGATTGTATTTATCGTATTGTTTGTTTATTATGCTTGGATTGATAAATGGAGAATACAAGGTTTTGACAAAACCCCAGATTCGAATTAAGGTAAACAAAATCAACGATTCTATAACCCGGTCGGTGTTTGAATCGTGGACAATCGATGACGTGGGGCAAGATACACGCTACCTAGGGTCGTTAAGATGTTGAGGGGGACCTCTTCATTGACTCAAAGTTGTGTTATATCCCTCGTCTTACACTCGGAAGAGGTGGCGAGGGAGTTTTAGAACGAAGATTATCGATAGGGTAAATACAACGCGACGATCCAATAACCCGAGAGGGAGTTAGATTGTGTGCAATCAATGACGCTGGGCGAGACTCACGTGACCTAGGGTCGTTAAGACATTGAGGGGGACTTCTCCATTGGATCGGAGTCATGTATTCTCCTGTCTTACACTCGAAAGAGGTGGCAGTGGAGTTTACGTACCGAGGTTGTCAAATAGGTCAAACACCGTAAACGTAAGTAAATCGAAATCGAACACGTATTTGTAAACACGTTAATCCCTAGGCAATTCTTCACCCTAAAACATATTAGCATATTAGTGTAGTTAATTTCACATATATTAATATTAGTTTAACTAATTAAATACATTTTGTTTCTCTTAGATAAACTTAGGTCACGACAAACGCGGTATTTGATAGTAATGACAACAATCCCTGTGAATACGATAAGCCGATCTTAACGATCATACTATACTAAAACTTAGACCTCGTATACTTGCGAGTGTAAGTAGCGTCGTGTCATTTCGCGCGCCACCAATATGACTAAGGCATCTTCATGTGGGTGGACAATTCCTCTACAATCATCCTCAGAAAAATAGATAATAGGACCTGGCTTCGTCACTGCTAATGTCTCACTATAGTAACGTTCCAACGTCGCTTCACGAACTTTTCTTTTTTGTGCACGATTGGATTCCCTAGTATTAGGTCCGAAGAAATTTATCATAAAGATTACCTCTCGATTTTCTTTAGGATACTCTTCATTCCATTCTCTGTCTCGCCATTCTTCTCCTCGGTTATCATTTCTAGGCCTCTTCTTGTCTCTGGGATGATCTTGCAGGTAGTCCCGCAATTGTCCCAAATCCGCAAGTCGCCTGATCTCTTTTTGAAGCTCCCAGCAATCGTTTGTATTGTGTCTATGATCTTTATGGAAATCGCAATACTTAGAACGATTCTTCCGATTTGACTTAGTGGTCTGTCCGGAAGGCCATTGAATTATATCTGACGTATGAATCTCCTGCAGGATCCATGATATCGATATGCGCAATCCAGGAAAGCCTGGTTCCTGGCGAACTGTTGGCTTGGAATTTGAATTCCTTGATTGGTCTTTTGCGCCGATCAGACGTGCCAGTTTTAGCCTTGCCAATATCTTTCTCATATTGCCTGGGATGATCACGAAATAAACCCCTGCCTTCCCGAGCCAGTTTTACATATTCTAACTTCATGTAAGGCTTGAATTTCTCCATTAGCTCTATCATACTACGAGGGCACTTTTTGGTTAAAGAATCTTGGAATCGGCCAGGACTCAAACCTGGTGTAAAAGTATTAATAACAATATTTGTATCACATCCCTCAATGCTAGTTAGTTCCTCATTAAATTGGCTCATATACTGATACAAAGTTTCTCCTTTCTTCGGACGCAGAGCTAGTATAAAATCCGGTCCTCTCATTAACCTCTGACAGGTTATGAAACGGTTAATAAACGTCTTTCCGAACTCATTAAATGACGTTATAGAGTTCATGGGAAGAGAATGCAACCATTCAAGAGCTGATCCCTTTAAAGTGGTCGTAACAGCTCTGCAAAGGGTGGAATCGCTGGAATTATACAAATTCATGACATGTTTGAACTGCCAGATATGGTCCATCGGATCAGTTCTTCTATCGTACTTTTCAAACTTCGTTGGATCGAACCTTTCAGAAAGTGGGAAACCAGTATTTCAGGGGAAAAAGGCATCTCAGTTCCATTTAATAATGCATCCAGCTCGTCTAGAGGCCGAACTCTCTCCACTTGACTCCTGATCTATCGATGTGAATCAAAAGTCTCAGTTTGAATACTGGTCCCTCGTTCTGGTTGCTGACTAACCTCTCCATGAGTAGGTCGTTCTTCATAAAATTTTGGATCAGCATATAGTGGAGTTTCTACATCCTCCCTGGCTCCATGAGTGCTCGTATTGAACTGCGACCTATTGTCAGCGATTATGCTAGCCATGTACTTGATAGTTTCTACCATATTGTCCATTTTTGCATTAAGTGCATCTATATTCTCATCTATATTTGCTACAGCAGATGGCATACTAGATATAATCTCTTCACACTGCTGCGAATGGTCATCTTCATGTTGTTCCTCAGGCACATATAGGACTGAAAGTAGTGGCAAGTCATTGTTCCGACTAGTCACCGGTGCCCTAGCTCACAATTATCTCATATCAGCAACGTAGTATTTTTTGATCACTTCCCACAGACGGCGCCAAATGATGTAGTCAAAATTTTTCAATCACGTGTCAATCTCCACAAGCGCTAGAAAAACTTTCGTCTTCCTTCTCTACCTGCAAAACCATGAATTCTAATGGAGAACACCAGTGTGGTGTCAGCCAAAGAATATCCAACATGAGAATCAATTAATCTAAATTTAGTGAGAATAAATAACACACTAGAAATCCGTCCTTATTACCTGTTACCTTCTTCCCTTTTATAGGGTGATCTGCTTGTTTCCACTTAAATGAAAATATCATTTAGTTATTCGTATCTCCCTACCGTTACATATAATAGTCATTATCCCGATAATAAATGGAGAATATCTGTAACAGTCACCATTAAACATGGACTATTACAGTCAATTCAGACTTACCTTAACGTATATAGATTTTGATCTAAACTATGAAATGATTGTTTCCTCTTTAGCTTTTGACATTGTGAGCTTATTAATACCCAATTATAGGTCTTATCATATGAAAACCCATATATTCATATAGATCACCTAACTAGTATTTGAATCACGGGCTTATGCTACCCCAGCCCATTTCACAAGCGGGTGATAGGTGTGAAAAACCTATCTATTTCCAATACGAATTTGTTAGTTTTTGAATATGTTTATAGTTATTTTTATTATGTTTTAATTAGCTTTCATACTTTTTGTATAACTCAGGTGTGTGGGTCAAAAAAGATAGGAAACTAGAGCTAAAACGATGAGATCGAACCAAAGCGGTTCGAAGTTACGGTGGATAAACAAGCTCGGAGGCTAAAAGATGAAACATGCCCTCTGCTTAGGCGTCTAGACCACTGCCTAAGCGGTGAAAATGCAGAGAAGAGCAAAATGTTACTGACGGACGACCGCTTAGGCGAAAATTCTACTGCTTAGGTGGAAATCCAGCAGAGGACGTAGAAGGGCTACTGACAGCCGCTCGCCTAGGCAGAATTTCCACCGCCTAGGCAAAAATCCAATAGGATGTTCTCCAGTCCACCGCCTACTTTACTGCCCAGGCGATCAGACTTAACCGACCTAACTCAGCCTAGGCGCAATTTCCACCGCCTAGGCGGATTTGTCCTGCACAGCCTTTAGATATTTTTAGGATATTTTTGCTATAAATATCCCCTATCCTCCCTATTGGCCGGTATCTCTATTCCGTCTCTTGCATTTTTTAGCCCTTTAGGCTATATTTAAGCCAAGGGTTAGGAATTTTAGGTGTGGAGCTCGTATCCCGAAGTGGAGAAGATGGTGAATCGATCGTTGAGCGTTCTTAGCGGTTTATCTTCGGATGAGGCTAAGTTCTTCGATCGTTTTTCCTTATTTCTTTATCTTAGGAGCATGTGAGCATATTTAGCTCGTTATTTCATTGTACATACGGCTATGGCCCCGAGTTAAATATGGATTGTAGTAGAGATTAATACAATATTTATAAATACGTTGTTTGGATGATTTCGGTGTTTTGTTTGTGATTGTTCTTCGTAGTTTGATTGTATTTATCGTATTGTTTGTTTATTATGCTTGGATTGATAAATGGAGAATACGGAGTTTTGACAAAACCCCGGATTCAGATTAAGGTAAACAAATGCCACGATTCTATAACCCGGTCGGGGTTTGAATCGTGGACAATCGATGATGTTGGGCTAGACACATGCTACCTAGGGTCATAAAGACGTTGAGGGGGACATCATCGTTGGCTCAAAGACACGTTATATCCCTCATCTTACACTCGAAAGAGGTGGCGAGGGAGTTTTACAACGGAGATTATCGATAGGGTAAATATAACGCAACGATCCAATAACCTGGGAGAGAGTTGGATTGTGTGCAATCAATGACGTTGAGCGAGACTCACGTTACCTAGGGTCGTTAAGACGTTGAGGGGGACTTCTTCATTGGCTTGAAGTCATGTATTCTCCCGTCTTATACTCGGAAGAGGTGGCGGTGGAGTTTATGTACCGAGATTGTCAAATAGGTCTAACAACGTAAATGTAAGTAAATCAGAATCCAACACATATTTGTAAACACATTAATCCCTATGCAATTCTTCACCCTAAAACATATTAGCATATTAGTGTAGTTAATTTAAGATATATTAGTATTAGTTTAAGTAATTAAATACATTTGTTTTCGCCTAGATAAAGTTAGGTCACGACAAACGCGGTATTCAATAGTAACGACAATAATCCCTGTGGATATGATAACCCGATCTTAACGATCACACTATACTAAAGCTTAGACCTCGTAGACTTGCGAGCATAAGTAGCGGCGTGACATTTTCCCGTGCTACCAAGTTTTTGGCACCGTTTCCGGGGATTGTTTTGATGTTATTGTCGGAAAAACGCGGTAACGGCTCTGGACTTAAGTTTTAGATAGGAGAAGCAAGTGTTTCGTATTGCTGGGATTGGTGAAGTTGTTATTATTGATATTGTGTGTAAATGACCTAATTTTACTTTAGGCATTTCTTTGTATATAATTTTTGTTTGTAGTTTTGTTTTTGTTTCTTATGCAGGGTAGTTGCCGATGTTAGATTATCGGGTATTGATGCATTCCTTTCGAGTGGATTCCAAGCCGTTTTATGTTGCTTGGCCAAGCACATAAGCCGGTAAGGCGTTTCGTTGAAAGATTAAGTCATCCAAAGAAAAATCTCGCCAATCTTGAGGGTATTCTGAATGTCGGGCCGAGGACATTAAACCACGCGCTTCTTGGGAGGCAACCCAAGGAATTCTTTTTGATCCATCCCATCAGACTTGATTCGGAGGCGAGTTCCTCTCGCCTCCCAGGTAAGTGTTCTAAACACCCTTCGTTAGCATGCTTTAAATTTTATATGTTGAGAATGACGATTGGGTTTGCTGAGGACACTGTCCACTTTGAGTTTGGCGGTGATGTGTAGTATGTAGTATTGTTAGTTTATGTGTTACTGTTTTTCTCGTATTGCATGTGTGTTTAGGTTAGAATGTGTTTATGTTTTTGTGTTGTTGTTTATATGTTGAGTTTTATATTTATCTGGGCCGTCACCCGATGATGATAATTACCCTTGGTTGTTTTCGAAGTCACGGGTAATACCCATGCATGTGTGATTCTGTGTGCTTGACTATGCTTTTTGGTAAAAATTATTGTAGATCCTAATTTGCACAGGCACATAAACTCAATGTATTTTTATTCAATTGATTTGAGGACGATTATCGATTAACCAAATTCATGACACATTAAGGATTCTAGAACTTGACTGAGAGGAAGCTTGAGGTGAAATCCTACGCGAGGTAATTCAGGAGACGTGATTTAGGCAGTCGTTTTGTCGCTTGAGCCTATTTAAGCCAACCTTGATACATGTTTATCCCTCGTTACCCTGTCGAAGCCTAAATGTAAATTCAATTTAGAACACATAAACCAATACGGCCAATTGAATTCCTTCCAGTTCTTTATCGCTAAACCAAAGGCACATTTGAGTAAATCAAGTTAGCCATTGCAAAGGCTTCTTGATGTGAGCGGTTGGGATTAGGGAGAACTTCAAATTGGTACGGTATTTGAGTACTCACTTGTCATTTTTCATTTGTATTTCACATACCCCTTCAATTGTAACAATTAAATAAGTTTGGGGGTGTGTTCGCTGAAAAAAAAATAGAAAAGAAAATAAAATAAAATAAAGAACCAAATGTAAATACGATTTTTATTTTCATTTCTTTTTGACAAGTGAGTACGTAGGTCTTCAATGCATGTTCGGGATTGTTTCCAATCTTTCTATGGGAATTCGAGAGTGAATGTGCCAAGCGTTGAGCCTTGGGTAATGTTAAGTTATCAATGTTAACCCGTTTTCTATTCCAAATTACCCTTGGCCAAATTAACCTTAACCAAACCAAGCCCTAATGATCTTCTTGAACTACTAAACCTACATTAGTAGAGAGTGGACCCCAATCAAGCCTATGGAAATCCTAGTCCTTTACGGTCTAAGTCATGAATTTCGTTGGGGGATAATCCAATCCGATCGTTGTATAGTTATATTATTAAGTCTCGCACTAACACATTTAAAGGATCTAGAATAGCGTTCACCATTATTGGATGTTGAAATTCTAGAACATTACATGCTGTGTGTTACCGCCTGAACTCAAAATAATTGGCAGTTGTTGAGGGAAAAATAAATAGGCCGTTAGAAGAATTTAAAACTCGCATGTTCTTATGTTTAGATTGTTTTTAGGTTGTTTGTTATTTATTTCTGTTTGTGTATTTTTCATTTTAATGTGTGTGTTTGGCTCGAGGACTAGCCAAATTTTGAGTTTGGGTGTATTGATAGGTGTGAAAAACCTATCTATTTCCAATCCGAATTTGTTAGTTTTCAAATATGATTATAGTTATTTTTATTATGTTTTAATTAGTTTTCATTCTTTTTGTATAAATCAGGTGTGTAGGGCAAAAAGATAGGAAACTAGAGCTAAAACGATGAGATCGAACCAAAGCGGTTCAAAGTTACGGTGGATAAACAAGCTTGGAGGCAAAAGATGAAACAAGCCCACCGCTTAGGTGTCCAGACCACCGCTTAAGCGGTGAAGATGCATAGAAGAGCAAAATATTACTGACGGACAACTGCCTAGGCAAAGATTCTATCACCTAGGCGAAAATCCAGCAGAGGACGAAGAAGGGCTACTGACAGCCGCTCGCCTAGGCGAAGTTTTCTTCGCTTAGGCAGAAATCCAACAAAATGTTCTCCAGTCCACCACCTACTTCACCGCCCAGGCGTTCAGACTTAACCGACCTAACTCCGCCTAGGCGCAATTTCCACCGCCTAGGCGGATTTGCCCTGCACAGCCTTTAGATAGTTTTAGGATATTTTTGCTATAAATATCCCCTATCCTCCCCATTGGTCGGTATCTCTTTTCCTTCTCTTGCATTTTTTATCCCTTTAGGCTATATTTAAGCCAAGGGTTAGGAATTTTAGGCATGGAGAATGCATCCCGAAGTGGAGAAGATGGCGAATCGATTGTTGACCGTTCTTAGCGGTTTATCTTCGAATGAGGCTAAGTTCTTCGATCATTTTTCCTTATTTCTTTATCTTAGGAGCATGTGAGCATATTTAGCTCATTATTTCATTGTACATGCGTCTATGGTCCTGAGTTAAATATGGCTAGTAGGGATTAATACAATATTTATAAATACGTTGTTTGGATGATTTCGGTGTTTCGTTTGTGATTGTTCTTCGTAGTTTGATTGTATTTATCATATTATTTGTTTATTATGCTTGGATTGATAAATGGAGAATACGAGGTTTTGACAAAACCCCGGATTCAGATTAAGGTAAACAAACGCCACGATTCTATAACCCGGTCGGGGTTTGAATCGTGGACAATCGATGACGTTGGGCTAGACACACGCCACCTAGGGTCATAAAGACGTTGAGGGAGACCTTTTCGTTGGCTCAAATTCTCTTTATATCCCTCGTCTTACACTCAGAAGAGGTGGCGAGGGAGTTTTAGAACGGAGATTGTCGATAGGGTAAATACAACGCAACGATCCAATAACCCAGGAGAGAGTTGGATTGTGTGAAATCAATGACGTTGGGCGAGACTCACGTGACCTAGGGTCATTAAGACGTTGAGGGGGACTTCTTCATTGGCTTGAAGTCATGTATTCTCCCGTCTTACACTTGGAAGAGGTGGCGGTGGAGTTTACGTACCAAGGTTGTCAAATAGGTCGAACAACGTAAATGTAAGTAAATCGGAATCCAACACATATTTGTAAACACGTTAATCCCTATGCAATTCTTCACCCTAAAACATATTAGCATATTAGTGCAGTTAATTTAGGATATATTAGTATTAGTTTAAGTAATTAAATACATTTGTTTTCGCCTAGATAAAGTTAGGTCACGACAAACGCGGTATTCGATAGTAACGACAACAATCCCTGTGGATATGATAACCCGATCTTAACGATCACTCTATACTAAAACTTAGACCTCGTATACTTGCGAACATAAGTAGCGGCATGACATTTTCCCGCGCTACCAGTGGGCTTATCCAACTTCAATCCGGAGCCTATAAAACGGATCCAACCCATTTAGAATTTTATACCTAGGTCAGTTTGGGGCGGGAGTTTTACATATATCAATAACCAAACAAGGAAGAACCACTCAACAAAAAAGCCAATGTGTTGGACAAATTCAACTGCCATATGGAACACTCATGTGATTTTAAAGGTTATCACCAACCAAACTTTGTTATTTGTTCTTTTGTACCCAATTTCTTTTTGAAAAAAAAAAAAATATTCATTATCCTAACAAAACTAAACGCCCAAAGCCTATAAATTATCCTACTTAAAAAATTATTGAGTTTTTAAACCTTGGAATTTAATCTTTTTTAATGATATTAATTCATTTTTTCTTTTCTTTTTTTAAATATAAATTTCTGAATATCAATTATATCCCTCCAAAAACTACTTAGGGTATGTTTGGTTGGAAGAATAGAAAAGAAAAAGAAAAAATAAAATGACAGGATAATATTTTTATCCATTATTAATGTGGGAAAAATTTCCACACTTGAATTTTGGAAACCAATGTTGAGAAGTCAAGTCGGATCAGATGATAAAACCCTACCCGATAGAAGTGGACCAAGAACTGATCACGGGTCGAGCGTGTTAACAACCCAAATGTAAATACACTTGGGAAGTCCAGTCATGCATGGGCTGATCCAGTATAAAATGAGGCAAATAGGGTCCCGATTATCAACCCTGAGGAAGACAGGTTAACCTTAACTACCCTCGCCATCCTCGTGGGCGTGATCGTCGTGATAACCCATAATGAGAGCATGGTCAACAATCACTGCAGCAAAATATGGAACGTGGAGAGAATCATGGAAAGAATGGTTACGAGGTAAAACAACTCATATATACAGAAGGTAAACAGGTATTAGAGAGAACTCCCATACACTACGATCTTAAGCTTTATGCTATCTATCAAAGAACGGTCTGACTTATTCTCACTCTGGAGATTTTTTGGCCGACACCACACCGGTGTCCCACCTTAGAAGTAACTGGTTTGTAGGTCGGATCGTAGTTTTCGGAGATTTCTGGCACGTGAGGAATTGTTAGACGTACCAGAGATTTGTTGGCAACATCATTTAGCGTCATCTGTGGGAAAATAATAAAAAGAGATTCATCGACGAGATGAGACAGCTACAATTAAACGAAATAGACCTGAGTCAGGGAGGAGAAATCCCACTCCCCGTGGAGACAAAAACACGTGTGGAGGCTTCAAGTGGAGTTCATGCCACCGCTCCCTTTAATATGCAAGATGATAGCCCTAGCAGTATGTTTGGAGCTAACTTCATGGTAAATATGGCAGAACCCTGTGCAAGGAAAATAGGCCATGGACAAAAAGAGAAAGATCCATAATATAAGAAAGTAGCCAAGCAACAGAGAAGTAATGGTTCCAACGAGCAGAACTGGACTGGGGGCATGGCTCATTCTCATGATGATGCCTTAGTAGTAACATGCTGGATCTCCAGCTTAGAGGTACAAAGAATTTGGGTTGACATAGGCAATTCAGTCAATGTCATTTTCGTTGACACCTTCAATCAGATGGGTGTTTCCAGCTCCGACATTAGGACAAACCAATTGCTGATAGATGGTTTTAATGGAGACCTAATATCACCAATGAGGAAGATCACATTACCTGTCGAAGTGAGCAAAGATAGAGATGGATTGACCAAGGCTATGGAGTTCACCGTAATGGATTCCATGTCCCTGTACAATGCTATCTTGGGGTGTCCATGGCTTTATGCGATTGGGGCCGTAGTATTGACACTTCATCAATATGTAAATGTGAAAGATGGATGTCATATGAGGAAACCAAGCTGCATCCAAGTAGAGTTTGGCAATAACTAGGAAGAGGAAGAAAACAACTGGATGATGACAGGAGCAGGGACTCAACAGAGCTCAAATCAGCAACCTAGTTTAGAAGTAGGAACTAATTGGAGCTCAGATCAACATCCCAGCTTAAGAGCACATTGGAGCTCAGATCAAAATCCCAGCACAAGAGATCGATGATTTCAAGGAGTATCCCAGAGTCCTTTAACCAGCTGAATAGGTCAGAGATATTACTTTCTGTTAAGGGGCCAAGAAGTTATTGATTAGCGTGTCACTAAGCAAATATGAGGAAGAAAAGCTCATGCAACTATTAGAAAGGAATCTGGACGTGTTCACTTGGGCCCCTGAAGACATGAGGGGGATTAGCCCTGAGGTGATGGTTCACCGACTTGATATCTTGAGGTCTTACCCTCCAGTAAGACAGAAGAGGAAGATGTTTAGTTCGAAAAAGAGTGAAGTGATAGTGTCTGAAGTACGTAGGCCACTCAGAATAGGGCATATAATAGAGGTGATCTACACAAAGTGGCTAGCCAATCTAGTGCTGCTGAAGAAAAAGAATGGGAAATAAAGGATGTGCATGGACTTTACAGACCTTAACCAGGCATGCCCCTAGGATTGTTATCCGATGCCCAGGATAGACCAGATGGTAGATGAAGTTACTAGGCACAAACCATTATCCATAATGGATGCTTACTCGAGGTACAATCATATCCAGATGAATCATGAGGATGAGGAAGCAACAACTTTCATCACCCCTGGAACAAAATAGGAACAACTATAGAGGTTTATATAGATGACATGTTAGTAAAGAGTGATAAGAAGAAATATCAATTGGAGCATTTGGAGGAGACTTTTGTAATATTATAGATGTATAATATGAACTTGAACCCTGCGAAGTGTGCATTCAGGGTGACATCGGGCAAATTCCTTGATTTTGTGGTAAACAAGATAGGTATCACGGTTGATGCTGGGAAAATAAAAGTTGTTTGGAATATAAAGTCCCCCACAGCAATACATGAATTCCAAGTGTTAACCAAAATATTGGCTACTCTAAACAGATTCATCTCCAAATTCACAAACAAATGTGGTCATTTTTTCAAAATTTTGAGAGAAAGTAAGCATTTTCAATGGGACGAAGACACTGAACTTTTTTTTGTAGTCCAATAAGAATTACCTGGGCTTTGACAAAATAGGTTGACCCTAGGGATGAGCTGTACCTGTATTTGGTAGTTACCCTAGTTGTGGTTAGCGCAACACTGGTGAAAGAATGCACAAGAAGGCAGAGGCTAGTATTTTATATAAGTAAATCGTTCGTCCCAGCAGAAACCTACTATATTGAGCTTGAGAAACTTTCTTTGGCCCTTGTAACTGCATCTCGAAAGTTGAGACCTTACTTTCAAGTGCATGCAATCAATGTGTTGACCTCGTACCCCCTTAGGGTAGTAATGCACAGACTAGAGGCTTCAAGTCGCTTTAATAAGTGGGCGATAGAGATGGGAGAGTTCTATGTGACCTTTATGCCCAGGAAACAATCAAAGGCCAAGTGTTGGTTGACTTCATTGTCGAGCTAACACCTCTAGAAGGAACAGTCATAGAGGACGACGAATGTTTGTTAATGCAAATAAAACCTTGGAAATTATGGATTAATAGAGTATCAAACTCCAGAGGATGTAGACTTGGTATAATTCTAGAAACCCTAGAAGGTGATCAGCTCGAGGGGGCTATATAGCTCGGATTCAGAGCGTCCAACCACGAGACATAATACAAAGCTGTAATTCTAGGCCAGACCTTAACGAATGAATTGGGAGCCCTTAATGTGGAAGTCAGATCATATTCACAGCTCATGGTGAATCAAATAAATGGTGCATACTTGGTTAACAAATAGAGGTTGCGCCTCTATGTTGATAAAGTGAAAGAGTAGATGAAGACCTTTGACAGTTATAAGATTTAAGTTATTCCAAGGACTAAAAATGAAAAAACAAATGCGTTGTTGGTGTTGGCATCATCATTTGGTATAGATCAACAATCCAAGGTGGTGGATTATTTAGAGCATCTATCTATTTCAACTCTAACCAAATCTTGTGCTTGCGTCGAAGAGTTAGGACAAGAAGAAGATTGGAGAACTCCTTTGGTATGTTAATTAAGTGAAGGAACACTACCAGACAACAAATAATTGGCTAGGAAAATCTTATATAAAGTATCAAGGTATATGATGATGGATGACAAGTCTTACGGAAGGTCTCACACAACCGTTGTTACTATTCTTGGTGATAGGTGTGATTTACCTACATATTTTCAAACTGAATTAAGTTAGTTTTCGAGCGTTTATATAGTATTTTATTATTTTTTAATTAGTTTTCATATTTTTTTGTATAAATCAGGTGTGTGGGGAAAAAAATAGGAAACTGGAGCAAAAACGATGAGATCGAACCAAAAACGGTCGAAGAACGGTGGAAAAAATAAGCTCGGAGGCAAAACTGTGAAACAAGCCCACCGCTGCGGTGGTGAAAATTCTGAGAAGACAAATGCTACTGATGGACCACCTCCTAGGTGATGAACCAGCATAATGTTTTCTAAATCCACCGCTGCGGCAATTAACAAACCGACCTATCCACCGCAACGGCGCTGAATCCCACGGCCACGACAGTGACCCTCTGCACAACCTAGATATTTGTTTAGATATTTTTAGGATATTTTGCCTATATATACCCTCTCTCCTCCCCCTTCTCTGGCCTCTATTGCATTTTTGAGCCCTTTAGAATATATCTAAGGGTAGTTAGAGTAGTTTTAGAGGTGGAGCTCACATCCCGAAGTGGAGAAGACGGCGAAGCGATCGTTGAGCGTTCGTAGCGGCTAATCTTCGTACAAGGCTAAGTTCTTCAATTGTTTTCCTTATTTATTTAACTTAGGATCATGTGAGTGTGTTTAGCTCATTCTTTCATTGTAAATGCAGTTATGGCCATAGTTAAACATGGATTGTATAGGGATTAACAATAAATTTTTGAATATGTGTTTGGATTATTTCGGTGTTGCGTTTATGTTTGTTCTTCGTAGTTTGATTATGTTTATTGTATTGTTTGTTTATCATGCTTAGTTATATAAATTGAGAATATGGGGTTTGACAAATCCCGAATTCAAATTAGGGTAAACAAACGCCACGATTTTATAACCCGGTCGAGGTTAAGATTGTGGACAATCGATGATGTTGGGGCAAGACTCACTCGACCTAGTGTTGTTAAGACGTTGAGGGAGACTTCTTCGTTGACACGAAATTGTGTTATATCCCTCGTCTTACACTCGGGAGAGGTGGAGATGGAGTTTTAGAACAAAGATTGTCGATAGGGTGAATACAACGCACGATCCAATGATCTGGTCAGGAGTTGGATTGTGTGCAATCAATAACACTGGGCAAGACTCACATGACCTAGGGTCTTTAAGATGTTGAGGGGGACTTCTTCATTGACTCAAAGTCATGTATTCCCCCGTCTTACACTCAAGAGAGGTGGCGGTGGAGTTTACGTACCGAGATTGTCAAATAGGTCGAACACCGTAAACGTGAGTAAATCGAGATCGAACACGTATTTGTAAACACGCCAATCCCTAAGAGATTATTTCCCCTAAAACATATTAGTATATTAGTATAGTTAATTTAGGTTATATTAGGATTAGTTTAATTAATTAAATACATTTGTTTTTAGCCTAGATAAAGTTAGGTCATGACAAACGCGATACTCGATAGTAACGACACCAATCCTTGTGGATACGATAACCCAATCTTTCACGATCAAACTATACTAAAACTTTGACCTCGTACACTTGCGAGTAGTCAGATACGCCGAGGATGCAAATCCTCCGCGCGTACACTTGGGACCAAAAGAAGCCAACTACGTATTACAAGAAATTCATGAAGGAGTTTGCGATAACTATCTGGGAGAAAGAAATTTGGCACACAAGGCACTTATGATTGGATATTACTGGACAACAATAAGAAACAAAGTGAAGGAGTACGTTAAAGAGTGCGAAAAATGTCAACAATTATCTAATGACATCCAGGTTTCCTATCAAGCATAGATGCCCATCCATAGCCCATGGCCTTTTCTCAGTGGGGGATGGATTTCCCAGGGCCATTCACGCTAGTGCTTGTAAATAAGAAGTACTTACTAGTAGTGATTGATTACTTCACCAAATGGGTGGAAGCTAATGCATTCGAGTTAGTGGGCGAAAATAAATTAAAAAACTTCATTTGGAAGCAAGTGATCTGCCATTTTGGTATTCCGGTAGTTTTGATATCAGACAATGGAACCCCTTTATTGGGGAAAAGGTTTTTGGATGTATAATGAATTGAAGATACAACATTGGACATCAAGTCTTGCCTATTCTCAGGAAAATGGGCAAGTAGAGGTAACAAATAGGTTAATCAAAGAAACACTCAAAAAGCAATTGGATGATGCCAAAGGTAAATTGGTGGAAGAACTTCCAGTGATCTTGTGGGTCTATCGTACTACTCTAAGAACAACCATGGGGGAAAATACCTTACTCTATGACGTATGGAACAAAAGTGGTGGTCCTAGTAGAGATCAGTTTACCTTCGAGGCAAGATAGCGCGGTCCATCTTGTAGAAAACAAGGTTGCTATACTCCATGAGTTAGATCAGCGAGAAGAAAAATAAGACCAAACAACATTGAGGATGAAATCTTACAAATCAAATATGTCAAGGACGTTCAACCATGCAGTTTCGCCAAGGCACTTCATAATAGGAGAGGTAGTGCTTAGGAGGGTAATACTACACCGCCCAAAAGCTTAGTCAAGAAAATTGGATCCTACTTGGGATGGCCCATACAAGGTGGTTAAGGTGAACAAACCAGGGACGTATTGGTTGGAAGATCTAGATGGTGTGTCGATTCCTCGACCATAGAACATTGCGCATTTGCAAAAATACTTTGTGTGAGATTCTTATTATTCGTTACATGGTTTTTCAATAAGGATTTGAAGAAGAATTGTTTATTGTTTCGATTAATGATTTTTTTTCGTGAAAGCCGCATATTTTCATAAAGAAGTTTTAAATAATGACCAGACCTACACTTAGGCTAATAAACGGTCTGAAATTGAGCTGCTGAGATCATCTCATCAACTAACTGATCTACATAGATCAGTTCATCCATGAACTGAGCTGCCAAGATCAGCTTATCAATCAAACTGAACTGCATAGATCATTTCATTCATCTGCCAACTGAACTATCCAGATCAGTTGATTCATCTGAGCTACCAAGATCAATTCATCGACCAACTGAATTACCTAAATTAATTATTTCATCTGAGCTTCCAAGATCAGCTCATCGATCAATTGAACTGCCTAGATCACTCCATTCGTCTAAGCTACCAAGATCAGCTTATCGATCAATTAAACTGCCTAGATCACTCATTTTTCTATGCTACTAAGATTAGCTCATCGACTAATTGAGCTGCATAGATCAGTTCATCCATAAATTGGGCTACCAAGATCAGCTCATTGACCAAATGAACTGCCTAGTTCAATTCGCTAATCAAACTAAGTTGCAAAGATCAGCTCTTCAGTTCACCAAACTAACCAAATCAGCATGACGCACCAACCTAGCTGCTCTGACCTGCCCACTTAGCAAACACCTAATGGAAAATCTCCAAGTTGATGCTAAGCTGCTCAAATTGACTTGGCAAAGACACTGAGCTATTTGTGACAACTCTTTCAAGAACCAATGCGTGAAAAATCATCAAATTTCAGGTCAATAAGTACATTATTTATATTAGTTTATTAAAACTCATGCAATCCACATCATGTTCATTACTTAAACTTCATATGGAGGAGGGTAGAGGAAAAAAGAGAAAAAATATATCTCTTAGGGAATAGGAATATAATTCTTATTCTTCCCTGATTAATCACCTTCATGGGCGAGGACTTACCCTCATTAAAGTTAGGATTGGAAGACTTACTTTACTTATTCTTAAACGTGATGGTTGAGAATCCATACTTTATGCTTGAACGATAAATGCTCCATTCCAGTCCAAGTACTAGGTTGGAATTTCATTCAAAATGCGACATATAGAGTTCAATAGTTTCTTATAAACAACGGATATGTCATTACATTGCAAAATAAAAAAGTCTTGAACTTATCATTTCTTACCACAAAGTCAATACAAAATAGGCGTAATTACATAAGTCAGATTTTACCATCACATGAATCCTACTCAATATATTGTTCTTTTCCAGTCTTGAACTTCTCACGTACATAAATTAGATTTTACCATCAAAAGAATCATACTCAAGATATTGTTCTTTTCTAGTCTTGAAATCATTACTTCTTACCATAAAGTTTGGACTGGAAAAGGAAGTTACATATGTAGGGGCTTATTTAGTGACTAATAAGCCTGTACTATTCAAAAAATGCTCCTGAGGCTTTTTTCAAATAAAATAAAATAAAATAAAACCTAGTCCAATCCAAGAAAAGGCAAAGAGCCTAAGTCTTCAAATTCTGAGTTCAAGCAGTTTTATACTGGTTCAATGCTCAAACCAAAAAGCACACTTTATCATTTTTCTACTCGTTCTTGTTCGAAATCCTTTTTATCTCAGCCCTCAACACGCCATTGTGAGTTTTATGGAGATGCACTTAGGCTCGCAACTCTTCAATTTGTTTTTTTTCCACCCTCAACCGACCACGAAGTTCGTAGAGTTGGAATATTGCACAGAAATGGGCGGCTTCAAGGGAAGTGAAGAGGGCACTAGCATCCTCAATGGCCCAAAGTCTAGGGTACTCTTCATCGAGGGTCTTCGCCATCATCATGAGTTCGCGAATGTGATATCCTAGTCTTACTTCCTTCTCTCTTTCTGCCTGAACGGTGTCAAAAATGTCAAAAATAGATGACGACGAGTTCATATTTGAACTAAAACAAAATGAGACAGAAGAGAGAAGAAGATATGAAATTGGTAGAAGAAAATTTGTGAAGAAACTCGAGGAGGCTTGGATTTAAATAGCCAAACCGGTAATTATGAAATGATAGTAAAGGTAAAACTTAATCGTCAGAATATTTATAACATATGGAGTGAAACGGAAGCAACAAGTATCAAGGAAAAAATGACAGTTTCCAGGATCAAATACGGCCGATGCTTAAAGCCAGTCATAATTACCGAGTGTCGTCATTTCTAAACCGATAAGACTAAAGGTGGAAAAGACAGCCAGTTAATCAAATAGTGCTCAACTGATCTGTACTGTCAGACAGAGATGTAACGTGAAGCTCAGCAGGTGCCAAGGTTGATTCGCTAGGCAAGGCACAAGCGTAGTCATAAGTGAGCTGAGCCTAACCAGAGGACCTAAGGGTTCTACACACAGTTGCTGACGTTTTATACTATTGCCTTAGCTAGGATAGCAGGGCCAAACTAAACTTAGTCAAAAGGTCTGGAGTTCTAGTTGAATAAGATCAAAATTCCAACTTCAAGAATATTCACACCGAGGACGAGGCCATTTCTGAAATAGAAGAAAAATGATCTCCCGTCTCGCTTCGATGAATCACCACAAGTGTCAGGAGGAAAAATGATGTTGAAAAAATTCCCACACATGAATTATGAAAATTGGAGTTAAAAAGTTTGGTCAGATCAGCTGATAAAAATCCAACCCAATAGAAGTAAACCAAGAACCGATCACTGGACGAGCGTGTTAACAACCTAAATATAAATACAATTAAGAAGCCCAGTCATGCATGAACTGATCCAATATAGAATGAGGCCTTCTAACAGGGTACCAATTATCAGACCTAAAAAGGACAAGTCAATAACACCTACCCCGGCAATGCTTGTGAGCGTGATCGTATTGATAACCCGTAATGGGAGCATGGGCAACAATCACTACAACTAAATATAGAACGTGGAGAGAATGAAGGACGGTTACGAGGTAAAACAACTCATATATACAAAAGGTAAACAGGTATTAGAGAAAACGCCCACACATTATAGTCATAAGCTTTCTTTTATCTATCAAAGAACGGTCAACTTATTTTCATGTCGGAGGTTCTTTGGCCGATACCACACCGGTGTCCCCCCTTAGAACTGACTAGTTTTGCAGGTTGGATCGTAGGTTGTGGAGGTTCTTTACATGTGAGGATTTGTTACACGTACCAAAGATTTTTTGGCAACATCATTTGGCGCCATCTATGGGAAGAAAATAAAAAGGAGTTCACCGACAAGGTAAGACAACTACAGTTAAAATGAAATGAGGAAAAATAATTCATTTGAATATAATTTACTATTTTACCCTCGTGTATTACAAAAATAAATTAAAAATTATATTATCAAGTTTACTTATTGTCACTAACCTTTTTTTTTCCTCCCAATTTTGCATAGAAAAAAAATTGCCTCAAAAATTTTGTTTTTTTCCATCACACTTTTTTTCCTTTCATTTTCATTTTCTTTTCCATCTATTTTCCACCCAACCAAATGCACCCTTAGTTATTTTAGGAATTCAAAGATACAATTAATTATTAATATCATATATATACTTTTTGAAATTTTTGGCACACATATTTGGTAATTATTCATCCTTAATATAAGGATTACCATTCGTAAAAATATAGATTCTAAAATTAAAAAATTTAGAGTTCCTTTATATAATCATATTTCGTATTTTACTGATTTTTGTTTTCGTGTTCAAGACACACCGCTATCATCGATGATTTCAAGAGATTAAGGCTTGTAGATTAAGCATGGAAATTGATTATTTTTCAACAATGTAATTGATATTTTCTTATTCTTCTCCATTCAAAAAAAAGATTTTGGCAAACCGAAAGAAGTACGCAAAAAATTGTTTCTACTATCTCACATTTGAGGTTGAAAACCACAAATTGAACCTCATCACAAAAACAATAAATTATTTAACAACTTAACAATTTTTTGTTGGTTATACGTGATGACCCAAGAATTATGCAAGAGAGGGGGATGAATTGGGTTAGGCAAATTTTTGTTAATTGATTCTACTCAATTTAAACTAAGTGTTTATATGATTATATGAAGGGCACAGCGGATATTCAATCAAAGAAATAATCACAAACACAAGTGTAAATTGAAAAGTAAAGAGTAATGTTAGAGAATGACACCGGTATTTATAGTAGTTTGGGAAAAATTCTTTGCCTAGTTTACTCCCCCGAGCTCCTTCAAGGATTTCACTATCTTTGATCTTCTTTCGGGTGAAGACCGAACCGTCTATAGTCGCCGCTTGAGAAGTTTGCATCTCAATACTTAACAATATAGAGTGAACACGTTTCACTCACAAATCTCTCATCTTGAGCAAAACCCTTACTCATGATTTACAATCAAATTCTCATCGTCTTACAAAATGGAGCTTCAACACTCACAAGATAAAGAACTCATGTAGTGTATCTCTTTGAAGCTCTTTGATATGATTGATCTTTGTAGCTCAATTGATTAGTCAATAATTGGTTGATTCTTCCGGCCATCTTTCCTCCTTTTATATATGTAGAGAAATGTTAGGAGGATTTCACAATTAAAGTGTTGAAAGGATATAATCATTGCAATGTGATCCCTTCAAGTGTCAAGACATAGGCTCCATCCCACTTTCAATTCTTTGCAGAATTGTCAAGATTCCAACCATCTTTTACAACACCATAAATGCTAGGCATATCTTATAAATTGCATATGATACATTATTCATTTTGTCATTATGGTAGTGTAAAAACATAACATGTATTCATATATTCAAAGTAGATATAATGGAGTATGGTTGGTTATTATTGAATTTAGACAAATATTGGTAGACGTATTCAAAGATAGGTATGGATCATTAAAGACTTGGATATTCCAATTTGAAAATTGATCAAGATATTAAAGAATATGGTTGTCATGGGACAAGATAATATATACCATAACTTATCCTATCCTACCATAAAGTATGAATGCATTTAATACTCCATCCACTTGCATATGTTTGTCAAATTCATGTATCTCATGTGTATAATACTAGGAACACAAATTTATACAACATATACATGATATATAATCACATTTATACGTGAATACAACATACTTGATCATTTAGAAGTATTCAAAATAAGTTTCAACACTTAATCACATTTTACATGAAAAACAAAATTTTCAGAGTAGTTTAACCAATTTGTCCATTAATCATGGATACAATGTTGAACATATCAATTGATCGTGCATATATCATATAGACACATTAAACTAACATATAATAACCTGATTTAAATATTCCAAACAAGATTTTATATGTAAATCTAATTTTCGGTTCGTGACAAAACGTTGCAAAATGAGTTCTCAAGAGTTGCGAAGTGTTTTGATTAATTCTATTCAACTCAGTGTTATTTTATCAAATTGAATAATTATTAATATGTAAAACATTAAATATATGTATAGGAACCATTATATAATAATTATAACAAGTAAAGATCGACAAAACGTTAATCCAAAAACAGAAAGAAAATAGGGCAGGAGAGAGAAAGACTAATGACTTTTTTACAAATGGATACTTTTTTCTTTGAAACACATATCAAACATTATTCATACTATGAACAAAATAAAATTTAGTGATTTAGGATTCCATAGAAAACAGAATCACCTCATTTGGATTCCAAATTAATGAGATATGATCAAATGAGTGAGTAAAGGTCTAGATAGGATTTTTTGCAAAAACTAGCAACTGACTTCTTCCAAAATATTGAATTTTAAACATCCAAACCAACTTGTATTGACATGAAATTTATATTGTTTTATAGTTATTTGAATTATCTTTCCAACTATATAAGATTAATTAGATTTGGACAAGTAATAAAAGAGATATGACCAATTTACTATAGAAGGTTAATTATGATTTTTTAGACAACAACCATTGATTGCTACAGTAATTTCAACACAATTCTATTTTTCTTTACCCGTTCTTGGTTTTCATCGATGTCTATGATAATTTTTTATTCAAATACCTTAATAATAATATTTGAATCATATTCCAAGTGTTTTGATGATCCAAATAAACAATGTACCTTATGATCATATTGAAAACCTAATTTCTCAATATTTTGCAAAATTATGATCAAAATGTGAAATTTCCAATTGAGGAATGTATGAATAATACTATTGCATGAATCATGATATAATAATGATATTGACATATTAAAAATATTATATCAATGATATTTAAATTGTTTTCACATTGAGATCATATAATGTACTATATGATCACATCAAATCTAAATTTAAGTATATTAAGCTTATTTGTTATCAAGATGTGAATTTTCTAAATTTGCATGATATGATCAAATATGTAATACACATTGTGATATTTAAGTATATTAGACATGTCATAACAAAACATCACTAATGTATGGACCCTCAGTGTGTGTGTGCAACCATAGAGTTCCAAATTCAATATCCTCAGTAATGTTATCGAAATGAAAAATTACATTATTTAAATCATACCTTTCGACTTGAATGTATCTCCATGATGTATTTCTTTAATGTATGGATGATCTATATTAAAAAATAATGTTAGTTCATTTAAAACGTCAAAGGAAGCGTTATCGTCAAAATCACATTTTCAAAAGATATTATGATTGCAACCGCTTAGGCTAACAATCTCCCACTTTTTTATGATGACAACTCATTTGATGTTTTAAGAATGATAATCATTTTACAGACTCCCCCTACGAATGAGATCGGTTTAAAAAAGATTTATCTATGAAAACTCTTTTTTCATTCTCTTAGCGAAGTAAAATTCTTATAATTATCATAAAAATAAAGCTATAAAATTAAGATCATATGAATCACACAAACATAAATAACACACCACATAACATAGATTGTCTTACAATATTCAAAACACAAACATAATGAAAACATAAACATCAAATGTGGATCTTTCTCTCCCTTTGTCACATCAAAAAGTAGAGTTAGACTTAGTTTTGAAGAGGTAGTGGTAGAAAGTGCGTGTTAAAATTATGCGTGAATTGCGAGAATGGTCCTATGACCGTTTCAAACCATTCGTCTATACTATGTTCTTAAGCGCTAAAACAATCCATAAACTAAATTTATAACAAATTTCTTGTTTGTATATGAATTTATCTACCTAATATCACTTAAGATTGATCAATATCACAATTAATCAAATTTCATTACTGCCTCAAGGATTCAAGTTACCAAAATCGAATTTTTTATCACTTGGAGAACAATGATTTTGAAATTCTTTTTTTTTTTTTTTTTTGAAACCATTTTGAAATATCATATATGATTATATATTTATAAATATCATTTGGAATACCAAAATCAAAATGTAAGTCAAATTTGTCTTATAAAATAATTTTTGCAATTAAGAAAAACTATATCATATATAAGCTCAGTTTTAAAAAAAAAAAAATAATCATTTCAAAACATCTTTTTTTCTAGCCATACCTAAACCACGTAAGATTTTGGAAAATATATTCTTCCGCTAGAGGCTTAGTACAGATATTGGCTAGTTGATTATTAGTATCAATGAATTCCAACGTGATATTACTTTTTTGAATATGGTCATGAATAAAATTATGTCTAATTTCAAAATTCTTCATTTGTGAATGTTGAGTAGGATTCTTACTCAAACATATGGCTTTAGTGTTATCATATAAGATCGGAACACAACCAACGTCAATACCTAAATCTCCCAATTATTGTTTTATATGAAGGACTTATGCACAACAATTTCCAGTTGCGATATAATCGGCTTCGGCAGTGGATAATGCAACAAAATTTTGCTTTTTGCTTAAGCAAGAAACCAATCCGTGTCTTAAAAAATTACAAGTACCACTAGTGCTTTTACGCTCGACTTTGCCACCGGCAAAATCGGCATCAGAATAACTAAGCAAATCAAGACATTTATTTTTAGGATACCATAATCCTAAATCACATGTACCAAGCAAATATTGAAAAATACGTTTAACGGCGGTTAAATGTGATTCCTTAGGACATGATTGAAAATGAGCACATAGACAACATTAAACATGATATCAGGTCTACTTGTCGTAAGATAAAGAAGACTATCAATCATACATCGATATTTCTTCTCATTTACCTTTTTACCATTTTCATCAATGTCTAACTTGGTTGAAGTACTCATTGGTGTATCATATACCTTTGAGTTTTTCATGACGTATTTTTTTATGAAGTCTCTGGTATACTTTGCTTGATTTATAAATATTCTGTCTTTTGTTTGGTTAATTTGCAATCCAAGAAAGAATGTTAATTCTCCCATCATACTCATCTCGAATTCTTCCTGCAAAAACTTAGTAAACTTTTGGCACAATATCTTATTAGTAGTACCAAAAATGATATCATCAACATATATTTGTACTAATAAGATATTATTTTCAAATTCTTTAATAAATAAAGTAATATCACTTAAACTACGTTTGAAATCTTTTTCCAGAAGAAATCCATTTAACCTCTCATACCAAGCTCTAGGTGCTTGTTTGAGACCGTAAAGTGTTTTAGATAGTTTAAAAACATGATTTGAAAACTTTTCATCTTCAAAACCAGGAGATTGTTCAACATATACTTCTTTGGATATAAAACCATTTAAAAACGCACTTTTAACATCCATTCAAGAAACTTTGAAATTATTAGCACAAGCGAAAGCAAGTAACATACGTATAGCTTCTAATCTAGCTATTGATGCATATGTTTTATTATAATCTATTCCTTCTTCTTAATTAAATCATTGTGCTACCAATCTTGCTTTATTTGTAATAACAACACCCGACTCATCCTTTTTATTTTGAAAAACCAATTTTGTTCCAATTACAGGATGGTCATTAGGTTTTGGTACTAGTGGCCGAACTTTATTCCTCTCCAATTGATTTAACTATTCTTGCATCGCTAGGATCCAAGATTCATACTCAACAACTTCATTTATATTTTTAGGTTCAATTTAAGATAGAAAAGCAAAATTGTTAGCAAATTTTCATAAAGAATATCTAGTACTTACACCGCGTTCAATGTCACCAATGATTTAGTCAGTAGGATGAATGTTAATCGTTTCTCGAGCCTTTGGTAAATTATTCTCGGATGGTTGTACTTCCATTGAATTATCATCAACGAGTCTCAATTCAGTATTTTCAACTTGCTCCGTTGATTTTTCCACCAAATCTGAATTTTCTTCATCTACATCCTTGATGAAAAGGGGTTAGATTCCTTAAAAACAACATGCATTGATTCTTCAACTACAAGTGTACATTTTTTATATACTTTATAAGCTTTGCTATTAGTTGAATAACCAAGAAAAATACCTTCATCAGATTTAGTATCAAATTTTGAAAGATTTTCTTTATCATTAAGAATAAAACATTTGCAACTGAAAACCTTAAAATAAGAGATAATAGAGGTTTTACCATTCCATAGCTCGTATGGAGTATTATTCAAATCTCGATGGATTGAAACACAGTTCAATATGTAACACATCGTAGTTACGACATCCACCCAAAAGTATTACGATGAAGAATGCTCATTTAGCCATGGTCCAAGCCATTTCTTGTAAAGAGTGATTTTTTCTCTCTACAACGCTATTTTGTTGAGGTGTTCTTGGAGCTGAACAATTATGTCTGTAACCTTGTTCATCACAAAATTTTTCAATCTCATCATTTCGGAATTCTCTTCCTCTATTGCTTCGGATATTATTAATGCAAGTACCTTTCTCATTTTCAACACATTTATAAAACTTAACAAACATATAAGTGACTTCATTTTTCTTAGCAAGAAATAAAACCCATGTATAGCAAGAATAATCAAGAACAATAACAAATTCATAATGCTTTCCACCTAAACTAGCAACGAGATTTGGACAAAATAAGTATAGATACAGAAGTGCTAATGGCTTAGTAGTAGAAATAAATTTTTTCTTCTTAAATGAACTTTTGACTTGTTTACCAAGTTAGCATGCATCGAATATCTTGTCTTTAAAAAAATTAGCATTTGGTAAATCACATATAAGATTATTCTTAGATAACTTTGAACTAAGTTCCATGCTATCATATCCTAACCGTTTATGCCATAACCAACTATTTTCGGTAAATACATGAATCCATGAAACATTTTGAGAAGATAAGTCATCGAAAGAACATGTGTAAATATTTTTAAAATGTGATGCAACGAATAAAACCTTGTGATCATCATTTTCTTTGACAACACATTGATTTTCGAAAAATGTTATTTTAAAACCGTTATCACATAGTTGACTTATGTGTAAAAGGTTATATTTTAAAACATTCAATAAGTAAAACAGTTTCAATGACAAATGCATCTTTACCAACACTACCAATACCAATTATGCTACCCTTGGAGTTGTCTTTGAATGTCACATATCCGCCATCTTTAGATGTCAAAGATGTGAATTTATTTTTATCGCCCGTCATGTGCCATAAGCAACTGCTATCTAGGAGCCATTTATTCTTACTTATATTTGCTTTAAAACTAACATGCAAGGAGCACGGCAAATGATTCCTAAATGGAACCCATTTTACTTCGGTCCGAGAGGGTTCGATTTTGGAACCAAGTTTCTATTTGGTAACCAATTGTTTCTTACCTTAACATTAGAATTTTTCAATTTTCTTTCATTATAAACATCAATAGTATAACCAACTTTGTTACAACAAAAGCATTTTATAAATTTTTGGTCTTTGAGAAAAATTTCTAAAATTTATTTCGTTTCTTTCGTTGATGAAAACCCAAATCGGCTTTGCCGGAAACATCGTTTTGACTTCCCAAACGAAGTTTGAGGTTATTTTCACCTTTAGTAAACTTGTGGACTATTTTTGTTAAATCAACTTGATTTTTCAAAGAAACATTTTATTTTTCAAGATTATGTTTATTTAAAGAATCATTTTCTTGTTTTAATGAAATAATTTCAGATTTTGATTTTTCCAAATCATTTCAAAGAGTGGTTATTGTTTTGTTAAGAGATATTATTTTCTTAAAACAATTTTTGAGTTCTTCTTTAAAATCCTCATAAGAATCAAGTAACTCATCATATTCATCGATTGAACAAGTTTCGAAAATAGGAATTACCTCATCTTCTTTTTCCATGAGTACAAGTGGGTTGGATTCTCCGCCACTACTTTGACTTTCAAAGCTATTTGAGTCGGTGTCATCCCAAGTGGCCTTAAAAGATTTCTTTTTGCTCCCATGATGATGTTTCTTCGGCTTTCTATGATCCCACTTGAGTTGAGGACACTCAGTTTTGTAGTGACATTTGTAACATTAAACCTTGCTTGTGTCGATTTTGTTGGATCTCTTATTTTTTAATATTCTTCGATTTAACCGATCCATTCGTCTCGCCAAGAGCACCATTTTGCTCTCATCATCGCTTTCGATACTTTCATTATCATCATCATTATCTTGAATAGATTTTAAGGCTATTCCATTCTTTTGGTTTATTCTACCTTCTTCTTCAAAGCTTTTGAGTGAAGGCATATGTGTGGTAAAGTTACCAATGAGTTCATCAATGGTATACGTGTTTAGATCTTTGGATTCTAAGGTGACTGTCACATTTGGTTCCCACGCCTTGGGAAGAGCTCTAAGGATCTTTTGTACTCGGTCGGGCATTGAGTATGGCTTTTCGAGTGCATTCAAGCCATTACAAATATTTGTAAAACGAGTATACATCTCCATGATCGATTTTTCATCCTCCATCTTGAAGAGTTCGTATTGGTGGACGAGCATGTTGATGTTGGATTCCTTGACTTAGTTGGTACCCTCATGAGTAATTATAAGAGTATCCTAAATCTCCTTAGTCGATGAGCATCCAGAAATCTTATTATATTCATGAACATCTAAACCACAATAAAGAAGGTTAATAGCTTGGGCATTTATAAAAATTAACTTGGTATTCCTATCATCAAATTTCAATTCTATCTTAAGAGTTATAGATCCATCAGGATTAGTTTTGATACGAATATGTGGTCCATTTTTAATAACTCTACAGGTTTCATAATTTGTAGCTTGTAAAAATGCTTTCATTCTAGCCTTCCAAAACACATAATTATTACCATTAAATAATGGATGTATATGCATTGATTAACCTTCGGGAATGATAGTTGCAAAGAAAATTCCAAGATCAATTTGATAAGATTTTAAGCCTATTAAGAAAGTGTAGCTCTGATGTCAATTGATGGCCCACGAATTAATCAAAATGGGGGGTAAATTAGGTTTGGAAAATTTTCATTAATTGATTTTACTCAATTTAAACTAAGTGTTTATGTGATTATGTGAAGGGAAAAGAGGATATTCAATCAAACAAATAATCACAAACACAAATAAAAACTAAAACGTAACAAGTAGAGTTAAAGAGATTGACACCGGTATTTATAGTAGTTCAGCAAAAATCCTTTGTCAAGTCTACTCCCCCAAGGTCCTTTGAGGATTTCACTATCTTTGATCTTCTTTCAGACAAAGACCAAACCGTCTATAGTCGCCGCTTAAGAAGTTCATATCTCAAGACATTACAATCTACAATAAATATGTTTCACTCACAAATCTCTCATCTTAAGCAAAACTCAAGATTTACAATCAAATTCTCACCGTATATCAAAATGGAGTTTCAACACTCACAAGATAAAGAACTCAAGAATCTATATATGTGAAGTTATAATACAACAATCACTCAAGAAAATGAATCAAGAAATAAATAAGTGACGTTGCACAGAATTTTGCTTAGAAGCTTTAGTAGTATATCTCTTTGAATTTCTTTGGTATGATTGATCTTTGTAGCTCAATTGATTAGTTAAAATACCTTATTAATTGCATATGACCCATTTTCCATTTTTTCATTATGGTAGTGGAAAAATACAACATGTATACGTATATTTAAAGTAGATATAATGAAGTATGGTTGGTCATTATTGCATTTAGACAAATCTTGGTGGAGGTATTCAACGGTGGGTATAGATTATTAAAGACTTGGATCCTCCAATGTGAAAATTGATTAAGATATTAAAGAGTGTGGTTGGCATGGGACAAGATAATGTAGACCATAACTTATCCTATCCTACCATAAAGTATAAATGCATTTAATAATCCATCTAGTTGCACATGTTTGTCAAATTCATGTATCTCAAGTGTATAATACTAGGACCATGAATTTATACATAAACTACATGATGTCTAATAAATTTTTTACATGTATACAACATACTTAATCATTTAGAAGTATTCAAAATAAGTTCCAACACTTAATCACATTTTGCATGAAAAACAGAATTTTCAAAGTAGTTCAACCAATTTGTCAATTAATCATGGATACAATATTGAACATATCAATTAATCATGTATATATTATGTAGACAAATTAACATTACATATAATAACATGATTTAAATATTCCAAACAAGATTTGATATGTAAACCCAATTTTCGGTTTATGACAAAAAACTGCAAAATGAGTTCTTAAGAGTTGCAAAGTGTTTTGATCAATTCTCTTCAATTCAGTGTTGTTTTATCAAATTGAATAATTATTAATATGTAAAAAATTCAATATAATATATAGGAACCATCATACACCAATTATAACAAGTAAAGATCGACAAAACGTTAATCCAAAAACGGAGCGAAAACAAGGCAGGAGAGAGAAATGCTACTAACTCTTTTACAAGCAACTACGGTTTTATCAGAAAAACATATCCAAATTATTCCTTATATGCAAAAATATAAATTCTATTGAGTTAGGGTTCTATAGAAAAAATAATCACCTCATTAGAACTCCAAATGAGTGAGATATGATCAAATAAGTGAGCAAAGGTCAACACAGAATTTTCTGCAAAAACCTGCTACTGACTATTGCCAAAATATTGAAATTTGAACAACCAAACCAACTTGTATTTACATGAAATTTATATTGTTTTAAATATATTTAAATTATATTTCCAACCATATAAGATTCATCATATTTAAATAAGTAACAAGAAAGATATGACCAATTTACTACAGAAGGTCAATTCTGATTTTTTGGACAACAATAGATTGTTATAGTGTTTTCAACACAATTCTATTTTTTTTCGCCCATTCTTAGTTTTTATCGAAGTATATGATCATTTTTTTAGACAAACACCTTAAAAATATTATTTCCATGATGTTTAAAGTGTTTTAATGATCCAAATATACAATGTACCTTATGATCATACTGAAAACCTAATTTCTCAATGTTTTGCAAAATTATGATCAAAATGTGAAATTTCCAATTGAGAAAGATATGAACAATATTATTGAATTGATCATTATATAATAATGATATAAACATGTTCAAAATATTATATCAATGATATTTGAAGTGTTTTCATGTTGAGATCATGTAATGTACTATATTAAACACATTTATGATCAAGATGTGAATTTTTCAAATTTGTATGATATGATCAAACATATAATGCACATTGTGATATTTTGGTATATTGGATATTTTAGAAACAAAACATCACAAATGTATGAACCCTTGGTGTGTGTGCAACCTATAGAGTTCTGAGTTCAATATCTTGAGTAATGTTGTTGAAATAAAAAATTGCATTATTTCAATCATGATGTATTTCCATGATGTATGTATGATCTATAATTAAAAAAAATATTAGTTAATTTATTTAAAAAGTCAAATGAGGTGTTATCGTCAAAATCACATTTTTCAGAGATCCTATCATTGAAACTGCTTAGGTTAACAATATTTTTTCTGTGTTGATTTCAACACATTTGTTTTATCCATTCTTTCAAAATCATTATGTGTTTTTATCGGTTTACAATTTGTATGTTCTTTATATATATATATATATATATATATATATTTAGAAAATATTGGCTCATTGACGGTATTCGAATTTTTTGACAAAGCCCTATTGTGTAATCACCAGCGTCACTGCTAAAGGTTTCGAGTTCTTGATCCCATGTTAATCACATTCAATCTCTATCATACAACACTTTCTTGAAATTAACACACCCGCAAAAGTGTTAATAAATTTGATTATTTAAATGAGATAGATCACATTTTACACACATTCATTCTATATCATACAACATTGTGTTGAAATTATTACATCTGTAAAAGTGTCAATAAATTAGATTATTTGGAAAGGGTTAAGATTCTATGTTACACACATTCCTTCCATATTATACAATATTCTATTGAAATCAACATACCTACAATTTTTTAAAATGTAAAAATATATAAATTATATATATATATATATATATATATATATATATATATATATATATATATATATATATGTGTGTGTGTGATCCACCATTAATGTACAACACGAATTTCCAATCCGAAACTGCTAATTTCATAGTTGAAGTTTCATAAATTGAATTATTTGATGATATTTAATGCAGTAACGTATTACATTAAATAGTGTGGATTAAATAATTGTTATATTTAGAGTCTATATTTAATGATATCAAAATTAAGAAATAAGAGGCATTTAGGTCTGACAATGCAAAAAAGATTGTGGCTAAAGTTGTTTTCACAAGTGGGAGAATTTGCGAATTTCTTTTTGTTGGTGGGATTGCGCATCAAATGCCCTTTCTTTTTTCCCCTTCCCAGAAGAAATTTGCTCCCACAAAGTCAAGACAATATAATAAAGGGATAGCTGGAGGGAGGTCCTAATAATAACACAAAATTAATAAAACTCTCAATGCAAATATGTACTTTATTTTTAGTCTTATATATTAGAGTTCATGCAAACACTAATGTTCCAAATGGGATTCTTTCGCAAACTGAAGCCCAACCACTGTCGGCCACAAAACTCCAGCCATTGGATTCCGTCCACCACCAGTTACCGATCGCCGAAACTTCGATCACTAGTTGCCGGTTGCCTAAACTCTGATCATCAAAAATATTTTTAGTTACAATTGCCTAAATTTTTAGTTACTGATTTCCTAAAATTTACATGAAAGTAACAAAAACTTACACTAAAAAACATAACTAAAAAATACACAATATGTATATATATATAACAAAATTACACTAAAAATAGTTAAATGTAACTAAAAATACACTAAAAATAATAATTACATGTAACTTAAAAAAATTTGGAAGTTGGTGGTCGCACTTCAACAATTGGAAGCCTGGGGTCCGACAAAGGATAACTGCGAGTGGCCAATGGTAGCTCCGGCGGCCAACGATGCAAACCTTAATTAGAAGCATATGATTCGAGATATAAAGAAGCATTGATCATAGGACTAAATACAAGATAAAGCATAATTAAAGAATTTATGTCCAATTTTAAATTAACTTAAAATTAATTATGAATTAAACTTTAGACTATTCACCAATGTGGTGAGAATACAGAGAAGGCTGTTTTTTGATAGGCCACCGCCGCAATGGTGGAAATACTGGATGCAATGATAAAGCTTCACCATCGTAGCGGTAATCCCCACCGCCACGGCGGTAAAAGATCAGAGTGTTTAGGAAACTGGCCGACATACCCACCGCCGCAACGATGAATCCCACCGCCGTGGCGGTCAAGCTCTGAACAGAATTAAGATCTTTTAAGATATTTTCAGATATTTTGGATCCCTTGCACCTATAAAACTTGTTCTCCCTCTACCAAAAACACTCACTTAGACGTCCCTAACCCTTAGGACTTGGTTCTTCGCCAATCTTGAAGAGCTCTTTTCATCATCCGGAGAAGATGAAACATTAGTGGATCGACCTTTGGCAACAGTGGATCACTCCACTTTAAGATTTTATCTTTCTCTCTTTATTTATCTCTTTGTAATTTAATGTTTTATTTTAAATGATAATGAATCCCTCTTGGTTTAATGTTTCAATGGCCAAGATCATGTTAGATTAGATAAATATTAGCTAGCGATCGATGTAGTTGTGTAATACTAGTTTGATTTAATATATGTTTCTTTAACGGTTGTTGTCTAAATCCGATTGTAGTTATCACTCTATTACAATTTTAATATGCTTGTTAAGGTATTAGGGTTGGATTTGAGAATACAGGATTTGACACTCGGGAGAGGTAACCCAGGATTCGGACTAAGGTAAACACAACGCAATGTTCTAAAGACCCAAGAGGACGTTAGAAGGTGTGCAATCCATGAGGTTGGGTCAAGACTCACGTGACTATGTGTTCGAAAAGACGTTCTAGAGGGACTTTGACATCAATACAAAGTCATGTGTTCATTCACTAAACACTCGGGAGAGGGAGTAAATACGTTTTAGATACCGAGATTGTCGGATAGGATAAAACACTGTTATTGTTAACTAAACGAAATCAAACATGTATTAAGTGAATGAAATCAATCGCTAGGTAATCAACTTAGTTAGGATTAACCTACTAATTGTAGTTTAATTTAGTTTTATTAGTTTAATTTTAAATAATTCTTGAACTGTCTAGATAATATGAGACTATGCAAATTGCGATATTCAATTATTCACACCGTCCCTGTGGAACAATATCCCATCTTAAAGATCCACTATTATTAAAACTTGACCTCGTATACTTGCGAGTAGTCAATATGCAAGCATGTAAAAATCTTGTCATACACACCACAGGTGTACGGGTCAAGTTTTAATAAAGTAGAAAGAGTAGGGGTTGTCATGTCCATAGGGATTGGATTAGATGGTCATTGAGTACCACGATTGTCATAACCTAACTTTATCTAAGCGACTCAATTTATAGTTTTTGTTAATATAATATACTAAAATAAGTTAATTAAACTAATTAAATAAATATACTAATATTGACATTTAATGGAGTAAATTGTTTAGGGATTAACTTCGTTTATTTAAATGCATTCAATTAAATCTAGTTTACATTAATGGAATTCACACTATCCGAAAATATAGGTATCGAAATCTCACTCACTACCTCTCCTGAGTGTAAAAGAATGAATGTGCGACTTCACATTAATGTCAAAGTCCCCATCGAGCATCTATACAACACTTGGTCACATGAGTCTCGCCCCAACCTCACAGATTGCACACTTTCTAATACCCTCCTAGGTCATTAGATCGTCACGTTGTGTTTAAACCCTAGTCCAAATCCATGGTTATTTCTCCCAAGTGTTAAACCCCGTATTCTCAATATATCTTAACAATCATATAAAAGTGGATGAATGGTAAACACAATCGAATTGGAAAGAACAACCGATAACGAAACAAAGATTAAACAAACGACGTTTTCATACATGAATTGCTCCCTAGACAATATATGTTTAGTTTCTTATGGCCATAACCACATATACAATAATATACAAGCTAAACATATACAAAACTATCAACCAAAATTAATAAATAAAGAGATAAACAAGGAGACTAACCAACTAACTATTATTCGAAGAACCGACGGTAAAATCGCTCCGAGAACGTTTCCTCTTCTTGGCTTTGTGATCTTCTCTTGGTTGATAGGGTTTGGAGCTCCAAAATTAGTCTTAAAAATGTCCTTGGTATGTTGGGATAATAGGGAAGATAAAAGGGATCCAAAGATAAAAGGGATCCAAAATATCAACAAAATATCCTAAAACATCTCAAATATCTGGTGTTGGACCGCTACAACGGAGAGAAGTCAGTAGGCATTCTGTTAGATGACCACTACAGCGGTGAGGTTCACTGCTACAGCAGTAGAAGGGCTAAAGGTTTATGTTTTATTGATCGCTGTAGCGATGGTTTTACCGCCACAACGGTAGGCCTGTAGTCCTGAACTTGCCTTCTTTGCTCTTTTTCCACCATTCTTCTACCGACATTCCTACGATTTACTCTATTATGAACCATTTTCGTCCCTTTTCATCGCAAACACCTAATTTATAACAAAACAAATAAAAATGTATTAACATATATTAAAACACTATAATAACACTCAAAAACTACCAAAATCGACTAGGGAATATATAGATAAATTCCACCTATCAGCAATCCAGGCTAACGCACAACAGGTTTTCTCCAATACTGAGTATTCTTATTTGTATGAGGAGCATATTTTGTTGACATAGTAAATGGCCTGCTCCTTCTTACCCGAATTGTCGTGTTTTCCCAACATTGCCCCTATAGAAGTCTCTAGGACGATGAGGTATAAAAATAGTGGTCGTTCTTGTTGGGGGTGGCACCAAGACATCAGGGTTCATTAAATAGGCCTGGATTTTCTCCACGGCGTCTTGGCATTCTTTTTTCTATTTCCTATTCGATTCCTTTCTCAGCAGCTTAAAGATCGAATCACAAGTTGCTATCAGGTACAAAATAAAGCGGGGCAATGAAATTCACTCTTCCAAGGAACCTACGAATTTATTTTTCTATTCTAGGTATAGGCATTTCAATTATGGATTTAATCTTGGTAGGATCAATTTTGATACCCAACGATTAACTATAAATCCAAGTAGTTTCCCAAACACTACTCCAAATGTGCACTTGGTTGGGTTGAGTTTCAGTTGCAACTTCCGGAGATAATTGAATATCTTCTTCAAGTGTTCTAAGTGGTCTTCATCTTCCATTAATTTCAATATTATGTCATCCATATATACCTCCATTTCTTTGTAGATCATGTCATGTAACAAAGTCGTCATGGCTCTCTGTATGTTACCCCAGCATTCTTAAGTACAAACGGCATGGATCAATAACAGAATAAGCTCCAAGGCGTGGTGAAGACAGTCTTGTACTTGTCTTCCACGTTGACTAAGATCTGGTTATATCAACAAAATCTATCCACAAATGATGAAATCCTACACTTGGCAGTGTTGTCTAAGATGGTGTGGATATTTGGTAGTGGGAATTCATCTTTTGGACTTACCCTATTGAGGTCTCTATAGTCAACACAAACTCGAATTCTTCCATGTTTCTTACACGTTGGCACTATGTTACTCAACCACTCGCAATAAGTATAGACTTAGATAAGGCGAGTTTCAAACTGCTTTCAATCTCCTCTTTAACTTTCAGGCTGATATCGGGTCGCATCTTCTGGAGCTTTTGCTTAATTGGTATAATTCCCTCCTTAGTAGGAAATTTATGTGTCAAGATGTCAGTTGATAATCCTACCATATCATCGTAGGACCATGCAAAAACATCTTGATATTCCTTTTACAGGGATATCAAGTCTTTTCTCTCTTGGCTACTGATTGACTTCCCAATCTTCGTTTTCCCCGAATTTTTTGGATCTCCTAGTTTCACTGTTTTGATCTCATCTTGACTTGGAATAGTTTGTTCCTCAAATCTTTCTTAGGATCTTTGGACTTCCTCGATAATATAGAAAATTGGATCATCTTTCGTTTCAATTTCCATTAACTCCCGATTTATTTCCTTATCTAGATTGTACTCGTTAGGAAGAAGTTTTTCATTATTATATGGATTATATGGAAGATTATTTCGGCACCTGAAAAGTAAACACAAAAATTTGATTTTAAATATGTTATTCTCTTAGCATGATTATTATTTCAATGCAAAAAGATAGAATTCCAAAAAATCAAAAAGATCCAAGAGATATCATAATCTCTATTATCCGGTGGCTAATCAGATAGGAGATGTTACAGTTGCTTGTTGATTACCAAGGTCCTAGTCGCACTGGGATTGGACGAGTTTCCCAATTGTCGAGACTACTAGCTGAATCTACTATTCTAACGTCATTTCTTTCCTCGTTGATCATGCAGACTAACTCTTCTAACCACAGTACTAGAGGGTTAGGCTGTTTGGTTAGGGATTATCATGAAGTCAAGCTTATCTTTTTTTTTCTTCTTCTTTTTCATCTTGGATTATGACAGTGGAGAATAGAAAGTTGACTCGGATATGGGGTATTATCCCCGATTCTCTTTTCTTCCCAGGTTTTTTGTAAAATCCCCTATTTAGGCCCGAAACAACTCCTAATCCATAGGTGTCTAGCTTCTGTCTGATCCCCAATAGGGATTGCATTATTGTTTTGCCTTATCGACTTCTACCTTTAGATCAAATATCATAATGTTCATGTGGGTGGCTAAAATAATGGTAGCAACGAACAGTCTTGGTGTTAGTGGTAGACCTTTTTATCAAACATACGAAGTACTGGCAATGTCGAAGGCTTGGAAAGAGGCTGTCTGGTCAACATGTTCGGCTGTTATTAAAGGTTTAGCATGGATTTGGTAGATGGCATGATCTTCCTCAGCATAGATAGTGATGATACTATCCTCGAAGGAAAATTTCATCTTCTAATAAAGTGAAGAGAGAACTGCCCCGGCTGAGTGTATCCAAGGTCTTCTAAGGAGCAGGTTATAAGCATCTGGTATGTCTAAGAATGCAAGTCCACTTGAAAAGTGACCGAGACTACAATAATCGGTAGTGTAATTCTAACATAGATTTTCTCTTCTCACCATCGAAAGCCTTGATGGTAATTGGTAGCGCGTAGATACGTAGCTACTTTCACAGCAAGTGTATGGATCAATTTTTAGTATAGGTTTGGAAGACTTAGGATTGTCATATCCACAGGGATTGGTTGAGATTATTATCGAGTACCGTAATTATCATAACCTAACATTATTTAGGCGATAAAAAATGGTTTATAATTAATAAATACTAATCTAATTAACTACTTAAACTAATTATACTATAATACTATTTTGAGACGTTTAGGGGAATAGATTATTTAGAGATTAACTTCATTTATAAAAACGTGTTTGGTTTCGTTTAGTTATAAATAATGGTATTCGACTTATTCAACAATCTATGTATCATAAACTCATTCACTTCCTCTCAATATGTGACTTCGCGTTAATGCTGAAGTCCCTCTCTAGCATTTTTTTAGAACACATAGTCACATGAGTCTTGCCCCAACATCATTGATTGCACACTTTCTAACTCCCTCCCAAGTTATTAGATCGTTGCGTTGTGCTTAACCCTAGTCCGAATTCGGGGTTACCTCTCCCAAGTGTCAAACCCCGATTTCTCAATATATCTAAACAATCATATAAACATGACAACTGATAAACACAATCGAATTAATGAAAAACAATCGTTAAAGAAACACTACTCAAGCAAATGATATTTTTATAAATTACATTAATCCCATAGATAATCCAAGTTTAGCTCATCGCCATAACCGTTTATACAACAATAAATGAGATAAACATGCTCAAACCAACTACCAAATTTAAGGAAAAAAAAAAAAAAAAAAAACGAAGGAACTTAGCCGTATTCCAAAGATCCACCGCTAAAACCGCTCCGAGATGGTTTCTTCTTCTTCGCTTTGTGTTCTTCTCCTTTGGATTTGGTTGAGTACTCCCTAAAAACCTCTCAAATCTATTCTAAGTCTATATGAGCTCTTCTGGCCAAAATGGAGAGGAGGGAGGAAGATAAAGGGAACAAAATATCTAAAAATCTACTTCACAGCAACAGGGGTCACCTCCGTGGCGGTAGGTATGTCGGCAATGTCACTGCTGCGGTGGTAGATGCAACGGTGGATCTCACCACTGCAGCGGTGGATTTTCAAAGGGTTTAGGCCCTTCTCTGTATTTTGACTAAAGTGGCGATGGGCTACAGGTTCTGAATTTTGCCCTTTTTGATCCGATTTGATCGTTTATAACCTATTTTCATCCCTTTTCACCCCAAACACCTAATTTATTACAAAACAAATAAAAACGTATTAAAATACTATAATAACACTTGAAAACTAATAAGTTCAATTTGTAAATAGATAGGTAAATTATACCTATCAATAATATTATTGGTTCAAATTCGATCTTCTTTTACCCCTATCTTCTTGAGTGTACTCAGAGGGCATATGTTAAGTTCTGATCCAGTGTCCACTAGTACTCTCGAGAGGATGAAGTCCTGATACTGTACTGATATGTTGAGAGGTTTAATGTGCCCAGTTCTCTATGATGGTATCTTGTTATCAATAAAGATTACGAGATTGGTGTTAAGGATATTATCCGCTATATTAGTGAAGTGATCATGTGATATGGAACTTGGTATGTGGGCCTCATTAAGGACTTTCAATAGTGCATTTTGATGTACTTTGGAGGTCATTAGCAAAGACAGGATCGAAATCTATGCTGGTGCTTTACTCAGTTGTTCAACGACCTTATACTCAGTGTTCTTAACTACCTTTAGGAACTCTTGTACTTCTTCCTCAGTGACAATATTCTTAGGGATACCCTTGAGTTCTTTATCTGGTACTTTCAGCAAATTTGGGGCGGCAAATACTTTTCCACTCTGAGTAATACCTTCGATCTCATATGCTTGGTGCTCTATCCTTATGAAATTGGTTTTAATTATCATAGATTAATTACAAGACACTTGTTTAAAGTCTTTTACCAGTTCTCTCTTTGGCATTTCAAAGATTAGCACAGTTTTTGGTCGAATTATTATCGAGTTCAGGCGTGCTTGCGGTTGTATGGTGAAGTGAGAAACTTCTGATCCCCATGCCTGGTCAAGGTTTAACTTCATGAAACCACAGTCAAGCATGTTAATCTAGGAATTATCCTGGAATGGATAACTAGTTCATCTTCCTAGGGTGGTAGAATTTTCCTTGATAGAGGGATTATTCACCACCAGGTTTTTGAGACTTGGTTAGATTCGTCCTCTTTGTCATCTTAACTTGGGTAATTGAGGTCAAATCTATTATTAGGTAGGATCAATGTTGTGTTTCTTGGAAGCTCCTTCTTGAGTGGTAGATATATGTTCAAGACTTGTCCAACTACAACAGCTATATTGGTAACATTCTTGTTCGACTTACCAATTTCTCCCCACAACTAGTACAATTATTTTATCTCTTGAGAGGCTCCTCCTTCTCTTCTTATAAGTTCTAGATTTTTGCTATCATAGGTCCCTTACCCTTATTGTCTTCTTCCTAAAATTCACTTCAATAACCGGTAGGAGAGATAGGTTTATTATTTATTTCGGAAGCTAAGACCGAAATATCTATCTAATAGGCTTTAAGGTAAGTTTTGGATTCTACCTATACTGCTCCAAATGGTTTGGGATCAGTTTTCCATACACCAATATAGTCGTTCGAATCGATCTGCTAGTCTTTTTTTACCATGATAACAGTTGAAGTTGAGGCAACGGGTTTTGCTAAAATTTAGGCTAAGATGTCTCCCCCTCCTTTGGGAAACATATCACCTTGGCTTGTATTTCTATTTTGTGTTTCAGAGTGATAGAGTTAATAGTGTGGTGATCATGTGCTCTAGAGTGATAAGCGCAAAATTGGTTTGAGTCATAGTATGAGCTGTGGATGTTCGGTCGTTTTGGGGGTACAGGTTCAAGCATCTTATTTTTAACACATCCCTTGAAGATCCAAGAAAGGGTTAAAGAAAAAGAGGTAAATTGCCTTGGTTCTCCATACGGCTGATTGAGTTTATAATTTTGTTGGTAGTTGGATGGGTTGGGAGGTCGTGGTAGAACTTTATGAGGAGGTTGATATGGATATGGGTTATACGTAAGAGCTGGAAAATGGGAAAATTGAAGAAGTGGTGTAAATTGAGGTGGTGGTATGATTAAAGGTGGTGGTACGAATTAATGTGCTAGTTTTGGAAGACTTGGTTTTCAAACTTTGGAGAATTTGGTTTCTAGGGTTTATATTGTAGATGGAAGTTCTGTTGGTTTCTTTGACCCCGGCCTACCATCGCCACTTCAGGGTCTTTCTTTTTAGGTGCCGCTCTTTTATGTTCATGCTTGGTCGACTTTTGAATTCTTCCACTCCTAACCCCTTCTTCTATATATTTCCCTTAAAGGATTACATTGGAGATTGGGACATTAAGTGTATTCAATAAAGTCTCATAATACGGGAGAGACTGAGCTTAGACGAACACTTGGATTATCTCGGCCTCCTTCATTGGCGTTACTACTTGTCCAGCTCTATCCCTCTATTGGACAACATATTCTTAGAAACTCTCTCCACTTTTCCTAGTCAAGGTTCTGAGAGAAATCCTATCTGGTGACACTTCCCGATTGTAGCCGTACTGCTCATAGAAGATCTTAACTATGTTTAGGAATGTCTTTACCTTCGAATGTTCTATTGTTGAATACCACCGAGTAGCAAGTCCATCTAATGACTACTAGAAGAGCTGAACATCTAATACTTTATTGTGGATATATGCCCCCATCTCATTCTTATACCTTTGGATATGGCAGTCTGGACACCCTAATCCGTTATACGTCGTAAATATGGGCATGGTAAAGTTATTAAGAAACTTCACTTGAGGTGAAGAAGATAGGTCAAGATATCAAGCATTAGTTCCAAATTCTCTATTCTTAACTTCCTGGAGTTCCATTTCCATCTGTAATAGCTTTTCTGTCGGTAGGGATGTCTTCTCAAATTGTCCTTTCACCTCTCTTTTGAATTGGTCATTGGTTTCTAGTATAACTGGGCTAGTATTTAGTTTAGCTGAGGTGGTTCTTGGGTTTGGGTCAGTCACAGTCGGAGTGACTTGTAGCTAAGGTTTAACAGGGATTGTCTCTCAAGTAGCCGTGCTAGGGCCTTGGGAACTGGAGGGCTAATGGTTAGTTGTTGGTTCCATTAGGTTTGGGGCTTAAACAAAGGTTACACGATTTTGCTGAGATCAATGGAGTTGCTGTAAGAGTTCAAAAATCTGACCCACTGACTGTTTCCACAAAACCATGTCTTCTTTCATTTGGACTACCTGGATAGGTTAATTTGACTGTTCTTTTATATCCTCCATTAGGATAGGCTATCGTGCTTGCGCACAAGTGCAAAACAGTAGATGAGAGACATATGTTTTCTTATGCAAAGCAATCTTCCTACGTAGACGATGATCGTGTCAGTATTTTTCTTACATAGGCATTAATGGTTTAACTATGACTTAGTTTGAGATGAGATTTTCATTAGTTCCAAATTTATAATTTATAACCATATCGAATTTTGTCATGACTACCACACAGACAGGGTGAACTTTGTTTACATTTACAGACTCAATTTGACACTTTTATTTAGTGTTAATGGAAATCTCATATCAACTCTTTGTCATTGATCGACCTCAAACTAAATAAAGACCTGAATCCAAACAAAATAAAGTTTCCAAGTCCAATAAAGCCTTGTATAGTCATAATAAGGATTCACTTTATTCTTACCCACGGCGTGTTCTACAATTAATTTATTTTAATACAATTTCTGACCGTAAGTAGGCTCATAAGTAAATAAGAATAAAAATTCTTACTTTGCTATTTTGTTCTCTATTAGTCCTAGAGGTACTCTTTTGTAAGGTTTTACGGTAATGATATACTGACAACAAAATTAAATGTCTCTCTCCAATATTGTGTCATAAATATAGCAAGGTTTTGGTTATCCTCCATCCTAGGCTCACTATATGAGGTTTTGTATTTTCTTCTAGTGCATCCTATAAAGCTCAGTTCCCATACCTTCAAACCTCCGGCATCCTCCCTAGGAAGAACATCCATCTTTGGTTGGTGGTCCGAACGAGGAGAGGTTCATAGCCGAATCTCGAGGAAAAAACCCACCTAGCCTTACTTCTACTAACTTCTCTTTCTATCATAAGGGTTCTTAGGGCTTAGATCGGCACCATGACCTTACCGACTTCAGCCCCTACTGCTGGTTTCTCTATCCCTAAGAGGGTTACGACTTGGGTTTTCCATCAATGATATGTAATGCAAAGTGAGTGCTCGTGCATTGAAGAGAGTATACATTAATGTAAATACATAAGTTTAAAGATAGAAATTTAAAGACAGTAAATATGCATGCTAGTATAAACAAAGTATGTAAAGATGATTTTAATTTTTTTTTAATTAATTATTAGTAGTAGTATTGTTGTTGTTATTATTATTATTATTATTATTATTATTATTATTATTATTATTATTATTATTATTATTATTATTTATTAGTATTTAATTATGAATATAGATTTAGACTCGAACTAGGTTGGACTCTCTTATGATGTTTCCTAGTGGAGTCGCCAGCTGACGCACTCCGAATTTTAATAGCGGAAGAAGTAGAGAATCGGGAAGAAGAGGAAACAAGTTTCCATCACTCCCTCTCTAAGTGGTCCAAATCCGTCCATTTTGAAAATGGTTTTTCAAGGGCTTTTATAGGCGTCGATTTTGAAAAACTTCTTGGGCCGGAATTTTATGTTGAAAATGGAGTCGCCACCTATCATAGGGTTAAATGGTGTGCTAAGTCACTAAAAGTTTTATAAATTCATTTTCCTTTGAAGTGTCCCGTGTTTTGACTTCGTGAGGTCTATGTACCAGAGATATTCTTAAAGTTCAGGGTTCGATAATGCTCAGGGAAGATTTTACGCTCCCCAAGACACCTGTCCATAAATGCTACCTTAGTTTAATGAATATTCATTGTTAAACATTGCCCCAGTAATTTTATTGCATTTAATTAAAAAAATAATTCCCTTTTTTAAAAGTTTTCTCTCTTTTTATGCTATTTTACATAGTTTGATGGAAAGTAGGTAAATACTACTGCTAATACTAGTTAGCAACGCCCAATAACAGTTTAAAATAGACAAGAATATAAATATGCAGGCTATACTAAAGGAAATGAACATGGTTTTTGTATATTTTATGAGACCAAACCTTATATTGGTTGCCTACGTATCTCAGATTAATTAGAATCAGGTCCTCACGTAGTTCGTTTCTAGTAGGGTGAAACTAATTTTATTATTATTGGTGACCGAACCCTTATGTGGGTTGCCTACATACTTTGGGGGGTAACCTAAGATCTGGTCATCACGTAGTTCATTCTAGTTAAGTTGAAAACTGGCAGGTTAAGTTTTAGTTAAAAACTGGTCTTATTTTGGTTAAAAAAAACTGGTGTGGTTTTAGTTAAAAACTGGTCTGGTTAGTAGTTGGTTTTTGTTGATTATTAGTTGGTTTTAGTTGTGAACAACCTGAATCACAACATTTAATTAGTAATTATCAGTTGGTTTTTAGTTGTGAACAACCTGAATCATAACATGACATGTACATAACCTCTTTGATTTTATTAAGAACACCTTAATCAAACTCTTTTGTTTTGGTTAGTTAGTGTTAGTATGTGAGTTGTTTAGTTATAATAATGGAAAAATACCATATATTTATTCAAGTCCGACTTATAATTAAGAAAAACAAGAAGATTTTTGAAGAAGAATAACATATATCCCTGAAGGAATAGAGGTCATCCCTTTATCCCGAGTTTTTAGCCACAAGGATCTGTCAATGTAGTATATAGGTGTGTATATATATATATATATATATATATATATATATATAGGTGCCAGTCCACTAGCCTACTAGACTATGATCTTGACGTTTAACAGAAAGTTAATCTAGTTATTAACAATTTATGGATAGTATTAACAGTTAGTAAAGAGCTTGGTTCAACTTGTTCTTGAGAGAATCATTGAGAGTATGCACAACTCATAGTGTGATAATGGTTAACATGTTCTTGGATGGTTTGATGTTCTTGAATGCTCGAGATGCTAGGAATAATTTGGACATAGATTGTTTATTATAACAAGAATTAAGTGTTTGTTTGATTGTTTATGGGTTGTTTATGTTAAATACATAAACAATAATTGTGATTGGTATATGAAAATACTATGTACAAGAAAAATACATAAACTTTAGCCAAGAACAAAGTGGCTTTTGAAGAAAACATACATACTTAGGGGATATAGTCTTCCCTAAGTGATTCCTTCTTTTTCCTCCTTAATCTTCTTGGTTGATCCTCGATCAGTGATCGTCTTCCACTTGAGTTCTTGTTCCAAGAACCTCAAGATCAACCTACGGGACCAGATTTCGGCAGAATAATGGCGTGTTATTCAAGAAATTTTCTTGATAATCCTAGCACCTAAAACTGGGCTCAAATTTTAGAAAGAGAAGCTAGGGCTTCAAGACTTCAAAAAATAAAGACCTCACCTACCATATTTATAGGATGGGGGCATGCGCATTCATCCACGCATAGGCTTAGACAACCTTTTCCTTGGGGGGTATTAGGCCTAAGAGACTTGCTATCTTGTTTTGATCTTGTTTAGCTTTGAGCAAATTTGAGTTGTAAGAAAGGATTCTCAAAGATTTGACAATCATTACAAAATATTTTCCTAGATTTTCCAATGATTGGAAATGATTACCAATCATTAATGGCATGATGTGACACTTCTGGTTTAGTTTAGGGGTTGTGTACCAGTTAGTTTCACTATTTTGGTTTAGTTGCCATTAATGCTTTCCAAATGCAATGTATCTAGTCTAGACATGTAACCATTGAATTTATTTCTCCATGGTAAGTCATTTCTTGGTGAGAACGCATTCGGTTGGATTTGTATTAAATTGGATTAACTTGTCTTGTAACCGATGGTTGGTTTTCCAGGTTTTTAGTTACCCCTAAATATTTTGGTGAAAATATCTAGATTCAATGCATCCATTAATTCCATATCATCCCAAATATTTAATTCTTGATGGGATGTAAATTTAATTCCCATTAAATTCATGGGTTAGGTGGCAAATCAGTTTGGTTCGGTTTTGATAACGGGTAGTCACATTTCAAGGTTTTCAGTTAAATTAAGATATTTTGATAAAAATATCTAGATACATTGAATGTGGCCTATACATGTCATTCCAAGAATTTGAAGCTTTATGGTATGGTCATTTAATGCTCATTATATGCTTTTTATAGGTGGCTAACCAAATCGGTTTAGTTTCATTAAGGGGTTGGTCACATCCTAAGTGTCTTGGCTTCACTTCCTTAGATATTTGTGGGAAACTTCTTGGAAGGTTATTTGGTCATTTCAAGGATTCTTTTTTGGGCCTTTAAATGATGGTTGGGCCCTTAATTCATTGGGCCTAGGATGGTTGGTCAAGATAACTTGGTATTATGTAAATCCTAACCAAGCCCAACTCCTTAATCATCTTGGTGATTTAGGGATTGTCACGACCTTTAGAAGCCTTTATAAAGGTCTCTTGGATTGTTTCTAGCTTGGATTTTATATAATATGCATAAGTTAAAAAAATATTTTTTGTGTTAAATCGACACGATTCAGTGATAGTAAATGTTTCAAGGTCAGGGTAGGTAACCCGAGTAATGTGTTGAAATATCTTATAATTAAAGGGTAGTGGCTAATTTTTTATATGTACTAAATATGATTTAATGAAAATCAAACTTTAATAAATTCATTTTAGACCCCCTTAAATTATGAGATTTTCGAGGTTGACCCAAAATTTTTACTTAGTTGAATTTTGTCAAATTTAACAGCTTTTGTTTTTCACATATTTTTTGGGCATTTTTCTGTATTATATAGTGTGCTCTCAGGTAAAAATTGATTCACTTTAAACCCAAGTTTAAAGTTTATCTAAATTTGTACTTGATTCAACACTAGATGGGCGGGACAAAATGCGGTGTCTACAGGCTCATTCGATATTTTCAATAGTAGAAGTCAACACATAGTATAAACCACCATATCATAATAACTCTTGGAAAAATGTCAATCAGAGGTGTTTTTTGCACGTCGAAGTCTCTAAGACACCCGTTTCAGCCAAGAATTGATATCATTGACCGTCTCATTTCCATCCTCTACAGGGCTAAGGGCAACTGATGAGGGTATTTTTGGTCACCTCTGAGTCAGCACTTGCGACCCAGCCATATGTCCATCCTCATAGTGACAAAGACGCATTCTGAAATCTACAACACCACGCTGGAGCAAACGCTGACTACGGCTTCTCCCTGTAATCTCATTTGTACCTAGGGAGGAGTGAGGAGCTCCGAAGAGATGCTGCTATGACCTCTGCACCGTGCCCTGGACGATCAGCTTTAGGGACTCAACTGTTCACCTCGATCGGCTCTCCCTTCCAGCTTGTTTCTTCTCCAGGACTTCACAAATCTCCACTCTTCTCTATCAACTCACCGCCGCCCCAACAAAGGCCCACAGGCTTCTCCAAATGGGCCCAAAAGCCCAAGCCCAGCGATTATCTCTTAAACACCCCGGATTATCGGCTAAACATAGGGTTTCAACTAATTAACTGTGTTTAGGCCCGACTAATCATCTCCAACTCCTATAAATATCGGGGGCTATGCAAGCCCGAGGTACGCTTGAATATGCTTTACATTTTGCGCGAGTTCATTTGTTTACTTGCTGCATTATTGTACCTTTTCTCTCTGAGGACTGATTACCACGCCGGAGGGGCTTCACCGAGATAAATTCCTGTCTGAGTCTTCTGTAAGTACACTCCCTGAGGAGCAGGATTCTGGACGTAGCAGGTCAGTCCTCCCAAGACCCAGCACAGCTCACGTAAAGAATTTTTAATTGATGACTCCATCTCAACAAGAGGACCCACCTGTCATCCGACTGGACCATACTCGAGGTGTGTACCAGTTTTACGCATCAACAATTATATATAAATATAAATTAAATATAAATTACAAACCCACATATATAAGCTTTTTGTGCATGCATATATATATACAAAGAGAGAAACCTTGAATTCTTTTCACCACCTTTCTTCTTTTATTTTATTATTATTTATTTTTTATTTTTTTCCTCTTAGTCATCAACATTATGTTGGTGGCTAATTTTTTCCTTAGTCATCAACATTATGTTTGGGACAAAGTTCCTTTTAAGGGGGAATGATTATTAGACCCGATCTTACATGTGCATAATTTTCAATTACATTTTAGAAAAAAAAAATCAAAATTCTAATAATGATTTAAATGACACTCTAGACCCCATTATTTTTTTTATTCTAAAATACAATTAAAAGTTATGCACATGCAAGATCAGTTCTTACACCAATAGCCAAGATACCTACCCACCCAAAACACCAACCTTCGTCTCTTTTCCACACTTAGCTTATCTAAATAGCTCTCCTCAAAATCGCAGCCGATTTCGAACTCCAATTCAATTACCTCATCAAATCATCAAGCCTACCCAAGCACCTGAAGAGATGAGACAGTTTACCCTACTCCCTGTTCCACTTTCTCTAATCTACCACTACTGCTTCAAAAATAAGATGTTGGCACCCATTCCCCTTCACCATAGAAACCCTCAAGATCCGAGGTTTAACTTTCTCAATTTTTGTCAATAGCACTTGGGATGTGCTGGCCATTATACTAACTAGTGCCACGTCCTAAAGAACCAGGTTGAGGATCTCATCCAACTGGGGTAATAAACTTCTCAAAAGAACCTGAACTTTAAGGCGGCAACATCTATCTCTACTTTTTCCTTTAGTTCATTAAGTCCTTTAAAATGAATTAGGTATTATATTGTACGCATATGTACTAGATCTACATATCACTAAATGCATGTTTATTTTATCTAAGGTCGACTCAGGTCTTTATACTCCAACTTTCATCAATTAATTTTCTTGTCATAATTCACACACACCGTAACAATCAAAGTTATGATAATATGGTTTCAATACTAAATTAAACCATCATCCAAATAAAAATGTTAAAAAAATGTCTTGTTTCAACCAGACAATGGTAAGATATTAACAAAAAATATGAGAAAGTTAGAAAGAAAACCGAGAGACTTTATGTGGAATCATTACTAATGTTCCAACCCAGGTATGTCAAAGGATCCATAGAATATATGTAGAAGATGTCCTTAACGAACTTAAGGGAAGAAATATATGAACACTCAAAAGGAGTATTCATGATAAAGTGTTGATAAGGAAAGTTAGAACCAGAACTCACCAAAGAAAATTTATCGAAAAGGCCGAGAAGGTGAACAAAGAAAGATAGTCTTCAAAGAAAATATTATATAGACCATGATTGTGCCCAAAAATAGCAGATCTGTGGATTAAATTTTGGAAACTTGTAGAATCCTACTCGAAATTATCAAAAGGAGTAGGACATTTTTTTCTATTCTGAGGAAAGAAGCGAGTTAGAATAATACAATAAGACTTACTGGATAGGAGCCAATAATGGAAAAGTATTCAGGAAAGGGACGGATTCAATGAAGACCTCTTGATTGACTCAAACTACCTTATTCTCGAATATGTAAAATCCTGAAAGTATGTGTTGAGAGAAAAAAAATTAATAATAATAATAATAATAATAATAATAATAATAATAATAATAATAATAATAATAATAATAATAATAATAATAATAATAATAATAATAATAATAATAATAATAATAATAATAATAATAATAATAATAAAGACTGGTCTCAAAAAGTTTTTAAACACTAAGTGGTCACACGAAGACAATCAGGTGAACCACGCTGTTTATATAATCTGAGTATTGAGTCGTAGGGGTGTCTCAACACCTAGTGACTTGGGCCAATTAGACCAGGATCACTACCCAAAGCTCGCTACAAGGACTGTATAGGAAGTGTAAGACCCTAGTTGCAAGAGTGAAAAATAAAAAAATAAAATAAAAATGGTTCTCTCAATACTTCCAGGATAAACCATTATTTGTTAAGCATCATTAACTAACATTTGTTTTTCTATTATTTCTTTTCTCCCTCCTTTGAGTTATCTCGGGAAGGTTTGTTCCAATCTCCCTCAAAATTTGTAAAAGTTAGTAGGACTTAAATGACAAAATTAATAGTAGATTTTCTGTGAATATATCTTTTAATATGTTTAATTCATCTTCTATCGTTTAATTTAAGGAAATTTCACCAATTATCATTACTTCATATTTTAACCCCTGAAACTTTTATTTTCACCGGTTTTGTCAAATTAATGAACAAAAATATTTTTAATATCCTATTTAAAGTGTTAATTTCCAAAATCAAGATAATAAATCCATGATTAGGTAAATGGGTGCCCAAGACACCAAGTTTACTAAAAGCACTTCTTCCAAGCCTAGCAAGAAGCATAGGATTCCTCTACCAGAGTGCCCTTAGCCAAAATGGGGGCTTCCCAAGAAAGATAGGCATTAATACCAAGTATTTAATGAGTACCTTATGAACATATTTCACCCATAGAATGTCATCATTTGCTAGGAAATTTCATGATGCTTAAACTAGGTAGATTAACATGCATTCATTAAAGAGCATTAAATAGCATTAAATGAAGACATTAAATGAAGCATTAATTAGGCATACCTTATAGAAGAATTTTCTTTAAAAAATCTCATCATTTCCATAGGTAATTAGTGCCTAAACCTATGTCTAAGTAGCATTCATCGTGACTAAACATTTAAGAACACTAAATAGCATTAAATGAAGCATTAAAGACAAGAATTAAATAGAAACTATTTTGGCAAGATTATAATGAAAAAAAATCTCAAGATGAATCAAATATCATCATTTTCATTGGTAATTAGTACCTAAACCTAGCCTAACTATCCTTTATCAAGACAAATCTATTAAGTGCATTAATGAAGAATTAAATGTTGCATTAAATGGAAAATCTTTTGGCAAGATTTTGATCATCATTAGCATGATCTTCATGATTACCTACAACATTAAATGGATAATCTTTTGGCAAGATTTTGATTATCATTAGCATGATCTTCATGATTACCTACAATATCCTAGGAAATCTTGATCATTACCTAGTCCAGATTAGCCATAAATGGCCATGAATGATCATTAATTGCAAGCTGGTTATGCCTGTGCATTGGTGAATGCACATGCATGCCCCCGCCTTTTCTTATAAAAGGCAACTTGTTTTCATTAGGAACACACACTGGTCAGATCACTTCTCACTCTAAGCTCGAAATTCTTTCTCGGGTATCTTGATTTCTTAAGCTTTCTACCTCTTAACCACACCGAAATTCCTAAAAAAAAAACTCTCAAAATGTGATCTTGATAAGGAAAAAGAGAAAAAATCACTTCGGGAAAGACCACTCCCCTAAGTTAGGTAAGCTTTTCTTAAACTTCTCTTTAGTTTTGTTTGTTTAGCATTATTTTTTTGTTGTTTATATTGTTCTTTTCGTTGTTTTTTAGTGTATTTAGGTTTGTACATAATGAACATAGTTTGTTTCTATATCAAGAACAACCAGAACAAATGGTATATCCAAACCCAATACTCTTAAAATAAATCAACTGACTATAGACTATTAACATTTACTTTTCCTTCTCTACGCCTTTCCGTGCTAGCCTAGATCATGGCCTAGCCCTATATCTCAGGCTGTGGACTGGCATCCTTATATATATAAGCCTAGATTATGGACTGGCCCTACGTCTCAGATCATGGACGGCACCCTGTATATATTACTATGTCTAGACCATTGTGGTTAAAAGGCAGAATAAAGGGAGACCCTATATCCTTTCGGGGATAAGTGTGTGCCTTCTAATCAAATGTTTCCTCTTTCTTAGTTATGAGTAGGACTTTCACTTATATATATTATTTAATTTTATTAGTTAAACGAAAAGAATATATATATATATATATATATATATATATATATATATATTCTTTTCATATAACTAACAAAAGTGAATAAGCACATTAAACTTGCCTAAGCAAGTAAGTTTGGTTAGAGTGTTATTGACAAAATCAAGTGTGCATATCATTTACCATTTGTGTCATATCTTGTTCTTACTTCTCTTAAACAAATAAAAAGAACTAAAAAATGAAAAATAAAAAAATGGAGTTTTCACATAAGATTTTTTCAACATGAAAAGACTTTATATTTTACTCTTAAAAAATAAACACTTGTGTTTTGTAAAATATTTTCAAAAATAAAAGTTATATATTTGGTCCATAATAAAACTTTTACTTATTGTGGTTATACTTAAAATATGGTTTCCGATATTCCAATAAAAATGTGTTCTTAAATTTGTTATGCCTTTTCCTTCTATAAGAAAAGATATTAGTTTTTATCGAAGTTGAACTTTAACTAAAAAATAAAATCCCTCCCCCAAGGCTAAAATTATTGATTCTTAGATAATCGATAGGCGGTCTAAAAGGAGGACATTTGTTCTTTATATTTAATCTATTTCATATGTTGCTGTGTTTTTCATAGATAATTGTTTCTTATTTTCTTACCTAAATAAACATAAAAAATACAAAAAAAAAATCAAAAAAATGGGAATTAGTGTGTTAACCAAAACCAAAGGAAATTACTTGGACTAGTTTGATCTTAAAACTTCATTTGAACTTAGGTATCATCTTTGGACGGGTGTCTTAGGGTGCCTAACAGCTTCCCCGAGCATAACCAACCCTCGAAATTTAAAGACATATCTGGTAAAGACCAAGTATTTTGCGAGTCAAAACTTGGGGCTTTTCTTAAAATAAAAATAATTTTTAAAAACCCCGATGACCTAACACACCATTTAACTCAATACTAGGTGGCAACTCCATTTTTTAAATAAATCTCGACCCAAAGAACGTTTTCAAAACCGGTTCCTAGAAATGTCCCTAAAACTATTTTTTCTAAAATTAATCCCGAAGGGATAAAGGGTCTCCATTTATTCCTCTTTTTGGCTACAATGGTCTACAAATAGTAATATATACAAGGTACCAATCCATGATCTGAGACGTAGGGTCAGTCCATGATTTAGGCTTATATATAGGTGTGCCAGTTTGTAGCCTGAGACGTAGGGCCAGGCTAGGATCTAGGATAGCACGAAAAGGCGTAGAGCAGGAAAAGTAAATAGTTAGTTATTAGTAGTTAGTAGTTACTAGCCCATAGTTAGCCAGTTTATTTCAAGTTATTTGAGTCCGGTTTCTTGTGTTTCTTGACCTAAGACAAAGATTATATGCATACCAAGAGTTCTTATTGTTCATGGAAAACAAATATAATATGTACAATATGTTCAAAACCAAACACAACGAAGAAAATCAAAAGAAAATATGTACAAACAACCAAAAGATAACAAACAAACATACTAAAAAGAGGTTTAAGGAAACTTACCTAACTTAGGGAAGTGGTCTTTCCCTAAGTAATATTACTTTTTTCTCCTACTTTAACTTCTTCTCCTTCTTTGCTTGGTTGTACTTGAGAATTTTCTTGAACTCTTTGTAAAAGAGTGTCAAGATCACCTTTTGAGAGATTTTGGAAGATTTTTGGGGGTGTTCGAGAGGTGGAAAGTTTAGGAAGCAATGACACCTGAGAGAGATTTTTGTTTTGTGAGAGAGTTCAAGATTCGTGTATATCCCTTACGAAAATAGACTACCTTTTATAGGCAATAGTATGCCTGTGCATTCCCCAATGCGCAGGCATACTCAGCTTGCATTTAATGGCCATTAAATGCCATTGAATGCTAGTTAATACTATAGAATGATGTGGGGCTATCAGGATATGCTAGGTAATGACGAGACTTTCTTAATGATGAGATTTTTCAGCAAATTCTTTCCATAAGATTTCCTATTTGATGCATGGCATTAATGATCTCATTAAATGCCATTTAATGGTATTGAATGTTTTTTATTGATAGGGGGCCACTTAGGCTAGATTTGGGCAATGATACCTTATAGCTAATGATAAGATTCTCTAATGATGATAATTTTTTAGCAAAATATTTCCATAAGACTGCCTAATTAATGCTTGACATTTATAATTTCATTAAATGTCATTTAATTCTCTTGCATGATGGGAGGTTACCAAGATAGTTTAGTTATGATTAATATAGCAAATGATAATATTCTATAGTGGAAATCGTTCCATAAGATCATCATTTAATGCTTGACATTAAATGCATATCTTTCTTGGGAAGCTCCTAATTTGGCTAGGGGCACTCCTCCAGAAGAATCATATACTTCTTCCTAGGCTTGGAAGGTGTGCTCTTAGTAAACTTGGTGTCTTGGGCACCCATTTGCCTAATCAAGACTTTATTACTTAATTTTGGAAATTAAAACTTTAAATACAAAATTAAACTAAAATATTTTTGGCCATCAATTTGACAAAACCAGTGAAAACGAAAGTTTCTAGGATCAATACGTAAAGTAATTGTAATCGGTGATTTGTTTTCAAATTAGAAGGGTATATACTAAATTAAACATATTAAAAGTGATATCAAGAGAAAATACACTTTTAATATTATCATTTTAGTCCCTATTAGCTTTTAGAAATTTCTAAATTGACACAAAACATTTGTTTATACCTAAAGTTCGATCAAATTGACAATTTTATGGGGTTTTTTATGTTTTTCATCTTTTTAGTATCAAACGTAGTCTAAGGAGGAAATTCGTTCTCTCTAAACCTTAGTTTAAATTTTGACCTAACATGCACTTTAGACTCGATACTTTTGAAAACTAAACGAGCGAGACAAAATTCAATGTTTACAGCTAATATGTCATATCGATCTCCAATATTTAATGCACTAAATACTGAGACTACTCCACCACTTATAATATTAATGGAAATACACATACAATGGGTTTTTACTTAATTGATGACATATACCCAAATTAGTCAACTTTTGGGAAAACAATTTCATACCCCCAAGGCTTAAAGAAAAAGTATGTTGGCCCAAAGAGCTACTCAATAGGGGGTGAATTGGGTAGTGACAATAATAAACAATTAAATCAAACACAAATAACCAATTTTACTAAATCAATTATTATCTATTATGTAATGGAAATGTGTTTAACTAAGTGCACACCCAAACAAAGAGAAATAAAGCAATGAAGTACACAATAATATATCCTCGTTCGGTAAGCTACTCTTACCTACATCTAGTCCCTCGAGCTCCATAGATATTCGCAGTCCATTAAACCCTAATTCCTTTCATAGGTAGGAACCAAACCCTTACAATATTTATGTAGGTTTAAGACTAACCTAATTCTTTTCTTAGGCTCAAAATCAAACCCTAACTATCCTGATTCTTTTCGTAGGCTCAGAATCAAGATTTACACACCTAATTCTTTTACAGGCTAAAAATCCACCTATCACTCTTACATTTATCCTTTTCAAAGGCTTAGGACGAAACTTTTATCTCTCTAAATCTATTACAGTAAGAATCACAACCTAATCTTTTCAAGGAAAAAGACTAACCTAATTTTTTTGTAGGACAACGATCAAACTCAAATCTTTTCAAGGAAAAAGACCAACCTAATCTTTTTGTATGACAAAGATCAAACCCTAATATTTTTAACAAGAAAACAATCGAAACCCTAGCTACCCTGATTAGATACCGACCCGAACGTGTCTAATCCACTCAAACTCGCAAATACAAAAAAAATGGCAAATTTCTTTCCACAAGGAGCTTCAACCACCTCAATACAGATATACTCAATTAATGACTCAAATAAAAACTATTTGATAGATACAATGTGAGGAAAAATAAATTTGATTGTAAAATAAATGGGTAGCACAAAAGTTACACGTAATCAAATAATTAATAAAAATCGTTTAAAAAAATTTCAAAAATTAAGTTTAAAACGATTTTTCTAATGTCTTAACCAAGTAATGAAGTATAAATAATCTAAGAAATTAAAAAATAGAGCTTAGAAGAATCTCACCGGGATTCACCAAAAACATAAAAGATTTCACAATAAGAAACGTAAACCGGTAACACAAACAATGAGTGCTTTAGATCAAGAATTTGAATACGATATCTCTTCGAAATCTCAACAATGATATCTCTCTTGAAAAGCACAAATCTAAGTGTTCTTGATGTTTTAAAATCTAATCCTACATGTCTCTATAAATATACCTGAAACTAGACCTCCAATGGCTAGTTTTTAAATATTATGTCATTAAATGACACCCCCAAGACCCCATATATCATATATGTTCAAAATAGATCTTTTTCATTTGAACTTATTCTTGGAAAATCTTATTTTGGTCCTTAAAACATTTTTAAATCGAAATCCGTTGAAATGGGAAGAATTAAATCACTTTAATTAAAAAAAATTATTAAAATAAATAGGCAAAATAATTAGGGGTCACATATCACATAGAATTTATCGTAAATAATTCAAATCCCCTTCAAAATATCCCTTGGAATCAGCAAAAATGGATAGCATTGCCCAAAATAAACTCAGTTAAAAATTTGACTAAACTCATCAGTCTACTAACTTATAGCCATCAGTGGATCGACCTATGTAATGATCACTTGATTATTACACTAATCCGATCGGTTGACCGATGGGATCTGATTGGTCTCATTTCTTTCTTTTTCAGCTACTATTCTTATCAGTTGACCGATCCACTTTGTTAGTTAACCGAATGGATAAGTACATCACCTATTCCTCTTCCAAAACACTTTGATTTGGTTAGTCGACCAACCTCTTTCACTAGTTGACCGAATTAGCCCAAAAACTTCTCATTTTTAAGCATTAAAACCAAATTTTCACTTAGGTCAATAACCAAAACTATTTTATATATTTAGCACATTGAAAAACACACTTTGAACACATAAATTAACCGCAACACACATAAGATTAATTCATTTTGAAGTGTTGTACGTGATCCTAGTTTTGGTTGCATTAAGAGTATATAAGTAATTAATTATCTTTAATGACTTCAAAACTCTTCACGTCTTCATAATTTACATTTTGCACCTGTTACATTTTTCTTGAGGATTCCTCTTCATTGATTCTTTTTTTTTTTTTTTTTCATGGAACTATAAATGTGAAACCACTTAGTAAAAACATAATCCCATAAAAATATCAACACTTAATTGTCTATCAAAACATTGGATTCAATAATATCCCCCTTTTTTTATGATGACAATTAGCTTTGATATTTTCTCTGAAATATAATATAACCACAATCCCCATAAATTTGAGGATAGGTACTTTTAACTCATTTAAGCACCATAATGAGAAACATAAAATTTATGAATCACAAAACATTATTTATCCTCCTTTATAATTATAGTCATGAATTCATACTGGGAGAACGCATATAACATTATATAACTTTTCCCCCTTATTATCATATTCTCTCCCCTAATAATATTAGAACGAAAATGTTAAATTCTCTCCCCTTTTGTCACATCAAAAAGTGGGGATCATGAAGAAAACAATTTGTAAGATTAATATGAATCATTTTGAGGCAATTCATGAGATCATCAAAACATTTCAATATAGCGTGAAATCATATAATTTCAATTAAGTCGACATGCTTTATTTCATTATTCAGATTAATATCTTCCCTTTAGATAGAATAAAAAAAACATGTAATCTTTAACGCACTAGGACATGAGGTATATCTTAATGATAATTTATAAAACTATCAACATAAATCTAATGCACGCTTTAAACATGGATAAGTGCATGTTTATCTCATAAAATTTTAGCTCCCTTCTAAAATAATAATCATTTAAAAAACAGAAGATGTTAGATGTATGCCAGACACTAAATGCCTATAAAAATATCCGTGTGCAATAGTATCAACAAATTGATATGCCATACATATACAGGTGATCATACAAATGGTGAAAAGAAATATTAACATGATTTAATAAAGTGATATGAACCATGTAAAATTAAATTCATACGATATGCAGACAAATAATATCATACTTATCACTGATTTTATCAAACATCTCTTAATAACATGTGATGCAAGGAATAACCATCACATGACTTAATTTTAATTAATAAACCAGTATCATCTAACAATAAAATTCAATGTGGGCATATAATCAAGTCATGATATTCATAATGATGTGAACCAATTTCTGTTAATAAGATTTTCCAATGATAATTTCACATCACATAAATTTCACATATTTTCAAACATAGCACTTATCTTATCATCATGAAATAATTCTAAGACAACAAAAAAAACATGTAAAATAGTAAAAATCTTATAAATTCTTACCAGCATATTTAAACTGATTTTCTTACTCATGGCATAGTCTTCAAAAATCACATGACATTCGTCTTTAGATTTGAAAGACATGAATTTTACTTTATCCCATGTCACATACTGAGAGCAACCAATTCCTAAGAACCATTTGTCCTTGCTCATATATGTATATTAAATTAACCTGCAATGTGCACCTCAAAAAGTTCCTAGATGGTACTCAATCTACGTGGGTCCAATTTTTTTAGTTAGAGCCTCATTTGTTCATTTAGGAACCCATACATGCTTTTCTTTATATATAGATTGAAAAAAAATTCTTATAGTATGCCCCCACAATGTTACAGTTAAAACATTTCACGACTTTTTTAGCTTCAAAAAATAATTTTTGAAATCTCTTTTGCTTAATATTTTTGTGAAAACCAAGCCCAACTTAGTTAAAAACACCTATAGAACTTTCCAAAAGTATTTTTAAATTATTCTCACCATTTGTGAACTTGAGAACAATAGAATTTAAATCCGCAGCTTTGGATTTTAATTCTTTGTTTTCCTTTTCTAAAACACATGAGGTATTTTTCAAAATCTGATTTTTAAAAGAATTGTCCGCAGCCTCATAATTTTGAATATGTTTGTTTAATGAAATTAATGTACTTTGTAGGTCACTAATTTGAGACTGGTAAAGGGTATGATCTACCTACATATTTTCAAATTGGTTTTGTTAGTTTTAGAGTATTTTTATAGTTTATTTTATTACGTTTTAATTAGTTTTTATTCTTTTTGTATAAATCAGGTGTGTGGGGTGAAAAGGTATGAAGCTAGAGCATAAACGATCATATCGAATCAAGAATGGTCAAAGAACGGTGGAAAAACAAGCAAGATGGCAATATTATAAAAGAAGTCCACCGCCACGGCGTCCATACCTCCGTCGCGGCGGTGAAAATATAGAGAATGGTTTATTCTACTAGAAGCTCATCGCCTAGGCGGTGAAAATGTAGGATGTCAACCTAATCCACCGCCTTATTCACCACCGAGGCAATCAACCAACCAACTACCTACCGCCGTGGCAATGGCCTCTACACAGTTCAGATATTTTTTAGGATATTTTTGAGATATTTAGCCTATATATATCCCCTCTCCTCTCTCATTTTTAGCCTCTCTTGCATGCTACCACCCTTAGAACATATCTAGGGGTGGATTGAGGAGTTTTAGAGGGAGATCTCACATCCCAAGGGAGAGGAAGACGGCAAAGCGATCATTGAACGTTCTTAGCGGCTAAACTTCGGATGAGGCTAAGTTCTTCAATTTCTTCTCTTATTTCTTTAACTTAGGATTTTGTGAGCATGTTTAGCTCGTGCTTTCTTTTAAATACGATTATGGCCATTTGTTAAACTGGATTGTATAGGGATTAACAATATATTTATAAATATGTGATTCGTATGATTTCGGTGTTGCATTTATGTTTGTTCTTCGTAGTTTGATTGTGTTTCCTGTATTGTTTGTTTATTTTGCTTAGAATAATATTCGGAGAATGGGGGTTTGACACTCAGAAAAGGTAACTACAGATTTGGATTAAGGTAAACGAACGCCACGATTCAATAACCCGTGAGGGAGTTGGATTGTGTACAATCGATGACATTGGGGAAAGACTTACGTGACCTAGGGTCGTTAAGACGTTGAGGGGGACTTCTTTGTTGAAGCATAGTTGTGTATTCCCTCGTCTTACACTCAGGAAAGGTGGCAGGAGAATTTAAAAACTGAGATTGTCGATAGGGTAAACACAACGCAACGATCCAATAACCCGGTCGGGAGTTGGATTGTGTGCAATCAATGACGTTGAGGCGAGACTCACGTGACCTAGGGTTGTTAAGACATTAAGGGGGACTTCGTCATTGACATGAAATCATGTCTTTCTCCGTCTTACACTCGGGAGAGATGGCGAGGGAGTTTACGAACTGAGATTATCAAATAGGTTGAACACCATAAACGTAAGTCAAACGAGATCGAACATGTATTTGTAAACCAAGTTAATCCCTAGACAATTTTTTCCCCTAAAACATATCATTATATTAGTATAGATAATTTAGTTAATTAGTTTAGTTTAATATAAATTTTATACATTCATTTTAGCCTAGATAAATTTAGGTCATGATAATTACGGTACTCGATAATAACGACAACTAATCCTTGTGGATATGATACCCGATCTTAAAAGATCCATCATACTAAAACTTTGACCTCGTACACTTGTGAGTAGTCAATACGCGAGCATGTAACAAACGCTCGCCATACAACTAGTTTTTATAATCATGCAAAAATTCTTGATAGACATCAAATATTTCATCAAAATTTATAGAACAAGAACGAGAACGTTTAGGTACCTCATTCACTTTTTCCATTAGGGTAAACTTCATAGCTTTCTCATCATTGCTTGATGTTCTGGAACTATTGGAATCCAAATCGTCCCATGTTTCTTTCATAGATATCTTTTTCCTTTTTGATTTCCTTCCTAATCCATGATTGTATCCACGAATAGCAGACTAATGGGTCATTAGGCTACCAATGAGTTCATTGATGGTGTATTTAGTGAAATCCTTGGCTTCCTCAATTGCAGTCATTTTTGGTTCCCAAAATTTGGTCATCAATCTCAAAATCTTTCATACTTTATCCTCCATGGAATACGGCTTTTTGAGTTTACCAAGATTATAACGTATGTTGATGAATATCGTTTACATTTTTGGGATTGTTTTTGCATCACCCATTCTAAACAATTCAAATTGATGAGTAAAGGCATTGATTTTGGATTATTTCCCTTAATTAGTCCCCTTATATGTTATTTGCAATGTATCCCACATTTCTATTGCTGATCCACAACCTGAAACTCTGTTATACTTATTTGCATCTAAATAACAAAGCAAAATATTTATAGTTTAAGAATTAATAGATAATCAATGTTTATCGGACGGACTCTGTTGTTCATTTTTCTTAACCACTTCATTCTCTTTAGGAATGTATGGGCCATCTTCAATGACCAACCAAGCATCATAGTCAATTGCTTGTTGAAAGACAATCATTCTATCTTTCCTAAATGCATAGTTATCACCTGTGAATAATAGAGGATGATACATAAATTGTCCTTCAACTAGAGTATTTACGTGGTGCGCCATGTGATCTTTTTAGCTAGGATATTAAGTCTATCGAGCTAAAACTACCTCTGATACCAATTATTGGCCCAAAGAGCTACCCAAGAGTGGGTGAATTAGGTAATGATAAAAAATTAAACAATTAAATCAAACAAAAATACATAATTTTTCTAAATTATTTATTATCTATTAAGTAGCGGAAATGTGTTTTACTAAGTGCATACCCAAACAAATAGAAATAAAACAATGTAGTTCACAACGATATATCATGGTTCGATAAGCTAGTCTTACCTACATCCATTTTCCCGAGCTCCACGGAGATTCACAATCCACTAAACTACTGATTCCTTTCACAGGTAAGAACCAAACACTTACAATCTTTTTACTTGTTGAAGACTAATCTAATTCTTTTCACAGGCTCAGAATCAAATCCTAATTATCCTGATCCTTTTCGTAGGCTCAGAATCAAACTTTACACACCTAATTCTTTTACAAACTAAGAATTAACCTATCACTCTTACACTTATCCTTTTCATAGGCTTAGAAAGAACCTTTTCTTTCTATAATTCTATTACAGGAAGAATCACAACCTAATATTTTCAAGGAAAAAGAATAACCTAATCTTTTTGCAGTACAAAAATCAAACCCTAATCTTTTTAAGGGAAAAGACTAACCTAATCTTTTTTTAGAACGAAGATCAAACCCTAATATTTTTTTACATAAAAAAGATCAAAACCCTAGCTATCCTGATTAGATATTGACCCAAATGTGTCTAATCCACTCAAACTCGCAAATACAAAAAATTGGTAAGTTTCTTCCCACAAGGAGCTGCTACCACCTCAATACAGTTATACTCAATAAATAGCCCAAATAAAAACTATGTGATGGATACAGCGTGAGCTAAAATAAATCTGATTATAAAAATAAACGGATAGCACAAAAGTAGAACGTAATCAGATAATCAATAAAAACCGTTTAAACAATTTTCAAGAATTAAGTTCAAAATGATTTTTCCTATATGGATTTTCCAAGAAATGAATTATGAATAATCTAAGAAAGCAATAAATAAATCCTGGAAGGATCTCACCGGGATTCACCAAAAGCAAAAATGATTTTACAATAAGAAACGCAAACCGGTGACGCAAACAATGAGGGCTTTAGATAAAGAATTTGAATATAATATCTCTTAGAAATCTCAGCTGTAATATCTCTCTTAGAAGACACAAATCTTATTGTTATTGATGTTTTACAACCCAATCCCTCAAGTCTCTATAAATAGACTGGAAACTAAACCTCCAATGCCTAATTTTCAAATCTTATGTCATTAAATGACACCCAAGACCCCATATAGCATATGTGTTCAAAATATATCTTTTTCATTTAAAAATATTCTTGGAAAATCTCATTTTGGTCCTCAAAACATTTTTAAATCGAAATTCTTTGAAATATGATGAATTAAATTACTTTAATTTAAAGAATATTAAAATAAATAGACTAAATAATTAGGGATCACATATCACATAGTAGTTAACAAAAATAATTCAAATCCCCTTAAAAACATCCCTTGGAATCATAAAAAAAAATGGATTGAATTGACTAACATAAACTCAGTCAAATCTCGTCGGTCGACTGGCTTATAGTTGTCAGTTGATCAACCTATGTAATGATGATTACACTTATCCGATAGGTTAACCGATTGCTCTCGGGCGGTTGATCGATTGAATCAGATTGGTGTCATTCTTTACTTTTTCAGCTATTGTTTTTATCAGTTAACCGACCCACTTTATCGGTTGACCGAATGGATTAATAAGTCACCTATTCCTCTCCTAAACCACACTATTTTGGTTACTCGACCAACCCCTTTCACTGGTTGACTAAATTGACCCTAAAACTTCTTATTTTTAAGCATGAAAATCAATTTTTCACTTAGGTCATTAACCAAAACTATTTCACAAATTTAGCACATTGAAAAACACACTTCAAACACATAAATTAACCATAGCATACATACGATTGATTCATATTAAAGTGTAGTTCGTGATCCTAATTCAAGTTGTATTAAAAGTATATAAGTAAAGAGTTATTTTCACCTAGTTGTCTTCAATATCTTCAAAACTCTTTACGTCTTCATAATTTTTATTTTTTACCAGTTACATTTTCCTTGAATATTCCTCTTCAAAAATTCCTTTTCTTAATTTCATGGAACAATAAATATGAAACCACTGAGTAAAAATATTAGTCCCATAAAAACATCAACACTTAATTTTTCATCAAAACATTGGATTCAACAAATTATTTTTCCACAACTCAAGAGTCAACAAGAAAAGTTATTGAATATGTATTTTGAGTGCACTCCAAACATGTTTTGAAATTATACATGGACCGACACATTTTTGGGATGAGAAAATGCTAGCAAACATTATGAAAGCGTTCATTATAATGCATAATATGGTGATTGAGGATGAGAGATAAACCATAAATATTGATTTTGAAGGGATTGATGGAAATACCCCTATACAAGTCGTGCATGCTGTAAGGCCCAATTTTTGTTTGTGCATAATTCTTATTGCATTTTAGAGCAATTAGAAAATAATAGAGTGTATTGTGTCATTTAAATTTTACCTTAAAATATTTAGGGGTCTATTGTTGAATCTAATGTTTTGATGAACAATTAAGTGTTGATATTTTTATGAGACTAATATTTTTACTGAATGGTTTCAGATTTATAGTTCCATGTAATGTGTTTAAGAAGAAGATTCATCGAAGAGGAATCGTTGAAAAAAATATAATGGGTGCAAGATGGAAATGATGAAGACGTGAAGAGTTTTCAAGACATTGAACACAATTAGGTGAAATCACCTATTTACTTACATACTCTTAATGTAACTCAAATCAGGATCACACACGACACTTAAAATGAATTAATTTTATGTATGTTAGTAAGAAGCGATAAATTTAAGATCCTAATATGTAAATAATTATGTGCTCCTTATGTGAAATGAATTTGATAATTGACCTAGTTGAAAATTTGTTTTAAAGTATAAAAAGTTAAGTTTTTAGATCAATTCAGCCAACCGAGAAAAGCAATCAATTAACTAAATCAAATAGTGAGTTTTGAAATTAAAACGAGGTGCTACTGATCCAATCGGTCAAGAGAATAAAGATTATTGTTCAACCATTTGAAACAGTGGTTAAAATGAATTAAAAAGTGAGCACTCTAATCAATTCGGTCAATTGAATGGATAGGGTCGGTCAACCGTTTGATTCAGTGGATTAAGTAGGCAAAAAAAGAAAAATCCACTGATTGAGTCGATCAACCGTTTGGGTGCAATCGCTCAACTGACTAGTGTAGTCAGTCAACCAACTGCTACAATGAAATCAACCACTATTTTGCTATTTTGGTCAAAACTATCTATGTTTTATGATTCCAAGAGAGGTTTTTGAGGGATTTGAGTGTAATTCAAGTATGCATGACTTATTATATGATCCCTATTAATTTGGTCTATTTAATTAAATGTTCTTTTAATTAAAGTGTCTTAATACATTCTATTTTGATGGATTTCGATTTAAAAATGTTTTAAGGACCAAAATGAGATTTTTCAAGAATATTTTTAAATGAAAAAGATTTATTTTGAACATATATTATATATGGGGTCTTGGGGGTGTCATTTAATGACATATTATTTGAAAAATAGCTGTTATAAGATATCTTTGAAGTACCTATTATTAAACCTGCGAATTTTGAATATTGCTCTCTTTGTGGATAATATTTGGAGTCAAAGATATGGGAGAGATTTATGAGATTTTAGTTGACCTTACGATTTAGTCCATATACTTAAATATAATTATTTCTATATTTTCAATGACTAAGATCAAATTATTTTTGGGACTAAATTGAGAGTTTTAAAAGTTATATTGTTGGTTAAATATAGCCATTATGAATCTATATAATATATAGGGTTCATATGTGTCATTTATTGACATAACATTTGAAAAATAGTTATTGAAGAGCTAGTTCTAGGTCTATTAATATAGACCCGTGGGAATTGAGTTTAATACATAAAGAACATCAATTTTGAGCTATTGTAAGAGTGATATTTTTGCTAAGATTTCTATGAGAAATTATATTCAAGTTCTTGATTTAAAACGCTAGTTGTTTGGCATCAGCGACTTGAGTTCTAATTGCGATATTATCATTGTCTTCGGTGTTTTCCCGATAAGATCTATCCAAAATTATTATTTGTTTTAAAGCTATACTTATATTAATTGTTTGGTTTAAGATTATTTAGAAAATTGTTTTTAAATTTAAAAGCCTGAAAATCTTTTTAAACGTTTTTATTTGATTATCTAATTACATTCTTTAAATTGTGCAACCCGCTTTGTTATTTAATCGTATTTTGTTTGCCTGACATTGTGTCTATCACGTAGTAATTATTTGGGACATTAATCGAGTATATTAGTGTTAAGGTGATAGAAGCTCCTTGTGAGAAGAAACTTAGATTTTTTTGTATTTGTGAGTTTGAGTAGATTAGACACGTTTGGACGGTGTCCAGTCAGGGTAGCTAGGTTTCGATCTTTTTCCTGTGAAAAATATTAGGATTTGATCTTTGTCTTGGAAAAATATTAGGTTATTATTTCCCTTGAAAATAATTAGGTTTTGATTCTTCCGATAATTGAATTGTATTTTGAGTGAATTGTAAATGTTCATCCTTCCCTATGAAAATGATAAGTAAGAGAGTGTTAGGTTAATCTTTGGCCTGGTAAAAAGAAAGGATTCATCCTTGGTCTAGGAAAAGGGTAATTTGCAAAAGTTTATTCGGTGCCTGTAAAAGAATCATTATAAGGGTTTGGTTCCTACCTGGTAAAAGGATCAAAGGAGTTTAGTGAATTAATCTAAATGGAGCTTGGGGGATTGGAGTACGCAAGACTAGCTTGACCAAATTAGGATATATCGTTGTGGGCTGCATTGTTTATTTTCTATTATATTGTATTTGGGTATGCACTTAGTATTAAACACATAACCACTGCGTAACTAAGATAATAATTAATTTAGAAAAATTGATTATTTGATATTAAGTGTTTAAAAAATTTATTGTTTAAATTTTGTAAATACCCAATTCACCTCTCTTATTGGGTAGCCTTTTTGTGCCAGCATACATATATATGTATATATAGTACCATCTTTCATTTGTTTTCCTTTAGTCTCTCTTCCTCTCTTTATATGTATACACACAAATCACAAATTGCACTTATTAACACTCACTCATTCTCTCGTTTGGTCTCTTGCAAAAGATAAAAGATCACAGACGACGCCGACTACGTCTATATTACGGTGGTATCATAATATTAGTGCAAATATTGAGGTAAGTGTACTATCTTCTATTTAAATTACCAAATTATATTTTTTGTACTAAATTATGAAAAAGAAAATATTTGTTAAAATAAATTATTTTATAACATTAAATGGAACAAGAAAATGGTTAAATGTGGAAAGTGATTTTTATTATTACACTAGTATGCCTTAGTGTGGTTCCAACATGAGGGCATGTCCTGTGGGATGTTATTGGTCCTAGAAAGAAGGCATGTCATGTAGAATGTAGTGTTGTAACCTAACAGGAGGGCAAGTCCTGAAGGTGGTTGATATATACTTTTATTATTGTTGTTATTGTTGTTGTTGATGATGATGATGATGACGATGATAATGATTATCATTATGATATAGGGGTTTATAACACATGTTGGTTCCTACCATTAGAGATATTAAATGACCCTAACACTGATAGCAACCTTAGATTGCACAGTTGTACAGGTTACAGTACCATTATAACTCTCGATCGTGAGGTAAAATGATCCTATGGCTAGTAAGGAAGTATGTACGTAAAGCCTAATTTTGTGCTTGTATATATTTCTAGTTGTATTTTAGAACATTTAAAAAATTAATAGGGTTCATGGTGCTATTTAAATTTTAATTTAAAAATGTTAGGGGTTATTATGGTATTTAAAAGTTTGAATTTAAAAAAAAAAAAAAAAAAAAAAAAAAAAAAAAAAAAAAAAAAAACAATTTTAGGGCTAATATGTTAATTTTAATTTTGATTTTTAAACGTTTAGGGATTATTAAGGTATTTAAAACATAATTTTAAAATTTTGGGATATAATTAATATTTTCTTTATTTTAAGAGTAATAATTAGTATAAATAAAAAATAAAAGTGGTTATATATATATATATATAGGGTATATGCCTTTGACCTCCCTTGTAATTTTGCACTATACCATATACCTCCCCTGTCATTTTGTAAATATCAGAGACATCCCTTATATTTTTGCTCAAATACCACTTACCTTCATTTGAACAAAATTGCCCTTAGATTATTTTTAAAAAAATTATTAGCATCCTTATATATTTTCATACAACGATTAAATTGTCATAGATATAAATGGATTTAATATATAAATGGACCTGTAGACAGTATACTCGATTTAGATACATTGAGTAATTTATATTTAACAATTGTTACCTTATTGTTAAAATGTATAATAGATAATGGTGTCCATTTATTTTAACGAGTCAATTAAAATTAAGATAATATAGTATCCATTTTTGTATAATAGAAAAATATTTATTCAGTTTTAGTGTTATTTAAAGTTTTTTATTTTAATTCCCTTTGGGAGAAACTGCGTGGCAACCCTGAAAAATCGGGCCGTTACAAAGTTATATCAGAGCTGAATTACTAGTAATACTGATTTATTTATAAATAGTGAAATATTTGGGGTAGAATTCTCTATAGGATAAACCTAGTGGCGGCCCTAGAAAACCGAGTCAATATAGAGTGGGATCAGAGCGAAATTATTAGTAGTACTAATTTATTTATTAATGGTAAAATATTTGGGGTAGAATTCTGTATAGGAGAAACCTAATGGTAGCCCCAGAAAATCAGGTCGTTACAGAGTGGTATTAAAGCAGGTTTGTGACCTCCTTAGACTTGGGTCATGGTACCCATTACTCATAATAAATTGATTAATATTTAAACAAAAATATTGTTTTAGTATAATTTATAAATTTCGCTTGTCATTTAAAACAAAACAAAAATTGATATAGAGCAACTTTACATATAATTTCACCTTCATGTCCTGGGTTCTATTTGTCTAAAAAAGAACATATATTCTGGCCACATGGTTGTTGATGTTCATATCCATGTCCACATTTTGTTTCATTTCATTTCATTATACTTTCATTTCATAGGATTACATTTATCTAATTGTTATTTCACAGATTTGAAGTTCTATTACATTTCATGAGTTACAATTTGTAGCTCACTATTCGTTTTTTTCCATGCTTACCTCAAACAATGTTTGAAATAGTGGTTGTGCATGTGTTTCCACATCTTTTTTCAAATTGCATGCATTGACATCTTCTTCTTTTTTTTTTTTTTGAGTGGTTTGATACTTTACACCCATGTGTTGTTACCATTGTTTCACTTTGATCCCTACAGTTTTAATTTAAACATATTAACATCCAAGGTGGCGGTTGATAAATGCAACTTACCAATGGTAAGTTAAGCAAGACTGGGCAAGTGTTGTGAACCATAAGATATGTCATTAAATTGAGAAGATTGACTTAAAGGTGTTTATTATCTTCTATATAAACTATCAAATTATATTTTCGTATTAAAATTGTAGAAAACAAAATATTGATAAAATGGTTGGTTTTAAGATGATTAATGGATCAAGAAAAACTTCAAAAAGTGAAAATTTATTTTTATTATCCTACTATGCTATAGTCGTCTCGTTAGGAGGGCATGTCCTGCAAGGTGTGGTTGGTCCTTACGGGAGGGCATGTCATGTAGGATGTTATTGTTGTGAGCTGACATGAGGGCACGTCTTGTAGGTGGTTGACTATGTTGTTGATATGTTGAATCCTAACAGGAGAGAAAGTCCTATAAGTAGTTGATTATGTTGTTGATATGGTATTTTATATCATGATATTGCTCCTACTATTTGAGATATTGAATAGACCTGACACTGATAGCCACCTTAGATGGTACAATTGTACAGGTTACGGTCCTGTCGTAACTCCTGATCATGAGGTGAAACGATCATATGGCTAGATGAAAAATATGTGTGCGATATTTTATTATATAATAATCTGATTGGTTAATTTAAAAGTATCAGTTTATTATGATGGTAGCAGTGAAATTTTATTTCTACCCAATGCTCGGTTATATTTATATTATATTTTGAAAAGTGGTGTTTAATAAATATACTTGATCCATAAATTCTTTTTATATTATGAAGACAACGTGTGCAAGATCTTCTCTGTAAATTGTCAAATTATATTTTCGTACCAAAATGTGGAAAAAAAATTATTAAAACAAATTATTTTATAATGTTATGCGGATCAAGTAAATTTTTAAATGCATAAAGTGATTTTTATTATCCGATTATGCAATAGTATGATCCCGATAGGAGGGCATGTCTTGTGGGATATTGTTGGTCCTAACAGCAAGCCATGTCCTATAGGACGTTATTGTTGTGACCTGACAGGAGAGCGAGTCCTGCAAGTGATTGATATCTGTTGTTGTTGTTGTTGTTGTTGTTAACGAGATGATTATCATTATATGGTGGTTTATACTACGTGTTGGCTCTTTCCATTGGAGATATTTAATGGCCCTGACACTGATTGCAACTTTAAATTGCACATATAGACAGGTTATAGTACCGTTATAACTTCCGATCTAAGGTAAACGATCCTATGGCAAGCAAGGAAGTATGGTATTTTATTATATACAAGTGAGTTGACTAGTTGATTTAAATTCGATTGTTTTGTTACGATGATATTTTTGTTGGGGTTGGATAATGCCTAGGATGGCTATATTTTATTGGAAAGTGGATTTTGATAAAAAAAAAAAAAAAAAATACTTGATCCATAAATATTTTTATATTATGAAGACAGTACACCAATTAAGATATTTAGATAGCTATTAGTTTACAACTACCGATTGGTAGAGTCAAAGTATGGGGTAATTGTTGAAATTTTTGGGGGCTTTGTGGAATATTTTTATATACATGTTACGTGAGTATTGACAATTTGTGACGTATCTGATTTTTGTAGTTTGACACGTATTTATGTGTTTTGAGGTGTATTGATGCGATTGGCACGCATTTATGTGTTCTGAGACGTATTTATGCATTTTGATACATATTTATGTGTTGACACGTGTTTATATGTTTAAGGCGTATTTATGTGGATTTAAATGTATTTATGTATCTCGAGACGTATTTATGTGGTTGACACATATTTGGGTGTTTTAAGACATATTTACGTGATTGTGACGTACCTATGTGTTTCCAAATGTATTTATATGATTGAGACGTATGTGGATATTTTGAGATATATTTATATAGTTGATAAGTATTTATGTGTTTTCAGATGCATTGCGGAAAATTTATTAATTGAAATTTGGATTGTTTGATATTTTTGAAGGAATTTACGAGATTATGGAATTAAATTGGAATTTCAATGTGGATATTGGAGATGATTGTTTTTAGTCGTACGGGGCAGTCCACAAAGAATTGGGTTATCTACTGCTTATGATGTTGGTTGTTGCGAATATGTTGGCTTGAAATGTTGGATGGAATTGATAAATGTTGGTTATAGAATATGGTAATGGACTTGAAAAGTCATGCCAAGTAGAAAATTATCGAGCTCGTAGATCTGTTGGAATTGAGATAGACTTAATCCAAGTAAGACTATCGTAATATTTTAAAAACATATTTATTAGTTGTATATAGACATTATTGTTATTTTTATCAAAATAGCACAGTAGGAACGTGATGATGACTTTCGGTTAATATTGTTTAATCAAGAGTAACTAGTACGGTATTACTCTGAATTATTATTGTTTGAACGAAATTTTGAAGACAAAATTTATTTAAGGGGGGCAGATTGTAATACCCCAAAAATTTATATTTATGAAAATGTTATTTTATATACGTTTAATATTTTTTTGGGATTGTTTTGTAATTTTATGATATAAATAATATTTGATAATTTTGGGGGATTAAATATTAATTTTAAATTGATTTTTAAAGTTTTTGGGACTATTGTGTTATTTAAAATATATTTTTAAGAGTTTTGGAATGTAATTAATATTATTTTATTTTAAGAGAGAATATTGTATAAATAAATAAATAATATTTGTGGTTCGAATCGATTCCTTCCTAAAGAATGAATCAACTCAAACCATATATATAAGTTGCATAACATGTGTAGTAATAATAATAATAATAATAATAATAATAATAATAATAATAATAATAATAATAATAATAATAATAATAATAATAATAATAATAATAATAATAATAATAATAATAATAATAATAATAATAATAATAATAATAATAATAATAATAATAAGGCTTTTGCTAGCATACAGCTAGCGGTTTAGCTGTATACAATAATGCTAAACCGAAAATGTGATCTGAGCCATAGGATGTGCCAAGTGGCACCATCTGAACCGTTGGTGTCATTTTCATGTCATTTTTCGCTAAAAACAAAGTGGTTTTGTCCTACCTGGTCACCAACAGATAGAAGGTAAGTTAAGAGTATTGCCTCAAAAGTTACAAGTCTGTCTAAATACTTCTAACGTTAATGGAACGGAGTTGTAACTTGCAAAATCACCTAGTTACGAGTTGCATCTATAAAAGTTACAAGTTCCTGTACAAACTTGTAACTTTTATGTACAAAACTTGTAACCTTACAAAACCACCTTACTCACCATTTATCTCTCCTAGTCAGAAATCCCTTCCATAAAAGTTATAAGTTCCTATACAAGTTTGTAACTTTTATGGAACGGACTTGTAACTTTGCAAAATCACCTTACTCACCATTTCTCTCTCCTAGTTACGAGTTCCTACCACAAAAGTTATAAGTTCCGACACAAACTTTTAACTTTTATGGAACGAACTTGTAACTTTGCAAAACCACCTTACTTACCATTTCTTTTTCCTAGTTACGAGTCTCTTCCATAAAAGTTATAAGTTCATAGACAAACTTGTAACTTTAATGTAACGGACTTGTAACTTTGCAAAATCACCTTGCTCACCATTCTCTCTCCTAATTACAAGTCCCTTCTATAAAAGTTACAAGTTCCTATACAAACTTGTAACTTTTATGGACAAAACTTGTAACATTGCAAGACCACCTTACTCACCATTCCTCTCTCCTAGTTACGAGTCCCTTCCATAAAAGTTACAAGTTCCCACACAAACTTGTAAGTTTTATGGAATGGACTTATAACTTTGCAAAATCACCTTACTCAACATTTCTCTCTCCTAGTTACAAGTCTCTTCCATAAAAGTTACGAGTCCCTATACAAACTTATAACTTTTATGGACAAAACTTATAACATTGCAAAACCACCTTGCTCACCATTTCTCTCTCCTAGTTACGAATCCCTTCTGTAAAAGTTACAAATTTCTAGACAAACTTGCAACTTTTAATGAACAAATTTTCAAATTGTAAACTTGCATGTTAATTATCAAATATTTAGACTAACTGAACTTGCAATTTTGTGGAAAACTAATTGATTATATTTTTATTAAATTGGTCTATTATGTTCTTGATATGAAAATTGGAGTTGTAAATTGAAGTATTGAAATGTATGATTAAAATAAGTAGAACTAATTGAATAAATTAAATTGTTATAAAAATATTAGGGGCTAATTTCGAAATAATTATTTCATTGAATTCTTATTAAATTTAGTGTATGGTTGATATCAAATTCAACGTGTAATTAGTAAATTGAAGTGTTCAATTGAACAATTAAATAAGTAGTGGATCATAGATTGAATAGATATTCTCTATTAAAAAAATATTAGGGGCTAATTTATAAAAAAAATTAAGTTATGTAAATTTAATTAATTTAATTTTATTAAATTAATTATGTTTTTGTATTCAAACGCCATAATTTTAAATTTAAATGTTCGATTGTATGACTAAAATAAGTAGTAGAACATTATTTTGTTTAAACCCTAAACCCTGAATCCCCAACCCTAAGGCATTGAATTGTAAACCCTTAATTCATAAACCTGAGTCCTAATTTCAACATAAAAGATCACATGTGTACTAATTATGATGTAATTGAATGATCGTACAATTAAATAAGTAAGTAGAATACAAATTGAATCAATATAAACATGAGGGGCTAAATTGTTAAAAGTTAATGTACTCAAAAGTTATTAAATTTATTACATTTTGATACAAAAATTTAATATTTAATTTATAAATTGAAGCGTTTAGTTGGACGATTGAACTATTAAAAGAAAAATTAATGTAATATTCTCGATTGCAGAAATATTAGGAGCTAATTTGTAAAAAATATAAGTTATGCAATTATTATGAAATTTATTACCATATTATATCAATATTGAACAATTAATTTCATATCCAATTGTTGAATGGTATGATTAAATAAGTAAAACATAAATAGAATAAATATTTTCTATTATAACAATATATCAGGATAATTTTTAAAAAATAAAGTTATGTCATCATTATAAATTGGGATAATTTCACTATATCAAAATTTAATATGTAATTTAGAGATTGAACAATTCAATTGGATGATCAATTAAGCATTTTAACATAAATTGCATAATTATTTCCCATTGTATGAATTTTTTCAATTGGAAAATGTGTTTAAACCCTGAATCCCAAACCCTAAGACGTTGAATCATAAACCAATGAGTCCTAAACCCCAGTACTAATTTCAACATAAAATATTACATTTGTACTAATTATGGTGTAATTGAATGACCGTACAACTAAATTAGTAAGTAGAATACAAATTGAATCAATATAAAACAAGAGGGGCTAAATTGTTAAGAGTTAATGTATTGAAATGTTATTAAATGTATTAAATTTAAATATCAAAAATTAATATTTAATTTGTAAATTGAAGTGTTTAGTTGGATGATTGAATTATTAGAACAAAAATTGATGTAATATTCTCGATTACAGAAATATTAGGGGCTAATTTGTAAAAAATATATAAGTTATGCAATTGTTATTAAATTTATTACCTTATTACATCAATATTGAACAATTATTTTCATATCCAATTATTGAATGGTATGATTAAATAAGTAGAACATAAATCAAATAAATATTTTATATTATAACAGTATTAGGGGGCTAATTTTTAAAAAATAAAGATATGTCATCGTTATAAATTGGGATAATTTTACTATATCAAAATTCAATACGTAATTTAGAGATTGAACAATTCAATTGGATGATCAATTAAGCAGTTTAACATAAATTGAATAATTATTTCCCATTATATGAACTTCTTCAATTGGGAAAGATGTTTAAACCCTACACTCTGAACCCCAAACCCTAAAACGTTGAATCATAAACCCTTGAGTCCTAAACCTCAGTCCTAATTTCAACATAAAATATTACATTTGTACTAATTATGTTGTAATTGAATGATCGTACAACTAAATAAGTAAGTAAAAAAACAAATTGAATCAATATAAACATGAGGGGCTAAATTGTTAAAAGTTAATGTATTAAAATGTTATTAAATGTATTACATTTTGATACCAAAATTTAATATTTAATTTGTAAATTAAAGCATTTAGTTGGACGATTGAACTATTAGAACAAACATTTATGTAATATTCTCGATTGCAGAAATAGTAGGGGCTAACTTGTAAAAATATAAGTTTTGCAATTGTTATTAAATTTATTACATTTCTATACCAAAATTTAATATGTAATTTTTAAATTGAAGCATTTAGTTTGACGATTGAAGGGTTTATGGTCATTTCTTCCTTCGTTGAACAAGAACTGATTATTTGTACTGATTATGGTGTAATTGAATGATGGAGAGGTAATTTATAAATTGAGATTTCATATTGTTGGATGTGTCCTTTGATAATTATCTAATCTAATTACTTAACTTGTTAATTAATGTGATCCATTACTATATAAATTGAGATAGTTTCTTAAATCATGTATTATTTGAGACAATGACGGGTAATTCGTAAAATAATTGGTGTTAATTCAAGAAAAATAAAATTATAAGATATTAATGTCATCTATGGTAAAGAATATAGGTTCTTAATGTAATTACTTGAACCCATTGTAATAGAAGTTGAATATTTTTAAATCTAAACCCCTACAATCATAGTAATTACAATGTTACTAAAAAATAATATACAAATTAAATTTTTAGATTATGGGACGTGTCTTATGATAATTTTGCAATTCAATGGTGTAACCTGTCAATTAACAAGATCAATTATATTATGAGTTGGGATAATTGCGTAAATCAGGCCTTATTAGAAACATTAGGGTTTAAATTGAAATAACAAAAAAAAAAATTAAGGTTATTTTATGTGGATAAAATAAAAAGATATTAATGTGACATATATTAAAGGCAATGGGTGGTTAATGTAATTAAATTACCGCTAACATTTTAGATGTTACCACTAACTTTTTAGATGTTCAAGCTTCTTAGAGAAGTTGATTAGCTCTAAACCCACAGCGAAAGGACCCTTCACTTCCTCCTCTCAACCTCAACCTATGGTTTGATTCATCATTCATCTCCTTTCAAACCAAAATTTACAAACCTAAGTCAATGGCTCCTACTGCACGTGCTAGATCAGCGGAGAAACACATGGTAGACTCTTTAATCGATGGATCTGCGAATGGGAATGCTTCATAGGCAAATTCTGGCGTTCAATCGTCTGCCCTAAGAGACAACTTTCGTCAAGGAAAGTCAAAGAAGAGGGTCGTGGTAAAAGGGGATGGTATGTTGTCCCAAAATAAAGTCGACCTGGTCGATGGTGCGACGACTATGTGTTGTAAGGAGGGTGAGGTTGAATCATCTACCCTAGGAGACAACTCCCTTCGAAGAATACCGAAGAAGAGGCTCGCAGGCAAAGGGGATAGAACGTTTCGCCAAAATTAACCCAATGTGGTGGATGGTGCGACGACTACGTATGGTAAGGAGGGTAAGGTTCGATCGTCAGCCCTAGGAGACAACTCACTTCGAAGAATGCCGAAGAAGAGGGTCGCTGACAAAGGGAATGGAAAGTTTCGCCAAATAAGCCCGATGTGCTGTATGGTGTGAGACTCCATGTGGTAAGGAGGTGAGGTTCAATCGTCTTCCCTAGGAGACAACTAGCATGGAAAAGGGTTGAACAATATGGTTGCGACCAAGGGGCATAGTAAGTTCTTTGAAAATGAAGCTGTCAGGCAACGGTATGTTCGTATCTTTGCTTCACGAACCTTGAAAAACAAAAGGGACCTAAAATTTGAAAAGGGTCCCTTTAAAAGTCTATTGTTTAAGTATTTGGAAGTCCAAGGCATTAGGACTTTAAGTAAATTCCCGTATATCATTTATGATACGCTGTCCGTGTATTTTATAGCAATATGAAAGTGATTGAACATGTAAATCCAAAATATATTTGCATAACGTTGTTTGTTCTAGGTAATTCGTTTGAATTGTACTGTTTTGAGTGAAATCTTGGAGATCCCCAATGAACCCAAGAAGTACTATTTTGACTCCAAATTAGATTTGCAGGGTGCACTACACCACGACACCGAAGACATCTATAAGGAATTAACAACAAGTTCAATTGAAGGTGGTTCTCTACTTTCTACCAAGCTTTGACCACATGTACACCTCATTCACCAATACGTGAAAGAGAATTTAATGCCTCGGGGGGGGGGGGGGGGGGGGACACCACGATATTGTGAAGTACACCGACTACATGGTGTTGTATGATTTTATATGTCGCACTAAGTTCTCAGTCCCGTACTTGATCTTGAAACAAATGGCCAAAGCTATTAGAGACGAAAGGAAGGCATTCATCCTGCCGTTCCCAAGATCAATGAAAAACATATTCAAATATTTTGGTCAATCTCTAGAGGGAGAGCATTGTTGGTAACCTAAGAGTCTCATTGATGAAGGGACATTGTGGAAGATGAAAATTGAAGACAAGAACGTGGAGAGAGTTGATGATAGGACATGGCCTGATCAAGAAGGGGTGGATGAGGTACGTTGATAGGGGTAATTTATCCATTTATTTCCAAACTGAATTTGGTAGTTTTTGAGTATTTTTATCCTATTTTAATTTGTTTTAATTAGATTTTATTTGTTTTTGTATAAATCATGTGTTTGGGATGAAAATGAGCTAAAATTGTTGAAAATCAAGCTAATCGGTGGAACGGCAGTGGAAGAACGGTAGAAAAACGATGAAAAATGCCAAGTTGTCCACCACTGCAATGGTGAAACAACAAAGAGGTCAATTTTACTCTGTCTGTCCACTGCTGCATCAGTGAAAAAATAGAGTGCCCACTGATGAACAACCGCTGCAGCGATCAAGCTACCGCTGCAGCGGTGACTATTGCCAACATACCCACCGCTGTAGTAGTGACCCCTACACTTGCAAAGTAGTTTTTTAGATTTTTTTAGATATTTGGGTTCCCTTATCTTCTTTCCTCCTCTCATTTTTGGCCATTAGACCTCAATAGAGATTAGAGGCATATTTTTGAGAGGTTTTGGGAAGAGCTCATCCAAACCCGAAGAAGAAGATCACATTTCGAAGAAGGAGAAACGCTCTTGGAGTGGTTTTAGTGTCGGATCTTCGGATAACGGCTAAGTTCCTTCGTTTCTTTCTTTATTTCTTAACTTTTGTAGTTTGTTGAGCATGTTTAACTCATTTAGTGTTGTATATACGGTTATGGCCATTGGCTATACATGTATTATCTATGGGATTAATATTGTTTATGAAAATGTCATTTGTTTGAATTGTGTTTCTTTAACGGTTGTTCTTCGCTATTCGATTGTATTTACCATTCTTGTATTTCCATTATATTCTTATTTAGATATATTGAGAAATCGGGGTTTGACACTCAAGAGAGGTAACCCCGGATTCGGACTAAAATTTAAACACAATGCGACGATCTAATAACCCAGGAAGGAGTTAGAAAGTATGCAATCCATGATGTTGGGGTGAGAAAGTGAATGAGTTTAGGATACTGAGATTGTCGGATTGGTCGAATATTGTTATTGTTAACTAAACGAAACCGAACACATTTAAGTAAATAAAGTAAATCCCTAGATAATCCATTCCCCTAAACTTCTCAATATAATATAAATAGTGTAATTAGATTAATTGGTATTTTAGTTTAGTATTTATATTTCATAACAAAACTATAATTTTTATCACCTAAATAAAGTTCGGTTATGATAATCGCAGTACTCAACGACTGTCTAATCCAATTCCTATGGATATAACAACCCTAACTCTCCCAATCTATATTAAAACTTGACCCATATACTTGCGGTAAAAGTAGTGACGTATTTACACGATACCAAGTTTTTGGCGTTGTTGCTGGGGGGGGATTGGCTTTTAGATTGTTGTTGATATTATGAGTAAGTAACTTGATTTTAATTTAGGTATTTATTTTGTTTATAATTTTTGTTTGTAGTTTTGTTTTTTATTTCTCATACAGGGTACTTGAACATGCTAGATCAACAAGTATTGTTGCATTTCTTTCAATGCGATTCAGAGCCGTTTTATTGTGCTTGGGATCTATATAAGTAGTTGCTCAATCGGTTTCCAAATCTTCATATCCCAAGGGAGTGTCAATTATTGAATTTCCTCGACGTGTTACAAACCGCAACTAGAACGTATGTGGAATAAGGAAATAGTACCACCTCTTTCTACGACCTAACAGCGAACAAATCCCTTTGGGGTTTAGAACACGAGGAACGTCTTGATAATATTGAGACAGTCTACACTGAAATTGATGCTACCGTAACATCATTTCAAACACAAATCGTTCAGCTTATCTGCTATGTTGAGGCCGAGTCAGAAGCGGTGGCACTAAGAGAAGCAAATATCACATCCATATATCAAAGCCACCGTGAGAAACTGAATGCAAGCAAGAGGAACTTGGGCGAGATCGACGACGATCATGCTAATATTGAGACAACCCAAGTATGGATTGGAGATGAAGAATCACATGTTGATAGTTGTGATTTTTTCACCATTTGAATTCCAATTGGTGATACCTCCCTTGATCCAAGACGATCTCATTTATGAGGATTTGATATGGCTCACCTATCTTACCCTGTTTCCAGCTCAGTACATTCAAGCTCCCCAAGCACAAAATCTTGAGAAGAATCGAGTTGAAAGATCGAGCCGAACAGTGCCAAATCTCGCCAGACTTGAGGGCGTACAAAATCAAGACTTATATGTTGTGTTGTATGACACATACTACGGGCCAAAGCCACTCTTTAATGAGCCCTTCTTTGTGTCAGGCCGAGGACAATAAACCAAGTGCTTCTTGGGAGGTAATCCAAGTCAAAACTAAATTAGATTCCTCACCGCCGATATAATCCGAATGCGAGATTATCTCGCCTCCCAAGTACATGCTCTAAACCCACGTCTTCATTATCATGCTATATGCTTTTATTGGGATCGCTGAGGGGTCAATGTGGACACTACCAGTTTTAAGTTCGGGGGTGATGTATAGTATGTTATTATATTTCTTGTAGTTAGTTAGGTTTTATATTTTTCAAAGTATGCATGTTTGTTTAGGTTTAGTTTGTTTATGTATTAGTTGTTGTTTGCTGAGTTTTGTACTTCATCTGGACCATTACCTGATGATGATTCTGTCCCCTAGTTGTTTATTGAGGTCGAGCAAAATGCTCATTCATGTGTGTTTTGTGTGCTTGACGTCTCGTTTTAGTAAAAGTTATTTGTGGATCCTAATTGCACGAGCACATAAACTCAATGTATAACTATCCAATTGATTTGACACCGATTATCCGTTAGCCAAGTTCATGACAATAGAGATTCTAGAACCTAATTTGAGGGAAATTCAAGGCAAAATCCTAGGCGAAGAGTTCAGGAGATACGATTTAGGTATTCATTTTGATCGCTTCAGCCTTTGAAGCTTACCATGTAATAGCATTTATCCCTCGTTACCCTATCGAAGCCTGTAAGCCATTTCAATTCTGAACACGTAACAAATACCCTGACCAATTAAATTCTTTCTAAACCTTTATTGCTAAACCTAAGGCACAATTTGAGTGAAATCAAGTTAGCATTTATTTATGCTACTTGAAGTGAGCGGTTGAGTTTTGGGTGAACTATTGCTTGGCTCGGTATTCGAGTACTCACTTGTCATTTTTTCTATCGTATTTCCACACCCGTCCAATTATAACAAATCAAATAAGTTTGGGGGTTAGTTTATGAAAAAGAAAAAAAAAATAGAATAAATATAGTTTTATTTTTGTTTTGTCTTGACAAGTGAGTACTACATTTTCAAATATAAGTTCAGGGTTGTTTCGAATTGATTTATGTCGGTTTATGAGAATGATTGAGCCAAGCGCTGTACTTGGGTATTGTTAAGTTAATAACATTAACATGTGTTCTATTCCCGATATACCCTTGGCCATTTTTTGAAAACCGAACCAAGTCCTATTGATCTTTTTGAATTTCTTAGCCTACATTAGTAGATAATGGAACCCTATCAGGCATACGGATTTTCTATACCTTATTGGTTTTAGTCATGAACTTTATTGGTGGACAATCTAATCCGACTAGTGGATATTTGTATAATTGAGTTTTTGTGCACACACTTTAAAAGGATCTAGAATGGTTCTTACTATTATTGAATGTTGAAATTCTAGAACACCACATGGTGCGTTTTATTTTTGAACTCAATAGAATTGGGGGCTGATGAGGGAAAACTGTTTGGCCGGGTAGATGAAATTCAAAACTTGCACGTTGTTGTTTTTAGTGTGTTTGTGTTTTTTTATTTTTCATATTTAAATTTCATAATTATCCGTTGTAGTTTCTTGTATTGTGTGGGTGTTTTGCTCGAGGACTAGTAAATTGTAAGTTTGGGGGTATTTGATAGGGATAATTTATCCATTTATTTCCAAACCGAATTTGGTAGTTTTTTAGTATTTTCATCATATTTTAAATTATTTTAATTAGATTTTATTTGTTTTGTAGAAATCAAGTGTTTAGGACGAAAATTAGTTAAAACGGTTGAAAATCAAGCTAATCAGTGGAACGACGGTAGAAGAACGGTGGAAAAATGATGAAAAATACCAAGTTGTCCACCGCTGCAGTGGTGAAACAACAGAAAGCTCAATTTCACTTTGTCTGTCCACCGCTGTAGTGGTAAGTCCACCACTGCAGTGGTAAAATAATAGAGTACCCACTGATGAACCACCGCTGCAGCGGTAACCACTGCTGACATACCCACTGCTGCAGCAGTGACCCCTACACCTGTAAAGTAGTTTTTTAGATACTTTTAGATATTTTGGTTCCCTTATCTTCTTTCCTCATCTCATTTTAGACCATTAGACCTCAATAGAGTCATAGGCATATTTTTTAGAGGTTTTGGGGAGAGCTCATCCAAACTCAAAGAAGAAGATCATATTTCGAAGAAGGAGAAACGCACTCGGAGTGGTTTTAGCGTCGGATCTTCAGATAATGGCTAAGTTCCTTCGTTTCTTTCTTTATTTCTTAACTTTGGTTGTTTGTTTAAGCATGTTTAGCTCATTTAGCATTGTATATACGGTTATGGTCATTGGCTAAATATGGATTGTCTATGGGATTAATATAGTTTATGAAAATGTTGTTTGTTTGAATTGTGTTTCTTTAATGGTTGTTCTTCACTATTCGATTGTGTTTACTGTCCTTGTATTTCCATTATATGCTTGTTTAGATATATTGAGAAATCGGGGTTTGACACTCGGGAAAGGTAACCCCAGATTCGGACTAGGATTTAAACACAACGCGACGATCTAATAACCCGGGATGGAGTTAGAAAGTGTGCAATCCATAACGTTGGGGTGAGACTCATGTGACTATGTGTTCTAGAAAATGTTAGAGGGAGACTTCAGCGTTAACGCAAAGTCACATATTCATTTACTTTACACTCGAAAGAGGGAGTGGATAAGTTTAGGATATTGAGATTGTCGAATAGGTCGAATACCGTTACTGTTAACTAAATGAAACCAAACACGTTTAAGTAAATGAAGTTAATCCCTAGATAATCTATGCTCCTAAACGTCTCAATATAGTATAAATAGTGTAATTAGATTAATTATTATTTTAGTTTAGTATTTATATTTATTAACAAAACTATAATTTTTATCGCCTAAATAAAGTCCGATTATGATAATCTAGATACTCAATGACCATCTAATCCAATCCATGTGGATACAACAATCCTAACTCTCCCAATCTACACTAAAACTTAACCTGTACACTTGCGGTGAAAGTAGTGACGTATTTACGCGCTACCAAGTTTTTTGCTAGGGATTGGCTTTTAGATTGTTGTTGATATTGTGAGTAAGTAACTCGATTTTAATTTAGCTATTTGTTTTGTTTATAATTTTTGTTTGTAGTTTTGTTTTTTATTTCTCATGGAGGGTACTTAAAAATGCCAAATCAACAAGTATTGTTGCATTTCTTTCAATGCGATTCAGAGTCATTTTATTGTGCTTGGGATCGATACAAAGAGTTGCTTAATCAGTTTCCAAATCTTCAGTTCCCGAGGGACTGTCAATTACTGAATTTCTACGACGAGTTACAAGCCGCAACTAGAACATGGGTGGAAAAAGGAAATGGTACCACCTCTTTCTACGAACTAACCGCGGACGAAACCCTTTGGTCGTTGAAGGAATTGGTGGACTTTGATTACCTGAGTTGGAATTATTCACCAAGTCACCAAGCTTAGGGGATTGTTTCAATACTATGGCACCATGGATTAACACCCCGGTCCAAGATGTGGATTCTTCTCCCACACTGGAAGAGATGTTTGTTGCAGTTATGGGGGAGACTCAGATTTTCTAGAGGAAAATGAATGATCAGCTCAATAAGCACGAGGATCGTCTTGATAATATTGAGACGGTCTGCACCAAAATTCATGCGATCGTAATGCCTTTTCATACGCAAATCAGTCAGCTTATCTGCTATGTTGAGACCGAGTCAGAAGCGATGGCACTGAGAGACGCAAATGTCACATCCGTACGTAAAATCCACCGTAAGAAACTGAATGCAAACGGGAGGAACTTGAGCGAGATCGAAGACGATCATGCTAATATTGAGATCCCAAGTATGGATTAGAGATGAAGAATCACATGTTGATAGTTGTGATTTTTTACCGTTTGAATTTCAATTGGTGATGCCGCCCCTGATCTAAGACGATCATGTTTATGAGGATCCGATATGGATCACCTATCCTACCCCGTTTCCAGCTCAGTACATTCGAGCTCCCCAAGCACAAAATTCGAAGAAGAATTGAGTTGAAAGATCGAGCCGAACATAGCCAAATCTCATCAGTCTTAAGGGTATACAAAATCAAGACCCGTATGTTGTGTTGTATAACACATACTACGAGCAAAATCCACTCTTTGACAAGCCATTCTCTATGTCAGGCCGAGGACAATAAACCAAGTGCTTCTTGGGAGGTAACCCAAGTAAATAGTAAATTAAATCCATCACTGTCGACTTGATTTGGAGGCGAGATTATCTTGCCTCCCAGGTACGTATTCTAAACCCCTGTCTTCATTATCATGTTATATGCTTTTATTGGGATCACTGATAGGTCAATGTGGACACTACCCATTTTATGTTCAGGGGTGATATGTAGTGTGTGATTATATTTTATTGTGGTTAGGTATGTTTTATTTTTTTCAATGTATGCATGTTTGTTTAGGTTTAGTCTGTTTATGTATTAGTTGTTGTGTGCTGAGTTTTGTACTTCATCTGGGCCATTACCCAATGATGATTCTGCCCCCTAGTTGTTTATTGAGGTCGAGCGAAATGCTCATTCATGTGTGTTCTGTGTGCTTGATGTCACGTTTTAGTAAAAGTTATTGTGGATCCTAATTGCACGAGCACATAAACTCAATGTATAACTATCCAATTGATTTGACACCGATTATCCGTTAGCCAAGTTCATGACAATAGAGATTCGAGAACCTAATTTGGGGGAAATTCGAGGCAAAATCCTAGGCGAAAAGTTCAGGAGATATGATTTAGGCATTCATTTTGATCGCTTGAGCCTTTGAAGCTTACCGTGTACTATCATTTATCCCTCTGTTACCCTGTCGAAGCCTATAAGCCATTTCAATTCTGAACACGTAACAAATACCCTGACCAATTGAATTCTTTCCAAACCTTGATCGCTAAACCTAAGGCACAATTTGAGTGAAATCAAGTTAGCATTTGTCTATGCTACTTGAAGTGAGCGGTTGGCTTTTAGGCGAAATATTGTTTAGTTCGGTGTTCGAGTACTCACTTGTCATTTTTTCTATTGTATTTACACACATGTCCAATTATAACAAATCAAATAAGTTTGGGGGTGAGATTATGAAAACAAACAAACAAAAAAAAAAAAAAGAGAAAAAAAATAAATATAGTTTTATTTTGGTTTTGTCTTGACAAGTGAGTACTACGTTTCCAAATATAAGTTCAGGGTTGTTTTGAATTGATCTATGTCAATTTATGAGAATGATTGAGCCAAGCATTGTACCTCGGGTATCGTTAAGTTAATAACATTAACCTGTGTTCTATTCCCGATACACCCTTGGCCATTTTCCAAAAAACCGAACCAAGTCTTATTGATCTTTTTGAATTTCTTAGCCTACATTAGTAGAGAATGGAACCCTATCAAGCATATGGATTTCCTATACCTTATTAGTTTTAGTTATGAACTTTAATGGTGGATAATCTAATCCGATCAGTAGAAATTTGTATAATTGAGTTTTTGCACACACACTTTAAAAGGATCTAGAATGGAGCTTACTATTATTGAATGTTGAAATTCTAGAACACCACATGATGCATTTTATTTTTGAACTCGATAGAATTGGAGGCCAATGATAGAAAACCGTTTGACCGGGTAGATGAAATTCAAAACTTGCACGTTGTTTTTTTTAGTTTGTTTGTGTGTTTTTATTTTTAGTATTTAAATTTCATAATTAGTCGTTGTAGTTTCTTGTATTGTGTAGGTGTTTTCCTCGAGGACTGGCAAAATTCTAAGTTTGGGGGTATTTAATAGGGATAATTTATCCATTTATTTCCAAACTGAATTTGATAGTTTTTAAGTATTTTTATTGTTTTTTAATTTTTTATAATTAGATTTTATTTTTTTTTGTATAAATCAGGTGTTTAGGACAAAAATGAGCTAAAAAGGTTGAAAATCTAGCTAATCGGTGGAACGACGGTGGAAGAACGGTAGAAAATGATAAAAAAAAATGCCAAGTTGTCCACTGCTACAGCGGTGAAACAATAGAGAGCTCAATTTCACTCTGTCTATCCATCGCTACAGCTAGTGAGAATGTTGGGAGATGCTGAAGATGAGCAAAGTCCCACCGCCTAGGCAGTGAAAGTGCAGAGTGTTGGGAGCCAATCCCACCGCCTAAGCGGTGATTCCACCGCCTAGGTGGTGAAAGATCAGAGAGCAACCAACCTACCCACCGCCTAGGCAGTCAACTCTGCACAGAATTAAGATCTTTTTTGATATTTTCAGATATTTTTGGATCTTTGTACCTAGAAAAATTGTTCTCCTACTTCCAAAAGAGAGGCTAGACGTCCATAACCGTAGGAGCTTGATCTTGGCCATTCTTGAAGAGCTCAAAGAGGAGATTAATCATTCAGAGAAGAGGAAACATTTTCGGATCGATCTTTGGTGAGAGTGGATCACTTCACTTTAAGATTTGATCTTTCTTTCTTTGTTTCTCTCTTTATAACTTAATGTTTTATTGTGAATGATGATGAATCCCTCTTGGTTAAATGTTTCAATGGCCAAGATCATGATAGATTAGATAAATATTAGCTAGGAATTGTTGTTTGTAACTCATGTATATACTAGTTTGATAGAATAGATGTTTCCTTAACGGTTGTTTGTTTTTAAATCCGATTGTGTTTATCATTTTATTACAATTTTAATATGTTTGTCAAGATATTAGGGTTGGTTTTGAGAATACAAGTTTTGACACTCGGGAGAGGTAACCCTGGATTCAGACTAAGGTAAACACATCGCAACAATCTAACGACCCGGGAGGGCGTTAGTGAGTATGCAATCGATGACGTTGTGACAAGTCTCACGTGACCTAAGGTCGTTAAGATGTTGAGGGGGACTTCTTCGTTGACACGAAATTGCGTATTCCCTTGTCTTACACTCGGGAGAGATGACGGAGGAGTTTACGAACCGAGATTGTCGGATAGGATAAATATCGTTATTGCTAACTAAACGAAGTCAAACATGTATTACATAAGTGAAATCAATCCCTAGGTAATCAACTTAGTTAGGATTAACCCACTAATTGTAGTTTAACTTAGTTTTAATTATTTAACTTTTAAACATTTATTGAACCGTCTGGATAATATAAGACTATGCAAATTGCGGTATTTATTTATTCAAACACCATCCCAGTGGAATGATATCCGATCTTAAAGATCCATTATACTAAAACTTGACCTCGTATACTTGCAAGTAGTCAATACACGAGCGTAAAAATCTCGTTGTACAAGTTTTTGGCGCCATTGCTGGGGACGGTGTTCGAATGGGTTGATATTGCAACTAAGTAGTTGAATATTAATTCAAACAATTCTTTTTGTTTTATTTTCTTTTAAATTATTTTGTTAATTTGTTTCCTGAGTTGTGATCAAACAATGCATGCAACGAAGAAAGAGCTTGGAATTCTTGGCTCTTGATCTCGAGATCGAGCGTACGTTGAAAACGATAAGGAGAGAGAGAAGAAGCCAACTTCAATACCATGAATCATGATCCAATGGAGCATACTAACCCTAATTCCCTGTCTATGGGGGATTTTGGTGAAAAATGCTTAGCCACGCAGGAAAGTGTTATAGACTACATCCTATCTATGGAAGTTGTACCTAAAGACGTACCAAAAGTCATACCTAGAGCCATACCTAAAGCTGGCACACCTTTTCTGGATGATCTGGACTGTTTCGAATCAAGCAAATTTCTCTTCGATTCAATTGAACTGGAAGGTGAAGAGGAGAAGATCAAGCGCTATATCGAATATGAAAAACGAGTTGTGGAGAGTATCTCCCTCATTGATGAATGATCATGCCATTTGCTAAGTCCAACTAGGGATGATAAATCAAGCACGTTACATTTTTTTATCTGAAACCGATGGTATCAAGTTTTACCCAATTTTTGCTATTATTTATTTTTTTGGAGACCGGAATGGTCTCGGAGCGTGTTTGGAGATAAATTAAGGAGTTTGGATACTCAATGATGTGTTTCGCACTTAAAATCGTTGAAAAAGCAAAGTGGAAGTGCATGGTGTGGAGCCTTTGAGTGAAAACTTGAAGAAATATTGAGAATCCAGCAACACGCCCACCGCCGAGGTGGTGGACGCACCGCCTAGGCGGTGAAAATGCAGGATGACAAGTTTTCAGCCTAAATGCTTCACTGCCGAGGCAGTGAAACAACAGGGTCTAAGCTTTTAAAAAGGCATTTCACTGCCGAGGCGGTGAAATGACAGAATGTGTATGGGTTTAAAAAGGCGCTGCCACTGCCGCAGAAGTAACCCCCACTACCGCGGTGGTAAAGCCTCTATTTAATTAAAACATTGTTTCGTTTTAGAAAAACTCCACAACCTCTTCTAAAAACTCCCAAATCTCTATATTCCCATCCTTCCAAACCGTTCCAAAGCTTAAAAATCATCCTTCCATTTACAAAATTTGTGATTTCCACCACGAAATATCCTCCAAAAATCATATTAGCCCCCATTTTCAAAAACCTAGGGTTTAAGGATCGAACGGTGCGATTTTTCCATTTTTAATCATTTAGACCAAAATTTTTCAACAAGTAAGTATTCATGACCCTACATTTCATCTATTTGTTGAAATCTTTGATTGATTTGCATGTTTATTTCAAAAATCATTGGATTTGGAATGTGCCCTAAACCCTTAAACCCCAATTTTCGCGTTTTTCATTCTCTATAGGATTTTGGTTTGATTTTGGTGGTAAACAAGGTTTCTATGGATTGTTAATTGTGTGAAACACAATTTCATGCTACATTGTTGATATTTTGTTGAAACCATTGTGGTTGGTATGTGAGGTTTGTGATTGTGCCTTGTTCTTGATAGTATTGATTCGGGGGATTGTTTTCATTGTGCATGTATGATTGGGTTGCCATGTTTTGTGATTGTGATTGTTAGGGACCATGCCAAAAAAAGTTGCTTCAGAAAGGGCACGAAGAAAAGCACCGGGGCCGGTTCTGGATTTTGATTCCACCCGATTTGTGTCGAAAGCGGCAGAAGAACACTTCAACCGTCATGAGCAAACCAGGGCATGCATTAAACCAAGGGGTTTCAAGCCTTTGTACACTATTCCATCAAAGTTCAAAAATGTTATCCGAGGTAGGGTATGGGAACGATTCTGTAGATCGCCTTCCCCGGGTGAGGTATCATTAGTCCGAGAGTTTTATGCCAATATCACTAAAACGGTTGACACCCAGATAAGAGTCCAAGGCCACCCAATAGATTTCAGTCCTTCACAGTTTAAGTTCGGAAGTGATATGTTGTATAGTATATTAAATGTATTATTGTTTTCCCGTGTGCATATTTGTTTAGGTTAGTTTATGTTTATTTGTTGTTTTTGTGTGTATGCTAAGCTTTGTGTTCATCTGGGCCATTAACCGATGATGATATTACCCTCTGGTTGTTTTCGAAGACAAGGGTAATACCCTTGCATGTGTGTTCTGTGTGCTTGACCATGTTTTTTGGTAAAAGTTATTGTAGATCCTAATTTGCACGAGCACATAGACTCAACGTATTTCTATTCAATTGATTTGAGGCCAATTATCGATTAGCCAAATTCATGACAAATTAAAAATTCTAGAACCTGATTGAGGGAAAGCTTGAGGTGAAATTCTAGGTGAGGTAGTTCAGGAGACGTGATTTAGGCATTCGTTTTGTCGCTTGAGCCTTTTTAAGCCTACCCTGTTAAATGTTTGTCTCTCATTACCCTGTTGAAGCCTAAATGCCAATTCAATTCTAAACACATAAGCAAATACCCTGGCCAATTGATCTTTTTCCAAACATTAATCGTTGAATTTAAAGGCACAAATTTGAGTGAATCAAGCTAGCAGTTGAAAATGCTACTTGATGTGAGCGATTGGGTTTAGGAAGAACTTCGGATTGGTTCGGTATTCGAGTACTCACTTGTCATTTTTCTTTTGCTTAAACCACACCCATGAAATCATACTAATCGAATAAGTTTCAGGGTGTGGTAAGTAAAAAAGAAAAAAAAAAAACTTTAATTTCGTTTGTTTTGACAAGTGAGTACGTCGGTCTGAAATGTAGGTTTAGAATTGTTTCCAATCTATCTATGGGGGGTTCGAGAGTGAGTGTGCCAAGCGTTGAGCCTTGGATAACGTTGAGTTAACAACGTTAACCCATTTTCTATTCCAAATCACCCTTGGCCAAATATTCCATAATCGAATCAAGTCCTTCTGATCTTTTTGAACTACTTAACCTACATTAGTGGAGAGTGGACCCCAATCAAGCATATGAAAATCCTAGTCCTTTACGATTTAAGTCGTGAGTTTCGTTGGTAGATAATCTAATCCGATCGTTGTATAGCCATATTATTGAGTCTCGCACAAACACGTTAATAGGATCTAGAATGGCGTTCACCATCATTGCATGTCGAAATTCAAGAACACCACATGATGTGTTTTACTGCCTAAACTCGATATAACTGGTGGTTGTTGAGGGAAAATAAATTGGTCGTTAGAAGAAGTCAAAACTTGCATAGTGTTATGTTTAGGTTGTTTATATTTAGGTTGTTTGTTATTTTATTTAGTTGTGTTTTTTATTTTTGTGTGTGTGTTTTGCTCGAGGACTAGCTGGTGGCCACAATTTAAGCGTTGTCACTTTCACCGCAAGCGTACAGATCAAGTTTTAGTATAATGGACCTTTCGGTCGGGTATCGTATCCACAAGGATTGGTTGAGATTATTATCGAGTACCGCGATTGTCATAACCTAACTTTATCTAGGTGCTAAAAATGGAATATAAAATTAAATACTAATACTAAAATACTAATTTAACTATACTAATTACTAATACGAGATAGTTTAGGGGATGGATTATCTAGGGATTAACTTTATTTACTTAAACGCGTTTGATTTCGTTTAGTTTACAATAATGGTGTTCGACCTATTTAACAATCTTGGTATCTAAAACTCCTCCGCCACCTCTCCCGAGTATAAAACGGGGGAATACGCAACTTCATGTCAACGAATAAGTCCCCTTCAACGTCTTAACGACCCTAGGTTGCGTGACTCTTGCCCCAATGTCATTGATTGCACACGAAATCTCAGTTCGTAAACTCCCCCGTCACCTCTCCCGAGTGTAAGACGAGGGATATAATGCAACTTCATGTCAACGAAGAAGTCCCCCTCAACGTCTTAACGACTCTAGGTCACATGAGTCTCGCCCCAACATCATTGATTTCATGCGTTGTGTTTACCCTAGTCCAAGTCTGGAGTTACCTCTTCCGAGCATCGAACCGAGTATTCTCGATATATCTAAACTAGTATATAATCATGAAAATACAATAAACACACTCAAACATTGAAGAACAATCATTAAAGAAACACAACTCAACCAAAATGACATTTTTCTAAATAATATTCATCACTAAGATAATCTAAATTTAGCCTATGGCCATAGCCGTTTATACAATTGAAACTAGGCTAAACATTCTCAAACATATATCGAAGATAATAAATAAAAGAAAAAATGGATGAACTTAGCCGATATCTAAATATTAGCGGCTAAATTCGTCCACCGATCGATTCTCCTTCTCCGCGTGTTAATCTTCTCCTTCGGAATTGTTTGAGCATTCCCCATACTCTCTCTATATTCTAAACTAAGCCCTAAGGGTTATAATGGCCTGGGAGAGGCAAGAGGAGAGGATAGGAGTGGAGAGAAAAGGATATTTATAGGGAAAATATCTAAACAAAAAATCTAAACTGTGCAGAGGTCACCGTCGCGGCGGTGGAATTCACCGACACAGCGATGGGTATGTCGATCCACTGTTTTCCTAGGTGGTGGAAAATGCAGTGGGCTTGGTGACATCCTGCATTGTCACCACCTCAGCGGTGGATGTTCAGCAAGAATTGGTGCACTCTGTACTTTCACCGCCTAGGTGGTGGGCTGCTATTTTTAGAATCTTGTCACCTTGCTTGTTTTTTCACCGTTCTCCGACCAATCTTGATACGATTTCATCGTTTATACTCTGATTTCATACCTTTTCACCCCACACACCTATTTTAATACAAAAAGAATAAAAACACATTAAAATGTATTAAAACGTAATAAACGTACTCGAAAACTAACAAATCCGATTTGAAAATATATATAGGTAATTTACACCTATCACTAGCAAAATTTCAAGTTTGGCGGTATTTGATAGGTGTGATCTCACCAACTTGGAAGTGGTTTGGTGAGCATTAAATACTTGCAACAAGTGTAAGTGAGGGGAGTATTTGTTTACTTCGGCTTCCAATACACTCATGCATGTTGTATTTGAAATGGCGAGAATTTGGTAGTGCTTTTCCACGCCAACTTAATTAGTTGTATTTAATAAGCCAAGTTCTTGATTCAATGGTCATTCCTATTAGGTCATTTCATGGTGAATCTGTCATAATGCCATTTGGGTTAAATGAAGTGCTCTACACCGTCAGATTAATGCACTTCACTTTCCTAATTTAATATGGCATTATATCAATGGATAAAGGGTTCAATGAACACTAAAGAGGATAGGCATGACATCAATTAGAAGATTTGATACTATAAATTTACTACTCTTTTTTTTTTCCAATTTTATTTGCAAAACATTATAAGTAAAAACACTATTTGGGTCTCAATATGTTCCACATGTAGAGATACCCAAAATATCGAACCGAGGGATAAATTTAGGAAGAAAAATGGTTTTGGTTTTGGGATAATAAACACATAACCAAACCGTGTAACTAAACCACGTGACCCGAAACGTGTAACCGATATATATACATATATATACACACATACATACATACATACATTCAAAATTACATTGTTTCCCCATATAATTGACCAAGACCTAATTTTTTTAACTTTTTTATTCTGATGAAGAGTCAACTAATACACTTCAAAGGCCAAATAAGATAATACAGGGAAAATATGAACACACAAAAAAAACCACCAAAACAATTAGCATTTCAATCCAAAACCCATATATTACAGTAACATATAACAAGGGATTTTTATATTCACAACAAACACATCCAAAAGCCTAATAGGTTCAAAAGATTTGGTACACTGATTACAAAGACCTATTTGAATAAATCAATCGTGCAACCATCCGAAAGCATGACGGTATCCGAACCATCAGTACGTTCATTAGTGAAGTTCCCATGGTCCTATTGATTCTGCTGAAAGTCACCAGTTCCACTAGCCAGACATACAGTATCATTTACATTAAAATCGTTGATCGAATGTTGCTCTCAACTAGCACATTTTATGACCGTGTGACCTTCCATCCTATGTAGCGTTGAACATTAAGCCATTGTAGATATAATAATAATAATAATAATAATAATAATAATAATAATAATAATAATAATAATAATAATAATAATAATAATAATAATAATAATAATAATAATAATAATAATAATAATAATAATAATAAATAATAATAATAATAATAATAAATAAATAAAAATAAAAAATAAAAAATAAAAAATAAAAAATAAAAAATAAAATAAAATAAAAATAAAAATAAAAAATAGAGATGTTAAGGCAATTACCCACAAAAATCGCAATGTATCTTTCGTCGACAAATGGGGATATGTTGCCCAACATCGTGATTATGGTATCTAATAAATTTCCAAAAGCTAAACCTCTTTACCTCTGGATCGTACTGGACCCATAGACAGGCACGACACCTGATGCCTAAGTGTAGCCCAGTCTTTCTGTGCCTAGCTCGAGCACATACAGACATTCGGCCTACAACATTTTTTTCTTTATCGCGTATACATTAGCTTTTTCATACACAAAAGCCGACAACATTAGCATAGTTATAGTAAAATGTTTGCACATGTCGAATCGACAAAAACGTTTTCTCAATAATTTCAATGTCGGACATTTCATACAACCCCTGATTTGAGGTCGATGCCTTTTCTCTCTCATACGTAACCTCTTCCACCTCTGGGTGGTTGAAAGAGACTTCATCATAGTCATTCGAATCTACCTCTATGTCACTTAATATAATCAAGGGTGCTTTCCCTTTACCAGCCATTGTTGTGCTCTATTTACTGCATAGTTTAGACATAAATCACAAAACATTTCGTAAAAAACGAGTACTTTTCAATAACCGACAAAAAGACGCTTAAAAATTAAAGTTTTTGACCTAAAAGAAGTGAAACTGATTGATTGAGGAATTCTAGATAAACGTATAGTATTTCTTTTAATTTAATTTTTTTTAAGCCAAATGAGTTTATTTCATGGTTCTCCCAAAAACAAATTTAAAAAACTAAATAAAAAATAAGAACTAATAAACAATTGAAAGGAAAAAGGGTTTTAGTATTAAACAACATTTCTCAATGGCAAAAGAGAGAGAAAATAAAATTTTAACCATTTAATCTCCAAATCGACGAACACACCATGCATGCATGCATTCTGTCGGTGGGAAAAGACTTTCCTTCTCGGTGCCACCAGACTAGAAAACAATGGTAGTAGGTAAAAGCCCTAGAGCAAGAGATACCTTGATCTTGTGGAAGGACCACTTCTTTACGGGGGCCTACAAGTTAGAACTTCAACCACTATCTCCGTCTATTTTTAGCACGTATACTTCACTCAAGATTTGTTATCTATAACACCATTTCATGACACTGGGTAGTTGGGATATTAAAGGAATATACTTAACTCAATTCGAATGATGTGAAACCCATCCGTAATAGTCCTTGTTGCTCCCCAATTAGGGTTTAAATGTAATCATTACACTTAGGCTACCATTAAATTGAAATATATTGAAATTACCATGATACCCCGATTAGATTCTTTTTTTTTTTTTTTGCAAATATATAGGTGTAAACTAGTAAATTACATGAGAATATTTTGTCTTTTTGTTTTATTTTTCTTTCTTTAAGAAATAGTATTTTTACTCCTTTTCTATTCATCCAACCAAACATACTAAGCAAAATGACATGTGTGCAGTTTTATACAACTTCAACCAAACTCCCAAATTGGTGCCTATTTTGCTTCAATTTGTTTATCAATGTGGGTTGAAAATGTAATTACTCCATTCTTGCATCTTTTATGAAAAGTGTAATCAATTAATGCCTATTTTGTTTTACTTTATTTAAGAGTATGGGTTGAAAGTGTAATTAATCCATTCTTGCATCTTTTATGAAAAGTGTAATAAATTGGTGACTAATTTGTTTTAATTTGTTTATGAGTGTGGGTGGAAAGTGTAATTAAGACCTTTATGACCCTTTGGTTGGAAAGTGTAATTAATTGATGCCTATTTTGTTTTAATTTCTTTATGAGTGTGGATGGAAAGTGTAATTAACCCATTCTTGCATCTTGTTTGGAAAGTGTAATCTATTGGTGCCTATTTTGTTTTAATTTGTTTAAGAGTGTGGGATGAAAGTGTAATTAATCCATTTTTACATCATTTATGAAAAGTGTAATAAATTGATAACTATTTTGTTTTAATTTGTTTGAGTGTGGGTGGAAAGTGTAATTAAGACCTTTATGACCCTTTGGTTGGAAAATGTAATTAATTAGTGCCTATTTTGTTTTAATTTCTTTATGAGTGTAGGTGGAAAGTGTAATTAATCCATTCTTGCATCTTGTTTGGAAAGTGTAATCAATTGGTGCCTATTTTGTTTTAATTTCTTTATGAGTGTGGGTAGAAAGTGTAATTAATCCATTCTTGCATCTTGTTTGGAAAGTGTAATCAATTGGTGCCTATTTTGTTTTAATTTGTTTAAGAGTGTGGGTTGATAGTGTAATTAATCCATTATTGCATCTTTTATGAAAAGTATAATAAATTGGTGACTATTTTGTTTTAATTTGTTTATGAGTGTGAGTGGAAAGTGTAATTAAGACCTTTATGACCCTTTGGTTGGAAAGTGTAATTAATGTCTTCAATTTGTTTTAAAATGTGGGTGGAAATTGTAATTGATCCATTTACGTTGTTGGGATGAGGGATTAACCTTTTCATGACAAGAGCAGGACACGATAAGTTAGTATCATAAAACTTGAAAACGAACAGGACAGGAAAATTACTGTACCGATGTAACACAATAAATCTATCGTGTTACACAATAACAAGAAACAAGACGGGTTGACATGACCCAATAAGATAAACTACCACTAACAATATGAGGAAAACTAAAAAATGTCAATAGCAAACAATTGTTCATTAGAGTTGAAAATTAATCTTTTTTCTAGTGAACAGCACCGGAGAAGACCAACCATTCGTACCAAACCCAGCGACAACCCCATCAACAGAGACAAACAGCAAACAACAACAGTAAAGAAAAGAACATTCAACCCCAGTAACAGCAACATAGACTGGTGAATTAATTCCCAAAATCTCTTTAAAAAGAAAATAAAGAAAACCTGGAATTGAAACATTTTTTTGTTCTGACTTTTGAGTTTCTAGTAAAGAGGAAAAAAGATACAAGGAACAATAATAAAATGCTCTTTTAAGTTTTCTATTTCTATTCCTAGAAAACTTGGGAACAGAAACATTAATCTGGGAAAAAATTTGTTTTGTCCTCTGAAATTTGTTGTAAAAGTTTGGGGAGTAGAATAAAAGCATATATTTTTTTAATTATGATATATTTTCTTTTGTTTCCCAATTATTAGGGAATAAAAATACTAAACAAAAATGACCTTATTTTTTCATGAACAGAAACAAAAGAATATGTTTCTCATCCCACAAATTTGTTCAAAAAATCTCAAATCAAAACAGAAACAATATGTTTTTGTTTCAATGTTTCAGTTTTCATTCTAACTTTTTGGGAACGGAAATAGCAACATTAATCAAACAGCACCTAACATCATGGAAAGTGTAATTAATCCATTCTTCCAAATAGCAAACAACAAAATACCAGCTCTGAATTACCTCAATAGCAACATGAAGAAACAACTGTTGCATTGATCCGAGGAAAAACAAACCATAACAACAGCAGAAGCTTGGGTAAAAAGTAGAAGAAACAAGCAACACCGGCAAACACCTGAATAGCAGCATGGACAAACAACATAATATAAGATAGAAAAAAAAAAACGTTACACAAGTTAACAGTAACAAACAAAACAAAACAAAAACAAATTAAAAAAAATAAACCCACCAACACAGTGTAACAAGACAATCAAAAAACAAAGATTTACCGAATATCAAATGATCACAAAAAATATTCACCTTTTACTTTCACGAACACCACCACTCAGTGGCATTGCTTTCGATACAGGAAACATGCGACTTGGGCTCAGCGGTCTTTCTTTTGACACCAAAAACACATGTCTTTGCTCACTCAATTCGATAACAAAAAATTTCCCACCCGACTGCCGATCAGTTCTGATCTCGAGACTGTGGGCTCCACTTTTAGGGTAACATAGATCCCACACTCTTGGGATCAGAACCGATCGACGGTCGGGCGTGGAAATTTTTTACTCTCCAATCTAGTGAGCAAAGACACATGTTTTCGATGTAAAAAGCAAGGTCGCTCGACCCGAGAATGCCCCAACAATCCCAATCGAACTTCACTTAATGTAGGGGCACCGCGAGGTCCCGCAACCTTTCAGAGTACCGATGGTTAGCAACACTTGATCCCGAATTACCTTTGATCACTTTGTTTGGCCGATTCCTTTGCTTTATGCACCACTTGATCCCGGACTAAATTCCTATCGGACATGACCAAATCCAATGCAAGTCGAACCCTAGATACATTGGAGTCAAACTAAAACAAGAAGTAAACTGAGAACATGTTTAGTGATGTATTCATTCCAGGACAAGCAAGGTTAGAACAAAAACAACCATACAACCCGCCTACCTTCAAATCCATTCTAGGATGCAGTAAATCAGCTTGCATCAATTTGATTACGTACATTCCACAATCAAATCTGACACAAGTATGAAATAAAAACATGAACATAAAAATATATATACAAAACTTATTAATACTAGTCCATTCCAATGAATTGTTGAATGATTACATGTTTGGCTGTTGTGGTGTCCAATTTGCGACATCAATTGGGAAACTCCACATGTCGATGTTTTTCATCTTTGTACCGAAATTTTGTACACACTTCTCATGGAGGTATTTTATATACATACATGTACGACGAGACAAGCATCAACAAAGTCATCAACATACTACTTAGAAACTAAAAGCACAAATTTAAACCATGTCAGTTTCTTACCAAGTGTCTGGCCCTATCTTCGTGGGCATTGGATGTTCTTTGGCACATCAAAGAATCAAGAACAAATACCTTCATTTCAACAAAATCCACAACCACAAGAAATGAATATGTTTGATCCACATTGATAGGCAAATATATCTAACAAGCAGTGGGAATTGATATCATTAAATTAAAGTCACGAAATAGGTCACAAAAAAAATACGTCTGGGGTTTATTGTGTCATACCACGAAACAAGCATGAAAATCACCAGTGTAACGATATTCTCCCATCCAAGAAGTAACCATAGACTTCACATTGTGGTTACCTGGTGATAGCACCTTCGTCTGTAACGCAAACATTACCAAAATATATTAGTAATTCGTTCACTTTCTAAGGGACTCATTTGACAAATCTCCAACTAAGAGTGATGTTCATAAAGCTTACACCAACATGTGTGGGGAAATACCAAGACGGCCAATTAAAATCGGGATAATATCTAACATTTTGCTCATATGTGAGCTTTGCAACAACGCAATTGATCACCTACTTCGACATCATCAATCAAATTAATACTAACAACATTGGTGCCATAATTTTAAGGACAACAGTCCATGATGAAAGACTTACCTCTACACTGATCCATGCTCTCGGTGCAAGCATTGCAAGATCAGACCGAGTAGCAACAACGATTACAATATCAACCAACGTTTCGCTGTAATATACAACGGAACACCAATGAAAGTTACAAAAAACCAACATATATGATCATTTAACAACCCATTCAAATATAAATATCGCAGCGTAATGTTGATTCGGTTTGGGGTCGAAAATGAACTTCCGCACACTTTCTTCCCCAAGACTGAGTTGTATTAATAAATTTACTTTGTTGCTAATAGCAACCTACATAAATAATGCAAAATATAATAATTTGCTTATGTTGGATTGGGCGACGAGGGCAAGAATGGATATAATGGAACCAAAAAAAAAAATACAATACAAAATATAATAAAAGGGCATTACTCACCGAAGACCTCGTAGACATACGCACAGCAGGAACCTTTTTCGGCACAGCATCATTTTTTTTTCAACCTTAATGTAGGCTTCTTTCGCTTTCTCCATGCAGTGCCCGACTCTAATGAACATGCAGCTTCTAAATTTTCTAAAGGCAGTATCGTATTCGGTATGTCTTTGACATTCAACGACACCATATCTTCTTTTTGATTGTCCGGTACTACCCGCACTTGCTCCCTGACTAGGCCATCTAGGGATATCAATGGCTCCACCGCAGTTGCATCCCGATCATCGACCTGTTCCTAATCTTTCTCAAGATTCCCTAATAATACATCTAACAAGCGGTTCAAGTTGATTACAACCTCAACGGAGGGCCCGCGTCAATGATTCAACATTATCCCTCGAGGTCTCTACTGAAATCACAGCATTTGGGCAACCCACATCCCTAACACATTCAAGAATGTCATCCTTCATGTCATCTTTACCAACCTGAACAGTTGTAGATGATGGGATGTCCAACATTTATGGTTGCATAGATGGATCTTGTGCAACCAACGTCTCCCTATGTAACAGCAACCTATGGAGCACGTGCGAGATTCATGAACTGAATACAACAAACGTTGTTTTAAGGTCGGTCATATATTTCCCGATTACACCTAACTCAGCCCTTACCTCCTTAATGTCCTCGTTAATGTCTGAAACATTTCGGGTGTCATCAACACCACATTTCCCAATCTCTTCTCCTTTCTCCTCTTTACTCTCATTCTTCCTTTCTAGATTGTCCGCAATTTCCTCCATCTTTTGTGGCCTGATAGGTGTAATATAGCTATCTACTTTCAAACCGAACTTGTTAGTTTTTGAGTACGTTTATTATATTTTAGTACATTTTAATACGTTTATATTCTTTTTGTATAAATCAAGTGTGGGGGTAAAAAGGGATGAAAGCGAATCAAAAATGATCAAATCGGATCAAGAACGGGAGAAAAACAAGCATAAAGGAAAAAAACATACCTGCAGCCCACTGCCGCGGCGGTCAAAATGCAGAGAAGCCCTTAGACATTCTGTAAATCCATCGCCGCAGCGGTGAGACCCACAGCCACAGCGATGAAACAACTGAAAGCCTCTGTGCCCACCGCTGCCTCCACCGCTGTTGTGAAGACACAGCCGACATACCCACCACCGTGACAGTGAGCCCACTGCCGTGGCAGTCACTCTGCACCAGATTTAGGATATTTTTTAGATATTTTTTGTTCATTTTTTCTTCTCATCTCCTCTTCATTTGGCATAAATCTCCTTAGACCCCTTAGGGCTTAGGATATTTTGAGAGTGTTTTGGGGAGTGTTCAACCAATTTCGAAGGAGAAGAACACGTTGTAAATAAGCATAAGTGATCTCGAAGTATTTTTAGCGACAAATCTTCGAACTATGGCTAAGTTTATTTCGTTTCTTCTTTATTTTCTTAACTTCGGTAGGTTGTTGAGCACATTTAGCTTGTTTTACATTGTATAAACGGTTATGGCATTGAACTAAACGGTTGGCGACATCACAATTGTCCTCCAGGCTATAAAATTAAAAAGATCTCAACAAGTCTAAGTAGACACATATCAAAATAGTAGACAAACACATTGATTTGTTTTAAGATAAATACTTACCTTGCACCCTTCAACACTTTTGCGTCCTCCTCCGGTACACGTTTCTCAACATTGGAATCAACCTCAGCACTACAATATTAACAAGACCTCAACAAGCAGTAGACACATGCCTAAACAAACTAAATACAAAGGCAACAATTAATTTTTAGATAAATACTTACATAGATAAATTTGTCGCATTAGGTTTGCGCTCTAAACCTCTTTTTCTCATTTTCTTATTGTCCATCTCTTTTATTTTAATCAAAAAGAAATATTTATCAACAAGTCAAATCTACTTCACTTCACAAATATCATAAAATAATGAATGAAACAAGAAACCTACATAGGGAAATATTCAAAACCACATACCATGAACAAACAAATTGTATCACATTATTTAAACAACAAATGTCTATGAAATCAATAAAGCGAAAAGGGGAGAAAGAGAGAAACAACCATCAATGTCCCAACCCAGTTTAGAAATCAATTTCGAAATCAAAAACAGAATAACAATTAAACAAAATTCAGTATAAATATAGAAAAATGTAACACGTCTATTTAAACCCCATGGCTACCACCTTCTGGTCATTTCTCCTTTAACTTCCAATAACTCCAAAACACAAATCTATTTTTGCTCTACATATGGTATCATAGGATACCAGACTGAACAATAGTCTGGCATCCAAATGATAAAAACAACCCCATGCAGATATTCCCATTCCTTAAACTACCCAAAAACAAAAAAGGATAGGGTTTTCAAGAAACTTGACAAATATAGGGTTTTCAAATCGAAACTTGACAAATATAGTGTTTTGAAACCGAGTTGGGACACCAAAACGATGTAGGGTACTGGTACGATGAGCATTTTTACACGCTCGCATATTGATGTACAACGAGCATTTTTACATGCTCGCGTATTGACTACTCGCAAATGTACGAGGTCAAAGTTTTAGTATAATGTGATCTTTAAGATCGGGTATCATATCCACAAGGATTGGTTGTCGTTATTATCAAGTACAGTAATTGTCATGACCTAATTTTATCTAGGCGATAAAAAATATAATTTAATTAATTAATTCTAATACTAATATAACCTAATTTAATCTATACTAATTATACTAATATGAGATAGTTAGGGGATGGATTATCTAGGGATTAACTTTATTTATTTAAACGCGTTTGATTTCGTTTAGTTTACAATAATAGTGTTCGACCTATTCGATAATCTCAATTCGTAAACTCCCTCGCCACCTCCCCCGAGTGTAAGACGAGGGAATACGTGACTTCGTGTCAACGAAGAAGTCCCCCTCAACGTCTTAATGACCCTAAGTCACGGGAGTCTCTCCCCAACGTCATTGATTGCACATAATTCAACTCTCTCCTGGGTTATTGGATCGTCGCGTTGTGTTTACCCTATTGACAATCTCTATTCGTAAACTTCCCCGCCACCTCTCCCGAGTGTAAGATGAGGGAATACGCGACTTCGTGTCAATGAAGAAGTCTCCCTCAACGTCTTAACGACCCTAGGTCTCTTGCCCAAATGTCATCGATTGCCCACAATCCAACTCCCTCCCGGGTTATTGGATCGTCGCGTTGTGTTTACCTTAATCCGAATCCGGGATTACCTCTTCCAAGCGTCAAACCCTGAATTCCCGATATATCTATCTAAGCATAATAAATAAACAATACGGCAAACACAATCAAAATAGCAAAGAACAATCATTAAAAAAACATAACTCAAACAAAACTACGTTTTTATAAATAATATTAATCCTATATATAATCTATGTTTAACTCATGGTCATAACCGTTTATACATTGAAATTGAGCTAAACATGCTCAAACAAATATAGAAGTTAAGAAATAAAAGGAAAAATGGATTAACTTAGCCGTAATCTGAAGATTAGCCGCTAAAATTGTCCACCAATCGCTTCTCCTTCTCTGCGTGGTAATCTTCTCTTTCGGATTTATTTGAGCACTCCCCATACTCTCTCTCTATTTTAAACTAATCCCTAAGGGCTCTAATGGCCGGAGAGAGCAAGAGGAGAGGAGAAGAGAGGGGATTAAATAGGCAAAATATCTCAAAAAATATCTAACCTGGTGCAGAGGTCACCACCGCAGCGGTGGGATTCACCGACACGGTGGCGAGTAGGTTAGTTTAGTGATCACCGCAACGAGGGAGTTGGTGACCATCCTACAGTTTCACCCCCACGACGGTGGATGTCCAGCAAGATTTGGTCGTCTCTACATTTTCACCGCCGCGGTGAAGGTTTGGATGCCACGGCGGTGGGCTTCTTTTCAGCATTTTGCCCTCATGCTTGTTTTTCCACCGTTCTTCAACCGTTTTTTGTTCGATCTGATCGTTTACATTTCGTTTTCCTACCTTTTCACCCCCGCACACCTGATATATACAAAAAGAATAAAAACTAATTAAAACATAATAAAATAGTATAAAAATGCTTGAAAACTAACTTAGTTCGGTTTGGAAATAGATAGGTAGACCACACCTATCAGGTACGACATCTATTTTCAAACCACAGATGAAGTTAGAGTGAGAGAGAGAAATAGAAAAACAAACCTGATGTTCTTCACGAGGGAGAGGGATGTTCTTGAAATTCGCCGCGAGAGAGAGAGAGATAAAGACCAGAAGCCACAACCACGCCGCGACAGAGAGACAGAACCCACAACGACACCACGAGGGAGAGAATACAAAGGAAAGTTCAGAAGTTGAGAAGATGAAGCTGGAACTCGCTTGGGCAACCAGATGCAAGAGCTAAGCAACCGGTTTCTAATTTTCAAAGGTGGTTTTGGGAATTAAAAGGCAGTTTTGACTTTTGGGAAAATAGAGAGTTGAGATTAAATCTTAGCCCATCCAACGGTTCTAGTATTGATTGTATTGCATACAGCCAATACCAGGGATGTATTGTAGCCATCCCCTAATAATAATAATAAACAAATAAATAAAAAACAAGTGATCATTAACCTATTCTCTCTCTCTCTCTCTCTCTCTCTCTCTCTCTCTCTCTCTCTCTCTATATATATATATATATATATATATATATATATATATATTATATGTAAAGTTTTGGGGGTGGCTCTAGACAAAAAAAAAAAAAAAACAGAATAGAAACACACACACACACACATATATATATATACATACACGAGTATATATATCAAAATAGAGGATGGTATTGTATATTTAGAATATTTCGATTTGGATTTCGGCTTCGGATTTCAAGTAGAATTTCTAACTCTTTTAATATTTATATTTAATCTCTCTTTTGAGTATGTAATTCATACTAAAGTTGTTAAATTTTAACTGTTAGTTTTCATGGAATATTTAGGGATATTATATGAAAATTATGTGAAAATCATGCCTATGTATTTTATTTGTTGTATTGAATAAATACACATATTAGAGGGGTTGAAATTCTACTAGTATTAGCTCACAACCCAACAGTTTTTATTACAGGGTCAGTGGAAATGAGCCTGCGCCAGAAAATGCATTATTTGAGATTTGGACTAAATTTTGTAATATTTTTCTTTATTATTGTTGTTGTAAAAATTGACGAGTGCCAAATTATATTTTCATACAACGATTATATTGTCGTATATATAAATGGATTTAATATATAAATGGACCTGTGGACAGTATACTCGATTCAGATGCATTGAGTAATTTATATTTAGCAATTGCTACCTTATTGTTAAAATATATAATATATAATGGTGTCCATTTATTTTAATGAGTCAATTAAAATTAAGATAATATAGTATCCATTTTTGTATAATAGAAAAATGGTTATTCAGTTTTAGTGTTATTTAAATTTTTTTATTTTAATTTTCTTCTGGAGAAATCGCGTGGCGGCCCTAGAAAATCAGGTCGTTGCAAACTAGTATTAGAGCTGAATTATTAGTAATACTAATTTATTTATAAATGGTGAAATATTTGGGATAGAAATCTCTATAGGAGAAACCTAATGGTGGCCCTAGGAAACCGGGTCATTATAGGTTGGTATCAGAGCGAAATTATTAGTAATACTAATTTATTTCTTAATGATGAAATATTTGGGGTAGAATTTTCTATAGAAGAAACCTAGTGGCGCTCTTGGAAAATTGGGTCGTTACACAGACAGTACCAAAATGTATCGAGACTTGCAAGAACACTATTGGTAGAATGAAATGAAACGAGAAATTACAGAATTTGTCGCCAGGTGTCGTGTTTGCCAACAAGTCAAGATCAAGCACCTGTGTCCAGGTGAATCATTGCAGCCTTTGCCTGTTCTAGAATGGAAATAGGAACATATCATGATGGATTTTTTTTCGGGATTGCCCCGTACTCAAAAAGGGTATAATTTCATTTGGGTGATTGTTGATAGACTTACCAAGTCTACTCATTTTTTAGCTATGAAAACCACGTACTCCATGGACAAATATACAAAATTGTATATTAACAAGATTGTCAGATTGCATGGTGAGTCGGTTTCCATAGTGTCGAATAGAGATCCAAGGTTTACGTCGAAATTATGGCCAAGTCTTTAAGCTGCTCTAGGTACCAAGTTAAAATTTAGTATAACTTTTTATCCTTAGAACAAACAACCAATTAGAACGTACAATTCAGACATTGGAGGATATATTGAGGGATTGCATTCTAGAATTTTTTGGTAGCTGGGATGATTATTTGACGTCGATGGAGTTTGCCTATAACAATAGCTACCATTTGGCAATCGAGATGGCACCATATGAAGCATTGTATAGTAGAAGGTGCAGAACTCCAGTCTGTTGGACCGAAATTGGAGAACAAAAATTGTTGATGCCCAACATCGCTTAGATGATGCCGAAAAGGGTAAAAGTGATTCAAGAAAAGCTAAAGACTGCTCAAAGTCAGTAAAAGAGTTATTCTGACAAACGTAGACGGGAGTTGGAATTTGAATTGGGTGATTGCATGTTTTTACGTATATCTCCGTAGAAAGGCATCATGAGATTTGGGAAGAAGGGAAAGTTAAGTCCGAGGTATATCGGGCCATACAATATTCTAGAACGGGTTGGCACAACTGCCTATCAACTAGCCTTACCACTAGAATTGTCTAAATTACACAATATTTTTCATGCATTGATGCTTAGAAAATATGTGTCAGACCCTTCGCGTGTGCTGACTTCTCAACCAATCGAATTGAATGAATACTTGTCATACATTGAGGAGCCAATACAGATTCTAAGCCGTAAAAATCAAGTGTTGCGAATGAAAACATTTTCGTCGGTGAAAGTGTTATGGCGCAGTCACTCCGTGGAGGAGGCGACGTGAGAAGAGAAGATGAGATGATAGGTGTAATTTACCTATCTATTTCCAAACCGAACTTGTTAGTTTTCAAGTATGTTTAGTATATTTTAATACGTTTATATTCTTTTTGTATTAAATCAGGTGTGTGGGGTGAAAAATGATGTAAAATGTTCATAAACGATCAAATCGAATCAAGAACGGTGGGAAAACATGCATAAGGACAAAATTCATACCTGCAACCCACCTCCGTGGCGATCAAAATGCAAAGAAGCCCCTAAACATTCTATAAATCCACTACCATAGCGGTGAAACAACTGAAAGCTTCTGCGCCCACCGCTTCCTCCACTGCCGCCGCAGTCACTCTGCACACAGATTTAGATATTTATTAGGATATTTTGTTCCCTATTTCTTCTCCTCTCCTCTCCTACCGCCATAAGAGACCCCTTAGGGCTTAGGATATTTTAGAGAGTATTTTGGAAAGTGTTTAACTAATTCCGAAGGAGACAAACACGTTGCGAAGAAGAAGAAGGGATCCCAAAGCGTTTTTAGCGTCAAATCTTCGGACTACGGCTAAGTTTCTTTCATTTATTCTTTATTTTCTTAACTTTGGTAGGGTGTTGAGAATGTTTAGCTCAATTTTCATTGTATAAACGGTTATGACCATGAGCTAAACAGATTTTGTCTAGGGATTAATAATATTTATCAAAATGTTGTTTGTTTGAGCTTGTATTTCGTTAATGGTTGTTCTTCGCTATTTTGATTGTGTTTATTGGTTTGTCATGATTATATGATTGTTTAGATATAGTGAGAAATTGGGGTTTGACACTCAGGAGAGGTAACCCCGAATTCGGACTAGGGTAAACACAACGTGACGATCCAATAACCCAAGAGGGAGTTGGAAAGTGTGCAATCAATGACGTTGGGGCGAGACTCATGTGACCTAGCATCGTTAATACGTTGAGGGGGACTTATTCATTAACACGAAGTCGCATATTCACTTGTCTTACACTCGAGAAAAGTAGCGAGTGAGTTTACGAACCGAGATTATCAGATACGTCGAACGCCGTTACTGTAAACTAAACGAGACCAAACACGTTTTTGTAAATAAAGTTAATCCCTAGGCAATATTTTCCCTAAACATTTCAATATAGTATTATAGTTTAATTAGATTAATTAACTTAGTATAAGTATATTATTAATTATAAACACATTTTTACCACCTAGATAAAATTAGGTTATGATAATCGCGGTACTCGATAATAATCTCAACCAATCACTGTGGACACGATACCCCTACTCTCCCCATCTATACTAAAACTTACCCTGTACACTTGTAGTGAAAGTAGTGTGCGTTAATTACGCGCCACCAAGTTTTTGGCACCGTTACCGGGGATTAATTTTTAGATTATTATAAATATTGTGAGTAAATGACCCGATTTTACTTTAGGCATTTCTTTTGTTTATAATTTTTGTTTTGTAGTTTTGTTTTTATTTCTCTTGCAGGGTACTTGGAGATGTTAGATCGACAAGTATTGATGCAATTCTTTCAACAAGATTTCGAGCCGTTTTATAGTGCTTGGGATCGATACAAGAAATTTCTACTTCAGTTTTTGAACCAAGATTTCCTGAGGAAATGTCAACTCCTAAATTTCCTCAACGGGTTACAAGCCGCAACCATAAATTGGGTGGAAGGAGGAAATGCTAGCACCTCTTTCTACGACCTAACCGCAGACGAAGCCATTTGGTCGTTGGAGGAAATGGCGGCCTATGATTATCAGAGTTGGAATTATTTACCAAGTCACCAAAGCCTGGGGGATAGTTTCAACACTACGGCGCCATGGATTGACATTCCAGATCAAGATGAGGAGTTTTCCCCTGCCTTAAAAGACGTGTTCGCTATAGTTATGGGGGAAACTCAGAGATTCTTAAGCGAAACGCATAATCGGATCAATGAGCACAAGGATCTTTGATTATATCGAGATGGTTTGCACCGACATCGATACAACCGTAACGTCTTTGCAGACGCAAATCGGTCAGCTCATCTACTAGATTGAGGTTGAGTCAGACGCGGTGGCCCTGGGAGATACACAAGTCATATCATGTGATAGCCACCGTGAGGAACCAAAAATGAACAGGAGGAGCTTGGGAGAATTCATTGATGAAGCTGAAAAAAAGAGAACCCAAGTATGGAGCGGCAATGAAAAATCAGGAGATGAGGAATAAATATCCGCATTTATTCATTTAAGGTAACTAAAATTTTGGGACGAAATTTATTTTAGGGGGGAAGGATTGTAAAGCCTAATTTTGTGCATGCATATTTCTAGTTGCATTTTAGAACATTTAGAAAAATAATGGAGTTCATGGTGCTATTTAAATTTTACTTTAAAAATTTTAGGGGTTAATGTGATATTTAAAAGTTTGATTTAAAAAAAAAAATAGTGCTACTATGTTAAAATTTTAGAGATTATTAAGTTATTTAAAATATAATTTTAAAAATTTTGGAATATAATTAATATTTTCTTAATTTTAAGAAGGATAATTAGTGTAAATAAACAAATAAATAAATAAATAAAATAGGGAAAAAAAAAAAGCTCTAGGTAGAAACAGAGCAAGTATTTCGCATGTTTTCATTTATATGTATATATATGTATGTGTGTGTATATATATATTGCTAAAATAAAATGTTTATCACATCTAATTTATGGGACTATTTGTACGGACATATACATATGTATATTTATATGTCAAAAATATATATATGTAGATTCGATAAATATAGTAGGTATAAATATCTCTAATTTGCGAATAATACAATTTAAGATAAAAATTATAAATTTTAATAAAATGGCAATTTTTAGTATTTTGCTAACTAATAACATTATTAGTATTCAATTAATATTTTTCTGTAAACTAAATTATTAATTGGAAGAAATTTCTAATCGTTGTTATTGTCACACCCCTACCCTGGGCCCCCTTCCACCCGGGGCCGGGCGTGACGTCGACATGACGCTACCTGACCAATCAATTCATATCCATACATACCTATATACATACATACGTGCGCTACTGTACTTTTCTTTTCTATATATATATATATACTTGTTTCAATAATATGGGAGCATTCCGGTCCCAAATGTCCACAATCAAAATCACAAAACAATCTGAACCTTCCACAGTTCTCATCCGACCCGCTCACTCCAAAATGAAACTACCTCCGGATTCTACCTAGTGCCAGTAGTGGACCCAATCCTAGCTGCAGCACCTGAAACGAAATAATTTTTACCGGTGTACTATCTTCATAATAAAAATATTTAATGGATCAAGTACAATTGTTAAATATCACCTTTCAAAATATAATATTTTATAATCACATACCAAGTTGAGAATCCAGTTCCACTGCCATCAATATAATGATATTAATATGTTTAAAACAAGCAGAAGTATTAAACACCAAGTTTCAAAATATAATAATATAACCGCATACTGTGTTAAAAAAAATAAACAGTTCCACTACTACCAATGAAATGAAGTAATATAATTAACACCCAACTCAAATATTTTAAGTCAACCACACCAAACATTTTAAACCAGCCAATTCAAATATTTTAAATGTACCCATCCAAATATTTTTAAATGTATAATAAAGTACACCACACCTCCTCTCCTACTAGCCATATGATCATTTTTACCTCACGATCAGGAGTTACAACGGTACCGTAACCTGTACAACTGTGTCATCTAATGTGACTATTAGTGTCAGGGCCATTTATTATCCCCAATGGTAGGGGTACCACCCACAGGATTTGCACTCCTGATGGGCCAATCAACTACTGGCATAACTAATCCTCCTAACAAGTCATAATATCAACAACCACCTGTCGGACTAATCCTTCGGATAGGTCATAATATAATCAACCACCTGTAGGGCTGGCGCTCCTAACAGGTCATAATAATAAACCATCTACAGGACATCCCCGGCTGACAGGTCATAATAATCAACCACCTGCCGTACATCCCCTCCTGACAGGTCATGATAATCAACCACCTGAAGGACCGACACTCTTGACAGGTCAATAACAATAATCAACCACCTGCAGCACGTGCCTCCCTAACAAGTTAAAACCATCCCGCAGGACGTACCCTCCTAATGGGATCAAAGTTATGGGATAGTCGGACAAAAATCATTTTTCATCTTTAAAACCAACTTGATCCAAAAATCATTTTTCATCTTTAAAACCAACTTGATCCAAAAATCATTTACCACCTTTAAAACCAACTTGATACAAAAATCATTTTCCACCTTTAAACCAACTTGATCCACATAAGTTACAAAATCATCCATTTTAAATAAACACATTTTTCACAATTTATATGAAAATAAAATTTGTAAATTTACATAGCAGACAGTACACTCACCTCGATTTTCGCACTGCAAAACTATCACCATCCAAAACCTATCAGGATGTTGGCGCCTGCGAACCTAATAAAAATAGAGCCTAAATTAGTACTTTATTTAAAATAACCTAACATGTAATGCCGGGTCTAAATTTCATAATTCCCATTCCCCAAATTTCATTATGAAAAATTATTATTTAGTTCGTTTCACTCCGTTAATATTTATTGTACACAATTATTAATATTAACAGTTACAAAATTATTATCCCGGTTGCGAAAATTTTAATGCTAATAATTTAATTTTTTAACGGAAATAATAATCGACTAATTTTAACAAAAATAATAGTTAACGATTAAAATATTGACCAACGAAATCGTTACCCGTTCCGAATCGCCCGCCGGCCGCGAAATAGGTTTTTGGTTTTTATTTGGGTTGTTTGTGTAATTTAATTTTCTTTTTTTCTTTTTTTTCTACCTTTTCTTTTGTTTTGTTTTTTTCTTCCTCTTTCTTTCTTTTGTTTTCTGTTTGGGTTCCTGGTTTAGCCATTGCCGACACCCTCACACAAATTCTCCAACCACCGGCCGTTCATCGCCCCCACACCGTCAGCAGCCTACAACCGATCACGAACACCCACACGACCACGCCGAACGAATGTCTGTACACTGGACACACACACACGCACGCAAGCTGGAGGACGAACACATGCACAGACGGCTGAACGGCAGACACACACAGAGCACGTGATCATCATTCCCGTTCACTGCCGACAAGACAGAATACCCACACACACACACACTATCGACAAAACAGAGCACCCAAGATCGTCGACCTGGACAGGGCACACGAACAGCACACACACATACACACACTTAGCGTCTGAACTACAACAATCACACACCGAACGACGGCAACCCACGCATACACCGTCGAAAAATCAGGTAGCACACACGAAACCCATACGAACGATCAAAACTGAAACACATACACATACTTACCAACCGACGGCGGCGATCGCACACACATAGTCAGACAAACGGACAGCCACCCGCACACAAACGATGATCACCGATCACCCCAATTGCCAGCGATTGATACCCCATGCACCACCGACACACTCACCGCCGGCAACACATACACACACAATCACCGGACTGTGGTTACCGTCAACAACATACCGCTAACCCACCTTCTTGTGTTCTGGGTTTTCTTCTTTTGAGGTGTAACGTGTGGTAGGTGGGTATGGATGTAGATATGTATATAGGTGAAGAGATGGGCTTACGTCACTTACCTACTTTTTTTATTATTATTATTATTATTTATTTATTTTTGTCTTTCTTAAATTACATAAATTCCCCTTAAAGTTTCTTTAAGTTTGTTATTTAAAACCAAATCAAAAATTAGTATTATTAAAATTGCGAATTAACCCCTAAAATTTTAAATTAAATGATAAATGACACAATCTACCATGTTATTTTCTAAATGTTCTAAAATGCAGCTAATGATTATGCATATGCAGAAATTAGGGGCTTACAACCCTTCTCCCCTAAACGAAATTTCGTCCCGAAATTATAGTTACCTTGATCAAACAAATGCGGATATTTATCTCTCATCTCGTCTTCTCGCTCCCACGTCGCTTCCTCTACGGAATGACTGTGTCATAACACCTTCACCAATGCAATCGTTTTCGTCCGCAACACCTAATCTCTACGGCTCATAATCTGGACTGGCTCCTTAACGTATATCAAATCTTCTTCCAACTCGATTGGTTGAGAAGTCAACACATGCAAAGAATCTGGCACATATTTTGTAAGACCCGGATCGTTGCATATGCATAATCATGAGTTGTATTTTGGAACGTTTAGAAATAATGGGGTAGAATATGTCAAATCATATTTATTTTAAAAAAATAAAAATTTATGGACTAATTAGTGATTTTCAAAATATTAATTTCAAGTTTGGGTTAAATTATAATTTTAAGAGAAATTAAATTTTGAAATAGGGATTCAAATAAAAATCTAAAGAAAATTGGGGAGAGGTGAGTGTAAATTGGGGAAATGATTTATATATATATATATACACACATGTAAACGGCAGTGGGATGGGTCGTGACATCCTAAACATCGACAAGTAGAAGACATCGTGTAACATGGACAATTCTGGCGGTAGGGCAAGTCGGTAAGCTGTCGTGTCGACCCGTTCTAAAATCTCGTATGGCACGATGTATCTCAAACTTAACTTTCCTTTCTTCCCGAATCTCATTATGCCCTTCCACGGGGATATACGCCAAAACACATGATCACCCACTTCAAATTCCAACTCTCGCTTACGCTTGTCAGTATAATTCTTTTGCCGACTCTGAGCAAACTTTAATCTTTCCTAAATTTCCTTTACTTTGTCTGTGGTCATTTGGGCTATATCCGACATCCGTAATTTCCTTTCTCCCACTTCAGTTCAATCTATTGGACTGGAGTCCTACATTTCTTGTCATACAATGCTTCATACGGTACCATCTCAATTACCGAATGGTAGCTGTTATTATAGGCAAATTCCATTAACGTTAAATGATCATTCCAGCTACCAGGAAATTCCATAACACAACCCCTTAACATATCCTCCAATGTCTGAATCACACGCTCGGATTGACCGTTAGTCTGAGGATGAAAAATGCTACTAGATTTCAGCTTAGTACCTAGAGTAGTTTGGGGACTCGGCCAGAACATTGGAATAAATCTTGGATCTCTATCCGACACTAGGGAAACCAGTGCACCATGTAGTCTAACAATCTCGTCAATATATAGTTGGGCATACTTAGCAAGAGAGTACATCGTCTTTACGGCCAGAAAATGAGCAGATTTAGTAAGTCTATCCATAATTACCCAGATGAAATTATGTCCCTTTTGGGTACGGGGTAATCCTGAAACAAAATTCATCGTAATATGCTCCCATTTCCACTCTAGAATAAGTAGAGACCGCAATAACCCACCTGGATGTTGATGCTCGATCTTTACTTGCTGACAAATGAGACACCTGGTAACAAATTCGGCAATTTCTCTTTTCATTCCTTTCCACCAATAGTGTTCTCGCAGATCCCAATACATTTTGGTACTGCCTGGGTACATTGCGTTTGCTGAACTATGCGTTTTCTCCAAGATATCTTTATTCAAATTGGCATCATCAGGCACACACAGTCTATTTCCAATCATCAAGGCTTCATCATTATCCTTGACACGATAGTCAACTCTGTGACCATTTTTCGCTTCATCTCTAATCTCCTCAATTGGGCATTTGTTTTCTACGCTTCAATAATACGATCGATCAATGTCGGCCTCAGAGTCAACGTCGCAAGCAACGCTGCAGTCTGACCAATCACCAACAAACTCACAAAGATCTCAACTCGACATACAGATTAGTATGAAAAAGTTGAATATGCGCAACCGAACCTGCCGATTTCTGACTCAAAATATCTACTACAACATTAGCCTTTCCAATATGATAGTGGATAATACAATCATAGTCCTTAATTAATTCTATACAACGCCTCTACCTCAGATTTAGTTTTTTCTGGGTAAACAAGTATTTCAAACTTTGGTGGTTGGTGTATATCTCACAAGTCTCACCCTACAGGTAATGCCTCCAAATCTTCAAGGCAAACACGATCGCCGCCAACTCTAAATCATGCGTCGGGTAGTTACGCTCATGATTCTTTAATTACCGGGAGGCATATGCAACCACGTGCTCATGTTGCATCAGTACACACCCTAGCCCTTGGTGTGACACATCACTGTAGATCACAAAGTCACCGCCTTCTGTTGGAAGAGAGAGTATTGGTGCAGATATCAGTCTACTCTTCATCTCTTGAAAACTCTAATCACATTTGTCAATCCACTCAAATTTGTATTCCTTTCGAGTCAATCGGGTCAACGGGAAGCTATAACAGAAAATTCTTGCACAAACCGAAGATAATAACCCGCCAATCCCAAAAAGTTTCGAACTTTAGTCACACTTTTCGGCCTTTCCCATTGAACCACAGCTTCGACTTTCTTTGGATCCACTTGAATACCATCCCTCGAGATAACATGCCCTAAGAATACCACTCTATCCAACCAAAACTCACATTTACTGAATTCCACATACAACTAGTTTTCTCGCAAAGTCTGCAACACAAACTTGAGATGATCTGCATGCTCTTCTTTATTTTGAGAATAAATCTGTATATCATCAATGAACACGAAAATAAACTGATCTAAGATAAGTTTGGAAGATCCGATTTATCAAATCCATAAAAGCAACAGGAGCATTCGTCAACCTGAATGGCATAACTAAGAATCCATAATGCCCATACCTTTCACTAAACGCCGTCTTCGCCACGTCATTGTTTCTGACTTTCAACTGGTGATATCCTGATCGAAGATCTATTTTGAAAAATACCCTGTCCTTTTGCAGTTGGTCGAACAAATCATCAATTCTAGGCAACGGGTATTTATTACGAATCGTCACCTTATTCAACTGTCAATAATCAATATACATCTTCAGCGTGCTATCTTTCTTCTTTACAAATAGCACTGGGGCTCCGTGGGGAGAAACACTAGGTCTAATAAACCTACGGTCTAACAGATCTTGCACCTAAATTTTCAATTCCTTTAGCTCGGTAGGCGTCATACGATAGGGTGAAATTGATATAGAATAAGTTCCTGGGGATAACTCGATAGTGAAATCCATTTTTCTATCCACTGGTAATCCTGGCAATTCTTCTGGAAACACATCAGGAAAATCCCTGACCACTGGAATATCCACCACCCAAACTTCATTCTAACTAATGTCAATCACGTGCGCGAGGTATCCCTGACATCTCTTCTTTAATAACTTCCTAGCCTCCAGGACTGAAATCCAACTGATTGGGGTAGTGGTTCTATCCCCCGAAAACACAAACTCCGGCTCGCCTGGGACCTAGAAAGTAACTTCCTTTTTTTTTTTTTTGTAAAACAATCCACCATGGCATGATAACCAGATAGCAAATTCATACCCAGTATCATATCACAATCATGAATACTGAGGGGTAATAAATCTACTACTAATTCTCTATCACCGACCCCAAGTGAGTCGTCTGTATACACACTATTTATCAACGCTGACTCACAGTTCTCGGCTGCTTCCCGCACATCATTTTCTATTAATTTCGTTGTGTTTACTAATTTCGCATAACTTTTGATCTGCCTACTCATCAACATAAAACGTATTTCTAGATCGAATCCATTTTGGAATATTCTACATCTTGCTTCTTCCATTTCCACCAAATCAGGAACAAAATCAGGACGTGGCATCGAATTTAATTTCATACTGCATAACGGTCATCTTTTCCTGTTTCAATGATATGAACTCTCCCCTCCAATAAAATTTACAAGGTTTCCTTAGTATTGCCCAGAACGCAGTTTTATGCACCCAATTGGATGTTGTACGCTATGATAGAATCCATGCATATCAAATAGTAGCGCAATGTGTTGTGTAGTTGGTAGCGAGTGAATACGCCGCTACTTTCACTCGCAAGTATACGAGGTCAAGTTTTAGTATAGATCGGAAGAGTATGGGTATTATGTCCACTGGGATTGGTTGTGATTATTATTGATTACCGCGTTTATCATGACCTAACTTTATCTAGGCGAAAATAAATGTGAATAAAATTTATATTAAACTAAACTAATTAACTAAATTATCTATACTAATATAATGAGATGTTTTCGGGGAAAGAATTGTCTAGGGATTCACGTTGTTTACAAATACGTGTTCGGTCTCATTTTAGTTTATGTTAATGGTGTTCAGGTATCCGACAATCTCGATTCGCAAACTCACTCGTCACCTCTCCCGAGTGTAACACGAGTGAATACATAACTTCGCGTTAACGAAGAAGTCCCCCTCAACATTTTAACGACACTAGGTCACGTGAGTCTTGCCCCAACGTCATTGATTGCACACTTTCTAACGCCCTCCAGGGTCGTTAGATTGTCGTGTTGTGTTTACCCTAATCCGAATCCGGGGTTACCTCTCCCAAATGTCAAACCCCGTATTTTCTAATTATCTAAACAAGCATACTAGCATGACAACACGGTAAACACAATCGAAATTATTATAAAACACACATTAACGAAACACTAAAATCAAAATAACCATATATTTATAAATTTATTGTTAATCCCTAAACAATCCACGTTTAGCTAGCGGCCATAACCATATTTACAATAAGAATGAGCTAAACATGCTCAACAAATACCTAAGTTAAAGAAATAAAAGAGAAAACGAAAGAACTTAGCTAAGTACAAAGATTATGCCGTAGAATGATCACTTCCTTCTTCAATGTCTCCTCCTTCGAATTGTGAGCTCTCTCTCCAAAAACACTCCAAAATATTCCCTAATGGCTTTCCTAAGTGTTCTTGATGAAAATGGAGAGAGGATGAAGGATAAGGGCCAACAAATGTCCTAAAATATCTAAAAAAACACTTTACAGGTGCAGGGAGACCGCCTAGGTGGTGGAACAGCAGTGAGTTTATGCTTGATTCTACACTTCTTACCACCTAAGCGGTGTAATTTCCGCTTAAGCGGTGACATACTTTCTTGTTTTGGTTGTAACTTCTTCGTTCGAACTCCGATTGAGGTGATTCAAAAACCAATGAAAATACAATAGAAAGATATACAACTTCCATGTTTTGAGTTTTTCCAAAATCAAATTTCATCATAGTCAAAAATATCATTGAAGTTACAGCACCTGTACCAGCTTTGCACATTTTCACCCTTTTTCCACCGTTCTTGATCCAATTTGATCGTTTTTTATCCGTTTACATACTTTTTCACCTCAAACACCTGATTTAGACAAAATCACATAAAAACATATTATAACGTACAAAACATACTCGAAAACTAACAATGTTTGGATTGGAAATAGATAGGTAATTTACACCTATCAAATACCCTCAAACTCGGAATTTTGCTAGTCCTCGAGCAAAACACCCATGCAATAAAAGAAAATATAACAACTAAAAACTAAAAATGAAAAACACGATAAACAAATATGTGCAAGTTTTGAGTATCATCTACCGGCCAAACGACATATCCCTCATCGGCTCCTAATCCTATCGAGTTCAGGCATAAAACACACCATGTAATGTTCTAGAATTTCAACATTTATAATAGTAAATGTCGTTATAGATCCTGCTAAAGTGTGTGTGCGTGTGTGTTTAAAACTCAAATATATAACTATCCATTAATCGGATTGGATTATCCACCATATAAGCGCATGACAAAAAAAACCCCGAAGGTATAGGGAATCCATAGGCTTGACCCGGGATCTATTCTCCACTAATGTAGGCTCGGAAGTTCAAAAAGATTAATAGGTCTTGGTTCGGTTTAGGAATTTGGCCAAAGGTATATTGGAAATGGAAAACATGTTAACTTTGTTAACTTTTGACGATACCCGAGGCACATCGCTTGGCACTCTCACACTCGAAACCCCATAGATAATTTGAAACAACCCTGAACGTATATGAAAAATGATGTACTCAGTTATCAAAAAGAAACGGAAATAAAAACCGTATTTACATTTGATTTTTTATTTTTTATTTTTTATTTTTTATTTTTTATTTTTTATTTTTTTTACAAACACAACCCCAAACTTATTTGATTTGTACAATTTAAGGGGTGTGTGAAATATGAATGAAAAATGACAAGTGAGTACTCGAATACCGAATCAATTAATAGCTCACTCAAAACCCAACCGCTTACATCAAGTAGCATAATGAATGCTAACTTGATTCTCTCAGATTGTGCCTTTAGTGAAGCGATGTAGGTTTGGAAAGAAGTTTAATCGATCACGTGGTATTGGTTAAGTGTTCAGAATTGAAATGGCTATTAGGCTTTGACAGGGTAACGAGGGGTAATGATTTAATAAGGTTGGCTTAAAAAGGCTCAAGCGAGAAAATGAATGCCTAAATCATGTCTTCCGAACTACCTCGCCTAGGATTTTGCCTCAAATTTCCCCCAAATCAAGTTCTAGAAACCCTAATGTCATGAATTTAGGTGACAGATAATCATTTTCAAATCAATTAGACGGTTATATAATGAGTTTTCGTGCTCGTGCAAGTAGGATCTATAATAACTATTACTAAAATATAACATTGAGCACACAGAATATACATGGATGAGTTTTACGTTCGACCTCAATAAACAACCAAGGGACAGACTCATCATCGGGTAATGGCCCAGATGACGTCAAAACTCAACACATTCACAACAACTACCCAAAACAGACATGCACACATATAAAAACAATAAAACATACTAACTAAAACATAAATAAACATACTACACATCACACCCGACTCAAACAGAAAATGCCCAAAACGACCTAGTCAGCAATCTCAATAACATGATAAAGTATTATAATGAAGACTAGGGTTTAGAACAAGTACCTGGGAGGCGAGAGACTCTCGCCTTCGAATCAAATCAGTTATGATGGATCTAACTTATTCTTTTCCTTGGGTTGTCTTCCAAGAAGCGCTTGGTTTATGGTTGTCAACCTGACACGCCGAAGTGCTCGTCAAAGAGGGGCTTTCACCCGTAGTACGTGTCAAATAACAGTACAAATGGGTCTTGGTTATCAACGTCCTCAAGCTTGGAGAGATAAGGCTATTCGGCTCGATCTTTTAACAGGATGCTCCACCGACTCATGTACTTGGTGGGCATGGAAGAACGTTGCTAATGGCGGTGAGGGACAAGTGAGCCACATTAGATCCTCGTAAATATGATCGTCTGAGATCGATGGTGGCATCACTAATTGGATCTCAAATGGTGACGAATCACAATTGTCGATCCAGGCTTGGGTTCCCATCTCATTCGGATAGGCATAGTTGAACGCTCCCAAGCTCCTTCTACTTGTCTCCAGCTCTTCACGGTGGCTTTCACTGAATGTGGCTTGTGAATCTCCGGGTACCACCGTGTCTGACTCGACCTTAATCAAGCAGATTAGCTGACCGATTTGCGTCTAAAGAGACGTTACGGTCGTATCAATTTCAATACAAATCATCTCAATGTTATCGAGACGATCCTCGTGCTCATTTAGCCGGTCATTCGTCTCCCTCCAAAATGTCTGAGTTTTCCCAATAAAATCAGCGAGTATTTCCTCCAGGCCGGGGAAAAAATCAACGTATTGGTCCGGGGTGTCAATCCATGGCGTCGTAGAATTGCAACTCTGATAATCAAAGGCCTCCATGTCTTCTAACATCCAATGGGCTTCGTTCGCAGTTAGTTGGTCAAAAGATGTGGTACCGTTTCCTCTTTCAACCCACATTTTGGTTGTAGCTTGTAACCCGTCGAGGAAGTTCAGTAGTTGACACTCCCTTGGGAATCCTTGATTTGGAAACCGGAGTAGAAAATCCTTGTATCGATCCCAAGCACAGTAAAATGGCTCAGAATCCCATTGGAAGAACTGCAAGAGTACTTGTTGATCTACCATTTTCAAGCACCCTGCGAGAAAAGAAAAACAAAAATTACAAAGAAAAAAAATTATACACAAAAGAAATGCCTAAAGTAAAATCGGGTCATTTACTCACAATATCAATAATAAATCTCAAACACAATCCCCGACAACGGCGCCAAAAACTTGGTAGCGCGTAAATACGCCGCTACTTTCACTCGCAAGTATACGAGGTCAATTTTTAGAATAAATCGGGAAAGTAGGAGTATCGTGTCAATAGGGATTGGTTGTGATTATTATTGATTATCACGTTTATCATGACCTAACTTTATCTAGGCAAAAATAAATGCAAATAAAATTTATATTAAACTAAACTAATTAACTAAATTATCTATACTAATATAATGAGATGTTTTCGGGGAAAGAATTGTCTAGGGATTAACGTTGTTTACAAATACGTGTTCGATCTCGTTTTAGTTTATGTTAATGGTGTTCGGGTATCCAACAATCTTGATTCTTAAACTCACTCGCCACCTCTCTCGAGTGTAAGACGAGTGAATACATGACTTCGTGTCAACGAAGAAGTCCTCCTCAACGTTTTAACGACACTAGATCACGTGAGTCTCGCCCCAACGTCATTAATTGCACACTTTCTAACGCCCTCCCGGGTCGTTAGATTGTCGTGTTGTGTTTACCTTAGTCCGAATCCGGGGTTACCTCTCCCGAGTGTCAAACCCCGTATTCTCTAATTATCTAAACAAGCATAATAGTATGACAACACGGCAAACACAATCAAAATTATTATAAAACACACATTAATGAAACACCGAAATCAAAATAACCACATATTTATAAATGTATTGTTAATCCCTAAACAACCTACATTTAGCTGCGGCCATAACCATATATACAATAAGAACAAGCTAAACATGCTTAACGAATACCTAAGTTAAATAAATAAAAGAGAAAAACAAAAGAAATTAGCCAAGTTCGTAGATTATGCCATAGAATGATCGCTTCCTTCTTCAACGTCTCCTCCTTCGGATTGTGAGCTCTCCCTCCAAAAATACTCCAAAATATGCCTTAATGGCTTTCCTAAGTGTTCTTGACGAAAATAGAGAGGGGGGGATGGATAAGGGCCAACAAATATCCTAAAATATCTAAAAACACATTTTACAGGTGCAGGTCAACCGCCTAGGAAGTGGAATTTCCGCCTAGGCAGTGGAACAGCAGTGAGTTTATGCTTAATTATGCACTTTTATCGCCTAGGCGGTGACACACTTTCTTGTTTTGGCTGTAATTTCTTCGTCCAAACTCTGATTGAGGTGATTTAAAAACCAATGGAAATCTAAGAGAAATATATACAACTTCTACGTTTTGAGTTTTTCCAAAATCGGATTGCATCATAGTCAAAAATAGACTTGACGTTACAACACTTGTACCGGCTTTGCACATTTTCACCATTTTTCCACCATTCTTGATCCAATTTAATCGTTTTTTATCCGTTTACATACTTTTTCACCTCAAACACCTGATTTAGACAAAAACACATAAAAACATATTAAAACGTACTAAACATACTCGAAAACTAATAACGTTCGGATTGGAAATAGATAGGTAATTTACACCTATCAGTAGTCCCAAAATATAAGTAAGGTGTTGTCTAATAATCCAACTTAAGTGTGCTCTATCACACTATTAGTTTAACAACTAATATGTTAAGTGCTACTGAGAGTAAATCTTAATGTCAAGTAATACGAATATGATTACTTATCAGTTATAATTTAATATTTAAAACCACTAGCACCCCCCACAATCGTAATCCATCCATCACTACTACCAACAACAACACCCAATCCACCAACTAACCATCACCATTTCATCGCACAACTAATTGCCAACTTTATAGTTATTCCCGTTAACAAAAAACAAGACTAGGAAGAGAATATGATAGCTTCAACCAGTGGTTAGGCTCTCCTATTTATTTATTACCAATTTATTACATATTAAGGGAGGGCCAACCAGACAACAATAATGCACGATGCCAATGTACTATCTAATGCAATGAAATAACTACCACTCGCATGTCGAACCTACCTATCGACACCCTATCTCATGGTCCACCATTGGCTAGACAAACTGACACGTATACAAAACCCATAACCTAAGCTCTGATACCACAAATGTCACATTCCCACCCTAGGCCCTCCTCCGCCTGAGGCCGAGCGTGACGTCGACATGACGCTACCTGACCAATCAACTCATATCCATACATACCTATATACATATATATACGCGCTACTGTACTTTTCTTTTCTCAAAAATATACATATATATACCTATTTCAATAATATGGGAGCACTCCGGTCCTAAATGTCTACAATCAAAATCACAAAACAACCTGAACCTTCCACGATTCCCATCCGACCCGCTCACCTCCAAAATGGCATTACCTCCGGACTCTACCTAGTGTCAGTAGTGGACCCACTCCTAGTTGCGGCACCTGAAACTAAATAATTTTTATCAGTGTACTGTCTTCATAATAAAAATATTTAATTGATCAAGTACAATTGTTAAATATCACCTTTCAAAACATAATATTTTATAATCACATACCAAGTTGAGAATCCAGTTCCACTGCCACCAATGTAATGATACTAATATGTTTAAAACAAGCAGAAGTATTAAACACCAGATTTCAAAATATAATAATATAATTGCATACTATGATTAAAAAAAAACAACTGCACTACCACCAATGAAATGAAGTAATATAATTAACACCCAACTCAAATATTTTAAGTCAATCACGCCAAACAATTTAAACCAGCCAATTCAAATATTTTAAATCCACCCATCCAAATATTTTTAAATGTATAATAAAGTACACCATACCTCCCCTCCTACTAGCCATAGGATTGTTTTTACCTCACGATCAAGAGTTACAACAGTACCATAACCTGTACAAATGTGTCATCTAATGTGACTACCAGTGTCAGGATCATTTATTATCCCCAATGGTAGGGGTACCACCCGCAGGATTTGCACTCCTGATAGGTCAATCAAGCACCTGCAGGACGAATCCTACTAACAGATCATAATATCAACAACCACCTGTCGGACTAATTCTCTGGACAGGTCATAATATAATCAACCACCTGTAGGGGTGGCACTCCTGATAGGTCATAATAATCAACCATCTGTAGGTGATCCCCGCCTGACAGGTCATAATAATCAACCACCTGCAGGACATCCACTTCTGACAGGTCATGATAATCAACCACCTAAAGGACCGACACTCCTGATAGGTCAATAACAATAATCAACCACCTGCAGGACATGCCCCCCCCCCTAACAGGTCAAAACCATCCCGTAGGACATACCTTCCTGACTAGATCAAAGCTATGGCATAGTCGGACAAAAATCACTTTCTATCTTTAAAACCAACTTGATCCAAAAATCATTTTCCATTTTTAAAACTAACTTGATCCAAAAATCATTTTCCACCTTTAAACCAACTTGATCCACATAAGTTGCAAAATCATCCATTTTAAATAAGCACATTTTCCACAATTTATATGAAAATAAAATTTGTAAATTTACATAGAAGACAGTACACTCACTTCGATTTTCACACTGCAAAACTATCACCGTCCAAAACCTACTGGGATGTTGGTGCCTGCGAACCTAATAGCGATAGTGCCTAAATTAATACTTCATTTAAAATAACCTAACGTGCAATGCAGGCCCTAAATTTCATAATTTCCCATTCCCCAAATTTCATTATGAAAAATTATTATTTCGTTCGTTTCGCTCTGTTAATATTTATTGTACACAATTATTAATATTAACGGTTACAAAATTATTTTCCCTGTTGCGAAAATTTTAATGCTAATAATTTAATTTTTTAATAGAAATAATAATCGACTAATTTTAACAAAAATAATAGTTAACAATTAAAATATTGACCAACGAAATCGTTACCTGTTCTAAATCGCCCACCGGTCGCGAAATGGGTTTTAGCTTTTTATTTGGGTTGTTTGTGTAATTTAATTTATTTATTTTTCCTCTTCTTTTTTTTCTTTTTTTTTTTGTCTTCCTCTTTCTTTCTTTTATTTTTTGTTTAAGTTCCTGGTTTAGCCGTTGCCGACACCCTCACACAAATTCTCCCACCGTCGGCCGTTCACCACTCCCATACCGCCGGCAGCCTGCAACCGATCACGAACACCTATACAACCACGCCGAACGAACGTCTGAACACTAGACACACACACACACATACACGCAAGCTGGATAACGAACACATGCACATACAGCTGAACGGCAAACACACATATAGCACACAATCATTGTTCTCTTTCACCGTCGATAAGACAGAATACCCACACACACACACACACTATCGACAAAACAGTGCACCCACGATCGTTGACCTGCATAGGGCACACGAATAGCACACACACATACATATACTCAGCGTCTAAACTGCAACGATCACATACTGAACGACGGCAACCCACACATACACTGTCGAAAAATCAGGCAGCACACACGAAACCCATACGAACGATCAAAACTGAAACACACACACATACTTACCAACCGACGGCGGCGATCGCACACACATCGTAGAACAAATAGACGGCCACCGGCACATGAACGATGATCACTAATCACCCCCATCACCGGCGACCGACACCCATACACCACCGACACACTCACCGCCGGCAACACATACACACATGTTGGTGTCTGGAATTGGTCCAACCAGCATTATGGTTCGAACACTCTCGAATCAGGGATGAGAGGGTTATTAATCTCGCTTGTTTCTGTACTACAGCTGGGCCGGTTAACTGAGCTGGCCTAAGTCCCGACCCAGGTCTTGGTTCTCTTCCTTGCTCCTACCGTTGTCTGGGCTGAGCTCCTGGTTGCCACCTACACAAGGGACAGCCGGCTTGTTCCCGGCGTGTCCCCTCCGGCGTAAGAGTAAGGATCCGGGGAGAAAGATAGGTTAGAGAGTTACTGTTATCTCGACCTCATCCTTGTAAAGTGTGGAGGAATCCTCATATTTATAGGCGAAAGAGTAATTAGCATAAACAAAATTAAGACCTTAAGCTCGGATTACCGGTAAGCAGTCAGGTGTGTGGGTGGCACGGTGAATTAGAGCTATGGGCTTGAGCCTTTGGCCCATTACTGTTGAGGATGAGGTCGACACCCAACCTCTTGAAGTGGCAAGTGAGGTCGGTATCACCCGAGGAGGTCGACCTGGGCACTCCAACTTCTTGCGGGCTGAGAAGCGCAGATCAGACAAGCTACTCGTTAGAAGGTTCGTTTGGGCACTGATAGGTGTGAAAAACCTATCTATTTCCAATCCTAATTGGTTAGTTTTTGAATATGTTTATAGTTATTTTTATTATATTTTAATTAGTTTTCATAATTTTTGTATAACTCAGGTGTGTGGGTCAAAAAGATAGGAAACTGGAGCTAAAACGACGAGATCGAACCAAAGCGGTTAGAAGTTACGGTGGATAAACAAGCTCGGAGGCTAAAAGATGAAACAGGCCCACCGCTTAGGCGTCCAGACCACCGCCTAAGTGGTGAAGATGCAGAGAAGAGCAAAATGTTACTGATGGACGCTCGCCTAGGTAGAAATTATACCACCTAGGCAAAAATCCAACAAAATGTTCTCCAGTCCACCGCCTACTTCACCGCCCAAGCGATCAGACTTAACCGACCTAACTCCGCCTAGGCGAAATTTCCACCGCCTAGGCTGATTTGCCCTGCACAGCCTTTAGATATTTTTAGATATTTTTAGAATATTTTTTCTATAAATATCCCCTCTCCTCCCCCTTGGCTGAGATCTCTCTTCTCTCTCTTGCATTTTTTAGCCCCTTGGGCTATAGTTAAGCCAAGGGTTAGGAATTTTAGTGGTGGAGCTCGTATCCCAAAATGGAGAAGACGGCGAATCGATCGTTGAGCGTTCTTAGCTATTTATCTTCGGACGAGGCAAAGTTCTTCGATCGTTTTTTCTTATTTCTTTATCTTAAGAGCATGTGAGCATGTTTAGCTCGTTATTTCATTGTATATGCGGCTATGGCCCCGAGTTAAATATGGATTGTAGTAGGGATTAACACTATATTTATAAATACGTCATTTGGGTGATTTCGGTGTTTCGTTTGTGATTGCTCTTCGTAGTTTGATTGTATTTATCGTATTGTTTGTTTATTATGCTTGGATTGATAAATGGAAAATACAGGATTTTGACAAACCCCGGATTCGGAATAGGGTAAACAAACGCCATGATTCTATAACCCGGTCGGGGTTTGAATTGTGGACAATCGATGACGTAGGGCTAGACACACGTGACCTAGGGTCGTTAAGACGTTGAGGGGGACCTCTTCGTTGACTTGAAGTCTCGTTATATCCCTCGTCCTACACTCGGAAGAGGTGGTGAGAGAGTTTTAGAACGAAGATTGTCGATAGGGTAAATACAACGCGACAATCCAATAACCCGGGAGGGAGTTGGATTGTGCGCAATCAATGACGCTGGGCGAGACTCACGTGACCTAGGGTCGTTAAGATGTTGAGGGGGACTTCTACGTTTACTCGAAGTCATGTATTCTCCCGTCTTACACTTGGAAGAGGTGGCGGTAGAGTTTACGTACCGAGGTTGTCAAATAGGTCGAACAACGTAAACGTGAGTAAATCGGAATCGAACACGTATTTGTAAACACGTTCATCCCAATGAAATTCTTCACCCTAAAACATATTAACATAATAGTGTAGTTAATTTAGGATATATTAGTATTAGTTTAATTAATTAAATACATTTGTTTTTCTCCTAGATAAAATTAGGTCACGACAAATGCGGTATTCGATAGTAACGACAACAATCCCTATGGATCCAATAACCCAATCTTAACGATCACACTATACTAAAACTTAGACCTCATATACTTGCGAGCGTAAGTAGGCGTGCACAATTTTGCACCTACCAAGTTTTTGACCCGACCTCCCGCGGGTTACCGAACAAGACCAGCCCGGGCTGCCTACTAACTGGCTGGAACGAAGGTGGCTCCACAGAGGATATGGCCTTATCGGCGAACACGTGGAGGGTCCCAACTTTACCCATATCAATTGCCCCCCAAGCCTCTAAGTGGAAGTGGAACACGAGACGCTGAGGTTTTAGCGGGCAGGCCTTACCGAGTGGGCACCATGATGGAGGATAGAGCAGTTAGTGGAATTGGGGTGAAACAGTTCAGCTGGGAATGTCCGTTGGTGTTTCCTAGAAGCTAGACCGACGTGTCCGACGTGCCTTTTGGCTTCTCGAAGAAGCCAGATTGTCAATCCATCCAGATACCTGACACGTGGCTGCAGTGCGAAAATCGGTGTCCGACGAACCGCATGATGAGACGAGACATTTAGACTTCTCGGCACCCTATAAATACGCGATCCATTCTTCAAACTTCATCACCAGATTTTTGCACAAGCTCTCACCGACCTCCGAAGCACGGTACTCCTCCTGTCCTTGTCTCATTTTCTCCCCCTTTCACTTTCTTCTTCTTCATGTCTTCTGCCTCTAAGGCTGGCTAGTCGAGGAGCAGCACATCCTTAATAGACGTGATAGCCGCGTACTCTCCCAGCGTCCAGATGGAGCTCAACTCCTCTGCAACAGAGTCGGACCTTTTCATTCCCCCGGCCTCTGAGTCGGAGGACGGGCATGAGCCCGCCGTTCACTGCACGACCTCGTTCGAAGAGTCTTAGGGTGAGACCAGAGCAAGGGCACTCCCTTCGGTTGGTCTTTCCTGTGGACCTCGGAGGACGGGTCAGGAGGTGGGCTCCTCTGGTGGCTCTGCTACTGCTAGGTTGTCCACATCCAGGTGCCCTGCACAGGCGAGTTCGACTTCGAGTCGATCAGCCTGTACAGTTCCCCAAGGCACTCTGATCTGGGAGCTAGAATCTGAGCTCTCAAAAAAAGCGGTTCGCAGGCTCCACAACATTACGCATTGCCCAATTAGGTAGTGCTCCAAGAAGCAGGGCCGGACGACCTAGCGTGCAACCCACCCGAGGGGTTTATCACAGTCTACAACTAGTAGCTACAGGCCAGACTGCGATTTTCCATCCACCCCTGGGTGAGGGAGGTCTGTTGGGATTTGGGTCTATGTCTGTCACAGTTCTCTCCCAACAACATCCGCCTTATCGTGTCGTTCCACATTATTTGCCTGGCCGAAGAAGTGAAGTCGTCCCTCAACCTATTCTACACTCTATTTCTGGCGATAGCCATACCCGACGACAAAGGTTGGTTTTACATATCAGCCCGGTGGAAGTTCCTCAAGGGCTACCCCGAATTCATTAAAGAATAGAAGTCGGGGTTCTTCTTATTGGAAGGTACCGATTAGGAGTCCGACGAGAAGCCTTCATTCAATTTTCTGATCTAGAGGTACTGGGGAGATATGGGTAAGCCTTTTTCAGCTCGAACCTCATTTCTTTTACCCCGACCTTCGTTCTGACGAGTGTCTTGCTTCTTTTTTCAGTGACCAAGAAACGGAAGCCCAGCGCGGACATTTTACAAGAGAATGAGGTAATCCTCAGGACTCCATTTACAGACGTCGTTCCTCTACTCTTGTCATGCCTATACAACATTTACTTTTGGAGCAACCTGACCCTGCTGGCACCGACCCTAAACCCGGAATCGAAAAACGGTACGTGTACTGAGCCCGTCCTCATCGTTCTTCTTTATTTACTATTCTTCCTATTGATGAGTTTATTTGTTGTTTTTCAGTGATGGACCTGGTCGCGATAGCCCGAATGGTGAAGAAAAATATGGACTCTCAGCAGGCCACCCGAGGTACACCGATCGGAACGGGGGTAGAGAAGGCCAGACCGATAAGCCAGGCCCAGCCTTTTCCCAAGCCCAGTAGGGCTGACACTCCGATGGCTGTGAGTGCCACACGAATAGAGATCATCAAGGATAACCCTGTCCTGCTCGTAAGGAAAGACAAGGAGAAGAGAAATGCGGGGACATTCGACACATCGTCCAATCGTCACAAAAATAGCCGAGCCACCACTTCAGTCCAGGACGAGAAGCAGCCGCACGAGGTCGCCGAAGAACCAGAGCTGATTGGTAGGGGGCATTTTTCGCACGCCTACTTACGCTCGCAAGTATACGAGGTCTAAAGTTTTAATATAGTGAATCTTTGGAGATCGGATATCGTTCCCACAGAGCAAAGTGTGAATAATTGAATTGAATACCGCAATTGACGTAGTCTCGTGTTATCCTGACGACGGAAAGCGTGAATTGAAATTAAACTAAGCTAAATTACAATTAGTGGGTTAATTCTAACTAGGTTGATTAATTAGGGATTGATTTTGTTCACTTAATACACGTTTGATTTCGTTTAGTTAACAATAGCGGAGTTTAGGTATCCGACAATCTCGGTTCGAAAACTCCTCCGCCACCTCTTCGGAGTGTAAGACGAGGGAATACACGACTTCGTGTCGACAAAGAGGTCCCCCTAAATGTCTTAACGACTCTAGGCAGCGTGAGTCTTGACCCAACGTCATCAACTGCACACTAACTAACGCCCTCCCGGGTCGTTAGGTCGTAACGATGTGTTTACCCTAGTCCGAATCCAGGGTTACCTCTCCCAAGTGTCAAACCCTAGATTCTCAAATCCAACCCTAATACCGTTACAAGCATATTAAGATCGTCATCAAATGATAAACACAATCGGACTTAAAACAACAACCGCTAAAGAAACGTATATTAAACCAAATGAGTATTTACACAACTACACATTTCCCTAACTAATCTCTAAATTACACTAACATGTTCTTAGCCAATACAACATAAATCAAGAGGAGATCATCATTACCAACTATAAATATTTAAATACAAAGATGAAAACAAGGGAAGAAAAGCAAAATCTCAAAGTGGAGTATTCCACTTTCGCCAAAGAACGATCCTCCCGAGCTTCCTCTTTTCCGTTGATGAACTTCCTCTTTTGGCTCTTCAAGGATTGGCCAAGAACACTCTTTACAACTAATCTAATCTACTTCCTAAACTAATCTAATCTAACTAAGGTGTAAAAGAGCTCCTAAGAACAACCAAGCCCTCTCCCACGTCTATGGAGTGTCTAAGGTGTAAGATCTTCTTTTTTTTTGGTTTGGTGGAGAAAGAGGTTAAAAGGAGGGTTTTGGAAAATATCTTCAAAATATCTAAAAATAGATATTTCTGTGTAGAGTGTCACCGCCTAAGCGGTGGTTCACCACTTAGGCGGTGGACTTAAGTCGGTTAAGTTCTGTCAGTTACTTCGCCTAAGCGGTGGTTTTTACGCTTAGGCGGTGGCTGCTGGCAAGATATTCTGTTGTTTTCTCGCCTAGGCAGTGGTTTTCTCGCCTAGGCGATAGTTCAGCCTTTCAGCACTCCAACATTCTGCCTCTTTTCCGCCTAAGCGGTAGAACTTCCGCTTAGGCGATGGTCTTCATTCATCGAAACCCTGTTTTGCACATTTTGCTCACCGTTTCTCCACCGTTTTCACTTGTTTCTCGCCCTTTGACGTCCTTTCACCTGTTCTACACTAAAACACACTAAAACACAATTAAATATAACTAAAATGCTTGAGAACTAACAAATTCAGTTTAGAAATATATAGGTTTTTCACGCCTATCACTGATCATCCATACCAGGCTCCAACTCGACCAATCGGTGACTTAGAATGGCACCGTGCTAATGAAGTTCGCGATGCGAATAGTGCCTCCGGCAGATAGGAGAAGGTTCGCCGACAAAACGGATGCTAAGCTCTGTGCTGACCTGAATTGGCACACGCTCTCGGTAAGTAACCCTCCCCGATCGACTTTTAGAACTTAGAGAATACTGTACGTTTTTAACGTCATTGTCGTCGAATGCGCAGTCCATGTTTACTTCTCTTAAGGTCGGTGCTCGCCTACACTAGGCCATCTAAGCGGTCGAGGGGCTTACACAGGCCAAGGAGAAGGACATCGAGATGTTGGAAAACTTTAAGAAGGAGCTGGACCGAGTGACCGGTAAAAACCAGAGACTTCAAGCAAAGAAGGAGGCGGCGGAGGAGAAGGTCGAGGTAGCTCGACGATCCGAGCACGTGGCCAAGGCGAAGCTGAAGGAACTTCACAGGGACCACATGGCTGAGCTCAAGCAGGTCTGGGCTGATGCGGTTACACAATACAAGAGAAGCGAAGAATTCATCGGGCTCCGGGATCGCATCGCCGTCAGCGTGATCGAGCTCGGCTTCAAAGGAGCGATCAACTCCTTACGCCAACAGTTCCTCGAGGTGGACTCCTCAAAGCTGACCATCGAGCTGACCAGTAAGGACATTACCGAGGTTGAGGCATTGCAGGATGCCTCGCTGGGCAGTGCACAAACTACCCCTGTCGCCGAGCTGAGCTGACCATCTGAAACCCATGATGAGGAGACGACAAACGAGGCCACAGCCGACCAGTCTACCAGCTCTCTTTTAGCTACTTTTATTTGTTTCTTTTTGTACGGCCCAGCAAATAGCGGGCTTGTATCTTTCGTGCAGTAGTCACGCTTTTTTTGTAAATTTAACAAACAATCTGAATATAAAATACTTTTGCTCTTCTTTCTCTTGTGTCCGTTTTGTTCGTTGAATGTCGACATTTTCAAAAAAAGAAATTTTAATTTCCACAAGTGGCCAATGTTTGCCAAGCTAAAGAGCGACTCATGTGCTCGGCACTCCTCACGGCCCTTGATTTCCACAAGTGGCCAAGGTTTTTCGAGCTGAAGAACGACTCTTGTGCCCGCCACTCCTCACGGCCCTTGCCCCCCAGTCGATTAGGAGAGCTCGCGCTCAGCGAGCTATGTTGGTTGACTAGGTAAACCCCTTCAGTCTTTAGGGCCCAAGTAACCCAGGCGAGTCGACTTGAATGAACCGTTCTGTGCCCGGTCAACTTTCGTCACTTAGACCATCGATCGTTCCGTAGTCGGACATCTTGCCACCCAGACAGTTAAAGGAGACCGGATAAACCGAGCTACATTGATGTCTTGCTAGGTAAAAACTTTAAGATGTGCTATGGTGGTTTGTATTTTGCCCCCCAAACGATCGAGGGAGCTCGGTCTGAGCAAGCAACTATAGTCATCTTTTTTAGGGTGATCAGCACAATTTCACCATGCTACTCTGATTTTCCCCCTAGACATCTAAGACAGCTTGTCCATAGCCATCTGGCGAGGGTGTCTTTTTCATTATAGGTCAGCGAGATATGTGGGTTTTTATTTTGCCCCCCAGACGATCAAGGGAGCTCGCTCTGAGCGAGCTGCTGAAGTCGTCTATTTTCGGTGGTTTATCCAGGCTCCTTTAACTGTCTGGGTGGCAAGATGTCCGACTACAGAACGATCGATGGTCCAAGTGACGAAAGTTGACCAAGCACAGAACAGTTCATTCAGGTTGACTCGCCTGGGTTACTTAGGCCCCAAAGACTGAAGGGGTTTACCTAGTCGACCAACACAGCTCGCTAAGCGCAAGCTCTCCTGATCAACTAGAGGGCAAGGTCTGTGAGGACTGTCGGGCACAGGAGTCGTTCTTCAGCTCGGCAACCCTTGCCCACTTGTGGAAATCAAGAGCCGTGAGGAATACCGGGTACAAGAGTCGTTCTTCAGCTCAGTCACCACAGGGTTGGTTCCGATTATCATTTTGCTTTCGACGATGTCCTCGGCAGCCGTCACGGTGATCATTTGGGCTGGCCCTTTCCTCGTTGGGTCGGCGAACGTAATTCTTGAAGTAGCCCCTGCAAATGAGGGCTTCAATCTCCTCCTTTAACTGGAAGTATTCGTCAGTGGAGTGACCATTACTCCTGTGGAAGTCACAGTGTTTATCAGTCGACTTCCCGAGGGGCTTCCCTCTAAGGGGAAGTACGGGCGAGAACAGGCATTTTCCAGTATTCTTGGCGAAAATGGTCGCGATGGAAGCAATTAGGAGAGTGTAGACGACCTGACAGGCGCCCGACGGTGGTCTTCAGTCTCCGGGTAGCGGGCCTAACCTCCCATCTACCTTGAGTCTCCTAGATGCTTGGGATCGGCTCGTTCCTTTGTCGGCTGGGGACTTCTTCCTAAGAAGGTCTTCCTTCTCTTTTGTGATTTTATCAATGAGATCGACCTTGTAGAAATTGGCACCGAGGTCGAGTGCTTCGTGAAGGCTAGTGGTCGGCCTCGAATTCAGGTCATACAAAAGCGTTTGGTGCCTTAGCCCTCTAATAAAAGCATTGAGCGCTACCTTATCAGAAACTCCTTCACATGCGAGGGACTCCATCCAAAATTGGTGCACGTAATCGATGAGATTCTCGTTTTTCTCCTACCTAACGCTGAGGAGGTGAGATGTCGTTTTCGGCCTATGGCGCGCGACCAACTAAATCTCTCCATGAACTACTGTTCGAGCTGGAGGAAAATGGAGATTGAGGCTTATAGGAGATCGTTAAACCATGACCTGGCCAGACTAGTCAATTCAAGTGGAAAAAATTTTCACCTAATGGCATTTGTGGAAGCGTGTACATCCATGTGGGAAACATACACGGAGAGGTGATCCAACGGGTCTATCGTCCCATCATACTGGGCCACCGGCGGGTTGGAAAATCGGTATGGAACAGCCTCTTCGGTGATTTCCACAAAGAAAGAAGACCTGACCCCAGTATGAAGCCCAGGAGCTCCCCCGTTGTTGCGCATGAGACTAAGGGTGGCCTCCATCTCTATCAGGCGTCACTCCATTGTAGTTGTCACCCTCTCCAGGGTAACGATCTGACTGGCAGCGGGCCTGGGCTCCCTCCTACGAGCCTGTGGGGGGGAGTGGGAGTCTACCTCCCTGATTTGAGAATATCGGTGTTCAGATTGCTCACGGAAGCTATACTCTCGAGTTGACGGTGATCCCGACCGGTCGTGGGATCGTCGACCGCGAGTTGATCTCGAAATATTCGTCTAAGCAACTAAAGGATCAAGGTCCATATCCCTCAATACCCGGTTAACGGCCTGAGGCCGAGCCCACGCCATCTGTCCATGAGAGCCCAACGCTTGATCATCGGACTCCTATGGGCGAGCCCTCTCCTCAGCAACATGGAGGTTCGGCCCCCCTTCAACCGGGGGTAGAGATATGTGGGAGAAAGGGATGTCGAAATATTCTTGGAACTTACCAAGTTGGCATTCCACGTTATCGAGCCTGGTGGCATTGAGGCCCCGGACGTCTACCCCGGGTAGAGCTCCTCGATATCAACATTTCACCTTTCAGCGTCTGCGCCTTCTTCATTTGTTACTCGGTAGGCAGTGGCCCGAGTTTCTGGCCTTGGAGCCCGCGACATATCCTCCTCGGGTTGTCTATTCACCAGGTGGATTATGTTATCTGATCGGTGAGAGTGACCAGACCTTGTGTTCATCAAACCCTAGCCAAGCAGGTAGCTAATGATTCAAATGACGCTTTTAGCAACGGTTCCCATATACGGTGCCAAACTGTTGGTGTCTGGAATTGGTCCAACCAGCAGTATAGTCCGAACACTCTCGGATCAGAGATGAGAGGGTTATAATCTTGCTTGTTTCTGTACTACAGCTGGGCCGGTTGACCGAACTAGCCTAAGTTCGGACCCAGGTCTTGGTTCTCTTCCTTGTTCCTGCCATTGTTCGGGTTGAGCTCCTGGTCTCCACCTACATAAGGGACGGTCGGGTTGTTCCCAGCGTGTCCCCTCCGGCGTAAGAGTAAGGATCTGGGGAGAAAGATAAGTCAGAGAGTTATTGTTACCTCGACCTGTCTGACCGATCTGAGATAAAGTTTCTCTCTCTAGAATGATTTTCTCATCCTTGTAAAGTGTGGAGGAAGCCTTTTATTTATGGGAGAAAGAGTGATTAACATAAACAAGATTAAGACCTTAAGCTCGGATTACCGGTAAGCAGTCAGGCGCGTGGGTGGCACGGCGAATTAGATTTATGGGCCTGAGCCTTCGGCCCATCATTGTTGAGGATGATGCCGGCACCCAACCTCTTGAGGTGGCAAGTGAGGTCGGCATCGCCCGAGGAGGTCGGCCTGGGCACTCCAACCTCTTACGGGCTAAGAAGCGCAGATCAAACAGGCTACTCGTGAAGAGGTCGGTTTGGGCACCCCGACCTCCCGCGGGTTACCGAACAAGACCAGCCTGGGCTGCCTACCACCGAGCTAGAACGAATGTGGCTCCACGGCGGATATGGCCTCATCGGCGGACACGTGGAGGGGCTCAACTTTACCCATATCAACACACAATCACCAGACTATAGTTACCGTCAACAATACACCACCAACCCACCTTCTTGTCTTCTGGGTTTTCTTTTTTTGAGGTGTAACGTGTGGTTGGTGGGTATAGATGTAGATATATATATATATATATATATATATATATATATATATATATATATATAGGTGAATAGATGGGCTCACATCACTTACCCACTTGTTTTATTATTATTATTATTATTATTATTATTATTATTATATTTATTTTTTTGTTTTTCTTAAATTACATAAATCGCCCCTAAAGTTTCTTTAAGTTTGTTATTTAAACCCAAATAAAAAATTAGTATTGTTAAAATTGTGAATTAACCCCTAAAATTTTAAATTAAATGATAAATGACACAATCTACCCCGTTATTTGCTAAATATTCTAAAATGCAGCTAATGATTATGCATATGTAGAAATTAGGGGCTTACGGTTATAGTAATTTTTATACAGTTAATATTGACTGAAGAATTGGACGTGTAATAATTTCATATAATCAAAAAATTTGGTAATGGGAAAGATTGCATTTTAGGGTCATGTATTGCATATTAGATTTAATTTAATAAAATTCTTAGTTTAGGTCATGTCATTGTTAGGTTCACAGGCGATGCCAACCACATCTGTATTACGATAATAGCATATCTAGTAGCACAAAAATCGAGGTGACTGTATTGTCTTCTATGTAAATTATAAAATTATATTTTCGTACTAAAATGTGAAAATAAATAGTTTATTAAAATGGATTATTTTATAACGTTATGCAAATCAAGTAAATTTTTCAATGTGGAAAGTGATTTTTATTATCCGACTATGTCATAGTGTGATCCCGACAAGAGGGCATATCTTGTAGAATGTTGTTGGTCCTAATAGGAGGGCATGTCCTATAGGACGTTGTATTAAGACTTGACAAGAGGGCAAGTCCTGCAGGTGGTTGATATCTGTCGTTGTTGTTGTTGATGATGATGATTATCATCATGATATGGTGGTTTATATCACGTGTTAGCTCCTACCATTGGAGATATTAAATAGTCGTGATACTGATGGCAATCTTAGATTACACAATTGTGCAGGTTACGATACCATCATAACTCTCAATTGTAAGGTGAAACGATCCTATGGTTCGTAAAAAAATATGTGTGTAGTATTTTATTATATATTAAAATAATTTAATTGGTTAATTTAAATGCATTTATTTTATTGTGATAATAGCTGTGGAATTTTATTTCGACTCAGTGTGCAGTTATCTTTATATTATATTTTGAAAAGTGGTATTTGATAATTATGTTTGATCCATATAAATTGTTTTTTATATTATGAAGACAGTACGCCGATAAAATATTTGGTCTCAGGTACCACAGCTAGAGATGGGTCCACTACTGACACTAGGTAGAGTCAAAGAGTTGTGTCATTTTTTTCAGGATTGGCGGGACAGGTATGGACTGTAAAAGATTCAGTTTTTGCAGTTTTCTTGTGGATATATGGGACACGTGTATTTCTGAGTTTTGAAGTTGGTAATTATTTTTTGGAAAAAAAATATATATTGCAGTACATGTTTGTATATATATATATATATATATATATATATATATATATATATATATATATTTGTTGGTTGGTCATGTAACATCAAGTCGACGTTATGTCCGGCCTCGGGCATTGGGGGCCCGGGGTGGGGTGTGACATGTGGGGTATTTTATTATATAAAATAAAAATGATCAATTGATTTAAATCCAATTGTTTTATTATGGGATTTTGATATTGCTTAGTTGTAGCTTTACTTCTGTTTTGAAAATGGAGATTATGATAAACGTACTTGATTTATAAATTACTAGCGTATAACCCGTGCCTGAAGGCACGGGTGTAAAAGAAATTGAACCTATTTTTTATATATATATATATAATCTCCTATGTTTACACAACATTTTAATGGCGAAAGAAACAGAAGAGCTCGGAGGTCCAACAATGACGAATGCGGAGTCAGTGATAGAAGAGAAGATTCACCAGTGCCCTATTTGTTTTTGTCTTTTTCCCTCCGGTCAAGCACTCAACGGCCATAAAAGAACACATGGAATTGCTTCATTGACATACTCTTCCTCCTGCTACTACTACTAAAGTAAATCATCTTCACCTTCATTACCATTTTTATCCTCAAAATACTTTCGAAGAACCCATAATAAAAATAAAATAAAATTTACCCATATAATATAGCACGTGCATCTCACGTGCTAAAATCCATCCAAATTAACACTACTATTTGATAAAAGGGTTACATAAAAAATCGGCAATAAAAAAAAGGATGACATTGAAAATAAAATAAAATTGCAGGGCTACATAAAAAACAAATAGCAAATAGGAGGATAAAAAATATATAATTTGTCTGATCAATAAAAAATTCAAAATTAAATTATTATTTCATTTTTAATCATGTTTATTAGAATTTATGAAAACATTAATATTCAATTTCTTAATAGATAAAAAAACTAAGAAATGAAATCAAATCTATGAATATATTTGTTAGGAAAATCAAAGAAAAAATTAAAGATTAACAGAAATGAAAAACTAATAAATAAAGGTACTCTAATTGCCATTGCGTATGAAGATACTGCAAGCTGTGGTAGACCATGGTGGAGCGACCGAAGTGATCTTTGCACCACAGTACATAAGATGGAGATGGCTTTTTCTTCTTCATGTTGTATTTGTTTTCTTACACTTTGTCTCCTAAAAATTGAATAATTGGCAAATTCTGGAAAAGAATTGAAACATTTTTTAATTTTCTTCCTGGATTTTTATTTTTCGCCTCAATTTTTTATTTTTATTTTATTGGAAACATAAACAAAAAAAGGGAAGTAGAAACAGTAAGGCGACATTTGTTTAGTGTTTCTATTCCCAAAAAAGGTAAGAACAAAAACAAAAAGCTCCACCGGAATCAGTAACAGGGATGGCAACCATCATTAACTTGCTTGCATCCTAAAATTCCAAATCCAAAGAAAAAATTAATCACATAAAAAAATGAAAAACAAATGATTAAGAGGTTGAAGTTTGGTTTAAATATGAACAAATTCATGTGGCAAATATGAACAAATTCAATATCTAAAACCCAATTTGATGGCAGTGGTGATGAGACTGCTTGATTTTTGCATTCTAATTTCAAGATTTGAAACCCTAAACGTTCAGATCTAAAACCCAAATTCGAAAGTTTTTTAAAAAATAAAATCGTAAAGCAGAGAGCATACCTGAAGGTTTTGAGGTTGGCGCGAGCATCAACAACGCGTTTTAGATCAAATTACATATGGAAGATGGTCCTCATGAGCAAGCCAACGCAATTTCTTTGAATTTCTCATGGCGATGGAAAGAGAGAGCGATCACTGGACATTCAAGAAATTAGGAAAGGAATAAGGAATTATAATGACACAAAAAAAAAAAAAAAAAAAAACAGGGTAAAAAAAAATTAAAAAATTTGAGCGAATCCCTCCACTGCAATGAAAAATGAATGAAAAAAGTTAATTAAGATGTTTAAAAATAAAAAAAGAAAACAATATTTATTTATGGAAGTAATTAAAGTTTAATTCAAAGGTTAATTAATTAAAGTTTAATTCAAAGGTTAATTAATTAAATTAATTTTTTTAATTAAGGAAATGAGTTAATCATTTGTCCAAATTTGAGTTAATTTCTTTATATTTGTCCTAGTCATCAAATTTATTTAGCCTCGTCAGCAATTTTGTTTGTCCTAGTCATATTTTTTGTCCTAGTCATAAGTTTATCCTAGTCAACCAAAAAGCCATCCTGTTTTATATAATAGATTTTATATTATAAAGACAGTACACTAATAAAATATTTTATCTCAAACACTCCAAGTAGAGACGGATCCACTACTAGCATTAGATAAAGTCAGAGGTGGTGTCGTTTTTTTTGGAGTGTCAGGACAGGTGTTGATCGGGAAAGGTTTGGAGTTAGTTTTGCTATGGAATATTTGGGACATGTGTAAATTCTTGAATTTTGAGTTAGTAATTTTATTTTATTTTTTTCTTTGATTTTTTTTTTTTTTTTTTTTTTCCGAAAATCTATGTCAATTGACATTTATTAGATATTTGTTATTGGTTGAGTAATATCAAGTTAAGGTCACACCTAGCCTCAAGCTTGAGGCCCAAGGTGGGGTGTGACACATGCTCCTACACCTGAGCTATCGAATTATATTCGAACTCAACATAAGATCCAGGATAGGCAAGTCCATTCTCAATTTTAGTTAGATCTCATCAAGCATTTATGGGAAATGAATTATTTATGTTCTTGTTTGTTCGAACTTCAATTAGATCTTTTCTTGAATTATTCGTTGTTGTTTGATTGAACTTCAATTAGATATCTTCTTCAACTATCGTTTTTTTTTTTCCCTTTTTTTTTTTTTGTTTGAATTTCTGTTGTTTCCACTTTGTAGTTTGAATTTTATAAAATAGATTCATTTAAAAATAGATATAACGAAATAAAAATACATTAAAAATTAAAACCTCTTCTCGTAAGGCTCTCCATCTTAAGACCATTAGAGTATTGTACTGAAACTAGATCTATTTTACTCGTGTCTATTTGCATTATCCGATTCTGATAAAGTCTTGTGTCCAATTGGATTCTTTGTGTATCGAGTTGTAGTTGTCTCTCTTATTGCTCCATTACTATTTTAAGTTGTTCAGCCTTTGCAAGATCTGATTCTTGTCTGTCTTTTCTATATTCAACTAACACATCTGTTGTAGCCCCCACATCAATGTCTTTTTTATCGTTGCTATCTTTGACTTATTTTTTTAGGCATTTCTACCCAATGGTCTATATTGGTTTACAGGACCTCCACCATTTTCACCTAAGTTAATTGAATCAGGAGTTGAAGGAGTTGATATCGCGGGACTCAAATATGAATTTTTTTTTTTTTTTTTTTTTTTTTTTTTTTTTTTGACTTAATTGAATCAGGAGTTAAAGGAGTTGATGTTGCGGGACTTGAATCTGAATAATTTTTTTTGCTTCTTTGTGGAAGTAGTAGTTTCACTCCATTTCCGTTCGTTCCTTAATATTTCCCAACAATGATCAAATTGGAATTGCCTTTTCATTAATTCAGCATACAGTTAACTGACTTCAACAAGCTAAAAAATAGATAAGAAAAAAAATATAACAATTCAAGTTATTAATAATAAGAAGAAGAAAATGTGTTTTACCTTTTTTTGTTTAGTGTGTCCGCTTCCTAAACGCTCTGCCTAACTATATTAACCAACAAACTTGGCACACCTAATATTAATCTCTGGCTACCGATTCATGATAGAAGCTTGAGTGCACCCAAATTCAAATCCTCCATTACTATCAAGGTAGTCCTGAATTGTTCTCCAAAAAGAATTATATTGTTGTCCACTACCTGTGATTGGATCTTTACTCGTGTTGAGCCATCCAGATGCAATAAAAATATCTTCTTTGGGAATAAAAATTTTCTATCGCTAGGATTTTCTTGTTGTATGCACTACGTCTTCTAGAGGTTGAGATGATGTATTGTGATTGTAATAAGTTGGCTCCTCAAATTTTGTATTTAGAGGTGAACCCTCTATAAGGAAATTCATATAATAAGAACCATTTAATTGAGAATCCATCTACAAATTTGAGAATAATAACATTGGTGAAAATAATACAAAAAATTAAATATTTAAAAATAAAATTAACATTAGCTTAGTTGAAATTATTACAATTGTAACAACAAAAACACATTTAGGTATAATTAAATGAAATAAAATCTAAAAAAAATAATTAAGTAATAAATAATTAAATAGAAATTCATCTAAAAATAAATTAGAGTTCAAGTACAAAAATTAAATTAAAACCCAATTACTATTATTAATCTAAGTAAATAACACATTCTAATTAAATAATCCTACTTTAAGGCCCCGTTTGGTAACCATTTCCATCCCATTCCATTCCCAGATTTTTGGGAATTCTGTTTGGAAATAGCGTTTGGTAATTTTTGTTTCCGTTTCCATTTCATTCCCATTTGAGAATTATGCCCACTTTTTTCTTAAGAAATGAGAAACAAAAAAAAGTTGTTTCTCATTATTCTCATTCCATTCCCAAAATCTATGATCACTATTCACCTACCGGCCGACCACCGCCCGCCGCCGCCGGCCACCGTCCGCCGTCGTCCGCCATCCACCGCCGATCGCCGCCGCCGTCTGCCGCCGGTCATCTCCGGCGACCGTCGCCGGTCACCGTCCGCCGCCGCCCGCCGCCGCCGCCGGTCATCTCCGGCGACTGTCGCCGGTCACCGCCCGCCGCCGGTCATCTCCGGCGACCGTCGCCGGTCACCGTCCGCCGCCGCCCGCCGCCGCCGCCGGTCATCTCCGGCGACCGTCGCCGGTCACCGTCCGGTCGGAATTTTTCCGGCCACTTCCGACTGTCGCCGGCGACGGCGACGGCGACGGCGGCGGAGCACCGCCGGCCGGCCGGCGATGGCGCCACCGCCGTCAGGCCAAAACTGAAAAGAGAAAAAAAAAAAAAAAAAAGATTTTAGGATAAAATTGTTACCAAACACAATTCCCTTCCCAAAACAAAAAAAAAATTATCGTTACCAAACGCAATTCTACTCCCAAAAAGAAAACAAAATTCCCATCCCATTCCCATCTCACTGCTGGAATTGAAACAGAAACGGTTACTAAACGCCACCTAAGGAACCAAACAACAAATAAGTCAACTCTTAATTAAATAACCCAACCCACTCAATTAAATTACTCAAACCCAACTCACTTAATTAAATAAAACCCAAATCCAATCCACCTAATAAACCATATAACCCACTTAATTAAATACCACAATCCAACCCACTTAGACACCCAAATCCAACCCACTTAAATACCTAAACCCTAATTACAATAACACATATGCTTTGCATAGAGAGAAGAAAAAACAGAAGCAGCAGCTGCCATTGATGGACAACCGGAGCTCAAGAAATCTGAGAGGGAAGGAAAAACAGAGATCTAGAAAACCACGTCAATGATAAAAATATCTCAAAATGACTTTCTCATACCTCCAAATCGTAGTAGTTCGAATGAAGATTGAGGAAGAAAAGAAACTAGATTTGTTCGAATGAAGATTGAGGAAGAAAAGAAACTAGATTTGAAATGAGGTGAGTTTTTCTCAAATTTATCAAATCTGTTTTTTGGAATCTCTTTACCAACGTTAATTTTTTTTTTTTTTTTTTTGGAATCTGTGTTCCATCGTTAAACTTTTTGACCACTGTTCATCAACGGTAATTTCCTATGCGCTATATTATTTTGCCTAGAGGGAGAGAGCTCTCCAAATTTGTCACAGGTTTAAGGATAAGAGACATTTTGCCTACTGCAATACCTGGTGTGGTAGATTTCATTTTTCACTTCTTGGTTAAGGTAAATTGCCAATTGCATTGGAGATGCCTTTAGAGGCAATTTTTGTATTTATTACTTCCTGTGTGAAAATTGTTAATTACAGTTTACTCTTTTTATATGGTAATATTTTTACATTAGGATATAATAAGGCAGAGGGTAAAATAGTTATTTTAGCGTTGCTGTTTCAAAAACTAGTATCTTAATGGTGGTCACTGTACTTAAAAATAAGGGGAAAATTACCGCTTGAACTCGTATTAATCACTATTCTACCAACAAAACCAGCTGATTAACTACTGAACAAAGCAGTCCTTTTCTCCAATTTTTGTGCACAGTGCAGTTCTATATTTCGAATCCATACACTTCTTGATGACAGATTTACCCTCACGTATATGTGGCAATGAAGATTTTATAATAAGAATTGGGAATTTTCATATTCAATAAAATTATTTTATTAAAATGAAAATAACTATTGTTGAAAACATTTTTTTTTACAATCTAGTTATATATTCAAATTCGTCTAAATAAGATTTTTAAAACGATATTAAATTCACTATTTTTTCACTAATTTCAGTTTTTATATTCATATTACATTCAAAACATGGTACTTCCGTTTCGATTGGATTAAATGTTACGTTCAACATATAACGATAAATAAAAATACAGTAATATTACATGTAACGTCATGGCCTGTCTTCACGTTGATCTTGGGACCTTTCCCTGTGTTCTTCATTCTCTCTCTCTCTCTCTATATATATCCAAGACTATGAGCAACAACGTGATCTGGGATGAATCAGCTATTGGAATTTATAATGGATCAGGAGGTATTTTCTAATCCTAAGGATGGGATGGGAAACGTGGGCTAATCACGTGAGTGACGATGACATTACGAATGGATAAGAACAAGAAAATATTTAAGGGTTTATTGCAAAGACACCTTATCATTATACGCATTGACCGGAAGATCCTGATGATTTTTCAAATAAACTACGCAAATTCTCTTTATCATTTAATTTTGAACCGCGTGATGGTGGGGAGGCTAAGGCGGCCTATGGTAGTGTTTTTACTTTTTTCTTTTTTTTTTTCACTTCAAAAAAAAAAAAAAAAAAATTAGAATAAGAGGGGATGATAATTTTTTTTTTCCTAAGAGCAAAATCATATTTAGTAACAACAAAATTGTATTTTCTTCTGATAACAGAATTATGATTGGTAATTGACCATTATTCTGAAATTGTTTACTCAATTTATGAGAACAAAAACAGAAAATCATGTTTGATAACGACTATTATTCTGAAATTATTTTCTCAATTTATGAAAACGGAAATAGAGAATTATGTTTGGTTGTTGATGTGGAGAAATTCCACCGACCTCCGATTTCCACTTAGAGACCAACACATGGCATGGTGACCCCAGCGAAGGTCCACCTCGTCTAGTGGATGATCTCGTGGCGCCCATCTACGTGGCTCACTCTATTCAACGACCAACAAGCAAAGGCCACTAATATCACCCACTCCCTTCATGCTGAGTACCAACCTCACAATGTCAACCTCGTAGTAACCATTCATGATGTGATCGAGCTCGTCCTGACAAGTACCACCCAGCCGCCAGCTTTGAGAGGTTCTTCACCAAGGCTTCCGAGCTAACTTTCGACCAGCGACCTCCTAAGCCACCAATAAGGGTTGTATTGTTCCTATCAGGCTGGGCTCTCTCTCTCTCTCCTCTGCTCATCTGGGCCAACCCATAGCTCCTCCTAGTGAGCCGAAGGATAAGATCCAATGTTCTAATCTCCTCATGCGCCTCCACATTGGCTACTCACCATGTTATCTTAATGAATTGCGCCCAGAGCCCTAATTTCATGACGCTATTGCTCTTGTCTATAAATAGCCTGGAATTTAATGCTCCAAGTAATGTTCAACTAACCACTTGAAATATATAATTGCCTTTTTTTCCGAGCTCTTATTCCGGAGGGATTTTATTGGGAAATCAAAATGGCTAAGGGTGTATTTGAAAAAAAATAAAAAATTAGTAAAGTAGGTTGGCGTCATAACTTATTCTAGATCCTAACATTCCTCTATCAGACTACAAGACCATAAATAATTATTCCACAACTACAAACCTCGTTCATATAGGAGGGTAGGAACACAAGAAAAATGCATAAAACCAATCATTGCATCTTTCAAGACGCAAAGAAGAAAACAACTGTATACTTACTCTTTTAGGTCAGATAAACAACTTTTAGATTTTGCCTTGAATGTTGGCATTTTTCCTTCCAAACACATCAATCTAGTAGCAATGTTTGGAGACTTGGGATAAAATGATTGTTCCCCCTCCATCGTCTACATACAACCAAGAAGAAATGTTGAATGAAAGCAAAATCTTTCAAAGTATCTCCTCTAAAAAAATCAGCAGCGCCCAGCTGCAAACATACACGAATATAATAAGTGAAGAATGGTACCTCATAAAGAATAAGACCAAAATAGTACACATCCACACGTATATCAAATATTCCATCATTATATACCTCGGATGTCACATATAGACCTAACATCACAGGAAAAGACAATAGTGAATTTATTGTATTATAATACAAAAATATTATAATTGTTGCTTTAAGATACCAAGTAAATTTATTGTATTATAATACAAAAAAGATTATAATTGTTGCTTCAAGATACCAAATAGATAATAACTAATTCGTAGCCAAAGCTTAAAGATATCACATGCCAGAATGGCAAACCACATGAAAGAGGACATAAGATGATATGGCTATGAAAAATGGGGACTCGTATTAATTAAGTTACATAATATTTGATCGATTTAACAAGAGTTTAATGGGGAAATTGTAAAAATAAGGTTTGGGATAAACAATTTAGGTGGAATACACTATGAAATAATAAAATAAAAAAATAAAAAAAAATCAGCAAGGAAAAAAACAAAAAACAAAAAAAAAAGGAATGAAAAAACAATCAGCGTAAGAAGAAACGAAAACTCAACCAAAAAACAACAAAAATGAAAAAACGGTAGAAGAAATAAAAAATCAAGACAATTTGAGGTTTGTTCAACTTTTCTTTAAAGAAAAAATTGACATATTTCAAATGAATCATTTTTTTTGTTGATATGGTAGGGATAAAGAAATAAATGGTGATGTTATATCACTACACTAACCTATCTTTGACCTTACTTGTATACTTCTCTTAACTCTTAAGTACTAAGATAAAACTAAAAATCAAATGTGAAAAGCTCCCAAGTACAGAAATAAGTGCCAAGTTTATAAATACCGAATTAACTAAATAATTTTATTTTTGATAGGAGTATTTCAAGAAGTATCGACTAAAACTATGTGCGATGAATGAAATCATGAACAACGATAGAAGATCATTGTCTGAGCAGAATTTAAATGGACCTGAGGATACTCCTTAGAATCCCAACTACATAAAGCAAGAGAAGTGAGTTCACAAATTACCCTAAACCTCAATCTTCGACCAAGAACCTTGAAGAGCTCGAGGACTCAGCTTGGCTGACATAAGATTGCTTGGTCTCGAGGTTACTAGAGATTAAGCACACATATTCCCAGCACGAGCCTTGACCTAATGCTGAGGACGTGTTATCAAATCCCACCAACTAAGAAATGGGGATTAGACGACTAATTCAACGAGCATAAAGCCCTCAGTCCTACCAATCTTGCGAGGATTACAGGGGATTTGACCGAGATCTCGGGAAATAATTGCACAACAAATCTTCCCGCGCAAATAAATATAAGGGAGGACTGCCAGGCTAAGGTACACACAATTTCACTAAGGAAAACTCTGTCAAAATTCATTTAGACTAAAGCTTACTAATTCTCATACCGAAGGTGTAACATCGACAAGCTCACCTGCATGTTTGCATTGGTTTGTAGGAACCCTAGTTCGAGTTTGTGTTCTAGATTGAAGATGAATCATATCTGACGATCCAGCTCTATGCATCATTAGATTGGAATTGCTTATGGAATGATATATCTTTTCTCACTTTTAAGAAAAATACATGGTCACTCTTCAAAATAGAATCATGACAAATAATCAAGAAACCAAAAGGCAACAGATCCATACCATGGACCCAACCATAGGAAAATATGGTGAGTCCCAAGCACTACTGCTAGAAATGAGGATGGAGATGAAAGATATCTCCCAGATGAACTTGCGAAGCAAGTAGCAATTGACTAGGCAGACTCAATTGCCACTATTACCACTGACTCGCCCGGGATTGTTCGTGAATGACAATATCAACCGAGTGTTGGTGTTATATTCGGAATCTCGTTCATTTTTTAAAACAATTTTATCTTTTGAAAATGCTTTCAAATAAACTTTAATTTTGAAAATATTCTAAGAAAACAAGTTCAAGGGGGGTTTTCTAGGCGTCGATTTTGAACTAATTTACTTGGGTTGAATTTTTTGAAATTTTGGAGTCTCCACCTAATATTGGTTTTGAAAGAGTGTACTAGGTCACCGGGTTTTAAAGAAAGTAAACAAAATAAAGTAACTTTTCAAAATGGCTCAAATTTTGACTCAAAAGGTCTTAACCAAATGATTCTTTAAGTTCAGATATCGGTTATACTCAAGAAGGGTGTTAGGCATCCCAAGACACCCATTCAAAAATGATACCTAGTGTTTAAGTATTTTAAATTAAACTAAGTTAAAGTTTTGTTTAGTTTGGTTGTTTAACATAATCTTTTCCCCTAATCTTTTTTATGTCATGCAAATGAAGCCAAAGCAAATAAACACATAAGTGGGAAAAAAAAAAAAAAGTAAAAAAAATAATAATATATATATATATATATATATATATATATATATATATATATATTCCCCTTTTAAACTACCTATCGATTATGTAAGAATCGACAAATTTTGTTCCAGGGGAGGTTTTGATTATAGTTCAAGTTATGATGGCAAAACTTATGTATGAAAAAAGATAAACAAAAATACTTTCCATTAAGACAAGATTTTTTATGAAATATATGTGTTTCTTTATTTAAGAAAACAATTACAGACCAAACAAATATTTTTTGTTGCTTTTATTACTGAAGAAAAATGATTAAAGAAAATTTATTTTAAAAAAAACATTAAAAAAATAATTTTTAGATTTTTGATAAAAAATATTTCAAAGAAAAAAAACAAAGGTTTTACTTCAAAACTTTGGAAAAGAATTTTATTTGTGAAGAAAAATATTTTAAAAAGAGTTTTGTTTACTTATGAAAAACAAACTTGTTTTAAAACAAATAAAATAAAAAAAATAGTTTTTATTATTATTATTATTATTATCATTATTTAAACACCTTTTAAAGTTACATGTTTTAGCTTTGAGAAAATATTTTTAAGGGTTAAAAAAAATTGGTCTTCTTAAGTAGAAAACACGTTAAATGAAAACTATTTTTTAGAAAATATTTTAAGTAAAAGAAAATATTTTAAGAAAAATAATTTTTTATTTTATTTGCAAAGAAGCCCCTCCCCCCCCCCCCCCAAAAAAAAAAAGACTTGTTTCATGGAAATGACTTTTGGAGTAAAACAAGAACATTTTTTTTTTTTTTTGAAGTTTCTTTGTTTTTGGAAGAAAACCCTTTTTTTTATATTTTTAAGAAAGTAAAATAATTTTTACATGTATTTTTGCTATAATAACCTTAACTAAAACCACTTGAGGTAAGGATTTTCCTTAAACCTTATTTAAAGTTTTTCACATGATTAGAAAACCCAAAAACAAGGTATTGATAATCCTCCCTTTACGGTTTTTAGTTTATGCAACACTTTTTCTTTTCTTTTCTTTTTTTATTTTTTTCATTTGTATATGGAGAAAACATAAAAAAAAAAAAATTTTAAAAAAAATATGTGTGTGTATATCTATTTATAAATCACAACATATTTACATTTTGAGCCGTCGGATCGAATATCTGACGATTGAGATTGAATATGGACAAATTATATATTTGAGACATTTTAAACCGTTGGATCGAATATCCAACGGTCGAAATTGAATAATATTAAGAGATATTGTTAACCGTTAGATCAGATTAGATCAAGAGTTGAGATTAATTTTATTAATTAATCATTCAATCAAGCTCTTAATGGGTAGGGTTAGGGTTTAGTTAATTCTCCTCCAACCTTTCTCCTTCCCTCTTCCATATCACCGTTCCATCACCTCCATTACCACCATTGCCGTCATCTTTTTTGTCACCATTGCTGGACCATCGCTATTACCTGAAATCGGCTTCAGTTTTCGTCAAGTTCATACGCGGCGGTCCACTCCTGCTCCTGTATCCCATCTAGATTCTCTCTCTCACCATCCTCATCGCTCCATCACCGCCTTGTCAGCGCCCTCTCTCTCCTCCTCTTTCTCGCTCATGCTGCCTCCTACGTTGTCGCGCCACCATCCATCGTCGCCGTTGTCACCGTCGTCCAAGAAGGTCTCTCCAGTCTCCCATCTCTGTTTTTTCAGATATGTTCATCCACACCACCATCCAGCCGTCGCACCTCACCACTTCACCACGCCATCATGTCTGTCGATCTCGCGTGAGTTTTGCAAGAAATCGTCCACCGATCTCCAGGTAAGTCTCTCCAACCCCTTTCTTTTCAGATCTGTTTATCGAATCATATGGGTTATTGTTTATATCCTGATTGGATCCATGATTTCGTCTACCCAGTAAGCGGATCTGACGATGGTTGTTTCGAGAAAACTGGAGGATATATGGACACTAAAAAATCCTCATCTCTCACTGATTTGAGCTCGCCATTTTTTTTGGCTAGATTTGGGTATGTTCATCTCTCTATCTCTTATGTGCCTTCCTCCGACCAAAATCTAGATTGGAGCAACTCAATTTGGTTAAATCGTTGTATGTGATCATTTAGGATTCTTAATTGTGAAATGTACATGATTTTTCTTCTGAAATTTACATTTAGGGTTCTTTGTATCATTGTTCTGAAATTTCTAAGCTTTGAAAAAATTTGGATCTGAACATTTTTTATTCTCTATCTCTCACTTTTTCTTATTTTCTTAATCGGCCAAATTGGTTTCTGGACTATTTCATCAATAGTTTTTTGTGAGTTTTGTATTTGGATTCTGCATGAATTCATTGAGCTTTGAATTTTTTCAGATGTGAACGTTTTGGGGTACTTCTAGCTCACAAGTCGCCAAGTCAACTTGCAAGCATCTTATCCATTTCGATTTGTTTTTTTTTCTTTTTTTTTTTCTTTTGATTTTTCTCTTAAAATGCAAAATTGGGGAAAGTAATGAATTGTGTACTAATGATATCAATTGATTCTTGGATATTTTGTTACTATGTTTTTGTTGTAGTTTCTTCATTTCCATAGATAATATCCACTCGATTTCTTGGATTAGTCTAAAATGCATAAGAAGTGGTTTGTGATATTTGGTTGACGTTCTTTCCTTTCTGGTTGATCGCATTAGATGGGTCCATGGAAGACTCCTCTGGTGAGTCTAAAGATGATCTTCTTGTCGTTCCCGTACCCAATGGTATGCCATTGCAGTTTCCTTCATTTGGTATTTATATTACATTATACATCAATTAACTTTATGGATTTTTAATTCAGGAAAGACAGTGATAGAAGTCGAAGAAGGAAAATTATTTGTTAAATCTAATGTAGTGAAGTAGAATGCAAAAATGAGATTATGGAACCTAATAAGAAAACGTAATCAAAGGATGAAGACAACATTGATGACTGACGACTAAGGACAAATTCTCAGATAATGACGCACTATTTTGTCGAAAATAGAATGTTATGATTAAATGATTACCCATGAATTGCACTCTTTAGATTTTTTCTATGCTTCGTGCTATGATTTGTAATTATGAGCATTTCATGGGCAAATAGTGTAATTTTCTATGCTTTTTTGCTATGATTTGTGCCACAATTTATTTCGCTTTTCTTTACATTTAATTGTTATCAATGAACAATTTGGTTTATGAAGTGTGTTTTGTTGAAAACAGTTTTATTTTTGTTTCATATTTTCGTTTTTTTTTTTTTTTTTGCTTTCTATATATTACTATTTTTTTTTTATTTCTTCTTTTTTTCCGCTCTCTTTATCATCAAATTGATTGTACAATTGTTAGAGATTGATTTATTTTATGTTTTCTTCTGTTTTTATTTTTTTGTCTTTTCCTATTTCCCTATGATAATTTTTTATTTTTTTTATATTCTGTTTTTTCATGTTATCTCCGATTTCTTTTCTTTTCTTTTTTTTTTTTCTTTTTTTTCTTTTTTTTTTATCTATTTTTTCCGGTTTTCACTTCTTTTTTTTTTTGTTATTTTTTTTCCTGTTTTCACTGGGTTTTTTTTTTGTTATTTTTTTCCCACTTTTCTCCCCTCTTATACTATTTTTTTTCTTTCTTTTTTTATTCTATTCTTTACTTAGGAAGGTGCTAAAACAAGAACCTTCTTTCTATTTCTTTTCTTTTTTTTTCCTTTCTCTCTTTTTTACCTATTTTATTTTTCTTTTCTTTGCTATTTTTTGTTTTCCTGAAAATAAAGTTGCAAAACATAGTTTTAGTTTTACATATTATGTGTTGGAAAAATAAACATACATTTGTTTTATATAAGTTAAATTTTAGTTTAATTTTACTATTTTGAGAGATTGAATTTTCTTTTAATCTATTTCTCCCTATTTTCACTGTTTTTTTAATTCTTTTTTCTCCCTGGTTTTCTCATGTTTTTTTTTTCTTCTTTTTATTTTTTTCCCAATTTCCTCATGTTTTCCTATTAGACTATTTTTTCCGTCTTTCATTTTTTTTTCTTAGGAAGGAAGATGAAAAAACAATAATCCATTTTTATTTTTTTTTTCAGTTTTTTCCTATTTTCCTTTTTTTTTTCTTTTTTTTTTCTATTTTTTTTTTTAATATGTTTTTGTTTCCTTCTTTGGTTTAGGATGTATTTATTGATTTGAATTTTTGTGAAATCTCACATGTTTTGACAATATCTTGATTGTAAATTTTAATTGAGTTTGATGTTTTAATTTTGATTTATGTGCATTAGTTCAAGTATGGATGTTGTATCATCATTATTAATAATGAATGAATTGTGAATGATTTATCATTGAAGTTTGTTCCTAGATAATTGTATGTGTTATTGTGTGGTTAGATTTTTTGGTTTATAGTGATCTTATAGTGTGTGCTTGTATTGAGTTTATTTCCTAGATAATTGTGTGTGTGTGTGTGTTTTGTCTTTTTATATTTTCTATTTTGGTTTTTTTTTTAAATAATTTTTTTCCTTAGAAAAAAGTTGCAAAAGATGGTTTTAGTTTTACAAATTATTTGTTCGAAAATATAAACTTACATTTATTTTAGTTAAGTTATATTTTTGTTTGATTTTACTGTTTTTAGAGATTGGATTTATTTATTTTTTCTCTATTTTCCCCTGTTTTTACCTTTTTTTTAGTTCTTTTTCCCCCCAATTTTCTCTATTTTCCCGTTGCACATTTTTTTTTTTAATTTCTTTTCTTTTGTCCCTTTTTTCCCTTGGGAGAAAGCGGCAAAAATAAGGTTTTTTATTATTAGTATATTTAGTATTTTTATCTTAAAATTTGTTTGTGTACTTATACGGTTTCAATAGTTCTTGATTTATTCAATCACATTTTTCTGTTTTGGAGTCTTTATTCATGAAATCGTAATACCTAACTTCTTGATTTTATGTTAATCTATTTCTAAATATATGTTTGTTTTTAAATTCTTCAGGATTGACGTTCTTTTACGGGTTTTGGAAACTATTAGACTTCTATATGAATTTATGATCTATCTAAATTTCTGAAATCAATCACGATGGCATTGTAGTGAATGGTAATTTCATGTCTTTCAACAGTTTTTCATTAACTTTCAATTTTGATACCAATTCTTCGTTACGCTAACCATGATCCTAAAATCTGTTTGTGTACCTATATGATTTCAATTGTTCATGATTTATTCAATCACATTTTCATGTTGTGAGCTCTTTATACATGAAATCGTAATACCTAGCTTCTTGATTTCATGTTATCTATTTCTAAATATATGTTTGTTTTTGAATTCTTTAGGATTGACGTTTTTTTACAGGTTTTGAAAACTATTAGCCTTCTATATGAATTTCTGAAATAGATCACGACAGTATTGTAGCGAATGGTAATTTTAGGTGTTTCAACATTTTTTCATTAGCTTTCAGTTTTGATACCAGATCATGCTCCTCTATGATCCTAAAATCTATTTGTTATTTTATACTCTAGGCAAGGGTTATACCCTAGGGAAAGGTTACCTAGGGTATAATCCCCTTTATAACATTTATTTTTATTTTTTGTAACTTATTATCTTTTTTATTTCGTAAACCTTCTGATTACTTATATCAGATTACTTAACACATAGATGTAAGAGAAAAAAAGTCATATACTCTAGGTTGTAAGTGAATTTATTTATTTTATTTTATTTTTTATAAATTCGAGTAATCCTCATCTTAAGTGATTTGGGTTAACTTGAGAATTGGATTTTGAATTATAAACATATTACTACAGATTTTAGTTTCATGTTTTAATTCACCAGTTGAATTCAACATTTCTAAATATATAACCAAACCACAATATACACTCATTAAATAATGGGTTGTGATATAGGTAAATTTGGTAAGGAGCATCACGGGGTCAAAAGTTCACCCAATTACAGAAAAACGACCGAAACGAGGGCTAAAGAACCCCTCAGTACTGAGCTGAGGTGTCCTCCAGCCGAACTGAGGGTCGTCGCAGTGAAGAGATCAGGACTGAAGAGCTGAGGTCTGACCTCCCGAACTGACAGTCTGTGGCACCCTTTGCTCGCCACCATAGCACTTGGGAGTTCGTCAGGCCGGTGTGAGGCCATGGCCCATGGGCCTCCAGTGATGGGCTCAAAAGCCAGCCCAAAGGATTAGAGGGTTGACCTGTCTGCTCATTGGTTGCCCAGCAGATTAGGCTAATTAACCTGAGCTCCTCTCCCCTAAATTCGCGGCACTAATCAAGTGCTGGCGCCTATAAATACACTGGGGCATCCACTGCCCAAAGGTACGTGACTACTACTGAATTCAATCTATACTTTCAGCCCTCCACTTCGGAATACTTATCCTTACGCCGGAGGGACTTACTGGGAACCACCCCAGTAGGTCTTTGTGCAGGTACTGTGTGTAGAAGGTTGGAGCCCTGCACGGAGCCCGTCACCACCCCTGAACTCAGTTTGCTGTTGTCTTATCAGTCACCCTCGCCTCAGGTATTCTTCCCGGACTATACTGTTGGCCAGCACCACTTTCTAGCATCAACAGTTTGGCGCCGTCTGTGGGAACGCACTAAAAGCTTCCCCTAGGTGTCAGCTCCCCACGACGTTAAGATTTGATGATCACAAGGTCTGGGAAAGAGATCCGCCAGGCTGATCAAGCGACCGCCACCAGTGGCAATCCACCACCCATGTCCATGCAGGATATGTCTAGAGCTCCCAGGTCGGATCCTCCGGCGCCTCTTGCTGAGGGGACCCGCCTGTCCGCCATCCCACCTTCAGGGCCGGAAGGTCTGGCTGCTCGGCAAGCCTCCCAAGGGGGGCTTATCTCCCCCGAGCAGCGTATTGGGCAGCCCTCAGGGGCTCCTGACGCAGCCCGTGTCGATCTTTTGGAGCGTCAGCTCGGTGTATTCCAAACCTTCTTCCAGATCGTCTTGGCCCGTTTGCCACCGATCCCCCCGATGGATCTTCCTGCAGTCCAAGTCGCGAGCAGGGAAGGTCGGGTGTTCGGGGGAGAAGAGAATATCATTCACACTGACGGGCGCGACCCACCTCCTCGGACTCGCCACATTTATCAGAAGACAGTGGAGGCGGCACCCCGCGAGATCTCGGGATCTCCGTCTCCACCTCCGCCACGCCGAAGGAGAGACGACCGAGCCGACTCACCTCTCGCCCATAGCGCTACCGTGTGGTCCGATCACCACCCTCGCCGCTATCGGGAGGTCGACTCACATTCCCCACCACGACGGCTCCCGCCTCGGGCGGCTCCCAGTCAAGCCCAGGCCCAGGATGGAGCTGAGGTGGTGGTGGAAAGGCGTTTAGCCGATATGGAGGCGGCCGTACAACAAATCCGGGGAGCCAGGGGCCCACCTGGACTTCCCTCGGAGGTGAGATCCCCTTTCATCAACGAAATTCTGGAAGAGCCCTTGCCGGCGTGATACACCCACCCTCAAATGGTCCTCTATGACGGTGTAACCGATCCAGCGGATCACCTATCCATCTTCAGGTCGTATATGGACCTACACACCTCATCGATAGCCATGAGGTGTAAGGCATTCCCCCTCACTCTCACGGGGGCCGCCGGGGCTTGGTTCCGAACGTTGGCACCAGCTTCCATCTCCAATTTTCACGAGCTGGAATTACTCTTCTTGTCACGATTTGGGCGGTCGCGGCGTAGGCCAAAAACTATGGCTCACATCCTCACACTCCAACAGTTGCCCGATGAGTCATTGGGAGATTACGTGAAGAGGTTTTACAAAGAGATCATCGGATGTGATGAACTCAGTGACGTGGTCGCGATGAGCGCGTTCATCGACGGCCTGAAACATCGACGCCTCATGTATGACCTCTGTTCTAACCCGGCGCCTACCTTGGATGCTGCCCTGGAGAGAGGCACAAGGTTCCACAACGCGGATGAGCAGGAAGCAGCGAGGAAGGACTAAGGAGGCGGTCACAAGAAGAAAGGAAAGGCAGAAGAAGGGCCAAATAAACAACACAGGTCCAAAAGGTTGCAAGCGGAAGGGAGGCTGGGTCCGTTACCCGGGGATCGGAGACTGTTTCCAACCCGGGGGAATCGCCAGCAGAACTACACGCCCCTCACTGTCTCGGTGGCCACCGTCCTGGCCGAAAATGCAGGGAGAGATTTTTTCCCTTCTCCTCCGCCACCCAACGAAAAACCGATGGGGAGGTCTATGGACAAGTATTGTGAGTTCCACAAGGACCGGGGACATTCCACCGAGAATTGTTTCCGACTTCGGGAAGAAATTGAAGCCCTCATTAGCAGGGGGTACTTGGGACGTTACGTACGAAGAGACGCCCGAGCTCCCAAAGCGGAAGAGCGCGATCCTCGCGAGGAACACAGGGGCCACAGAAGAAGAAGAAATAGAAGTCACCCCCCTCCTAGGTCGGATGCAGGAAGGGGTGATGACGAGCACAGGATTGACAGCGAAATTAACGTCATCCACGGGGGATTAGGCCTTGGGGGAGAGACCCACTCCTCCAAAAAGAGGTACGAGCACAAAGCCAAAAGGAAGGCGAGCAAAGACGTCTTTGTGGTCAGCGCGGTGGACGCAGAAGAACACAGTGTTATTTCGTTTAGTGAGGCAGACCTTCGGGACGTCCACGTACCCCACGATGACGCCCTTGTCATCATGGCAATCATCCACCACTACAAGATGGGACGAATCCTGGTCGACGGTGGCAGCTCCGCTGATATTATCTTCAAATGGGCGTTCGAAAAGATGAGTGTGGATCCCAGCATGATAAAACCATCGACAGCCCCCCTAGTCGGTTTCGGAGGGGACGTTGTGAACGCCGCCGGGTGGGTCTCACTTCCTGTGACAGTCGGGGCCCATCCACGGACCTCCACTGTCTGGACCAGATTTCTAATCGTGGACAGGCCCTCGCCCTATAATGCAATCATGGGTCGGCCTACAGTGGCTGCCCTTAAAGCTGTCTGTTCCCCATACCACCAGGCGATGAAGTTCCCCACTGAAGGGGGTGTGGGAATTGTGAGGGGTGACCAGGAATCCTCCCGGTCTTGTGCGCGGAGGGCGTTGGAAAGGAAGAAATAGCAATCACAGGTAGAGCCAGAGCTCGGAGGTTCCGAACTCATGGCTCTAGGCCGAGGGCTGGAGCCTGTGCCTATCGACGATCCTCGAGAAGAGGAGGCTGGTCCCCGACCTCATGAGGAACTGGAAGAGGTTTCCATACACCCAACCATCGGAGAGCGAACTGTCAGGATTGGTTCTCGTCTCCTGTCCGAACAGAGGGACGAACTCATCCAACTGCTCCGACGCAATTACGACATCTTCGCCTGGTCCCATGACGAGCTGCCAGGCGTTGATCCGAACGTGGCGATGCACCGCCTCCATGCTGATCCACACCATCCTCCAGTACGGCAAAAGCGACGGAAATTTCATCCAGAACGTCAGAAATTAATTGAAGCTGAGATGGATAAATTGATCAGTTCTGGTGTTGTTGAAGAGGTCAAATTCCCGGACTGGTTGGCAAATGTGGTCCTGGCCCCCAAGGCTGGCAACAAGTGGCGCCTTTGTGTTGATTTCAAAGATCTGAATAAAGCTTGCCCGAAGGACTTCTTCCCTCTGCCCCGGATTGACATCGTCATCGACGCCACTGCGGGACATGAGCGCCTAAGTTTCCTTGACGCTTATGCTGGGTACAATCAAATTCCACTATTCCCCCCCGATAAGAGCAAAACGTCGTTCATCACCGATAGGGGTACATACTGCTACAAAGTAATGCCGTTCGGTTTACGCAACGCCGGAGCCACTTATCAACGGTTGGTGAACAAAATGTTCAAGAAGGAAATCGGACGGACTATGGAGGTTTACATTGATGACATGTTGGTCAAAAGCGCAAGAGCCCTTGACCATACACAACATCTCCACGACTGCTTCGGGAAACTCCGGGTCCACCGCATGAGGCTCAACCCAAACAAATGTATCTTTGGGGTCTCTGCAGGGAAGTTCTTGGGGTACATGGTCTCCCAGCGCGGCATCGATGCCAACCCCGACCAACTACATGCAATCCTTGGAATGGCCTCCCCTAGGAACAAGAAGGAGGTACAGATGTTGACGGGGAGACTCGCCGCACTCAACCGCTTTATATCCCGAGCATCAGAAAAGTGTTTGCCGTTCTTCAAAGTGCTAAGGGGCAACGGCAGTTTTAGGTGGACGAACGAGTGCGAGTCAGCTTTCCAAGCACTCAGGAACTATTTGTCCTTTGCTCCCCTACTCAGCACACCCAAGGAGGGGGAGACCCTTTACCTGTATATCGCCGCGTCTGAGACAGCGGTGAGTGCCGCTCTTGTGAGGGATGACACCGGGGTCCAGCATCCGGTCTTTTACTCTAGCAGGGTCCTCTCGGACGCCGAAACAAGGTACACTAGGTTCGAGAAACTGGCGTACGCTCTACTAGTGGCCTCTCGAAAATTGAAACAATATTTCCAAGCACACCAGATCGTCATCCTCACGGATCAGCCAATAAGACAAATCTTGCATTCACCAGACATCTCGGGGCGATTGATGAAGTATAGCCTCGAGCTGGGTCAGTTCCATATTGAGTACCGCCCTAGGACGGCCATTAAGGGTCAAGTCCTAGCCGATTTCATCGCCGAGCTCACATTTCCTGAAGATCCCGATCCGCCCACTGATCAACCCGAAGCGAGAGGGGCGGGAAAATGGGAGCTGCAGAAGAAATCCGGCCCGGATAACGGTCTGGTGACATGGAAGCTGTTTACCGATGGATCGTCCAACACCAACGGTTGTGGGGCAGGAATGGTGCTCGTTGCCCCAAGCAACGAAGAAGTTGAGTATGCCCTGAGACTGGGGTTTAGAGCAACTAATAACGAGGCCGAGTACGAGGCTCTACTTGCTGGGCTTCGTATGGCCAGGGAATTTAATGTGACGACGCTGTCCGTCTTTTGTGACTCGCAACTGGTTGTCAGCCAGGTCAATGGGGATTACTTGGCAAAAGACACTAGTATGACTGCGTATCTTGAGAGAGTCAAAACGATGATGAAGGAGTTCGAAGTAATCAATGTATCCAAAATACCGCGCGAGGAGAACCGGCATGCCGATGCCTTGGCAAACCTTGCTTCGACAGTAGCGTCAACCTTGAAGCGGAGTGTGCCCGTTGAATATCTCGATATTCCGAGCACAACAACGTCTGATCATATAGCTCCGATCTGTGAGCTCACTGACCGTCCCACTTGGATGGATCCCATCCGTAAGTACCTGGAAGACGGAACGCTCCACGGCGAGCGCAACGAAGCAAGAAGGATGCGATACAGATCAGCCCGATATTGCATTCTGGACGGAGTACTGTATCGGCGCTCCTTCTCTGGGCCATACTCACGGTGTTTGCGGCCGGAAGAGGCCGACTACGTAATGAGGGAGACCCATGAGGGAATCTGTGGCAACCACTTGGGGGGCAGAGCCCTGGCGGGCAAACTCCTCCGCCAAGGATACTTCTGGCCCAAAATGTTGGAAGATGCGAGTAAGTTCGTTAAAAAATGCGATAAGTGCCAACGCTTTGGTCCCCACCCTCATCTACCTCCAACGGCCATGGTGCCCATGGCAAGTCCGTGGCCCTTTGCCCAGTGGGGAATCGATTTGTTAGGTCCTTTTCCGCAGGTCACTGGTCAAAGGAAGTTCCTCGTGGTCGCCATCGACTACTTCACCAAGTGGGTGGAAGCCGAACCACTGGCCCGCATCACCAAGGAAAGAATCAGGGATTTTGTCTGGAAGTCCATGGTGTGCCGATTCGGGATCCCGAGGGTGATCGTGTCCGACAACGGCACTCAATTTGACAACGACTTGTTTACGTCTTTCTGTTCCGGCTTGGGAATCCGAACGCACTTTGCGTCCCCGGGCCATCCCCAAGCGAATGGACAGGTAGAAGTCACGAATCGGACGGTCCTACATGGTTTAAAGACCAGGCTCGACAAAGCCAAAAGGAGATGGGTGGAGGAACTTTACCCTGTCCTATGGGCCTACCACACCACCTCCCGGACCCCGACTGGCGAGACACCGTTCGCAATGACGTTCTGGTCTGAATCCGTAATTCCTACGGAAATTGGATTACCAACCTTCCGTACATCATCTAGTGGGCAGGACCCGCAGACGAACGACGCAATGCTGGCCCTTAACCTGGACCTTTTGGAAGAACGGCGGGAGAACGCTCGGGTACGCCAGGCGGCATACCAGCAACGGGCAGCCCGATACTATGACAGAAGGGTACGACCACGGCATTTTGACGTGGGAGACTTAGTCCTCAGAAAGGTGACCCTCGCGACAAAGGAGCCAAATGCGGGAAAGTTGGCCGCCAGCTGGGAGGGACCTTACCGCGTGATAAGAATCGCAAGGCCGGGTACGTATGAACTCGAAACTGAGGAAGGCGTTCCGCTGCGACACCCATGGAACGCTGACCATCTCAAGCAATACCACTATCACACAGGGGTCATTTTGTAATCTCTCATCTGTTTATCACTAAATATCAAATATTTTGTTATTAATATGACGACTTTGATTACTTAAACGGACCTTCCAGCACACTAGGGTGCTCTTATTGCCGGTTGGAGGGGGCAGGGTGGTTGCAAACCCAACAGTTAATTACTCATGAGGTACCGTAACATCCTTACGGTTAGAAGCGTTGAGAACTAAGATTCGTTAGAACGGGACACGCATGCAGAAAGGAGGGGGTTGTATTCTATTTCTTCAAAAAACAATTGTGTTGTATTCCATTTCTTCAAAAAATCATCAAGGGCTTTACATCGGTGGGGTTCCAGCCCATATTTCAAAAAAAAAAAAAAAAAGAAAGAAGTGTACATACAAAGGCAGTTTAGCAAAAAAAAAAAAAAAAAAAACCACAAAATTTTTCTAAGTCTTCAAAAAAGGCCGAGGTAAAGATCTATTCCTCCCCAGAAGCACCGTCGACGCCCACGACGTCTACATTAGTGTCTTCCTCAGCCTCAACCTCCTCGTTGCCAACACCTTCAGTACCAGCTTCGCGTGCTGGACCCTCAGCCTCCCTTGCAGCAGGCTGCTCCGCCGCTAGCCCAACCTGCTGGGTAAATTCCATCCCAACACCCGAACTGTCATATTCCGGGTAGTGGCGCTGGAGGTAGAGGAGTGTGGCCTGGTGCCCGTCTTCCATGAATTCGGCAGCAAGCTCGTACTTCAAATTTTCGAATTCCTCGCTGGCTTTATAGCCCTCAACAGCTTTCTGCTCCGCCCGACGGATGGCCTTTCCCCTCTGTTGCTCTTCTTTTTTCAGTCTCCTCTCCAGCTCCTCCACTCTCTTCTCCAGCTGCACCTTCTGCCTCTCAGCGTCATCCCGCTCTTGGGTTACGAGGACGTGCCTGGCTTGTAGACCCTAATGAGCCTGGGCGGCAAGCTGGAGGTCATCCGTCAGACGGTTCACCTTGGCCTCAGCAACATTCTTCTCTGACCTCAGCATGGCCTCCTCCATGGCACTCTCCAATATTCGGTCAAAAACCACGGACATTCGAAGCATGCCCTGCAAAAAAAAAAAAAAAAAAAAAAAAAAAAAACAATGTTATTATACTTAGCAACATTTAGCCACACGATGCAGAGCAAAGAAGTGCCAGGGTGAGAACGCGTTACCGCCAGTTGGTCGCAGATGGCCTGACGCATCAGGTTGCCAGTGCTCTCCTCCTCCATCAATGTTTTGTCATTGGGCGGCGTCATGCGGCGGAGATAGCCCGGCATCACCTCTGGGCTCTTCAGCAGAGCCCGGTCCGCCGGCAGCCCGGTGTTCGCCACCCCAAAGAAAGATCCGTCCACAGTCAGCTCGGATGATGCCCCGGGCACGAACTTCGCCCTCTTCGAGGACTTGTGCTTTTTATGCCTCCCCTCGTGGGTTTTCCTCTTCCCCTTGTCCGAACGGAGGGGAGAAGAGTCGCCGCTCACATTCTGCACGGATTGCCGAGACCCGGATTTCGATTGGGGCGTGTCTCGGATCACGACGCCTGGCAGGGCAGGGGAGTGACTGCGGGCTGGCGTCCCGAGCGGTTGGGCGGATTCTTTCTCTACTTTTTCTACCCCGGCCGCTTCCTTTGCCTTCTTCTTCTCCAACAGCATACGAACTGCCATTGCCTTATCCATAGCTGCAATATTTAATAAGATTTTTAGATATTCTTCCATCCAGGTCGGCAGCATCCGGTCCTATACAGGGATATCTGCATGAATCGAGCGCAGCACACATAAAGATTACCAAGTACGTGCAATTAACATAGCAGGAAAGTCCTTACCGTTGTCTGAGTCGAGAAAGAAATCTGGTGAGGTGGAGACGTCCGGTGGAGAGAACCAGAAAGCTGAGAATAGTTGCGACGCGATCAAGGTGTTTACGTCCTTGAAGGCAGTCCTCAACACCTTGTCCCTCTGCTCGCAAATCGATCGGCCCGGCTGTGGTCTTTTCTTCTTGGGCGTCTCCTTAGCTGCAGGAAGTCACGGAAACAAATGTATCAGTGCATAGACCATACTGAAAACCCCCAACCGAACCCTCCCCTTGCGGGGTCCCAGCCTTACCAACTCTTCCCCATTCCATCTGGAGAGGGTATCTTCCTTCTTCTTCCAGGCCGGCCTGCCAACCGCTCCCCCCGATATAGAAGAACTGGGGCTTCCATCGATGAATGGAAGAGTCCAGGTCCTTCAAGAAAGTCGACCTGGACGAAATGTAACACCACCCAGCGCCCCGAGGGAGTGGCTTAAGGAAGAACAGAGCCTTGAAGAGATCAATGCTCGGCTCGAGTCCCTCGGCCTGGAAGATGATGTACGAAGCCACCAGGGCTCTAATACCGTTCGGAGCAATTTGTGACGGACACAAATGATACTCCTCACAGACGGCCCTGACCCACCAGTGGAGGGGAAAACGAAGACCAGCCTCCAGCTGTTTCCTATAAACTGTCATAAACCCAGCTGGTGGCATACAAGCCCGGTCGTCGGGCCCAGGAACAAGTGTCGTGACCTCCTCCGGAATGAAGAACTCACTCCGACAGGAGAGCACGGCTTCCTCGTCCATGGTTGTTTTAATTTTCCAAACCGGACTCGAGGGCGGGACCTTTACAAACAACTTCTCCGGCCCGGCATTGTGCATCTCGTTTTCACGAAGCAGCTGGGGAATGGAGACGCCGGTGTGGATCTCCACCACCGTGATGGGTTCGGGAGGGACCCCGACCCCAGCGTCAAGTGATGTGGAGGCCCCACCACTCTCGTCGGCACGACTCACCACGAAGGCACGGTCCTCCAGGCATGACTGGATGGCATCGCTCGTTTCGTGGATCCTCACCATAGCACTCGAGGAGGCGTCTCCCGGAGCTGGGCATCTCTCCACCCTAAACTGAGGGGAGCTGGCGGACGACCGGTCTGAAGAGCCGGACTCCGATCCGTCGGAAGAACCAGAAGACGAAAAAGAAGAGTAAGAAGGGGTTCCCGACATTCTGTTCGGACACAAGGAAGCCAAGAAAACCAAAACAGAATCCCAGTACCGGGGAGGCAGACGGGGTTCTGGATTTTTCGCAAAGGTCAAATGAATGGTAGGGGCCACCATTTATAAAAGGCAAATGTGCCCAGACGAAAGGTCGCAAAGGCCAACAGCTGGGAACGCCTTGGTTTGCACGCCCCTGCCACGTGGCACCCATCCAACGATGGTGGAGTGACCTATCACACCAATCAGCAGATGGGGCACGTGTGCCGCGTTCTGTCACGTAGGAAGGGGAAGGCTCTCAAACTTCCCACCCTGAAAATTTTCTAAGGCATGGAATTGGCCGAGCTCACGACCCTACGGGCTCTCAGCTCGGACAAAATTCAAAAGGGGAAGGCTCTCAAACTTCCCACCCTGAAAATTTCCTAAGGCATGGAAATGGCCGAGCTCACGACCCTACGGGCTCTCAGCTCGGACAAAATTCAAAAGGAGGAAGGCTCTCAAACTTCCCACCCTGGAAATTTTCTAAGGCATGGAAATGGCCGAGCTCACGACCCTACGGGCTCTCAGCTCGAACAAAATTCCAAAGGGGAAGGCTCTCAAACTTCCCACCCTAAAAATTTTCTAAGGCATGGAATTGGCCGAGCTCACGACCTTACGGGCTCTCAGCTCGGACAAAATTCAAAAGGGGAAGGCTTTCAAACTTCCCACCCTAAAAATTTCCTAAGGCATGGAAATGGCCGAGCTCACGACCCTACGGGCTCTCAGCTCGGACAAAATTCAAAAGGGGGAAGGCTCTCAAACTTCCCACCCTGAAAATTTTCTAAGGCATGGAAATGGCCGAGCTCACGACCCTACGGGCTCTCAGCTCGGACAAAATTCCAAAGGGGAAGGCTCTCAAACTTCCCACCCTGGAAATTTTCTAAGGCATGGAAATGGCCGAGCTCACGACCCTACGGGCTCTCAGCTCGGACAAAATTCAAAAGGGGAAGGCTATCAAACTTCATACCCTGAAAATTTTCTAAGGTATGGAATTGGCCGAACTCACGACCCTACGGGCTCTCAGCTCGGACAAAATTCAAAAGGGGAAGGCTCTCAAACTTCCCACCCTGAAAATTTTCTAAGGCATGGAAATGGCCGAGCTCACGACCCTACGGGCTCTCAGCTCGGACTAAATTCAAAAGGGGAAGGCTCTCAAACTTCCCACCCTGAAAATTTTCTAAGGCATGGAAATGGCCGAGCTCACGACCCTACGGGCTCTCAGCTCGGACTAAATTCAAAAGGGGAAGGCTCTCAAACTTCCCACCCTGAAAAGTTTCTAAGGCATGGAATTGGCCGAGCTCACGACCCTACGGGCTCTCAACTCGGACAAAATTCAAAAGGGGAAGGCTCTCAAACTTCCCACCCTGAAAATTTTCTAAGGCATGGAAATGGCCGAGCTCACGACCCTACGGGCTCTCAGCTCGGACTAAATTCAAAAGGGGAAGGCTCTCAAACTTCCCACCCTGAAAAGTTTCTAAGGCATGGAATTGGCCGAGCTCACGACCCTACGGGCTCTCAACTCGGACAAAATTCAAAAGGGGAAGGCTCTCAAACTTCCCACCCTGAAAATTTTCTAAGGCATGGAAATGGCCGAGCTCACGACCCTACGGGCTCTCAGCTCGGACAAAATTCAAAAGGGGAAGGCTCTCAAACTTCCCCCCTGAAAATTTTCTACGGCATGGTAATGGCCGAGCTCACGACCCTACGGGCTCTCAGCTCGAACAAAATTCAAAAAGGGAAGGCTCTCAAACTTCCCACCCTGAAAATTTCCTAAGGCATGGAAATGGCCGAGCTCACGACCCTACGGGCTCTCAGCTCGGACAAAATTCCAAAGGGGAAGGCTCTCAAACTTCCCACCTTGGAAATTTTCCAAGGCATAGAAATGGCCGAGCTTACGACCCTACGGGCTCTCAGCTCGGACAAAATTCAAAAGGGGGAAGGCTCTCAAACTTCCCACCCTGGAAATTTTCTAAGGCATGGAAATGGCCGAGCTCACGACCCTACGGGCTCTCAGCTCGGACAAAATTCAAAAGGGGAAGGCTCTCAAACTTCCCACCCTGAAAATTTTCTAAGGCATGGAAATGGCCGAGCTCACGACCCTACGGGCTCTCAGCTCGGACAAAATTCAAAAGGGGAAGGCTCTCAAACTTCCCACCCTGAAAATTTTCTAAGGCATGGAAATGGCCGAGCTCACGACCCTACGGGCTCTCAGCTCGGACAAAATTCAAAAGGGGAAGGCTCTCAAACTTCCCCCCTGAAAATTTTCTACGGCATGGTAATGGCCGAGCTCACAACCCTACGGGCTCTCAGCTCGGACAACATCCCAAGAGGGAAGCCTCTCCACCATTCCCACACTCCAACAGTTCCGAGGCCGTGACACTGGCCGGACTCCCGACTTGCCAGACTCTTAGCTCGGCCAACTTGCCAAAAAAAAAAAAAAAAAAAAAATTTGCAGTTTCCCCGCCTCTACTCTTTCCCTTTCGTTTTCCAGTCGCTTCTCCCCTCAAGGATCTGTGGAATCTCCGTATCACATTTTGACACCGATATGCTCACCTCCTGCTCCTTACATCCTCCTTCCAAAATCCCGAGGCCATAACGTTTCCCTCCTGCCCTCGGGACTTGGGGGGCAACTGATATAGGTAAATCTGGTAAGGAGCATCACGGGATCAAAAGTTCACCCAATTACAGAAAAACGACCGAAACGAGGGCTAAAGAACCCCTCAGTACTGAGCTGAGGTGTCCCCCAGCCGAACTGAGGGTCGTCGCAGTGAAGAGATCAGGACTGAAGAGCTGAGGTCCGACCTCCCGAACTGACAGTCTAAGGCACCCTTTGCTCGCCACCATAGCACTTGGGAGTTCGTCAGGCCGGTGTGAGCCCATGGCCTATGGGCCTCCAGTGATGGGCTCAAAAGCCAGCCCAAAGGATTAGAGGGTTGACCTGTCTGCTCATTGGTTGCCCAGCAGATTAGGCTAATTAACCTGAGCTCCTCTCCCCTAAATTCGCGGCACTAATCAAGTGCTGGCGCCTATAAATACACTGGGGCATCCACTGCCCAAAGGTACGTGACTACTACTGAATTCAATCTATACTTTCAGCCCTCCACTTCGGAATACTTATCCTCACGCCGGAGGGACTTACTGGGAACCACCCCACTAGGTCTTTGTGCATGTACTGTGTGTAGAAGGTTGGAGCCCGTCACCACCCCTGAACTCAGTTTGCTGTTGTCTTATCGGTCACCCTCGCCTCAGGTATTCTTCCCGGACTATACTGTTGGCCAGCACCACTTTCTGGCATCAACAGGTTGAATCTAACACCTGACATATTTCTCTAGCCTATTTTTATTGCAAGCTTGTTTAGCTAATGGTTAATGTTCACAATTTCTTGATTATCCATATCTTGATGATACATGTCCTAGAGGCTGAAAAACTGTTGCTGCACAATTAAAATAAAGAACGAAGTTGCCGAATTTTCTTGGGTTGAGTCATGGACTAGGTCGCTCTCTTTAAGATGTTTTGCGGCTCTACCCAAGAATCGTACAAGCAGTATAACAGCCCCGTCGTCCCCAAGATAAAACAGCCCAGAAATCTTTTCTATCTAGGATGTTCTTTGCACTGTAGAAGTCCCAAAAACCAAACACCCCTACACACTGTTCTCAAAAGGAACAAACTGCTCGAAAATTGAAGTAGTGCCGAAAAAATTGTTCTATTGAATCGGAACAGGAAAAAAAATAAACCATTTCAGAACAGTTTCTGAACAGAACAGATCAATTCTGAGCGAATGAAAAAAAAAAAAAAACAGTTCACTGTTTCAGAAGACGAACTGTGAACGAAAAACAGTTTCAAAAATGAAGAACTATTTCGCAGTAATTTTTCTCTGATTTTTGTTTTTTGGTGTATATCGCGAGTATTTATAAACCAAGAAAACTAACTGAAAACATTTCCAATCGGTCTGAAAACGTTTCCAATCGGTGCAATTAATGGAGAAAAATGAAGGATCTGAAAACTGTGTTTTTACCAAGTCAAAAATGGTTTTGGATTGAATTTATTAATTCAGAAAAAATAATTATTATAAATTTTGTCCAAAAAATTAAGTGCCACCTTACCACACATGCAACTCGACTCGACTCGGCCGGTCGGCCGGCCGACAGCACGTGTAGTAAACCAGTAGGGATGTAGTTCATCTCCCCTCCACAAAATGTGGGTACCCCTTGGGGCACACCCCAAGTATTCCACATGCCCCTTGTTATACTCCTCATCACTTTTTCTCCCAACCAATGTGGGATAGAGGAAATAGAGGGAAACCTTTTGAAAAATAATTTAAAAAATTCATTTATTCCAACAAAAACATTCGTCTGTTATTTGATTTGGTGCTAATCGTTGCCTGATTTTTAAATTCTTTGTTTGTTTTTTAAAATTTTGTGGGTGGATGTCACAGAAACTATTTTGAATGTTTTAGAATCTCTTCCTACGGTGTGAGTTCCTCCCACCGAATTCAAATCACACTCCATCACAACAAGCTCGGTCTAGATGACAGTGTTTCGATTCCAACTCAAATAGGTATTTTTGCTTGACATAACAATAAGATCTACAATGAATTTTTGGATTAGACTCAGTGAATTTATTATTTTTTAATTTCTGGAATTCTTTGACTAACCATCATCGACGGAGCTCGAATGCACTTTGTTTTCAAATTTCTGGTATTTTTATCCTATTTTTTTTATTGTGTAATCACCATCGAATTTATTTTCAACTCTTTCACAATCGACTATACTTGAACACATTTTGTTTTTACATTACTTTCGTACATTATTTTTCAGAATTTGGACTATGTCGGAAACAAAGGGGACTCAACAAAAAAAAAAAACTTAATGTTTATTGGTATCATTTAATATCGATTTCTGTTTATATATACTGGTATGGATTTCTGCAAAAGGTTATGTGTTGTCTGCAAAATTTGAACATTGGGGGTTTTACTTGGTGTACATATTTCTAAATTTCAATTCACAACACCATTTTGAAACATTAATTAATTGTCGAATTCACCAGACAAAATACGAAGCTTCAAGAAAGAAAGTTGATGTCCAAAGTTGGTGGTTTAGGAGATGGTCGGGCAGTATTATGTCAATGGTAATCCTTTTGATTCCATCAAATTTTCATATTCTTATAGTCAATCTCACTCATTTATACATGTATTTAGATGAATTTTATCATTTTTTGCACTGATCTTCCCATAATTAGTGATTCTTAATCATTCTTATCCTTTTCGTAGCTTGAAAATAATGTATTTGTATATTTTTAATACATTATTTTTGTTTTCAAATTATTTTTTTGAAATTTAAGTGTCGTTTAAACAAGAAGGATTATGTCAAAATATTGTAATTTTTTTATTGGTTGTCTTTGCTTATATCGTGTTTATTACAAGACACGTGTTGATAATTTGGGAATGTTATAGCAATAAAAAGGGCTATGTCAAATTTTTTTCTTGCTAAATTATGCCCTTTTTTATATTAAATTTAATTATTACGTTTGTTTTTTATTAGATGATATAAAAACATGTGGCACTTCAAATATTGAAGACAAATGGAGAGAATTTATGGATTGACGTTTTATAATTAAGGTAAGTTTTAGTAATCCTGAATGGTGGGCTTCAGTATCATGCGTGGTAGATTTATACTACTAAATTTTTAATGTATGAAAATAGATTATTATGTTGGATTGTTAAAGTTCATATTGTAGATAATGGTATTATCATAAATTAGAAAATAATTGTTTATGGTATCATTGTGTTAGTTATTATCGTGCCTGATTTTTGTTGGTTGTGTTTGTTAGTATTATGTTGTTATAAAACATTAGACGAGAAGTTCGAATGTCATGTAAATAAATGGGATTATGTTCAATTATTTTGTACATTAATTATTGGTTGCGTTCACTTCGAAAATATTTGAATTTTTCTGTTGACCATGTTTATTTGTGTTGTTTGTTTTTACTATGTTCATTACAAAATCCGGAGTTGATAATTTGGAAATGTCATAAAAAATGTGATTATATCAAATCTTTTTTTTTTTTTTTTTTTGGTTTAACTATATCATATTTTATATTAAAAAAATTTAAACTCGTGCCTTCAAGCACGGGTTATACCCTAGACGGGAATTTTATCAATTTCCTTCAAACATGGATTTGATAGGTCAACAACATGGTTTCATTTGCATCAGCACATATGAAGATTATTGTTTAAAATTTGGAGGGTTCATGTTAGGATGTCATTTGCATTTGTATTGTGTTATGATTTGATGGATTTGGTGATAAATACATGGCTTGGATAATCAATTTTCAGTTTCATTTTTTTTCAATTTGTTGCAATTTAATATTTCGTGAATTTTATCCTAATCTCAATTAGATTCTATGTATTGTAATTTATTAAGTTTATATTGTTGTATAGACGGGAAGTTCAATTTTTTTTTTCACCTGTGCCTTTAGGCACTGGTTATGCCCTAATATATAATAAATATATAAATATATGTATATGTATAATGCCAGTATTAACCATGGCTAGAAAGGAAAAATATTTTTTGAGAGGACCATCATTTTCTATCGATTATTTAAAATGGGGAATAAGTGGCCCTTTCTTATTCGACCTTTTAGCTAGGGAGGACTTAACTACAAGAAAAAAAATGTAGGAAATTTAAAGTACGGAAAGGCGCAGAACAGTAAAGTAAAGTGCAGAAAAGTAAAAGCATAGAAAGACACAAAACAGAAAAATAAATGACAGTAAAGTAAATAGAGAAAAGTAAAAGCATGAAAAGGCGCAGGCGTGAACATAAATGACAGTAAAAGTAAATAACGGTAAAAATAAATGCAACAAAATAAAGTTGCTTTGATATTCTCTTTGTAATGATTCTTTTTAGATTTTGACCATTTTTATTTGTCTTTCTTTAGACAAGAAAAAAAAAATGTGCAAGGGGGTTCAGGAAACTCATCTTGCTTTGATGGAAGAAAATTCTTCTTTCTTTGTTTGTCTATTTTTATCTCTTTTTTGTAAATATTTTATTAGACTTGTAAAAACTAATTTTTACTATTTTTTGAAGAATTTCTAGAGAGAAAGTGTTCTTGGCAGGTATTTGAGATTGTACAAGCAAGAGATTGCATGAGCAAGTGAATTAGCAAAGAAAAATGAAAGGAGGATACCCCTATTAAAAAGGGAAGAGATCTATGCACTTCCCAAGGTGCGCACCTTAGGGAGTGCGCAAGCCCCATTGACCTGAGGTGGTAACATCTCTTGATGGACAACTACCCCTTATTTCATAAAATACACATTTTTGCCCCCCTGTTTCGGGAATTGGGTGGTTAACTTTGTTTTTCCACTACCTTAAGTCATACCATTAAGGAGAATGGCTTGGGGATTCCCTGAGAGGCTAAGGACATTCCAATTTGAAATCACAATGCTCCTTTTTATTCCTAGGAGGTGTACATAAGATGAATTTTGTGATTTGGGCACTTTTTGACAATTGAACGAAAGAATGGAAAATAAATATGTTATGTAAAATGAAGGCAAGTTCTTGTCCATTAGACGAAAGAATGGAAAACAAATATTTCAATGAATTCCCTCAACAAAGGACTAGGAATAAGGTTCTAAGAAGGGTTATCGGACCAGTCCTAGAAGGGATACGCCACAGCACAAGAATGGAGTATGTTGATCATCAATATTTCCTAAATTTATACCGGACCCACTCTTGGATTCCTACATATCCTGACTATGTCAAGAATCAGGTCAATGTAGTTTTGACCATCCTAACCTTCTACAAGGTGGAGAACAGTAAGAACTTTCAATAACAATTATCCCACCTAAATTGTGGTCGATAAAAAATTATGCTAATGAATATAAGTTATCCTAATGAAATAAATTATGCCAAACAAAATTTTCCAATGATTATAACTTATACCAGCGAAATAAATAATGCCAAATGTATGCCAATGATTATATATTATGCCAACGAAATAAATTATGTTAAACAAAGTATGTCAATGATTATAAATTTTGCCAATGAAATTAATTAAGAGTTGGTGGAAAATAAGGCCTTAATTAGAGAAGTTGGTTCCCCAAACACAACTCCGCCCTTGGTAAGAGACGAAGTAAGATGGTTCTCACAGAGAAACCAGATCATAGCATGGCGTCTTACTCTAGGCCTGGAAACTTCTTGATGGTAATGATAAATACCTTTAACCCGGGCCAGGGATGACTGTGATAACGTATGAAGTGTGCCCCAGTCCATGACTAGGGATGATTAATGGTGATAAAATATGCTCCAGCCCAAGGCCGAAGATGATGAAGATGAAATGTGTCACTGCCCAAGGATGGGGGTAGTGGAGATATGTTTCGTCACGGGGAGGCCTAATCTTGTGAATTACGACCCGGCTCATGCCGGTGATGATAGTCGATGACGGTAGACTTTTCAAGAAGTCGACTTGGTGAAATATGCCTTGACTTATAGCCGGGGTGATGAAAAATTAAAGTAGACTTCTTTTTGGGAAGTTGATTTTCAATGGGATGGGCCCCGATTTTCGACTGGGGGTGCTTGTAATGGTTTTGGAATATCAATCCCTAAGAGAAAATAATTTCATCATCCGTGCTATCAAAACTGTTGTTTTATTTGAAAAGTGGTCTGCTCACTATCATAATAGCCGAATTTGTCAACGTTTCAACATTAACCTAAGTAAACGGGTAATTTGTATTTAACTATCCTAACTTGATAATTCATTGATGTGACTTTGACTTTGACAAATTAGTTCATTAGACAATTTACTGATGTGGCTTGATTTGATGCAATATCAAATGATTTGAACTAGCTTGATTTGACTTGAAGTGACCTTTCACACTTTTTGATATGGGAATCTTATTTACTATTATTTTTATCTTTTTGTTTTTGTTTGTTTTGACAAAAAGGTCCATTTTATTGTTATTTGCTTCTTCTTTTTTATCTAAAACGAGTTGGGCTACCTGCCCTGGGCCCAGGATTTAAAAAAAATAATCATTCTCTATTGGAAATGGGGAGAACCCCCCTCCCCCCACCTGTACCCTGCATCCTGGTGTTCTACCTTTGAATTTCACAATTTTTTACTCCCAAATCGCTTGAGTTTAGGGTTTGGTTTTTTTGCTTTCTCTCTTCATTTTCTGACTATAAATCTATTTTTCAAGAAATGTGTATGGATATTATTCCTGTTTAGGATGTTTTTAAGCTTGATTAATGGTTAAATGTGAAAAATTTAGGGTTCAGACAATGAACCCATGGTGAAGTGGCGTTTTTGCTCTATTTCATTACGATTCTCTCTTACAATCATTTTTAAAGCTTGGTGTATGTTAGGAATGTATTTTTAGAAGATTAAAGTAATATATTTGAGGTTTGATTGTTCGAAATACGCTAAGCTAACGGTTGAAAAATGACACGCTTTTTTTATTTTTGTTTTCCATTTATTCTTGAACATGTTTTCATAATTCTCATATTTTATTATTAAGTATATTGATTAAATTGCATTCCCCATCCTATTGTTTCTCCAAATGTGAGAGACAAACAAGCCTTAGGATTTTCCCCTGCATTTTGACGTGAGATGAATTTTATTTTAAAATTTGACGAGAACGCATTTTGGACTGAATGGGCTATTTTTAGGGAAATGGGTAATTTAAGCTATTTACCCCATCTGAGGTTTTGTTGATATGATGGTGATATATATATATATATATATTATGGGTTGTTGGTAATGGTGTGTACCTGCTCAAGATGTTTGAATTAGGCTCTTTTGGCGGTGATGGTCGTCGTCCTTCCCACTCTCATGGGAAGGGCATTGTGTCATTAGATTCTTCAAGGACTCATGGGCTCGTTTTAAAGCCTGCTCACTAGGGGTGGTTATGGGCCCAGGGGCCCGCTCAGCCCGACCCTAATTTTTTAAGGCTTGGGCCTAAACTTTGAGCCCATGGTTAGGGACTAGACTGCAATGTTTAGGCCTGAGTAAAATTAGGGCCCGAGTATTAATTAAATATATATATAAATCGCAACATATTTTCATTTTGAGACATTTTGAGTCGTTAGATCGAATATCGTGCGGTTGAGATTACACTTGGAGACATTTTATGTTTGATACATTTTAAACCCTTAGATCGATATCCAACGGTTGAAATTGACTATTATTAAGAGATATTTTCATCCGTCGAATTAGATCCGAGGGTTGAAATATTTTGGTCATTTTTTACCGTTGGATCAAATTGATCCAACGATTGGGATTAAACATTAAATTAGATTTAATTTTTTATAATTAATTTTATAACCTTTGTGCCTCACAAAATTTGGCTACGAATCTCAAAAATCCCCAATCTCGCTAAAACTACCCCCAAATCAGGCTAACTCTCCCCAATCTCCCTAACTCCCCCATCTCTTTCAACCCAACCTAGTGGTTTGGAAAGCATTTCATCTTCCTCTCTACATCATCACATCCTTCATCACCGTGCTATCGACTGCCTACCACTCCGATGATAAACCCTAAGATCGTGCAAGATCTGACCTTTCTTCGGTGCCATCACCGTGAACCCTAACGCCGATGAACAACAAATCCGACCTCTCTTCTGCATACGGTCATTCTCCTTTCCGCCATCATCGCTTATCATCTCCGCCCAATTTATTGCTCATTATCTTTCCCTGATAACCCCTTCGCCACTCCCCAAACCTCGATAACTGCTATTCTCCTCTCCCCCTCGCTCATTCTGGGTTAAGCCCTCTCTTTCTCTCCTATCTCCATCGCTTTTGTGTCGCCATGGGTTGCCATCGCCATGCCTTCTGCCGTCGTGTTCTCGACCACTGTCGCTGCTAGCGTCGACCTCAATAACCTTCATATCTCGCCGATCTAGGCTCGTAACTTTGTTTATCACAAGATTCAAGTATGCTTTCTCATCTTCGCCTTCCTCAGACCACCATATCTAGGATTATTTTTCTCAAATTCTCCCCCAGATCTGCGATTTTTTTTTATTTGTGATTTTTGAATTGGGGTTTTAAATTTGAACATCTAGGTTTTTTTCTCTCTAATTCTCCCCCAGATTTGTGATTTGCTATTTGCGAAGCCGACGCTATTCGTCAACCTTCCTCCCAGCAGCCGCTATGTTGTGGCCTAACCGATAGCTCCTCACTGACTGTCGACCTTTCTCCCAAGCTTCAGCTTTAATTGGTACTTGATAGGTGTGATCTACCTACGTATTTCCAAACCAAATTAAGTTAGTTTTCATGCGTTTATATAGTATTTTATTATGTTTTAATTAGTTTTTATCTTTTTGTATTAAATCAGGTGTGTGGGGCAAACTAATAGGAAATTGGAGTGAAAATGATGAGATCGAACCAAAGGCGAGACGAAGTTACGGTGGATAATCAAGCTCGAAGGCAAAATTGTGAAACAAGCCCACCGCCTAGGTGTCCAGACCTCCACCTAGACCGTGAAGATGCTGAGAATGACAAAAGGCTACTGACAACCCACCGCCTAGGGGGGAAATTCCTCTGCCTAGGCGGGAAACCCCAGCAGAAATATTTCCAAGTCCACCGCCTACTTCTTTGCCTAAGCGGTCACCAAACCTGCAAAGCCGGTACAGGTACTCTAACTTCAAGGCTACTTTAGACTACTATGAAATCCTATTTTGGAAACACTCAAAACATGGAAGTTGTATATCTTTTTCTTATCTTTCCATAGGTTTTTGAATCACCTCAATCAGAGTTCTGATGAAGAAGTTACAGTCAAAACAAAATGCAAACCTGCAGTAACTTTGCCTAGGCGAAAATTCCACCGCCTAGGCGTAAAAGCAGCAGAAAGTTAACCGACCTAACTTCGCCTAGGTGAAAATTCCTTCGGCTAGGTGAAAACCAATGACACAGCCTTGATATTTATTAGATATTTTGGTTATAAATATCATCCCCTCTCCTCTCCTTGTGAACCCCCCGACTATTTAGGCACCTTAGGCCATGTTTAAGCTAGGGTTTAGGTGTTTTAGAGGTGGAGCTCACATCCCGAAGAGGAGAAGACGGCGAATCGATCGTTGAGCGTTCTTAGCGATTTATCTTCGGACGAGGCTAAGTTCTTCAATTGTTTTTCCTTATTTCTTTATCTTAGGATCATGTGAGCATGTTTAGCTCGATTTATATGTTTATACAGTTATGACCACGAATTAAATATGGATTGTAATAGGGATTAACGTTATATTTATAAATATGTTTGTTTAGATGATTTCGGTGTTGCGTTTATGTTTGTTCTTCGTAGTTTGATTGTGTTTATCGTATTATTTGTTTATTATGCTTAGAATGGTAAATGGAGAATACGGAGTTTTGACAAACCCCGGATTCGAATTAGGGTAAACAAACGCAACGATTTTATAATCCGGTCGGGGTTTTAATCGTGGATAATCAATGACGTTGGGGCAAGACTCACGCTACCTAGGGTCGTTAAGACGTGGAGGGGGACTTCTTCATTGACTCGAAGTTGTATTATATCTCTCATCTTACACTCGGGAGAGGTGATGAGGGAGTTTTAGAATGGAGATTGTTGATAGGGTAAACACAACGTGACGATCCAATAACCCGGGAAGGAGTTGGATTGTGTGCAATCAATGACGTTGGGCGAGACTGACGTGATCTAGGGTCGTTAATACATTGAGAGGGACTTCTTTATTGACTCGAAGTCATGTATTCTCCCGTCTTACACTCGGGAGAGGTGGCGGTGGAGTTTACATACTGCGATTGTCAAATAGGTCGAACACCGTAAACATGAGTAAATCGACATCGAACACGTATTTGTAAACACGTTAATCCCTAGGCAATTCTTGACCGTAAAACATATTAGCATATTAGTGTAGTTAATTTAGGTTATATTAGTATTAGTTTAATTAATTAAATACATTTGTTTTTCGCTTGGATAAAGTTAGGTCACGACAAACGCAGTATTCGATAGTAACGACACCAATCCCTGTGGATACAATAACCCGATCTTTCATGATCACACTATACTAAAACTTTGACCTCGTACACTTGCGAGTAGTACAGGTGCAAAGCCAATACAGGTGACGTAACTTCAAGGCTAGTTTGGACTATGATTAAATTCGATTTTGGAAACACTCAAAACATGAAAGTTGTAGATCTTTTTCTTATATTTCCATAGGTTTTTGAATCACCTCAATCGGAATTTGGATGAATAAGTTACAGTCAAAACAAAATGCAAACCTGCAGTAACTTTGCCTAGGTGAAGTTTCCTTCGCCTAGCGAAAATCCGACAGAATGTTAACCGACCTAACTTTGCTTAGGTGAAGTTTCCTTCGCCTAGGAGAAAACCTCTATGCAAAATAGATATTTTGTAGATATTTTTTGGCCTATTTAAACCCTTTTATCCTCCTCTCTTCCATCTTCTTCAGCTCCTAAGGCCTTAGGCCATATTTTAGGGTTAGGATAAGGGATTTTTTAGGGAGAGCTCTCAACCCGAGGTGGAGGATCAACGAGGAAGCGATCGATCGATGTTTCTAGTGGCAAATCTTCAAATATCAGTTAAGTCGCTCGTTTCTTCGATTTGTTTTCTTCATTTTGGTAATTATTGAGCATGTTTAGCTCATTTTACATTGTATAAATGGTTAGGGCCATGAGTTAAACATGGATTGTAATAGGGATTAACGTATTATTTATGAAAATGTAGTTTTGGTTGAATTTGTGTTTCGTTCTTGGTTGTTCTTCATATGTTGATTGTGTTGCCGTGTTTTCTATGATTATATGCTAGTTTAGATATATTGAGAATACGGGGTTTGACACTCGAGAGAGGTAACCCTGGATTCATACTAGGGTTAACACAACACGACAATCTAACAACCCGTGAGGGCGTTAAAAAGTGTGCAATCGATGACGTTGAGGCGAGACTCACGTGACCTAGAGTCGTTAAGACGTTGAGGAGGACTTCGACATTGACACGAAGTCACGTATTCCCCCATCTTACACTCGGAAGAGGTGGCGAGGGAGTTTACAAACTGAGATTGTCGGATACGCCAAACGCCGTTAATGTTAACTAAAACGAAATCAAACGCATTTAAGTAAATAAAGTTAATCCTTAGGCAATCTATTCCCCTAAACAATCTCAAATTAGTATTTATAGTATAGTTAACTTAATTAGTATTTTAGTTTAGTATTAGTATTAAATTAAATTCCATTTTTAGCGCCTAGATAAAATTAGGTTACGACAATCACGATACTCGATAGTAATCTCAACCAATCCATGTGGATACGATACCTGACCGAAAGGTCCACTATACTAAACCTTGATCCGTACGCTTGCGGTGAAAGTGGCAGCGCATTATTTACGGCCACTAGTATTTTCATTCATTAGTTGTCCTAAGTATATGACGATTTTCCAAGTGAAATCCCAACTCCTCATTCCTCTCATTTGTGCCAAGTATATGATGACTTTCCTGATTACCCTCTAGATTTGCATCAGCATGATTTGCCATGTTTAAATTATTTTTGTTAATTTAGCTTAATGCTTTGATATGTGGAGTGACATCACCACACTCTTTCATATAATTCTTTTATCTATGGGCAGGTATAATCTTCCAGAATATGTAGATTTATGTGCAATTAGGAGGCAGAAGAAGTTGTTTTCACCCTTTAATTCAAGTCTTTCTTGCCCTCACGCCTCATGCCTCTACGAAGCCACCACCATTACTGCTCCATTTGTTTTGATGTGGTTAAATTTTATGGTTTATAGTGATTTTATAGTGTGTATTTGTGTTGAGTTTATTTCCTAGATAATTGTCTTTTTTTTGTTATATATATTTTTATGTTTTGTTTTTTGGGTTTTTTTCATTTTTTTGCTAGGAATAAAACTACAAAAGATGGTTTTAGTTTTACATATTATTTGTTTGAAAAAATAAACATACATTTATTTTAGTTTAAGTTAAATTTGAAATTATATTTTAGTTTGAGCTTACTATTTTTAAAGATTGAATTTTTGTGAAATGTGATACCCAAAAGTAATACAATGAATTACCTTACCTTGCAAGAAGAAAAAGAGTCAACCTTAGTAAAACAAATAGTAAAGTTTTCTAAATTTGAACATTGGGATAGAATTAGAAATGTGAAAATATATTTGTTGTGTTTCTAGAAAATTTACTTGAAAATACTATTGTTTGTGTTTTTTTACAGATTTGAGCTTGAGTAGAGATGACGAGAAGCACGGAATATAGAAGGTATGAAATAAATTTGATAAGCTTTTATCTATGTTTTCTATTTTTTTTAGTTCATTAGTTGAATTTATTCAATCGCTGGTACTATTTTTTGTTTTTTAAGTTCTTTAGGTGGCTTTTATTTAGTGTGTCTATTCCCATATTTCTGTTTATGTACTCTGAAAACTTGGAACAAAAGTATAAGTGTAGGAATAATTTTATTGTGTTTCTAGAAAATTAAGTTTAAAAATCAGGAAGCAAAACAGAAAAAGATATATTTGCTGCTTCATTTTTTTGGAAACAAAAATGACAGGGCCTTGGTTTCTAATCGCTTTATTTGTTTCGATATTTTGATTCTATAAAATCCAATTTGTATTGTTTGCGTTATTTATAGGTTTGAGCTCGAGTGGAGATGACAAAAAACGTGAAATAGATAAGGTATGGAATAAATTTAACTCAAACACTTAATTATCAATGTTTTAAAAACCGGACCAAACTGGCCGGTTATTGACTGATTGAACCGTCAATGGGTCCAAGTTTCGATCGGGTCACAAATGCAAGGACTCAAGTGGTTGAAATTTAGGGATTCGCGTTGGGTTGCTGCAGTTCATTTATGTTTTCATGTTTGGTTCATTTTGATCTTCAAGGTGGGTTTCGTTTTGATTTCTAGGTTCGGCATCAAATTTCAATTTTCAACCTTCGGGTATGTTTCATTTTTTTTTCCTTCTATTTTCTTTCCTAAATAATTTCATTTCGATTAGCAATTGGTTTCATTTTGATTTGCTGCATATTTCGTTTTCTTTTGCAATTTGTTGCATTTCATTTTCGTTTTGATTTGTTTACTTCATGTTACGGTCATAAAAATTGCTCTCAATTTATTAAACAATTTATCAAATAGTCGAAGGAAAATGTTGATCAGAACGGGGGCTATAATGCCAAATGCAGTGAATCAATGTTGTTTGCACTTTACAATGAGAAACATATTGTATGGATAAAAGCTATAAAGATACAACTATAGCTATAACCACAACTACAGTTTCCAAGCCCGAATCTAAATTTAGTATTGTTATTTCTCAATTGCAGGTGATTCAGCGTATAGAAGAGGTGGCCATTTGGAGCAAATGGAGAAACTGGGATTGAATTTTGCACCAAAGGGGCAGGTGGGCACGAGAACACCGCCTCCTGAAGTTGAGGTATTTAGTTGAGATTAGCTATTTTGAAGATTTGAATGTAGTTGAATATTTGAATTTAGTTTAAAATTAAATTTGTGTTTGTTGCAATAGTTTTAAAAAAACTTCATATATTTATAAACAATTCGACTCATAAATTATGTACTGCTTTTTATGAATTTTTCAATTTTACTATCTTAAAGTTTTTCATAATAAATTATTAAAGAGCCCAGATGTCCAACATGTATCAGGTAAATTAGATTTTATCAAGTCAAAAACCATAGGTAAACATGGAGTTTGTTGAATTCATTGTTTGGTTAGATAGTCTAAGAGTTCTGTTTAACAAATTAATTTGTGTTCAATATATGAAATTAGGGTTATGAAAATTATCTTTATAATTTAATTCAATTTATGAAACAATTAGTTTACAAGATTGTGGAAATATGTTTAATTGTATATTTTTATATACAAAGGACAACTTAGAAACTCATTTTTTTTGGTAATTTTTTTTTTCAATTGCTTTACTTTCACATCTTTTCTAATTGGAGTAGGTAATTCTGGTTTTACCATTATTGATTTATTTAAAGGTTCTCTTCAGTTTGAATATTGTTTTTGTAGTTTAACTAATTTTAGCATTACATGATTTTTATATAATTCTAGAATAATTGGACTTTGTTTTGTTGTAAATTAGTAATTTTAATTGTGAATCAAATATTTTTATTTATCTAAGTTGCTGAATTAATTTATTTTTATTATTTCTGCCTCCAACTCAATTTTTTTCTCTCCCTCTCTCGCTTCCGGTATGTTCCCATGATTCATATTTTTAAATTTTGTTTTCGTTCTCATTTTTGTTCATTTCTAATTTCTATTTTTACATATTTTAAAATTTGAATTTCTATTTCTTTGTGTTTAAAATAAGGCTTATTTTCTTTATATTTCTTTTTCTCCTAATTTCTAATTTATGTTTTTGTTTCCTAATGGAAATATTTTTTTTAATCATAGCCATTCAGATTGGTATGCCACAAATAGTCTAGTTTTTACTGTTTGGTTCATTTTGTCCTAGGTTTTTGTTGTTTCAAGTTCAATTTTCATGTTTAATTTCAATTTTTTGTTTCTTCTTTTTTAAGTGTTTGTGTCAATAGGAGAGAACTTTGGACAAATATTAAGATTTTCTTCAAATGGGGGGGGAATCTAGGAAGCTTTAGATGTTCAAATGCTTATTATTTTTGTTTCCTTTAAATTTTGGAATCTTTCAATGTAGTTGCTTAGACTTACCATTGCATTTTTAGCTGGGCATATTCTTCAACTTCTTTTATTCATATTGATTGTTTTTGAATTCCTTGCATCTGGGGGTCATGGTTTGTGTTCTTGGCAAAGTTCGAGTTATAATTTGTCTAATTATATGCTAAATTTGAGAACTTGACTTAGTACGAGTATTGTATTATGTTCTGAAGTTCTTTGTCTTTTGCACTTGCTCTAATTTTGAAATTAAACGGCTTTGAGATTAAGATGGATGTTGAATGTTTTGTTTATAATTTCTTTTTCCATTACTAATATCCGTTTTAGATTTACGTTTTCTTCTTAATTCCTGATTTTGTTTCTATTTATAGTTTTCGGTTTTGGTACGGTGTCTAATATATGTTTACGTTTTAGATTGTTTTTTCCATTTTTTTTTAATATACTTCTTGTTGTCAAATACTCTTAATTTTCTTTTTCGAAATCCCTAAAATGTTATCAAATCGCATATTTTCATTCGATTCTTGGGATTCAAGTGGTCTTTTGTTTGTTTTGGTCGTATGTTTTTAATTTTGTATTGTCGATGTTGGAAATGATGAAGGTGGTCAAGGAAGAACTTGTCTTTGATCATTAATGTTGTCAATGTTGTAGATGATGAAGTTCATGTTGTAGACTATGATATTATTGTTCATTAGAAAATAATTGTTTATCATATGATTGTGTTAATTATTGTTGTGTTTGATTGGTATTTGTCGTCTTTGTTAATGTCGTGTTGTTAGGAGTTATAAATTAGGAGTTAGAGAATTTGCAATGTTATATAAATAAAGGGGATTATGTCTAATTTTTAATACGTTAATTATTTGTTGTGTTCATTTCAAAATAATTTTCAAATATTAGAGACAAGATTATGTCAAAATATTTTAAATTTTTTATTGATCATATTTGTTTATGTTTTGTTCATTATAAAAATAGAAGTTGATAATTTGGGAATGTTATAAAAATGAATGGAGTTATGTCAATTTTTCTTTTTGTTAAATTATTTTAATTTTTTATAATAAAAAAAATTAAAACCCTTGCCTTCAATATTGTATTATGTTTTAAAGCTTTTTATCTATTGCACTTGCTCCAATTTTGAAATTAAACAGCTCTGAGATGAAGATGGAGTTGTTGAATGTTTTGTTTATATTCTCTTTTTCCGTTTCTAATATCCATTTTAGATTTATGTTTGCTTCTTAATTCTTGATTTTGTTTTTATTTATAGTTTTTAATTTACGTGGTTGTGTCTAATATATGTTTATCTTTTAGATTGATTTTTCAGTTTTTAATTTATATTTATACTTCTATTTGTGATAACTCTAAATGTTCTTTTTCGAAATCCCCAAAATGTTTATATCAAATCACATATTTTCATTTTGATTCTTGGGATTCAAGTGGTCTTTTGTTTATTTTTGTTGTCATGTTTTAATTTTGCATTGTTGATGTTGCAGATGATGAAGAAGATTAAGGAGGAACATGTCTTTGATCCTTAACGAATATTGTCAACGTTGCCGATGATGAATAAATTCATATTGTCGATTATGGTATTATTGTTCATTAGAAAATTATTGTTTATCATATGATTGTGTTAGTTATTATTGTGTTTGGTTATTAATGTTGTGTTATAAAATAGGTGGTGTTAAAAAATAGGAATTAAAGAGTTTGGAATATTATATAAATAAAATGGATTATGTCTAATTATTGGTTTTGTTCATTTGAAAACAGTTTTTGAATATTAGTGTGTTATATCAATACTGAGAATTATGCCAAAATACTTGAATTTTTTTATTAGTTATGTTTGTTTATATTGTGTTCATTACAAAAACAAAAGTTGGTTATTTGAGATGTTATAAAAATAATTGAGGTTATGTCAATTGTTTTTGCAAAATTATGTTATTTTTTATAAAAAAAAAATTAAAAACCGTGCCTTTAAGGATGGGTTATACCTTAGTATATATATATCTATAGACATTACTGCTGCAATGGACCAACTTCAGCCCTTAGGGAAAGTTTCTAGAAAGAAAAGCTTTCTATTGAGATTTGTGCCATTTGGGTTTTCAAAATGGGAAAAAGACCTTTTTGGTCTTTGAAAGATGGCTAGTGTGTCCAATTAGCCCCTAAGATTTGAAACTCGATACATTTGATCTCAACATTTCAAAATCGTTCCAAATTGGCCCCTAAGGTAGATTCCGTTAAGTCAATTGACGGTCAACGTTTCATTAAGGGTATTTAGTCTTTTTATTCAAATGGGTTAATTTTAAAAAGTCATCTAAACTTAAGGGGTCAAAATATTTTTTTTTTCTATTTCTTTTTATCCTTCTTACTCAAATATTTATTTGTAACTTTTAAATACTCTTCCTATCCCCATATTAATTGTTTATTCTTCATTGAAACACAAATCTCAGAACAAATCTGGAACACAAATAGGACCCTCCCATATTGAAACAAAAATCTGGAAACAAATTTTGAAGCCGACGAATAGGATCCTCCCATATTCAAACAAATAAATTTCGTTGTCTTCTTCTTCGTCAGCAAATGTAAATATTGCTAAATTTGAACATGTAATTTCAATAATAAATTTATGGAAATGAAACAAAATTTATGGGAACAAAACAGAATTTATGGGAATAACAAATTTATGGGAACAAAACAACATTTTTTTTTTGGAAATATTATTTGATTTTTTTTTCTTCATTAAAAGGGGAATTAAAAACCCCAAGGAATACAAAAGAATGACATATTCAACCAAACCAAATACAAACCTCTATGAAAGAGGAAATAGGAGCAAAACTAAGGGATAATTCCATCATATTCTAAGAATTTTGTGCTAAAAATAAGGGAGTACAACATAATCATTTTTTTGGCTCCCATATCAAAACACAACATCAACACCAAAATGAACATCAACACCAACGAACACCACCATCAAAACGAATAACACTACCGATGAACACTGAAATCGAAAATGAAGAACACCGCTGAAATTGAACCTTGGGGTTTGATTTCGAAATCAAAACAGGAAATCGAAATCGATTCCGAAGAACTTGGCACGAAGAACACCGCCGAACACCACCACCAAAACGACGAACACCGTCGAAATCGAACCTTAGGGTTTCGATTTCTATTTCAAAATCGAAACAGGAAATCAATTTCGATTTCGAAATCAAAATCGAAGAACACCGCCGAACATCGCCACCAAAACAACGAACACTATCGAAATCGAAATAGGGTTTCGATTTCGAAATCGAAACCTTGTTCTAAATCGAAATTGATTTGGGATTCAATTTCGAAATCGAAACCCAAATCGAATTTGGGTTTCAATTTCGAAACCCAAATCGAACCACGATTTCAAAATTGAAATCGAAGAACACCGCCGAACATCGCTACGGTTTCGAAATCGAAATCGAAATAGGGTTTCGATTTAGGTTTCGATTTTAATTTCCTAAATCAAAACCCTATTCAAAATCGAAATCAATTTGGGTTTCGATTTCCAAACCCAAATCGAACCACGGTTTCGATTTGTTCGATTTGGGTTTCAAAATCGAAACCCTGTTTCGATTTGGGTGTCGATTTCGAAATCGAAACCCAAATCGATTTCGATTTTAAAATCGATTTCGATTTTAAAATCGAAACCCAGTTTTGAAATCAAAATGGAAATAGCGAACAAGACGAAGACGACTCACGTGATGGAGAAGACGACGACGAAGACGACTTCGACCTCCACGATCTTGGTTACGTCGGGATGAATTTCCACTGCGTGAGCCTTGACATCTTATCCGCCGTCGACGAAGTCGTCTTCGACCTCCACGACGACTCGAAAGCCACTCGAGCTCTTGTCGATCGATACGTCAGCGTCTTTATTTAGCTACTATTTAGTTCGGCGGTACGTTCGGCGGTGGTGATTGGTTCGGCTGCTCAGTGGTGCAGAGAAACGGAGGGGATTGAGGAGCCAAAAAAAGCTAAAAAAAAATTAGAGAAAAAAAAAAGAAAAAAATGGTTTGGAAAAAAATATTTTGACCCCTTAGTTTAACAACATATGCAAATAGACCCCACTAAATTAATAAGAATGAAATGACGCCTGTACCCTTGGCCAAATGTTATGTGCTTGTCACGTTACTTTTTTCATCCAATTCCCCCAAATTTTACTAACGGAACCCGACCCAAGGGCCAATTTGGAACAATTTTGAAATGTTGAGATCAAATGTGTCGAGTTTCAAATCTTAGGGGCCAATTGAACACTCTAGCCATCTTTCAGGGACCAAACTCGAGCTCTCGTCGATCGATACGTCAACGTCTTCATTTGGTTGCTATTTGGTTCAGCAGTGCATTTAGCGGTGGTGATTGGTTCGGCTGTGCTCAGTGGTGCAAAGAAACGGAGGGGACTGAGGAGCCAAAAAAAGCCAAAAAAAATAAATAAATAGAGAAAAAAAGAAGAAGAAAATGGTTTGGGAAAAAACATTTTGATCCTTTAGTTTAACAACATATGCAAATAGACCCCACTAAATTAATAAGAATGAAATGACGCATGTACCCTTGGCCAAACGTCATGTGCTTATCACGTTACTTTTTTCAACCAATTCTCCCAAATTTTACTAACGGAACCCGACCTAAGGGTCAATTTGGAATAATTTTGAAATGTTGAGATCAAATGTGTCGAGTTTCAAATCTTAGGGGCCAATTGAACACTCTAGCCATCTTTCAGGGACCAAAAATGTCTTTTTCCCTTTCAAAATAGTTTCATCTTCTCCGATCAATTGAACTTTCCTTTTCTTCTTCGATCAACTTCATCTTCTCCTTAAGAATATTTTACTAATGGTAAAAGTCTATTATCTTGTCTCTAAAAAAATATGCAAAGCACCGTCGAAAACCAATAACACCGTCGTTTCCAAAGCAAGGTTTTCCAATCAACTTCTCACCGGAACATCATCGTCTTTCACACCAATAGCATCGTCACTTCCAGCTTTATCTAAGACACAGTTGCAAACCAAGTACCCAAATTGTAAACTTTATCTTCATCTCTCTCTTGAATGTTCTATCTTGGAAAACGTGCATTATTGCAAGCCCAACTCTTCTCACAAAAGAAATGAATTTTCTTAGATCTACTCTTCATTTCTTCTTATTTCTTATTTTTAATTTCACATTCGGATAGATCAGAGAGCTATCTATCTTCTGATCTTGGTTTCGATTGGTTTACTCATCATCTTCGTTCAGATTTGGGGGTCGGCAGCATGGTTCGTCGTCTTCTTTTAGATCGACGGCAGCGTTCGTCGTCTTCATTCAGATTGGTATAACGGTAGTGTTGTTTGTTTAGATCGGCAGCGTTCGTTGTCTTTATTCAGATCTGGGTGATGGAGGCATTGTTCATCACTTTTATTCAGATCGGCAGCTTTGTTTGTTGTATTCCTTCAGATTAGTATGACGACGACGTTGTTCGTTTAGGTCGGCAGCGTTGTTTGTCAGATTCATTCAAGCTCATTCAATAGAAATGAATGGATTATGTTTTTGCTTCTTTTTTATTTTTAAATTAAAAAATAAAATAAAATTATAGGGCCAGGCTGGCCGAGAGTTGGGTTTAGCCTTGATTATTTTGATAGGGTCGGGCTTGGGAATGATAACAAGGCACGATCTTAGGACTGAGCCGAGCTACGGCCTTATATATTTTTGTAATACTCTAGTTAAAGCCCTGTCCGAGCCTGGCTCATGACCACCCCTAGTGCTCATGGCAGGGTGAGCATTACAATTCCAACGGTCTCTAGCCATGCTCGGGCTGAGATAAATTGCTTTGTTTTAGAGGTCAAACCTTGCCCCTCTCTGATTTTTGTATTCTTTTCATTGAATAATGAAGTCTTCCTCGCTATATCGAGGTTTCTAAAGTGCAACAATCTTCGGTTGCTATCGGTTACACATTTTAATCTTCCATGTAATTAGGTGCACATATTTACATTAATTCATCCCCTTATAATTAAGTCTCATAAAACCCTCTTAGTGAACTTATCTAGCGAATTCAATGAATATAACTATGCAACAACCACATAGTCACAATAAGGAAATAAATAATATAAATAAAGTAATTTTCGAACACGTGTCACATAGGGGATTTCATACAACCCTGGGCAAACTATAACCTACCTATTAGTTAATAAATAATTCAGGTCAGATGATAGAACCTTACATGTGAAGTTCTTATCTCTATTGTTGATACGACGAAGGCTTCATCATCTACCTCTATAGCAGAGAAAGTGTCGATGGTGGACACGGTGGGGACTTTGCTTTAGTTCCCATATTGGAGGGAACATCAATGGAGCTCACTTGATAGAGTGTAATATCGCGGGATCGTCTTGCAAGACTGGACGCCGAGACCCTACAGATGTTGCAAATGAGGATGCGTAGCTGGTAATGGATCTAGATTATATGCCTTCTGATGGACGAGTACTTCGAAGAGCAAATACATCAATATGTGACATAAAACCTGGAACACATCTTTCTGAACTGATGATAAAGACTGATTTAATAATTTGGGATGAGGCTTCGATGGCTTACAACTATTGCTTTGAAGTCCTTGATCGTACACTAAACGATATCATGCGTACATCTGATCCAACTAACGAGGACCTACAGTTTGGAGGAAAAATTCTCGTCTTGGGAGAAACTTTTCGACAAATCTTACTTGTAGTACGAAAAGGACGCAGAGAAGATATAATTGCATCTACCTTAAATTGTTCATACCTGTGGAGTGCATGCGAAGTTCACACTTTGGAAATCAATATGCAAGTCCAAAATAGAGGATCCTCAGTTGACACGGAGTCAGAAATGAGCTCTTTTACAAATTGGGTGTTATCTATTGGTATTGGTGATCAAATTACAACAAACGATGACAACCGTGTCTATCAGCCACGACCTTTTATCATTACAAATGATGGTGATCCAATCGCATATGTCATTCAAGATGTCTGTGGCTCTTTACACACAAATCATATCGATCCATCATATTTTCACGAAAGAACTATCATGTGTTCTACAAATGATGATGTTGATAGTGTAACAAATCAATGGTTGACATGTTTCCCGGAGAAGAAAGCACATACCTATGTGTCAACACAATTTGTAAAACATTAGGAAATGCAGATCAAGATGTATTATATTCTATAGAATTTTTTGACAACCATAAATTCCTGGGTCTACCAAATCATGTTCTACGCCTTAAGGTTGGTCTTCCTCTTATGTTATTACGAAATCTAAACCAATCTACTGGTCTTTGCAATTGTACGCGATCGATTATCACACATTTATCTTCATGTATTATACAAGCAAAAGTCATTAGCGGTGCACAAATATGATCAAAGGTGTTCATACCAATAATTATTCTCTCTCCTTCTAACAATAAATGGTCATTTATCTTAACTCTTTGTTAATTCCCTTTCTCTATATATTTCGCAATGACAATAATCAAGAGTCATGGACAATCTTTACAACATGTAGGTTTATAACTACCGTGGTCAGTATTTTGCCATGGACAACTCAACGTTGCCAACGCGTTACAAATAAAAAAAGGACTAGGTGTTCTTGATTTAAATAATCGTCCCTCCGATGACACAAGTGTTACAAATATAACAAACAACATTTCAACAAACTCCCACACACACAGATAATTGTAAATTACTAATAATTAATTAAAAAAAATGATCATTTACATACTACTAAAAAAATATTGTCATTTAAACTAAAAAAATCGTACCTCACTTATTATTACAACATAACTATTTTTTATTCATGTGCAAGATGTCTCACTACAGTATGATAATTTAACTTTCGAGCACCAAGATACATGGACCATAATTTTCAGGGCAAGCCGAATACGGAAAGCTTTCAAATTTAGGAAGAACAATGAACTACTGAGTATTGAAATGATACTTATTGACGAGGAGGTATATTTGTTACCAACCTAAAAACAATATATAAATATTACTTTACTACTTATTATATGTTATATATTGTTATTATAGGGAAATGATATTCGTTTCTATGTGAGAAACCTATTGGTTTATAAGTTCCAAAATCAAATCCATGAAGACAATGTTTTAATGATTACAAATTTCAAACTAGGTATGACAAATTCTTAGCACAGACCAACTTCAAACACTGAAATGATGAATTTTTTAGTGACAACATCAGTCAAAAAATTCACTTCAGAATGCAGTATCATCCCGCATCACAAATTCCACTTTTCATCTTACAATGGACAATCTTGTAGAATTAAAAACACATTGAATTTAACCTGTAATTAAAAATCATTGTTAAAAATACCAAAAAAACTCTAAAAAAATAAAAATTATTTAAAAAAATTACTTATTTTTCTTTGTAACTAATTACAGATGTCACTGGAAAAGTCATTGCTATTGGAGACTGTAAATCCATTAAAATAGGCACCATTGGAACTCAAAGAAGAAATATTGGAATCGAATTGCAAGAGTGAATTTTTCAATTTACTAATGTACATTAATAATTTATAATGTGAAAAAAATTCAAATATTTGACTAATAAATATTGCAATTCTTTTTTTTTACTTCTTTCGTTTCAATAGAGGCATCAAAATTTGAGTTACTCTATGGAAAAATGTGGCTAATCAAATCGATGAAACCATTTTGTTTTCAAATGATAGACCATACGTAATACTTATCACTTCGACTACTGTAAAACATTCAGAGGTTTTAGAAAAAAAAATATTTTCTTTATACAATTTCTATTTTAAATAAAATACTATATCAACAAAATTATTAATTATATATTAAGTATTACTATGCACTTTCATAAAATAATTGTTGATAATGTTCTTACTCTTTCATTATTAAAAAATTATAAATATAAACTCACACCACAAATTAAATTATGATCATTTATGATTAGGAGATTGTACCTTATTGTCCATCAGTACTACTAAAATATATATGAACATTGACATCCCAGAAATAATATTCTTTCAAGATAGGTCATCTTTTGTATACCTACAAAAATTGAAATTTATAATATTTATGTACAACCACTTCCTTTTTTTCGATTCTCATTTAACTTTTACTTTGTAGATAAAAGATAATGCCATAAAAAACAATTATTCATTTATCGCCTAAAATAAGACATACGATTCATTAGAATATCAAATAAACGAGAATAGAAAAACCATGTATTGATCCAAAGAGCTACCCAAGAGGGGTGGATGAATTGGATAGTTACTAAAATTTAACAATTAAACACTTAAACACAAATAATCACTTTTTCTAAATCAATTATTATCTTCTTACGCATCGAAAATGTGTTTACTTCTAAATGCACACCCAAACACAATATAAAAAAATAAACAATGCAGTACACAACAATATCTCTTGCTTCGGTAAACTACTCTTACCTATATCCAGTCCCCCAAGTTCCACAAAGATTCGCAAGCTACTAAACTTTTGATTCCTTTCCCAGGTAAGAACCAAACCCTTATAATCTCGATTTTTTTTACAGGCTCAGAATCAACCTTTACAATTGTCATTTTTGCAGGCCCAAAAAGAACCCTATCTTTTTTTTTTTACTAGGCTCAAGACTAATCTAATTCTATTACAAGAAAAATCAAAATCTAATCCTTTTTTAACCGGTTAAAGATCAAACCTACCACTTTCTCACACTTTTACACTTATCCTTTTCGTAGGTTTAGGAAGAACCTTTACAATCACTCAATTCTATTACCGAAAAAATCAAAACATAATTCTTTTCAAGGAAAAAAAATAACCTAACCTTTTTGTAGGAAAAAGATCAAACCCTAATATTTTTCACAGGAAAAAGATCAAAACTTAGTTACCCTAACTAAACATTATCCCAAACGTGTCTAATCCTCTCAAACTCACAAATACAAAAAATGTAAGTTTTTTCCCACAATAAGCTTCTACCACCTTAATGCAGATATACTCAATTAATGTCTCGAATAATTACTATGCAATAGATACATTGTGAAACAAATAAAATTTGATTAATAAGTAAAGTTGGTAGCACAAATCAAATAGACAAAAATCGTTTAAAAAGATTTTCAGGCTTCTAAGTTCAAAATGATTTTCTAGAAATACTAAAGCAAGCAATTAATATCATTATAAATATATATTTAAAGCTAGTAATAAAGCTTGGATGGATGTCATCGAAAAAATACCGAAGATAATGATGATATCGAAATTAGAACACAAGTTAGTGACGTCAAATAACATGCACTTTAGATCAAGAACTTGAACATAATCTCTCGTAGAAATTTTATCAATAATATCACTCTTATGAACGTTCAAAGTTGTTGATGAATCTAATTCAATTCCTACAAGTCTATATTAATAGACCAATAACTAGTACTGCAACGATTAGTTTTTTAAAGATATATCATAAAATGGCACTCTAAGACCCCATCTATCATAACATTTTATTTCAGGTATATTCTACTCAAAAATATCTTTTAAATCTCTCATTTAAGTTCATAAAACTATTCTCAATTAATACTATAGAAACATGAAGTATTAAATCATTTAAATTAAGAAAATCTCAAAATATATGAACGATATCAATAGGGATTACTAAATAGGTTGTTTAAACTTGAAATACATTCAAATCTCTCTCTTGGAATCATAAAAAATGAATGGGTTTTTACTAAGAGACCAAACCAGCCAAATCTATAACTGATGCAGTCGGTTGACTAACATGCCCTATTCGGTTAACCAACTGTGCCAGGCTTCCAAATTAGTCGTTGGCACAACACTAGTTGGTTGACTAACCCTGCGAAGTCAGTTGATCGATTGGATCAGTGTGTTTTCAATTTCCACCATTTTATCTTCTGTCTCATTCGGTTGACCGACCCTTTCCATTTGGTTGACCGATTGGATCAGTGTACTCATTTTTTTACCCATTTCAGCTATTTTTTCAAATGGTTGACCGATTGCTTTTCTCGATTGACTGACTGAATCAGTAGGACTTTGTTTTAACCTCAAAACTCACTATTTTAATCAATCGAGCAATTGCTTTTCTCGGTTGACCGAATTAACTCAAAAACACAACCTTTTATACTTTAAAACACGTTTTTTAATTAAGTCAATTATCAAAATTATTTCACATAAGGAGTACATACAATATCTTATTTTAGGATTTTAAATTTATCACTTCTTATCATGACACTCATATAATTAACTCATTTTTAGTGTTGTGCATGATTCTAATTCGAGTTGCATTAAGAATATATAAATAAAGAGTTGTTTTCACCTCTTTTTTTTTTTTTTTTTTTCTTTTTTCAGTGTCTTCAAATTCTTCATATCTTTGTTATGTCTATCTTGTACCATTTATGTTTTCTTCATAAAATCTTCTTCTTAATTAAATGCATGGAACTCTAAATTTGAAATACTCGATAAAACCATTAGTTCCACAAAACACATCAATACTTAATTGTTCATTAAATCCTTAGGTTCAACACCATTAAAGAAATCAAACGAATAGAATGGAACCCAAATGTAAAGGTATTAACTTGATATTATAATATATATATATATATATATATATATATATATATATATATATATATATATATAGAGAGAGAGAGAGAGAGAGAGAGAGCTCATCAATTACTAATAAAAGAAATCATTTTTATATATATAGGAAATATTTTGCACATGTAAAGTAACAACAAATGATATTTGAGTTGATCGAGGATAATGTTATAGCTCATGCACCTAGTGTAGAAAAAAGATCAAAGAAAATGATAACAAACTCTAATGCTACCATTGCAACATGGAAGCACACTTCATAAACATTCAAGTACATTTCATATTACTAACACATCATTAATTATAGATACAAAGTTCAAATCGATATATCTGATGGAACAAACAATGCAACTTTTGTCATTTTCGATTGGGATTGTGAAAACTTTATTTGGGAAGATTGTAATGGACCGCTGCTATATTGATGTAAGTGCACTATTATTTACACTTAAAAAATTAATATGCATGTAATTTATGCCAATTAACTACCTTTGAAAAAATAACTAATATTATATATTTCGTTTATAAAAAATAGATCCTGGAGAAATGCTTGTTGTCAGTATATCAACAATCAAGAAATCTTACATATTTCGCTTATGTATAAAATATTACAATTTGAAAGATGGATAGAAAAACTACACAATTGTACACAATGTTTGCTCGATAGCTGAGATTCCAACAACCAAACAACACCGCTTGAAAATAATATATTCAAATACAAGTTTGGAATTCACATCAACACCACACACACACACGCAACAGTTATTACAGATATGATTAATATTATTCTATTGCGTATAAAAAAAAGTTCAACAAATGCATTATTAATATACATTTCTACAATATTGTTTGATCATTTGCAGACTGCTACAAAAGTCTCAAAATCCCAACTCGAAATTGTTGACATCAGCGACCATACCTCAACATTACAAAAAAAAAAAAAAATTAAAACAAATCAACACCTGGTGATATTGAACAAAGCGACGAAGGAAAATCAATTCTAAACTATGACACATCTTGGATTTTGTGAAAGCAGAGGAAGTAGAGAACGAGAAGAAAAGAAAACAAGTTTTCATTCCTACATCTCGAAATCCTCAAAATTCGTTCATTTTTTAAAATAGCTTTTAAGGATTTTTCTAGATGTCGATTTTGAAAACGTTGGTTGGGATGGAGTTTATGTTTGAAAATGAGTTTCCATTTAGCATGGGTTAAATAGTGTGCTGGGTCACTGAGATTTTAGAAATTCATTTTTTTATTTTGAAACGGTCCATGTTTTGACTCATAAAGGTCTTGTAACAAAGATTTTTTTTTTTTAAATTCGGGGATCAGTTATACTCGAGAAAGGTTTTAAGCACCCCAAGACACCCGTCTGAAGATGGTACTTGTACGATGAGGATTTAATCGCTCGCGTATTGACTTTACTCGCAAGCGCACGAGATTAAGTTTTAGTATAGTGATCATGAGATCGGATATCGTTCCCACAGGGACGTGTAACCTAATTGAATACCATGATTTTCGTAGCCTCATATTATCTCGATTTTTCAAGAATTGTTTGTATTTTAATTAACAACTAAGATAAATAACAACTATTAGGTTAGTTCTAAATATATTAATTACCTAGGTATTGATTTCTATCACGTAATACATATTTGACTTCGTTTAGTTAGCTATAACGGTGTTTATCCTATCTGATAATCTCTGTATCTATAATCTGTTTACTCCCTCTTCCAAGTATAAAGTGAACGAATATATGACTTCGCGTTGACGCCGAGGTCACCCTTAAACGTCGTTTTGAACACATAGTCACATGAGTTATGAACCAACGTTATGGATTGCATACGTTCTAACGCCCTCCTAAGTCGTTAGAACGTCGCGCTGTGTTTAACCTTAGTCCAAATCCGGGGTTACCTCTCCCGAGTGTCAACCCCGTATTCTCGGTTTATCATAACAAACATAATATTAAGAATAATGGTAAACACAATCAGATTTAGACAAACATCCATTAAAGTAACATATATTCAATCAAACTAGCATTACACGACTTACAGCAACACCTAAGTAATATTTGTCTACTACTATATGATCCTAGCCATACAACATACAAAACAAGAGTGGTTCAACATCATTAGATATGGAAAAGTAATTACAAAGATAAAAACAAGAGAAGAACGATCAAATCTGAAAGTGAAACGGTCTACTGTCGCTAAGTATCGCTCCGCAAATGTTTCGTCTTCGTCCAAATGATGAACCTCATCCTTAATCTCTCAAGAATGGCTAAAGAACACTATATTAGGGTTAGGAACATTCAACAACAAGTTTCAAACGTGGGAGAGTGGTATTTATAGGCCTAAAGTTTCAAAAATATCTAAAAGATATTTTTCTCTGTGCAGAGCTGACCGTCTAGGCGGTGGTTTTCTCCGCCTAGGCGGAGGTTAAGTCGGTTTGCTTTCTGCCTAGGCGGTGGTTTCTCCGCCTAGGTGGTGGGCTAGCACAAAACATTCGAACTGTTTTCCGCCTAAGCGGTGGTTTCTTCGCCTAGCCGGTGGAGCAACTCTCAACTTTCTGACGGTTTTCCACCTAGGCAATTGTTTTCTCGCCTAGGCGGTGGACTGCACTCCAACTCCCCGACCCTTCTTCTCCTAGGCAGTGGTTTCCTTGCCTAGGCGATGGTTTTGTTGTTCTTGAAACCTTATTCTCTCATATTTTCTTTACTGTTTTTCCACCGTTTTGCTCGTTTGTCATTTGTTTATGTCCCTATACCTGATTTATATAAAAACAACTAAAACGCAAATTAAACATAAATAAAACACTCGAAAACTGGGAATTTCGACTTAGAAGTAGATAGTTATTTTACACCTATCAATACTTCAGTCTAAATATATGTTGATAGCGAATTATTTGTCGCTACAATACCGCAAGTGTACGAGTCAAGTTTTAATAGAATAGGGAAAGTAGGGGATGTCATATCCACAGATATTGGTTTAAATTGTCATTAAGTACCACAAATGTTCTAGGGGCTTGATTTCATCTCGTTATTTTTATGTTATCCTATTAAGTAATTATTACCTAATTCTATTCATTCAATAATCAAGGTTCCTGTGCAATTGCTCTCTAACTACCTCTCCCAAGCGTCAAGTGAGAGAATATGTAAACACTTCAATACTGATATCCCTATCGAGTATTTTGGTGAAAATATTCGTTAAATCCAACCTTATAGATTATGCAAGCTCTAAATATCTCATGATCTATTAAAGCTTACGTTGTGTTTAACCAGGTCCGAACCCGAGATTACCTCTCCCGAGTGTCAAATCGCAAGTTCTCAATTCAACCAAAATATCATGTGGAAGCATAAATTGAGAGCATTATAAAGATAAACACAATTGAATAACGATTCTAATTGATCAATTTAGAACTCGATTACTTTCTGGTTTCACAAAATCCTAAATTCCCAACTAGATTACTTAGGTGTTAATTTCCTCTTAGACTCACAACAACCTAAATTATGCACTCCCAATTTCAATTACGAATTCAACCTCTTCCAAGTATAAAATTCGTAACCTAAATTCATATAATTCATTGGCCACATGAATCAAACACATTAAGCACAAGAGATGCATAAAATGGAATTAAAACTAACAATCAACAAAATAGTCTAAACATGATTTAAAACAAGACTACATCAAGCTCTAGATTAAAGTACGAACACAAAACAGATAGATCCAAAACTAATCTTTTCAAGAAATCCATGGATGCAAACATGTTCAACACAATATCCATAAATACAAAAATCAATCAAGATTAAGGAGAAGAAAAAGGTAGAGAAAATCTTATTGTGGGTTTGAGCTCCAAATATTCAATCCCAAGTGCCACCAATAGTGTTTTCTTCTTCAATCTCGCATCAAAACTCCATCACCCGGTGTTTTCTCGCCTAAAATCACCTCAAATGTTGATTTCCTCTTCCAAAATCATCTCCCCATGGTTTGAGCTTAAGGTCGTATTTATAGGGGGGTCAAAAATTAGGATTTTCGGGTAAAAAGATGACACAACCCGATGGGACCACGCTGCAGTACATGTTTTTGTACGCTGCAGTGCACTATGGTTAGTAGCAAACTGCCAAAAACGCGTTGTAGTGCGGTTTTGGCAGATCCAACACCTGTTCGTATTTTTGTCTTAACTTTCTCGTCTGAACTACAATTGAGGTGATTCAAAAAGTTGTGGAAAGATAAGAAGTCGATCTACAACTTCAATGTTTTAAGTTTTTCCAAAATCAAATTGAACCATTGTCAAAATTGGCCTTGAAGTTACAGCACCTACACGCATTTTGCACCGTTTCTCCCATTTATTTGTAATTCTACAAAACACAATAAAAACACATCAAACTAACAAAAATGATTCAAAACACACAAATATTTGAACCTAAAAGTATTTAATTTGCTAGTAAATAAACTAGATGTTCATGTTTAAACAAACTCCAAGTAATTTTGTTTGATTTTGTTTAACAAAATAATTCTCATTTTTAAGTTTTTGACATTTTTATGCATTTCTTAAGTATGGAAAGCAAATAAAATAACTGTCTATTGGCAACAACATATAAAACAAATTGAAATAAAAATATATTTTTTTTGTATAATTTGACGACCGAACCTTATAAAGGTTGCTTACGTATCCCAGTTTTCACGGAAAATCAAGTCAAAACATAGTTCATCTATTCAAGATGAATTGATTTTATTTAGATAGGTGACCAAACTCGTACGTGGGTAGCCTACATATCTCAGATCGTTAGGAATCAGGTCAGCACGTAGTTCATTTATGCAGGGTGATTGATTTTTGTTTTGATTTTATTATAAGACAAGGACATGAATCATACAATGATATGTGGATATTGATTTTGTCAAGAACACTGCAATCGAACTCACTTGCTAGGCAAGTTTAGTGCTTATGTTTGAGTTGTTAGTTAAAAATAAAGAAAATACATAGTATATATGCTAGTCCTACTCGTAACTAAGAAAGACAGAAACGTTTTGAAAGAAGGTGCACACATATCCTTAAAAGAATAGAGGGTCTCCCTTTATCTTGATTTTTTAGCCACAAGGGTCTCGACGAGACCCTTGTGGCTAAAAATTCAGGATAAAAGTGTCAATCCACGAGCCTGAAGACTTAGTGTCAGGCTGTGATCAAGATGTTTTACAGTAAAGTAAAGCCATTTATTAATAGTTAATGGTTAGTGATTAGCAGTTAATGATTTGATTTGAGCTTTGGAGTTCGGTTTGATGTGTTCATGAGAGAATCATAGATATTATGCACAACTTATGGTGTGATAGATGTTTTGTCATAATCCTCACATGTTCTTAACATGTTCTTGGATGCTCAGGTTCCTCACATGTTCTTATATGTTCTTGAATAATTGTTGACATAGTTTGATGATTTTGACATGCTTTTAACGTTTTTTACTTAATTATTTGTTATATATGCTATGTATATGAAATATAAGTTTAAGAACTACATGAACGTGCTATGCACAAGTAAAATAACTATATTTAAGACAATAATGAAGGATGTTCAATAAACATACTTAGCTTAGAGGAGTGGTCTTTCCCTAAGCGTATCTTTATTCTCCTTCTTTAGATTTTCTCGGTTGTTTTCAACTTCTTGAGAGGAAGCAAGATCCTTAAGAACTCCTTCGGGATGAAATTTCATCAGAATCTTGAGGTGTTTTGAGAAGGGAAGTCTTGAGAAATCTCAAGACCTGAGAACATAGAACGAATCTAAAGAGAGAAGCTCTTCATTCTAACCCTTGAAATTCGAAAAATGAGCCTTGTATTTATAGGCTGGGAGGTCTGCGCATTGGCCAATGCACAGACCATCCCTGGATGTTCCTTAGGGTTTGTTTGGCTTAGGGGTCATCCTTTTATGCCTTAAGGTTGGATGGTTTTGGGCAAATTTGAAAGATATGCTAAGATCTTCAAAGATTTGGTACTGATTACCAAATTTTTAAATATCTAAGGGTAATTATTGGCAATCATTGCTCATGATTGACAATCATTAGTCATCAATAGCACTCAAAAGATATGATTGGTTACAAATAGCTCATTTAACGCATGATGGTACCCTTTTTCAGTTTGGTTTGGTGGCTAAAAATTGGTTACTTGCACTATTTCGGTTTGGTTGCCATAAATGCTTTTAAGGTGAATTGAATCTAGTCTTCAAATGTCATTTGACAATTAATGTTTGACAATGACACTTGAATGCCTTCCAATGGGATTGATTCAATTTAATTTGCCTTGTAACGGGTAATCACATTTCAAGTATTTCGATTTTTCTAAGATATTTTGATCAAAATATCTAGGTGACTTGAATGTGGTCTTGACATGTCATCCCAAGCATTTAATACTTGATGGGATGAGCATTTAATGTCTCATTAAATGCATGCTAGGTGGCGAATCAGATCGGTTGGATTTGATAATCGTTTGTTACTTCTTAAGTAACTTGGTTCCCTTCCTTATATATTTTGTAGGAAATATCTTGGGCTTTATTGTAAGTCATGACTTCAGTTTGGTTGATTTTGAACCGAGTCTTAATCCTTAGTTACTTTGGGTAACTTGGACTTGTCATGGCACTTCTTTGGTTTGATCAAGGTCTTTAGTTTGATTTATGAAGATTAGTAATTTAAACAGATATTTAGAAAAATATTTTTGGCGTCAAATAGGTGAAACTGGTGATAGTAAATGTTTCAAGGTCAAAGTATGTAACAGAGTAAATTGGTGAAAAGTCTTATAGTTGAAGGATAGTAACTAATTTTTATTCATATCAAAGGTAAATTGATGAAAATCAACTTCTAATAATATCATCTTCGTCTCCCTTTAACTTTAGGAATTTTAAGGTTGACTCGAAACTTTTACTTGACTGAATTTAGAAAAATTTGACAGTTTTATGTTTTTCTTATTTTTTGTGGTTTTTTGTATTATCCAGTGTGATCTAAGTTAAAAATTCATTTCCTTTAAATCCTAGTTTGAAGTTTATCTGAACTTGTACTTTGAATTCGACACTGACTGGGCAGAAAAAAATGCGGTGTCTACAAACTATTTAGACAATGAATTTAAAGGCCCTCACGATATCATCCAAGACTTCACCAGACATCCCATAGAAAAAAAATAAAATAAAAAAAATCTCTGATGACGATCTTTTCTGATGGACAAATAATTTCTTCACAGGAGCAACAAATTAAATAATATAATATTTGTCCTACCTTAGAATTTTATATATATATCTTCATAACGATACAATAAATTTTCTTCATAATTGTTTTGACATTTAATCATTTACAAATACTACATTCATTATTTATTTATTTTCACATAATAATGTTATGCCTTTTGTTGTTTAGTTTTACAACAAAATCATGCAATAAATACAAATACACAACATCAAAATTAACAACAAATCATTTCTTAAAAAAAAATGAAAAATAACCAAATATCAATATTAAACGCCATCGGTTAAAATATCATTTTCTAACACTTTATAATAACATTATTAACATGTTATAATAATGTTACTTACAAATTTTTTTTTACCGAAATAATTGGACATAATTTCACTAAAATGTGATCTTTCTCTAATTATAAACACAAATAAAATTTTGAATTTTATCACTCACATAACTTTAAAATCAAAATTATATTGAATTAAAATTTTATCGTTTTATCCAATATTAAATAATACTCACACTTTCAACAACAAAAACTAAAGCTCTCATAATATTAATTCAAAAAATTATATAACCCACAAAAAATATTTTTAACACTCCAAATTAAACATACTTCACCCACAAAAATAAAAATAAAACCAAAAACATTACCAATTGCACTAAATAATAAAAAAAATTCTCTAAAACATAACAAATACAAAATTAATTTTAAATATTCAAACCAAAAAACCCATGAAATTATTTTTAAACCTGTGGTTAGTGCGTGCAAAAACATAGTTGTCAATAAATTGAAAGACTAAACGGTATTTCTATAAAAATAAATTTTTAAAATTTCTTTTATAACATAGGAGGACACAATAATTTAAAAATAAAATTAGAGAATCTATATATTTTTTTGGAAAAATCTCAAAGAAAATAAATATATTTATCTCTAAAATAAATTTATGAAAATACTACCCAACCTGTTTCTTAATTTAAGGTGAAATTACACTTTTGACTCTATAATTTTGATCACATTTTTATATTTTTTGATAAATTTAATCAGTTGTATTTAAACCCTGTGTTTTATAATACTTTTAATTTGCCATTCAATTAATTTTTTCTATTAATTATTAAATGAATGGAAAATGATCATGTGCACTACACAACACAAAATTTAGGGATAAAATAGGTAAATTAAACTGCACATGACAAAGTTTAATAGTAAAACATCTAAATTAATTTTTTTATTTTTTTATTTTTAAGGGTAAAATAGATAAATCAAAACAAATTTAGAGGTAAAATAGGTAAATAAATAAAATAATTTGGTTTACCTATTTAACCCTTAAATCTGGTCATGTGCAGTGCGCATGATCATTTTCTGTCTAATTTAATAGAAATACAAATTTAAAAACATTGTAGAACATACAGATTTGAAGTGCGACAGACTACAATTAGCAGATAACATAAAAATATGGTTAAATCTAAGGGTGTGTTTGGTTGGATGAAAAATGGATGGAAAAGAAAATAAAAAAAAAAAAAAAAAAAAAAATAGGGCAAAAAAAAAAAAAAAAATAAAATTTGTTTGATATGGATGGAAAATGAGAGGGAAAAGAAAATAGTAAGAAAAATGTACAATTTTCCAAATATTTTTTTCTACACAAATTTGGGATGAAAAGGAAGGAAAGTGGGGGATAATATGTAAAATTACAATTATACCATTAATAATAGAATTTTTAATTTATTTTTATAATATATAAGGGTAAAATAGTAAATTATATTAAAGTGAATTATTTTTTCTTAACGAAACAACACTTGAAAAAATGATTTTTCATTCTAAAGATAATTTTTTATTTTTTTTTATTTTTCTTTTCCTTTTCGTTTTCTATTTTAATTTTACTTTATGCGTGCGTGTAAATAATATGGTATATGCCATTGACCTTTCCTATTATTTTGCACTATACCAAATACATCTTCTGTCATTTTGTGAATATTAGAGACCTCCCATATCTTTTTGCTCAAACACCACTAACCACTTACATTCCTTTGGACAAAATTGACCTTATGTGATTTTTAAAAAAAATCATTAGAACCCATATATTTTAAAATTATATTTTTTATCCTTAACTTTTTAAATAATTATATTTACCTCTCATCACCACCTAACTCCCATCGCCACCGCCACTGCCATCGCCCAACTCCCACTGCCCATCGCCACCTTCTACCGCTGCCACCACCCACCATCCTCTGCCACCTCCTACTGCCGCCACCCAACACCACCTCCCACCGCCCAACTCCTATCGCCACCACCCGCTGCCACCTACCACCACCCACCGCCACCGCCCACTGCCGCCACCACCAACCCCTACCATCATTGGAGAGAGAGAAAAAGGGTTAATGAAAAGATTATTTTTTTTTAATGAAAAGGTTGAAAATATATATATATATATATATATATATATATTTTAAATGGGGGTGGGTAGTGGCGAAGTGTGGTAGTGGTGGGTGGCAGAGGGTGGGAGGTGGTGGCGGTAGTAGGAAGTGGCGAAGGGTGGTGGGAGGTGGTGTTGGGTCGGTGGTGGCGAAGGAAGGCGGTGGGAAGTAGTGGGAGGTGGTGGGTGCGGTGGTTGGAGGTGGCGACAAATATATATAAATTAAATGGTTATTTATGTATTTTAATTTTTTATTATTTAATTATTTTTTAAATAGTCAAGGGTAAAATTGGTATTATAATAAAATTTTTATTATTTTTTAATTAATAAAAGAAGTAAGTGGTGTTTGAGTAAAAAGATAAGGAAGGTCTTTAGTATTTACAAAATAACGGGGAAGTATCTGGTATATATCGGTGAATAGGGGTGTTCAAAAAAATCGACAAACCGAAAAACCGAACCAAACTGATAAAAAAAAACCGAAAAAAATCGTCCCTGCATATAAAAAAACAGCCATGATCGGTTTTTTACAGGCAAAAACTGCAGCACCGGTTTGGTTGGCTGGTTTAGGGATCTTGAACCGCGGTGTAAACCGCGCTGAACCGGAGACCCCTAAAACGACGTGGTTTTAGGGGTCTTGTATATATATCAACGCATGAGTGCAAAAACCCTAGCCGCCTCACTTCACTTCTTTCCCGATTTCCTCCCTTCGCAGCTCCACTTCTCTCCCGATCTCCTCCCTTCCCCAGTTGACATACGGTTCAAAAACAAACCGGAAAAACGACACGGTTCATCTGATCCCTAGAAAACCCTAACAAGCGAACAGTGTGGTATTGGAGGGACGTAAAGGAGCAAATTTTAAAGTAATGTCCAGCGCATTAGCCCTCTTTCTTCCGCCGGCGATTTCTCCTCCTCCGGCTCTCTCTCTACGTTTCACTCGATTCTCTGTCTTTCACTCTCCTCCGTCTCTCTCTGCAACCTGTAAGCGCGAAATTTGTTATTCAATTTCAATTTTTTTAATTATATGTTAATTATGAGTTATTTTCTCTGCTGCAATTCTTACGGCATGTTTGGTTGGATGCAGTGGAATCGTATTACCATGGAATGGAATTGAATTTTGAATAGACTCTATCTAAATTTTGATTTCATTCCACGAGAATTCGATTCCATTATCTCCAACCAATGCCGTTAGCCTAGCGTTTAGTTTACGTACCTTAGTAATGAAATTTTTCGTCTTTTCTGATCAGAAACCCCATGCCTATAGTTTATATATCTTGAGGTAGAACCATTTCCTTTTGTTATACATATGTATATGCTTTCCAGTTTCCTATTTACAGTTGCTTCACTTGCAAGCAGAATTTGCATTCGCAGCTTGGAATTTGCTTTCATTCTTCTTCTTTTAATGTATAAAAATCAAAATCTATGGATTAACCGTTTTGATCATAATATTATTTTTCTTTTTGTAGTTTAAAATTTTGCAGTGTTGTTGGTAATTAAGTCTGGTTATTGTGAAACTAGACAGACAATTTGGGATCAACATCTAGAAGATTATTTCCCGTGACAAAGGCACAGAAAATGTCAACCATGGCATCTGTAAGTTAGTTTAGTTTTTATACCATTCATTTCGACAATCATATAGTATACATATTTATACCCATGCAAGTAAAAAATCTTATATATAGTTTGTTGTTCTGTTTCTGTCATGCTAAATATTGTCTTGTGGGACAGAACAAAGGAAAGGTGGGGGGGAGCCTTAAGCAACAATTAGCAAAAGAATTTGAAAAATCTCTTAGAGTGACAGTTCCCAATGAAGTGGATGTAGAACCTCTCATGGCTGCTTGCGATCCAAGATTTGGTGATTACCAATGGTATTCATACTTTGCAAATCTTTGAGCTAAAAGTTCATTGTCTTTTACGGTACTTGCTCATCAAGAGCAACACGACTTTTAACTGATTTTTTTGTGGGTTTTCGATTAGATTTCACAAGCTTTTCTAGCAATCCATTTTTTCTGTATTCCCCCAATATGGCTGATTGAGGAACTCTTTCTATGCACAGCAACAATGCCATGGGTTTATGGAAGAAAATTAAAGGCAAGGGCACCAGTTTCACGGGTCCCCAACATCTTGGACGGGTATAATAGTTGGCATTCGCTTCTTTTTTTTTCTCCGGTAATTCTGTATTTGTTCTAGGGAAACTGAATGGCATAGTGATTTGTGGGGTAGACTGGTAGACTTCATTATGATGATCCTATCATCACTAGTGCTCTTCTCATTTTCAGTCCATTATGGAAAATCTCTCGAATTCAGAGATGATAGAGTCATGCACTGTGGCTGGCCCCGGATTTGTGAATGTTGTATTGGCAAGGCAATGGATAGCGACGGTGTTTTCTCTTCCTTAGATTTTATGTATGATTAAAAAACTATTTTATTTAATTTGATCATCTCATTTGCTAAATAATTTTTTATTGTTTTTACACAGAGCATTCAGAAAATGCTTATAGATGGGATAGAAACATGGGCACCTGTGCTTCCAGTCAATAGGGCTGTAGTTGATTTTTCCTCGCCTAACATTGCCAAAGAGATGCATGTTGGTCACCTGAGATCAACTATAATTGGGGATACTCTAGCTCGCATGCTTGAGTTTTCATGCGTTGACGTTCTTCGAAGAAACCATGTTGGCGATTGGGGTACACAGGTATATAGAATATCCCCACTCCGGAAATATGTATTTTTCACTGTGAAAACTGAAAAGCTATCTGTATGTACAACGTTTCTTCACTATTTACCTCTTCCTTGGGCATATGAACCGTTGGCTGATTATCCATATATTGGTTTTTCGGGTAGATTTTACATTTTTGTCAGACAACTGGAATTCTTCCTCGCTTTCTCAAACCGACTAGAGATGTTCAATGTCTGATTCATAATATTTCTGTAATCATTCTAATGTTCCCATCTAAATAAATCATGTATCTGCTTTGTCAAAGATGTGACTCAAGATTTTTTTTAATCATTGGAATGCCCTAAGAAATGTTTGTTTCTGCTTTTTTACGATTATCATTCAAATGGAAACTTATGAAGATATTACCATCACTTAAATGTATGAAGTATCATATGTCACCGGGATATTTTTTATTCTATATTTACCAAGTCTCTGTGTGCTATATATATTCTGCAGTTTGGTATGCTGATTGAGTTCTTATTTGAAAAGTTTCCTGACTGGGAAGTTGCAAGTGATCAAGCCATTGGAGATCTAGAGGTGAGTTACAAAATTATAAATTTGAAATGGCATGGTTTTTCAGTGTTCCAGAGGATAATTGAACACGATCTTTTGTTTTTTCCACTTAACTCCGGATATTATACCTATGGCTGACTGACTGTCATTTTCTCTTCCCACCTTCTCTTGGCTCATGGTTCAATTAATTTCATGTGTAAAAGATGGATAAAACGATGCTTTTGTTTTTTTCACGCCATAAAAAGAGAAATACAATGCACCAGATCCAACATTGCAGTGTCTGAAAAGGGTCAAATAGATTGATGCATGCAACCTTATCTCTCATTTGTGTTTCATAGAAAACTGTTCTGATTGGTTCGGGACTGCTGGAGCAAGGTGGTTCAGAAAAGCCTCAAACCTAGTTTTATAATCCACTGTTTTTTCCCACCCTGGAGTAGTTTGAGGCTTGAACATATTGAGTTTAGGAGTTTTCCTCCATAAATTCACTCTTAATATGAAACCACTTTTTTAAGTACAAGGTAAATTAAACATTGTCATTAAGTTCTTTTTTTTTTTTTTAAATAAATTATTCCCAACTCCTTCAAATAAATTTGATTCCGTAAATTACCCCTAAATAAATACATAACCTATTTTTCATTTTCCCCAATCTCTTTCTTTGTACTCCCCCCCCCAACTATAGCCATTGCCTCGCCTCGAAATTTGCACTGCTTGCTCCGCTGCTATCATCACCATCACCACCGAAGCAACTATGGCCACAATCTCCTACATATATAAAGCAAGGGCAGTTTTGGAAAGAAATTATTTTTGTGGTTTTGGCATGAGTTTAATATGGTTAGTCCTTAAAAATGTGTTTTTTTAAGGTTGTGTTTGGGTAAGGGATTTGTGAAATGAAGGGTTTCAAAATCCTGGATTTTGAAATCCTTTCATTTCACAAATCTCTTGTTTGGGTAATTGTTTGAGTTTAAATATTTGAACTGGTAATTTTAACGACAAATTTATAGGAACAAAATAGAATTTATGGGGAAAACACAGAATTTATGGGAACAACAAATTTTTGAGAACAAAACGACATTTACAATTCCAAAATTCAACAACAAATTTATGGGAACAAAACAGAAATTTGTTTTTTTATTTTTTATCCCATTTCTGGAACATTAAAAAAAAAATAAAAAAATAAAAAAAATAACGCGAAGAAGAAGACGACTGATTCTCACCACCGCCAAACACAATGACGTTCGAAGAAATCCAAGAACAAATTCGAAACCGAAATCGAACATGTTGTTCGATTTTGAAAACGAAATAGAAATCGAAATCACTCGAAGATCGGCGAAGAAAGAAGAAGAAAAAGACGAAATCGATTTTGATTTTGAACCCTATTTCGAAATCGACATCGATTTTGTTTTTGAAATCGAACGTGTTGTTCGATTTCGAAAACGAAATCGAAATCCCTCAAACATTGGCGAAGAACAAAGAAGAAGACGACATTGACGACGAAGAAGATGAAATTGATTTCGAACCATTTCGATTTTGAAATCGACATCGATTTTGTTTTTGAAATCGAATGTGTTGTTCGATTTCGAAAACGAAATCGAAATTGAAATCCCTCGCGAAGAACAAAGAAGCAGAAGACGAAATTGAAGAAGATCGTCGCGAGAAGAATCGACGGTCGTCTTCAGAACTGTTGCGTTGAAGGAGTTAGTCGTCGTCGGTGGTCGCGAAGGGAAGGGGGCTCGTCGATCGTCGTGTAGGTCTGTCGTCGTGAGGAGAAGAAGTAGATGAGCGCTCAGGTCAATCGCGATGGAGAAATCGTGAAATCGTCTCTGGGAAGGAATTGGCAAATGACACCCCTCTCAAAAGTATTTCCAAATCCCTTCTTTCACCCATAAAAGGATTTCACAAGTCCCTTCCTCTTAAATCCAAACAAGGGATTTGCTAAAAGAGGATTTCAAAATCCTCTCCCCAAATGAAATTCCTCTTACAAATCCTCTATCCAAACACAACCTAAACTTTAGGAGCCCCCCCCCCCCCCCCCCAAAAAAAAAAAAAAAAAAAAAAAGAAAAAAAAAAGCACCCCTCAAATTTATGCTATAGATGATTTTTCTTATACACATTTAAAACCAGGAATATATTATAAAGAAAGGACATTATGGTGGCGTTTGGTAACCGTTTCTGTTTCCATTCCAGCAATGGGATGAGAATTTTGTTTCCTTCTTGGGAGTAGAATCGCATTTGGTAATGATAATTTTTTGTTTTTGTTTTGGGAAGAGAATCGTGTTTGGTAACGATTTTATCCTAAAATCAATTTTTTTTTTTTTTTTTTTGTTTTGGCCGGGACGGTGACCGGCAGGTGGTTGACTGTGGTGGAATGCCGGAGGTGACCGGAGATGGCCGGCGGCGGCGGACGAACAGTAACATATATTGGGAATGAAATGGAAATAATGAGAAACAATTTTTTTTTGTTTATCATTTCTTAAGAAAAAAATGGGCACAATTCCTAAATGGAAATGGAATGGGAATGAGAACAAAAATTACTAAACACTATTCCTAAACAAAATTCCCAAAAATCTGGGAATGGAATGAGAATTTTTGAAATGGAAACACTTACTAAACGGGGCCTATATTTTTGACCCTTTAACTTTGACATTTTAAGTGTTACTCTATCTTTCGGGTGTTTCACTTAAGACCCTATATCTTTAAATTTATTTTTAAATGGTCCTTACCTGTGTAAATTAGCTGTTCCATTTGACGGAGAATGATCAGTGCAATGCACATGGAGGGACTCAACTTCTCTTTTCGATTCCTTCTCCTTAGCCCTTAGATCCTCTCCAACTGCACCAGCCACCTACACCTCACTGCCTCCTCCTCTTTGCTCACTCTGGTAACCCTCCCATCCATGAACAAGTCCCTGTAACCCCCCCCCCCCCCCCCCCCCCATGAATAGAATTTGTTGTCCTCTCAAACTTTGCTCAAAGTTTTATGTATTGTTTGAATATGTTTTGTTTTACTATATTACACTTATTGGGAAATGTCTGTTACTTTTTGAATTTTGAATATGTGGTTGAGAAGAAGTTTAGTTTGAGAAAATGATAAAGTTTGTTTTTTAAAAGTAGGGGTGGATGCAGTGAGGGCCTAGTAGGGGCGGTGAACCCCTTTCAACTTTCTTATCTACTAATTTTTTTATTTTTTTTTATATGAAAGAATGGGTCTTTATAGCCCCCAATGAAATAAGAGATTTTTCAGAGCCTTAGCCCAAGAAGCTCGAGTCCCTACTTTTACTTTTTCTTCAGCTTCTTTTTTTATTTCTTCCTCAAAACTTAAGTGTTGATTCACCAATAAAAACTTCTTTTGTTATTGAAAAAAGAAGATTAGTGCTCCTGGCTCCTAGGTTATATTCTCCAGATACCCTATTGTAAACATCTTAAACACTTGACAAATAAAACAGTTGCACCAAAGATAATATTCTTGCTGCTTTGCAAAATTGAGATTTAACAAGATTCAACCATTTTTTAGAACATCTATTTTAACAAAAGCAATAATTGTAATGGATATTTTTAATATTTTTTATGCAGTTATATTAAACTAGCTTATCTATAATTAATATTTGTTTTGAAGATCCCCCCTCTAAATGAAAATTTTAGATCCGCCCCTGTTAAAAAGGAAAGTGGGCGGTTCTTTGGGGGCATCCTAAAAAGGAATCTTGGATAGTTATTTTGGGATGAAAGAAGTAGTATTCTAATCGAACCATATTTTGTATATAGTAACATTTTTCAAAAATATTTTTTCAGCTGATATTGAATGAACAAAGATCAATTACAATGGGATAGCTGAGGCGAATTTTTTAGGTTGCTATTTGTTTTATGTCTCATATGTTTCGGATTTGACATATTTTGTTGTGGTTACATTAATTCGACAAGTTACTACTTAATATAAGTTGGTCAATATTGGTGCAATGAATATTGAACTATTTTGCATGTTTATGTATTTTAAACTATTTTTCCCTTTTTCTATTTATATTTATGCATTTTAAATTATTAAAATATAAAATTCATGATACCTATGCCCCAGGCCTTGGGTCTTACGCGTCACTATTTACAACTTTTGTCTCCCATTTATTGGAAGCCTCTTTCCATGGTTTGAAGCTTTGCACCCATGACTTACAGATCACAATGAAGTTACATAGTGCTCATGGACGCCTATGTTTTTCACTACCATAACTTAGCAAAATAAGGTTTTCCTGCACTGTAAGGTGCTTTCTTCAATTGAGCTTTGGAAGCTATATTAAATGATAAATGATAAAAGATAAAGATACACCTTTGGCTCAATTATTTTTAGGTCTTAGGGGCTAGGATCCTCTGTGGTGTTCTTGAAGACAACACATTTTCTAGAAAGCTTGTACTTTATTGGAAAAATACTTCTTTTTCTTTTTTTTGGTTTTCTAATTTAAGGTTTTAGAAATTTCATATTAAATTAAGTTCAATTTAAAAACGTTAGGAATATGAAACAATTGGGTTGGCAGTTATTTGAAGAAGTGGATGGATATTTACTATTTAGGAAGTTGGTTAGTGCAGGTTTTTGGGTTAGAGGAATTTCTTCTTCCATCTATCTCCTTGTCTTTTAAGTGGGGAAATGGATTTTATATATAAAAATATAATTGTTTTTTGTGCATATACATCACATCGATTTGCCTTGGCATGATTTTCATTCTTTTGCTTGCATAGATTCGATAAGAGAGAAAAAAATTTCAGATGCGATTTTTTCTTGTTACTTGTTGACATGGCCTTTTTCTAATCCTTCTTATAAACGGAGACTGAAAAAAGTGTGCATACGGCATGAGAAAATTACTTGGCCAGTTGGCCTCAATCTGATGCCTTTTCATTAACATTTATTGTATTCCTGTCTATTTGGTAATAAATTTAAGTGTTGCTTGTTTTATGAAAGGAAATTAGAAAGTTTGGTGCCTGTATTTTGTTGTTTTGATTTGGTTGATCCATTTTAGGCATTCTATAAAGCCTCAAAGCAGAGATTTGATAGTGATCCTGGCTTCAAAGAGAGGGCCCAGCAGGCAGTGGTCAGTCTTCAGGTAAATTTATGTTCATGGTTTATGCACCCTAAGATGACTTGTATAATTTGTTCACCAATGATTTTTTTTTTCATTGTCTTCTATGGATTAAATAATAGGGTGGTGAAGAGAAATATCGCAAAGCATGGGCACAAATATGTGAAGTGAGTCGCCGTGGATACGAAAGAGTTTATCAGCGACTTGGGGTTCACTTGGAGGAAAAGGTATCGTCATGAATTTAAAATCTTTTCATATAGTTGGCATGTCCATACTCCACAATCACGGGGATGCAAATTAGCTTATCACTGACTGAGCAGTGCATTGTGGTGCCATAGTTATTCATGTTCTGAGATGACCATACGAGATGTGAGAAATCATATGATACTACGCAGATTTTCCTTGAATCTCATAATTCTGTCTCTGTCCATAGATCTATAAAAATAATTTTTGGTGCAGTTGGTCTTTTAATATAATTGTTTGACCAATTAAAATTTTCACCCTCAGTTGGACGTTTTATTTGACTTACATCACTAGCTGTTTTCAAGACAGAGAAGCACATGCATATGCATTTCATGGTCTTCTTTTCTCGCAGGGAGAAAGTTTTTACAATCCATATATTCCTGGGGCTTTAGAGCTGTTGAACGAGAAGGGATTAATTGAGGAAAGTGAAGGCGCCCGCGTGATCTTTATTCAAGGGAAGAAAATACCTCTTATTGTTGTGAAGAGGGATGGTGGTTACAACTATGCTTCAACTGATCTTACCGCCTTATGGTTAGTTTTCCTAGAAGTTCAGAGTTGATGATTCCTTTGTGTCTGTCAGTTGGATATTTTTCCTTAATTGATTTCGTTCATGTTATTTGAAAAGTCACTGCATAATCTATTTATAAAGAGCATACTAATATCAAGATTTACCTCAATGGCTTGAAACAGTGCATTCTAGTCTCTTGTACGTGTGATCTGAAGACAATAAGTTTAAGATCATAATCTCTTTCTGATATTGTTGTGACACTGAGTTAAGAATAACTAAACTTATTTTGTATCATATGTGTGCCTTTTCACCAGCAACTTATATTATTTATGGCATTGTTTGATTAGATTTTTTTTTATTATTGATATGGATTAATTAGGACTGGATGTAACTTTTCTAGAATATTAAGACTTAAGAGACTATAAATGTAATTCCGAGTAATTTGGGAAGTAATTAAACATGGAGATATATATAGGCCTTTACTCTTTAGTGGAGAGGGGGGAAGATATGGGTGTGTATTTATAATCTTGTGAACAAGAGAAAGGAGAATAATTGCAAAGGAGTATTCAAGTATAAAAAGTGCTGGCACTTAAATATATTGCCGTGTTGTAATGTATATCAAATTCTTCAGAGATATTGGTTTTTCTTTTTACATATCCCATTCACTTTAGAAGGGGAAAAAAAAAAAACAAGGTAAGGAGTTTTAACTTGAGTGATGGATCAAATGGTGAAGCTGTGTCAGATTATGATGAAAATTTATTATTTTATTCTGTGGATCATGTTCTTGGCATCTATCTGTTTTAATCTTCATTAGGTAAGTGGCGTGATCAACAATATGCTCCTAGTCTCTTTATAAAGAATAATTGGTTTTTATTATTTTTTTGTCTGCATTCAGTTGATCCTATTTTATTCTATGTCCGATTTATGAATTGGATTGGGTTGATGTTATTATTCTTGTTGACACCATGCTGTGTGGAGTTCATTCTTGATTCTACAAGTTCATATAAAATTGGTTGAGACACATGGGTTGGTTTGATCATATATGTATTTCAGTTAAGTTTCAAGATTTCTATTGTATATTTAGGCTTGGGTCAGGATGTGATAGTAATATTAAAGCGTGCATCTTTTTATCTATAGGTATCGGCTTAATGAAGAAAAAGTTGAGTGGATAATATATGTTACTGATGTTGGCCAGAGGGAACACTTTGAAATGGTATTCAGTGTAAGTATCCTGTTTTCTAACTAGATAGTGATGCCTTTGCACCACCTGCCTTTTTGCCCTTTATTACTTTGTGGGGTATAAGACTTACAGGTGATGCTATTTCAATGGGGTTTTTAATGTGAGTTTGGGTTTTTCTGTATTTTTTCTTCAGGCTGCCAAACTTGCAGGTTGGCTTCCGGCAGAAGATAACAAGTACCCTAAAGCTAGCCACGTAGGCTTTGGTCTTGTTCTTGGTGAAGATGGAAAGAGATTTCGAACTCGTAGTACTGAAGTCGTTCGATTGGTTGATTTACTTGATGAAGCCAAGAGTCGGTGTAAAGAAGCTCTTATTGAACGAGGTATAACCGTGGTTTTTATATTAGTTATTCTCTTACTCTTTGATATGATTATTTTTTTTTCACTTGGAACGAGTTTTCTACTATGTTGCTTTTCATTTTTCTTCCATGTTTCTTTTATTCCCAAATCCCAAGATAGCAAATCTTTTACTTATTTTCTAAATCCATCCACTGGATCTTGTCATGGATAGCCGGCAGTTGTAAAGGGCGCGCCCCACAGGGGCGGGGTGCACCCAAATCGCCCCTGGGCGATGGGGGGGGCGCAATACACATGGGGCGTACGCCCAGTGAGTCTGGGGCCCAGGGCGTTACTGAACTGGGCGTACGCCCTGTTTTCAGCTGTATTATTTTTTTTTTAGAGTGCTGACTGGGCTGAGCCCAGAAATAAATAAATAAAAAACTAAAAATATTCGGTTTTATAAACCCCAACGGCTACCAGAAACATGCACAACGATCAAACGAATTCTGTTTTGAAAAAAATATTCTGCAAAAATACTCTCGAAAAATATATTCTACACTTACCGGAGCAATAACCAGCAGAGGAGAAACATTGAAACAACAGAGGAGAAACACTAAAAAGTCTGAACCAGAGCAGCCGAGAGGGGTTCCGAACTTCTTCACTTTGTTTCTCTGCATTATTTTCTGCGTCTTTCAATATTTCTGGTTTTTTTTTTTTTTTATTTGTTTTTTTTTCTCTGAATTTCGCTTCTCTGTTTTTTTTTTTTTGGGTCTCTGTTTTTTTTGAAATGCTTATTCTTCGTGTGTGTGTATATATATACATATACAAATCATGCTTATACTATCATGCCTTTTCTTGAAAATTGGAATCAGTGCTGTCCCGTATTGTGTTTCTATGCATTTTGGTGGACACGTGGAGTATAAAAGGGTTTCTTGGAGTGTGCATTTCAGTGCTTTAGTTTCTGTTATTTTTTTTCTTCTTTTTAGTTTTTCGCCTTTTTTTTTTTTTTTTTTCCTGTTACTTGTTTCTTTAAGTTTTCTCTGTTTTTTCTGATATTTGTTTTTTTTAATGAATTTCTTTGTTTTTTTTGTTTTTTTTTTTATTTTTCTCTGTTATTTTTCCTCTGGATTTCTCTATTTTCTGAATTTCACTGATCTATTTTTTTTCCTGAATTTCTCTAAATTTCTTTTATTTATTAAATGAATTTACATTGTTTTTTAGTTTTATCATGGATAATAATTTTGAAGTTGAAGTCGGACATGAAGAAAGAGAATGCGAACATAAAGAAGGATTTTGCTTGGTTAATACTTGCAATCTTTCATATATATATATATTGATCATTATATTTTCCCATCTTATGATGTTATTTATATTTATTTTTTATAATTCATATATATATTATAAAATTTTTTTTTTTGGTATTTTTTAACTATATATATATATAATTTTTTTAAAATATAAAAATTTATGTATCCCGGGGCTTACGCCCCACGCCCCGGACAGGCCAAAACGCCCTGCCCAATGCCCCTGCCTTTTACAACACTGATAGCCGGTAACCATCTAATTTCAAAATAATTAATTTGTGTTCATGTCGTGGGACCTTTATCAGGCAAGGCTGAGGAGTGGACTCAGGAAGAGCTTGAAAAAACTGCTGAAGCAGTTGGATATGGGGCTGTCAAGTAAGCTTCCTGCCCGTTTCATGCTTTTATTTGTTTCTTTTGGTAACTGCCAGTGCTGTTATTGTTGTTATTTTGATTGTATGATTACCAACAAGGTAGGCCTCGTAAGGAAACTGAACATCTAGCATGCCTTTATGGTCACATTATAAAAGCTTTATGACTATGAGTGAATCACTTTGACATGAATCTGTTTTCGTCATCTTCAGTAGTTCTTTGTTAATATTTCGCTTTGATCTGATTGGTGGCATTCTCTTTTCTTTTTCATATTCACATCAATTAATCTATTTCTGACATTCTGGCCTGCTGGTCCTCTTTGTTGTTTGAACCTTAAAACAGGTATGCTGACCTGAAGAACAACAGATTGACCAATTACACTTTCAATTTTGACCAGATGCTTAGTGATAAGGTATGTTTACGGATTGCTAATATGCCATTTCTCTACTGTCCTATATAAAATTAAGTTGAAGATGCCTTCTGCTTTTCCTTTTCTTGTACTGCGGTGCTAATAATTTTGAAGAAATCTTGTTCACATCTTTCTATTGCCGTTCCTTTCTTTAAGACAAATTCCACACCTGTCACCTGGCTTCTTTAAGTACTCATCACTGGATCATACACTCTCTCGTTTTTTCCACTCTTTGATTCTTGGTTTTTTTTTTCTTCATGAATTGATAACCACTCAGGTTATTTTGCTTGCCAAGCTGCTGTTCTATCTAACCATTCAAATGGGGTAGTAGCGGCAGCACTAGCACTGCTATTATTAATCTCTTACCTGCCTAAATTCTCTGATTGCTAGGGGAACACAGCTGTATATTTGCTATATGCACATGCTCGAATCTGTTCAATCATCCGGAAATCTGGTAAAGACATAGAGGAGTTAAAGAAGGTAATTTCTCTTCCTTAGGCAGTTATAGTTAAAACTTCAAACCTACATTCTACATTTTTCAAAATTGTCTTCGCAATTAGCCTCTTAGATTAGTTCAAATTGTAAGACTTTAATTTTCACTAGGTTTTTGTGAGCTATGTTTGTATCTTTACTTTTTAAATTCTCAGTTTCTGGATTATCAGCTGCAATCAATCCCCCTGAATTGGCAAAACTTAATAATCATTTTTTTAATGGAAGTGCTGTATGTAAATTTGTAATTTACATATGTCTTTACTCAACCTTTAAGAAATACATAATTGAGGTGATTAGATCTCATTTTCTTATAATATTTAAGAAAGTATCTGTTTTGGATCTCCACAATATTTATGTTGTCTACTACCATGTCAATATCATCTAGAATTCCCAAAAACTATATCCATAATTTTCTTTTACCTATCATTGGGTTCTTCACCAGTTTTTCAAATTCACGGTATCGAAAGTTGAACTGGTTATCAATTGTAGTAGTTCTACACCAACTACCAGATCTGATTTGAGGATTTTTTGCTCTTGATACATTTTGTCTACTTACTGACATGACTCTTACTCTTTCTTTTCATGGACAGATAGGGAAAATAGATCTGGCTCATCCAGATGAGCGTGGTTTGGGATTTCATTTACTGCAATTTGCTGAGGTAGGAAATGCATCTGAGGATTAAATCTGTGGTTTTCTCTTTTGGCTTCATGTGATGCTTGAATAATTATGTTGGCATTCCTGTTGTTCAGATCGTTGAAGATGCTTGCACCAATCTCTTACCGAATGTGTTATGTGAATATCTATACAATTTATCTGAGAACTTCACAAAATTTTATTCCAACTGCCAGGTATGTAACCCTCCTCATAGATATGCTTGTGTTACTCCTTGAGCTAAAGAAAATAAAAATCTAAAGTAAGTATACAAAAGTTAAAAAATAGTGGAAATAAATTAAAAAAATGTAAAATAATACTATGTTTAGCTGAAAGAGAGTGTTCTGTATAAACTGAAAGCCAAAGAACACTTGTTGACCAAAGAGATGAAATACGTTTCCTAAAAAGATTTAAAATTTGAAACAACAAACAAGAGCAAGACCAGAAACTTCCACATCCTTCCCACTGCCATTATAATATCCAAAATATCAGATGGCTATCCAAGAATGCTAACGCATTTCAACCCTCTCCCTTTTCTTCCAGGGAAGTCACTTCCTCTCTATATGCATGAATACAGTTTACTAAATTACTAATTTTATTTCTTTTATTTTTTGGAGAATGTGTATAGTTGAGTATTCTTCCGAAGCGCACATCAATTAGATAAGATCACAATGATTAGTCTTTAAAGCCACATGCTACTGCTTTGCGTAAATATCGGATTGAGGAGTCTCAACCTTGCCTTCTAAAGCATTCTAAACAGAACATGTTAGCTCTCTAATGTTTGTGTCCTAATGATTGTTAGGCTAAGGACTCGTTTGACTACACAATTAAATGTTTAAAATTGGATGTATTAACTACGTATCAAATTAAGTGTGTTTAATAATAAAATTAAACAATCACGTAAAATATAAGCATCCCTTAAACATTATTCAAAATTTTAAGTGGTGTGTGATTCACTTAATTTTTTAGCACATATCACTTAATACTAGGGGTGGCAAATCGTGTAAACAGGTCGTGTTTCGTGTCGTGTCATGGTCTAACACGAACACGGCACGATAAGATATCGTGTCAGGTTACCTAAACACGAACACGACACGAAAATTATTAATATCGACACGACACGACATGATAATTTTTCGTGTCACACGATAACACGAAACCTATTAGGTAAACACGATACGATAACAAGTCACAATAAACACCTGTTCTACCTATTACATATTAAAGATCTATTAATTTTAAAAAATAAAAACAATTATACAAAATCAACAAAAACAATACAAAAATAAATAAATAAAAAAATCCATCATTTCAATAGACCAAAACAAAACAAAACAAAAATATTCGCCAATACAAACATCATTTGCATCAACACAAACAATTATCAACCATCAATAAATCCATAATACAAATCATAAACGGCTTTCCAAGCACTTCGCTCCTGTACAAAAAAAACAAAAAAAAATAGAAAGACAATTTATAATATTATTATTCAATTATACATAACAAAATTCAAGAAAAAAAAATATTGCACTTGAATAATGGTGAAGCATTGAGTGGACTTGTTAATATCCAAATTCAAGATGTCTTCAGTAAGTTTCTCCAATTGTACTTTTGCAGTTTCTACATTTAAATTCTCACATAAAAAACATTAGTAACATATTTATAATCACAAGACAAACATAATCTCAATTTAAATATAATGAAAAAGAAATTAAAAAAAATACAAAAGATTACCTATAACTCAAAATAACCAATCTTTTGAGTAAAGTAAAGCTTCGACTGTTTAAGGAAGGTATTAAAAAAATAGTCAACAAACCATTGATTCCATTTTCATATTTTTGGAGCAAAATGGGCTGACCAACCACTATTGATTGATTGATTCTATTTCCATATTTTTGGAGCAAAATGGGCTAACAAACCAGCTTCAATCTCCCTCCCTTGCTGTTGTTATACTGCCTTCTTTCCTCAATATTTTATTAAAAAAATTCAGGTCATTAAATTAAATGAATAATTTATAAGTGAAAAAATATTGAAACTGGTACTAACTTCATTTTGCGGTGTCTATGTAAAAAAATATTGATATAGTTTCTAAATGCTCATGTTGTGTGTCTAGTCACAGTTGAAAGACTCTAATTGGGCATTCAAATGGTATTCTCAGGGGTGTTTTGTGTTTATGGTCAGTACGTTCAATTTTTTATTTTTTTTTGGTTCATGGTTAGTGGTTCATGGTCAGTACGTTCAGTTTGTTGTTTTAGGCACTGATTCATTATATAGATTAAGCAATCAAAACAACAAGAAATCTACTAAAATGACGTTCAAATTTTTTTTTTTGGTTCAAAGCATATATACAAAATACACGAACACTGTCTAACATACGTAGTGTTTCTATTTTTTTCTTTTACTTTTAAAACCAAAAATAATCTGAACAGAGACCTCTGAAATTAGGATATCAAAGCAAAATCTTAAGACAGATAATCAAAAAAATTACCTGAAAGAACCTTAAATGGGAATCTTCCCCATCCGAAGAAGACGACAAAAGAGAAGGGTAGAAACTCACTAACCTCTGCGATGTTGCAATGGACTTCGTGGCTGACAAACAGACGGCGGTGCTACGATATGCAATGGACTTCGTCGCTGACAAACAGACACGACAGCCTTGGATTGGATGGGCTTTGTCGCTGATCCTCTTTGGTTGAGATTAGAGAAGAATTAGGGTTAGAAGTTAGAACTTAGAAGATGCGGCGGCTGATTGAGTTGAGATTAGGGTCGGTGGCCGATGAGTTTGAGATTAGGGTTTGAGGAGTGAGAATGTGAGCTCAAACTTGAAAAGAGGCGACCATTGCTTTTGATATTTGAATTAGGATTAGGGTTAGGAAGTATATATAACATGAATTAAATTATAATATTAAATAAATTTACGGTGCTATGTGTAAATATTTTTATAATAATTTATTCAATTATCGTATGACCTATTGGGTTATCAGGTAAATCCGATAACCTGATCTGTTTCTTATCGTGCTTATCGGATCAGACCCGATAACGACCCGTTACCCAATAAGCTAAACCCATATCCAATAATTTCGTGTCGATCTTGTGTCATGCTATCGTGTAAATACCCGTTTTGTCAGCCCTACTTAATATCATAAAATATCTAATTATCACAATCAGAATTTTAAACTAATATTGTGAAATCTCACAAAAAAAAAAAAGTTGCTTACAAAAATTATAGATAGAGAAAATATTAAATTGAGAAAAGAAAAATAGAGAGAAAGTTGTAGAGAGAGAATATTTTTAAAAAATAAAGCTGTAAAAATTATTTTAGGAATAATAATTTGTACAAATATAATGTTTTTAAAGTTAAAAGTATTAAAAATTTGAATGCTTAATATATTCACCACTTAATAATTTCAGCAATTAAAATTTAAATGTTATGAAACATTTTCTGATAATTTTGCCATATTTTCTGATAATTTTGCTACGCACCCACACACATGTATAATTGTATATGTATGTATACCACTTCAGCCCTAGCACATTTTGATTATTTTTGTTTTAGGTCATGCAAGGTTGAGAAATCATCCCAAAGTTGAAAATAAATTTTACTATTTCAACTTTTAACCTTTAATATATTATTTTAACCAACCTCCTCTATTTTGAACATCCTGGGCAGGTGGTCGGGTCAGCAGAGGAAGCAAGTCGGCTATTACTATGTGAGGCAACGGCGGTTGTCATGAGAAAATGCTTCCATTTATTGGGCATTACCCCTGTATACAAGATTTAACACCATTTTTGTCAGCACCCTGTTTGGACCCGTATGCAACTCTCTCAGGCATTCAAAGGGTGAGTATGTCAATGAACGCGGCTTTGTGGAAGGACTTGGTTGATGGGAATGATTTTGGACGAAGGAGAAGAAAAATGGAAGGGCTTCTTTTTTTAAGGAAGATTTTATATGATTATGGGAGAAACAATTGTTAAAAGCTATTGTTTCAATGTTACAATATATTTGGAAGCTGATGTATTTCATTGAATTAAAAATTGTCAAGGAATGAGTCCTGTGTTTCTGTATTTTTGAATCGGTATTTTCGTTAAATTATTTACCTAAATGAATTGTAAAATTATCAGTGTTTTATTACCCTGCTACGGAAATTTATCATTTAACTAAAGGGCTTTAGATTTTTAATTGATGTAAAAAACTTAAATTCATGCTTCCATTAGTTTATTTCAATTTTGTAGCTGCAGTTTCACACAAGACATTGCTCAAGGTGAATATTAGAACTAAATTTGAATGCATTAGGCCGATGTGAGTGAGTGTGCCCTTAAGGTCATTAGTTGAGGTGTGTTGACACTTTAACAAAAACAGAATAGAAGAGCTACTACGGCAATTTTTTTTTTTTTTTTTTCTCTGATATCATCTTTAGATTCCAAGACCTTTGGTTTTTGAGTCATATAGTGGCTTTCCTTTGTAAGAGGCTAAGAGTTCGAATTTTCTCTATTCGGTTAGGTTTTTTATTTTCTCCCCTCATAGTTGCCCTCTCAGTATAATTATTTGTCTTATTTAAATATTTAATAGCGATTCTTATCTATCTATTAATGAAACAAGTACTTGTAATTTCAAAAATTGTTTAAAATTTGCAAGTCATGTAAATTTTGAATGACAATATAAAATTCTACTTATAAATCAAGATAGTGTTGAGAAATGAAGAATTGAACTCAAAAGTAGCTAAAATTTAAAAGTCATTGTGTTCACTTATAATTCTAATTAGGAGGCTCTAATTCTCTGCAACCAAACACAATGATTTTGATTGACAAAAATTGTGTGATTAAATGCATTATACTCTACTATTGAATTGTGAAAAATAATGATTTTCAAAAGAGGAATCCATGGTGACATTTGCGTAGTGTTTTTTATGCTACCATTTTTGTTTTGTTTCAAGTGGGATAGAACTAGAGGTCTAATCAAAGCTAATTTGGTCCAACAAAAATTTCTTAAAAATTTGTAGTAAAAATTATTCTCATATATGTTTAAGAATAAAAATTTCTATGTTTGCTCAACTTCCTAAGTTTTTTAATGAATTTTGGGGAATAGAATAAAATTATTTCTAGATTTTGTTTTTTGTTTCATGATTTTTGGGAACAAAGAAAAACAAAAAAAATATACAACTTATTGTTTCATGTGGGCCCCTTAGTAGGCATAGGCGGATACAACAAGGGCCCAATGAGGAACCTTGGCCCCGATGGATTTTTTTATTATTTTTAATATTTTGTACTTAACTAATAAATAAAATAATCCAACAATCATTCAAGTATCTCTGCTGCAAATAGATATTACTATTAAATGGTTCAACAAAATAACTTCAAAATTATTTAGGTAAAAAAGGTATAGTCTGTACTAAATTTTTAATTTATTGACAATTGATAAATGAATAGTGAAATATTATTAATTATTTTACTATGCATTGTTGAATTTATTTTTGTAAATACATGTTTTGTTTTAATATTCATAAAACTCCCTTACTTAGAAAGAAGCTCTATTTCCACCCCTATTATTAAGTAGTTATAAAAGGTGATTGAAATTCAAGGGATGCTCTAATTGCCTGGTTGCACCACGTCATGTGACAAAACTTAACTTTTTATAGTTGGTAGTATATGGTATGATATGTGGTTCAAGAAGTGGCCTATTGGTAAGATTTACACTTCCATGTCAGTGGTCTAGGGACGAGTGAATGTGTGTGGAAACAAAATACTAAAGCACTATTTCCAATATAATTTTTATTCAGAAATAGTTTTAGAGAGTAAAAACAAAAGCACTTTTAAAATCCGCAAAAGACATACTACAAAGTCAAAGGTTATGACTACCCATGGAAACATCTCTTTTGGCAAGTGAGAACAAACAAGATCCCCTTGAAGCCTTCTTTCTTATGCCAACCTTTGGACCACAAAACTTGTTCCCTTTCTTTGCAAGATCTTCCAAGCTCTTCACAGTTGCTAGCGATGCAAATGATTGGGATTTTCCTTCATAATACTTAGAAATACCTCTCCTGTACATTAAACATATTTCACTGAAATTTTCCATTCCAATAATCTAAAGAAATTATGTTACGAGTGCATGGGGACAAAAACAATAGCTCGCAACTGTTTAATGACTGTTTCGATTTCTATTTTTTTTTTCCGAAACAATCTATTAAAAAAGATAAAAAAAAATGTTTAAAGATGAATATATATTTTTATTTCTATTTTTTCCTTTATACACATCTCAAATCTATTTTCCAAAATATTTCTGACAGTTTATAGCAAAATTGTTTACCCCCCAAAAAAAAAGGAAAGAAAGAAAAAAGAAATTAGTAGACGGTCCTTGAAATAAAATCACATAAAATATTTTATCTTCAATTTTTTTTTTCTTTATTTTTTAATTCTTTAGTTAATATCAATTATTTTGTATCTATCAAGTTTTTGTCAACAAAATGTAGTTTTTTTATTTGATATTAAAATTTATGTTAATTAAAAATATTAATAAAGACTAAAAAAAGTGAATAATAAATTGATAAGGTTTAAAAAATAAATAATTTGAATATGTAATACGAATTCAAGAGAGAGAGAGAGTGAGAAACAAGGTGTTACAAAAATAATGTGACAAAAATTCATTGATTAAAAAAAGAAAAATAACTCAAAGTGGATATCACTATCGAATGCGTTAGTAAAATCTAATCTAAATTTTTTCAATTGTTTTGTAAAACTCACTTGATGGGTAGCCGAGCCATGAGCTCAGAGAATTCAAACAAAGAACCACAAAGACATGGAGATGCTGTTGAGGAGGATGCATTCTCTGCCACTGTTGCCATGTCCGAAGAAGAATGAGATGATGAGTCATCATCATTATCATCTGAGCCTTCATTTGGATATTCATATTTGCATAATATACCATCATTGCCATTTCTCTTCATGCTTATCTCTTCATTCATTTGCTTTTCTCAACAACAAGGAGACACAAACATACATATATATAGATAAACACGAATATTTATTTTTTTTGGGAAAAAGACATTTTTGGTCCCTGAAAGATGGCTAGAGTGTTCAATTGGCCCTTAAGATTTGAAACTTGACACATTTGATCTCAACATTTCAAAATTGTTCCAAATTGGCCCTTGGGTCGGGTTTGGGTCGGGTTCCGTTAGTAAAATTTGGGGGAATTGGATGAAAAAAGTAATGTGACAAGAACATGATATTTGGCCAAGGGTACATGCGTCATTTCATTCTTATTAATTTAGTGGGGTCTATTTACATATGTTGTTAAACTAAGGGGTCAAAATGTTTTTTCCCAAACCATTTTTTTTTTCTCTATTTTTTTTTTTTTTTGGCTCCTCAGTCCCCTCCGTTTCTCTGCACCACCGAGCACCGCCGAACCAATCACCATCGCCGAACGCACCGCCGAACCAAACAGCAGCCAAATGAAGACGCCGACGTATCGATCGATGAGAGCTCAAGTGGCTTCCAAGTCGTCGTGGAGGTCGAAGACGACTTCGTCGACGGCGGACGAGATGTCAGGGCTCACGCCGTGGAAATTCATCCAGGCGTAACCAAGATCGTGGAGGTCGAAGTTGTCTTTGTCGTCGTCTTCTCCATCACGTGAATCGTCTTCGTCTTGTTCTCTATTTCCATTTCGATTTCGAAACTGGGTTTCAATTTCGAAATCGACACCCAAATCGAAACAGGGTTTTGATTTCGAAACCCAAATCGAACAAATCGAAACCCTGGTTTGATTTGGATTTGGAAATCGAAACCCAAATCGATTTCGATTTCGAATAGGGTTTTGATTTAGGAAATTGAAATCGAAACCTAAATCAAAACCCTATTTCGATTTTGATTTCAATTTCGAAACCGTGGCGATATTCGACAGTGTTCTTCGATTTCGATTTCGAAACCGCGGTTCGATTTGGGTTTCGAAATTGAAACCCAAATTCGATTTAGGTTTCGATTTCAAAATTGAATCCCAAATCGATTTCGATTTAGAACAGGGTTTCGATTTCGAAATCGAAACCCTATTTCGATTTCGATGGTGTTCGTTGTTTTGGTGGTGATGTTCGGTGGTGTTCTTCGATTTTGATTTTGAAATCGAAATCGATTTCCTGTTTCGATTTTGAAATAGAAATCGAAACCCTAAGGTTCGATTTCGACGGTGTTCGTCGTTTTGGTGGTGGTGTTCGGTAGTGTTCTTCGTGTCAAGTTCTTCGGTTTCGATTTCGAAATCGATTTCGATTTCCTGTTTTGATTTCGAAATCGAAACCCTAAGATTCGATTTCGACGGTGTTCTTCGTTTTCGATTTCGTTGTTCATCGGTAGTGTTATTCGTTTTGGTGGTGGTGTTCGTTGGTGTTGATGTTCGTTTTGATGATGATGTTCGTTTTAGTGTTGATGTTGTGTTTTGATATGGGAGCCAAAAAAAAAAAATGATTTTATTGTACTTCCTTATTTTTAGCACAAAATTCTTAGAATATGATAGAATTATCTCTTAGTTTTGCTCCTATTTCCTCTTTTATAGAAGTTTGTATTTGGTTTGGTTGAATATGTCATTCTTTTTGTATTCCTTGGGGTTTTTAATTCTCCTTTTAATGAAAAAAAAAATCAAATAATATTTCCAAAAAAAAAAAGTTGTTTTGTTCCCATAAATTCTGTTTCGTTTCCATAAATTTATTGTTGAAATTACACATTCAAATTTTTCAATATTTACATTTGTCGACGAAGAAGAAGACAACGAAATTTGTTTGTTTGAATATGGGAGGGTCCTATTTGTCGGCTTCAAAATTTGTTTCCAGATTTTTATTTCAATATGCGAGGGTCCTATTTGTGTTCCAGATTTGTTCCGAGATTTGTGTTTCAATGAAGAATAAATAATTAATATGGGGGTAGGAAGAGTATTTAAAAGTTACAAATAAATATTGAGTAAGAAGGATAAAAAGAAATAGAAAAAAAATATTTTGACCCCTTAAGTTTAAATGATTTTTTAAAATTAATCCCTTTGAATAAAAAGACTAAAATACATTTAATGAAACGTTGACCGTCAGTTGACTTAACGGAATCTGCTTCAGGGGCCAATTTGGAACGATTTTGAAATATTGAGATCAAATATGTCGAGTTTCAAATCTTAGGGGTCAATTGGACATTCTAGCCATCTTGACCAAAAATGTCTTTTTCCCAATTTTTTTTCTTTAATATAGTTAAACTAATTTATAATATTTCCTTGTTAGAGTTTGCTGATTGTTTATTCTTTCTCTCTCTCTAACTTTTTTTTTTCTTCGTGTGTGTGTGTGTGTTTTCAGTAAAAAAGAAAAAAAAAAATTGGTTCTGATTCTAATTTTTTTTCAACTTCAACTTCTCTCAAATTAAAAGAGGATTTATTTTAAAAAATATATTCTTTGATTTCTATTCTTAATTTTTGGGTTAAAACCAAATTTTGGAAAACTGTTGTCTTTCCCATTCTACTAGGAAAGTGGATAAGGTCTTGTATTTTGAAGGCATGCATATCTGAGTCACCACACTCCTTATATGGAAAACCTAAGCCACAATCTTGGCATCTTTGTCTCCTTAAAGTTATTACACAATTTTTTTTTTTTTTTTTACTTTTTCCCAACTTGTTTAAAGGAGTACTATAAATAGTCGGTAGTTCGATTGACAAAAGGAGGTGTTTTGTTTTATTAATTAAGGTTCGACTTTCTTGAAAAACATTTCAGAAATTAACTATTGAATTTAATCTTGAATGTATCAAATTAATATGAGAGAATACGCTTTTAAAATCACACAGAAATGATTAGTCGAGATACGTATAAGTTGATCCAGACATACCGTATTGGAAAAAAGAAAAACCCTCAAAACACTTGTTACACTCAAAATTTCAATTGGGGCCTTTATTGTCACTTCCAAATTTTTTGTTGCACTTCAAAACACATATTCTTTTGGGGTAGGTGGGTGGATCACTCCAAGCAATTAATAGTATATTGATGCTAACCTTTTCGAGTAAGCTCTGCCAGCATTCTAAGATAATCACATCGGTTGCAGTTGGTTAGTGTTTTTATTTTTCTATTTATTATTCTAATAAACTGGTATAAAATAGAATTAAAATTTTATTTTTATTCTGAATATGAAACATATTTTATAATGAACATTTTCTTAAAATTATTTCTTTTAATTTATGAGAAAAAAAAAATAAAAACACGTTTGATTACAATATTTATTATTTTTTTTTCTTGAAATATATGGTGGCCAACGAGTGGTGATGACCGAGGGATGTTAGTGAGAATAATTTGGTGCGAGTGAATAAAAATAACATTTTTTTTTTGTTTTTCATATTCTTAAGGAATTCAGGAAATAGTCCCAAATTACTTCCAAAATTTTAAAAATAGAAATGTATTTACCAAACATGATTTTATATATTAATCTAAAAATTATTAATAAATAAATAAATAAAATTCATAAATAATAAAAATATAATATTAAAAGTATGTAATGTGATAGATTGAGTATGAAAATTGTTTTGTGAAAATGTTTTTGCGTTGTTTTGTTAAAAAAAAGATAGTACTATATGAGTTCCTCATTATTTGTCATATTTTTATTTTTAGGACATTCTAAATTGATGATGTCAAAAATTAGATCGTTAGATATGGTTCTCGAGGGTCGGAATGTGATTTTTTCCTAAATTGGGGTTCCTACAAAATAATACACCGTGGGTAGGTCTGTCGGCATTGCACCTCTGGTGTGAGAATCAGTAGAGTGTCCGAAGAGAATTTTGGCAGAGTATAGGCTAGTAAAATTGCGCGCATCTAGATAGACACCTTGTAAGCTATAGAAGATGGAAGATTTGTTAGGCAAATCTTTCCTCAAAATCAAGGTCAATCCCCATTAATACTCTAAATTCAGTGAGATCATGCCTAACACAATCCTTAAGGATGGGCTAGTAAACATCCTGAGCGTGAGTGTGGATGGCGCTCGGGGTGTGTTGTGCTTAGCCTTTGTCAGTCTCCTCGATTATCGTTGGTAGTTTTGAACCACGCATTTGGCTCATGGCTTTTGTTCGCGTGTAGGCCACGTGGAACTATTTCTCCATGAGGTAGCTTCGGGAGCTAGCTAGTCGGGAAAATTCATCACAAATTAATTGTCACATTTATTTTCTGAACAAATATACTTTCACTTTTTTTTTTTAAAAAAAAAAAAAAAAGAAAAAAAAAAAGAAAAAAAGAAGCATTTCTTAACCACACATTCAAATTTTATTTTATTTTATTTTTAATTAATTTAACGCTATTTTGAATAAAGACAGCATGGTAAAACAAAAAATATTTAACACTATCTAAAATTTTGAGCGAAATAAAATACGATAAATGTAGAGAATATTATTTTAAATTTTTAAAAATTGAAAATAATATTAAAATTCTCAATCAAACATGATGATGCCTGGAAATGGATCACCGGACACGTTGGCTAATGAGACTGGGGATGATAGTTGGCGGTAAAGGTTATCTCACTTTCTCTCAGTATGGTTCCTGCAAAACAATGCATCACGGGTGAGTCTGCTGGTGTTACACCTCCAATATGAGAATCAATATAGGTTTCTCAAGAGAAAGGTAGTAAGATATGGTGGGAATATACGGTCGCGAAGAGTTGTGTAACACATACCTAGAATCGTTAGGGTTTTGACCTTTATATATGAAGTAGAGGAAGACCTGTCTGGCAAGTCTTTCCATGATTTTCTGAGTACCGGTATGGCAAGTGGCATGGATCTCGCCCTTTGTACCAATGATGTGGCAGGATCATTGGCGGAGATCGTGGAACCGTTACAGCAACAGTACTTTCCTTGGAGGGAGAGGTGGCTTTAATTGCCTTTGGAAGTGGGAGCATGATGGTGTTCATGCCCTAGGAGTGTTGACCCGTATGGGATGTGGAGAATCGGCCGTGTGTGATGACTCGGAGCGAGCGTACCGAGGGACCTATCCAACCGGTCAGTTCTGGAGATTTAGGATCGGAGGTGTGTCAAATGCCACGTAACGCCCTGGTGTCTTCTGGTTGAATTCCTCCTTATCAAAACATACTTTAAATTCATCTACCACTACCACAAAAATTACATATTAGAATAATATTTTTATAAATAATGTCTTTTTAAATTTTTATTAAAATATTTAATCATAATGTCTTTATAATATTTATTTAATAAGACACATTTAAAAAAATATATAATAAAAAATAAAATATTATCCTGATAAATATAAAGTAATGGAACAAAATAACTGTTCTTGTAAGTTATTGAAACAGATTTTACGAGATAATTTTCAATTATTTTATAGTCAATACGCCTCAAAATAGTATGTTAAGATAGATTTATTGTGGTTAAAATTGACTTTTGTTGTGGTGATATAAAGACTAGTTGTAAAAATAATAAAATAAAGAAAGAAAGAAAGAAAGAAGATGATGCCCGCTACCCTAGAATCTCTGGACGAGAACTACACTCCACCCACCCTTGTCTTATGGTTTATGGTTTCATGTCCAAGACAGTGAACGTGTCCATATATTCTTTCAACTTTTAGGGTATGTATGGTAGGGTCAAAATGAAATGGATAGAAGAATAAAAATGAAAAGGGGTAAAAAAAAAAATTGTTGTAAAAATGTAGAGTGAAAAACAGCTCATTCCTGTCACTTTCCCTTATCCCTCCCAAATTTAGGATGAAAATGAAGGGATGGTAGAAAAAATAATCCAAAATTACCATTATATCCCTTTATTTTAAGTACATATTATTTTTTTTTCTTTTACCATTAATATTTAGTAAGGGTAAACTAGTAAATTAAAATAGTGCATATTTTTTTTTTCTTTATTTAATACATATAAAATATTATTTTTTCTCATTTTATATATCCCTTCAATCAAATATATTAAGAAAAATAATTTTTCTTTTACAAAAAATAAAGATTTTTTTTTATCCTTCCAACCAAACGTATTTTTATGGATTGAACAATAATTTAGTGAAAGGACAACTACATAATTGACATTGTTTATGTCTTTGGGCCTTATTTTTAGTGGTCCAATTCATGTAAAAATCCACGGATTTTCATTTTATGTTTAGAAGGCCAAAAACGATAAATTTAATTCATGCAGTTCATTTTTATAGTTTTTGGCTTCTGAATGAAAATATGTTTCGAGAGATATTAGAATTGAGAATCATCCCAAAAATTGTAACCTAGTAGATATGTAACTCTATCTCTTTTTTAATAGTGGAAGTCAAAAGATGATAGAAGAACCAAAAGAATGAAAGTAAATGAATTTTTTTAGAATAAAAAGCACAAGCTCTCCCTCATTATTTATAGGCAAAACTAATAGAAGCTATACAAGATAATTTGGACAAAAAAAGTAACCGAACTAATATAAGTAAACACCGTAGCAAATTCATAATAAAAAATCGAACAATCCAAGGCTTATATCAAAGACCCATGACCGACTGGATTAATAGGAGTCGTTCAAGAGAATCAAGGTGGACTATTTCGAGCTTGATAAGGGTTTTGATGGTGAAAAAAGAGTTCGACTCTTGGAAGTTGGGACTGGAAACTGTAACTTGTGTGACAAAGCTTCTGAGAAATGTTATGGGCTGACGAAGCAGCTCCGACCCCAACACATTTCTCGCTGCCACCGGTGTTCCACGTCTTCTTCAATGAGCATTCACCCAACGATTTAAACACCCTTTTCAAAAGCCTCCAGACTATTCGGCACTACGTTGTCGATGGAGTTCTCAGTTCCGGGCTCTTTCCACCATAGCTTGTTCCGGTGGCAACCGTACATACTTGGTACTCCTCCACTTTGGCTATCATTGTTCCCGGGGGTAATTAAGATGTCCAACCCTTTACACATGTATCATTGAATCTGAGATTCTTCCTCGGACTCTTTCATATCGTTATCTTTGGAACTCCACTTCTTTCTATAAGTTTTCCTAATGCTTCTTTTATAAGTTGACCATGTAGGACCTGGAGAAATTAGTTGGTAGTAACAATAGAAAATCTAACATTTAAGGGCTTACCACTAAAGTTGGATGGTAAATTATCATTATTGGTCAACTCCTCCGTAAGCTTCGACAATTCTTTTTCTTTAACCATTTTAGTGGGTGGAGTCCATGCGACTTGAGTAGGAAGTTGCACGCTAAAGGAGGAGATAATATGAAATGAATATGACATAATCTTTCTCATTAATCATTATTAGAATATATATAATGGACAAACAATATGTATATGAAAACTATCTAATATAATTACAATCAATCAATATAATCAACATAAATATGGAAGCAATAATTACTATTGATTACTCATAAGGTAATGGGAAGAAGGGAAAATCAACTCCTTGGCTTGGGAAATACTCTATTATGCCCCCGCAAGATGGAGTTCCGAGAGGAGAGTCCAATCTTGTCTTTGAGTAGAAGAAAACAAGCCCGAGCTAGTGGTTTGGTAAGTGCATTGACAAGCTGGTCTTTGGAGGACACATGAGTGACATGTAGTGACCTACTCTAAACATGCTCCCATACGTAATGATAGTCAAGTGCCACGTGTTTCATGTGTGAGTGGAAGATTGGATTAGAGCAAAGACTCGTGGCACCAACATTGTCGTTGTAAATAACCGGTTGGAGGGGTAAGGTCACACCAAGTTCTGAGAGTACGAAATAGATCCATCGTATCTCAGATGTTGTAGATGCAACAGAACGATATTCCGCTTCAGTAGATGAGCGGCCCACCGTCCTTTGCTTCTTAGAACACCAGGAGATCGGATTACGACCAAGGTAGATAATATGTGATCCAGTGGAGGTGAAGTCCTCCCTACTTCTTGCCCAGTTCGCATAAAAAAAGGCATGAAGTGCGAGTAGAAAGCACTTGTGAAGGAGGATGTCATGGTCTTGTATGCCACAGAGGTAGCAAATGAGCCACTTTACGGTACTCCAGTGATCATCGGTTGGACAGTGCATAAATTGAGAAAGTTTGTTGATTGTATAGGCAACATCTGGGCATATCAACGAGAGGTACTGAAGACTCCTGACAACACATCTGTACTCCGTTGAATTAGACAGTTGTGGGCCAGAGTTGAGTGTTAGTACTGGAGCAGTGGCAAGTGATATAGTGACTGGTTTTGTGGTCTCCATTTTGGTGCGTTTAAGAAGATCTGCAATGTACTACTTCTGCGAGAGTAGTATACCATTGGTATGTTGAATGACTTCAACTCCACAAAAGTATGTGAGTGGGCCAAGGTTTTTGAGAGAGAATCTAATGGAAAATTGTGTAATGAACTTGGCCACCGTATTGTTGTCGTTACCTATTATGATGATGTCATCAACATATACTAGGAGGAACATTTGGTGGTTGTGGAGTGTGAAGGTGAACAAAGAAGAGTCGACATGTGAGTTGGTAAACCCGCTTGCTATCAGGAAGTTTTGAAGTTCATGGTACCACGCCCGAGGGGCCTATTTGAGGCTGTAGATGGCTTTGTGGAGTTTATGGATGTGGTGTGGGTGATCGGGATCAGCAAAGCCAGGTGGCTGAGTCATGTATATCGCTTCAGAGAGTGAGCCTTGGAGAAAGGCATTGTTGATGTCTAGTTGTCTGAGTGCCCATCCTCAGCTTACCACAATGCTAAGCACTAGTCGAACTGTTGTGGGCTTGACAACTGGGCTGAATATTTCATGATAGCTAATCCCGGGCCGTTGATGAAAGCCCTTGGCCACAAGTCAAGCTTTGTAGCGATCAACGGTCCCTTGAGGTGTGTATTTGATGCGGAATATCCACTTGCAGCCGACAACATTGTTGTTTGAATTTGGAGGTATAAGTTCCCAAGTTCCATTCCGAACAAGTGCATCAAATTCTTCCGACATAGCTTTGTGCCACTTTGCATCCTTGAGAGCTTTAGAGACACATGTGGGCTCGACATCACTATTGACATATTTTTTAGATATGAAGTTGAGTTTCTGGATGGGCATTGCAGCGCGATTCAGTCAGTGTGTCTGGCCTTGGAAGTACGCTGCAGTGCGTAGGGGGAGCGCTGTAGCGAGTTTCAAGCAGTGTCTGGGATGCCTCCGTTTCAAGGGGTGCGATGCAACAGGCTGGGGGGGCGCTACAACGGGAAGTAGGCAATGGCTCTTCGGAGTTGATGATCCTGTGGGTGCTCCCTTCATGCAATTCAAAATCATGTTCTTGTGACGCTATGAGAGGGACATTCGTACAAGTGGACAATTGCCTAGCTGATGTGGTCGGTGTGGGTGAATGGATTATAGTGATAAGAGGACACTAGGTAGTGAAGGTGGTCTCGGTGGGTCGTGGGATATATGTTTGATGTGAGGCAAATGGGTAGACCAATTCGATAAATTTCACATGACGAGAGGTATAAAGACGGGTGGTGACCGAGTCTAGGCAAAGATAAGCACTTTGAGCGGTTGAGTAGACCAAAAAGACACAAGGAGTTGAGCGTGGAGAGAGTTTGTCTAAGGAGTATGGACATAGCCAGGGGTAGCATAGACATCCAAAACTTCGAAGTTTTGAGTAATTGGGTTTGGATCCAAATAGAGTTGAGAACGGGGTGTTTAAGTTGAGAGTGGGGGTGGGTAATTGATTGATAAGATAGGTGGCTATGGCAAAGGCATAAAACCAGTACGAGATGGGCATAGAGGCATGAGATTGTTGTGTAACGCTGGTTTCGACAATGTGTTTATGGTGACGTTCAGAGTAGCCATTGTGTTCCGGAATATGCAAAGGAGAAGTGAGGTGTGAGATGCCATGGGTGGAGAGGAATGAACTTAGGGCGGTGTATTTTCCACCATTGTTGGAGTATAGGGTGGTAATTGTGCATTTGAAATAGTTTTCGACTAGGTTCTTGAATTTGATAAAAACATCATGGACATCGGACGTGCGCTTAAATGGGTAAAGCCATATATATTTGGATAAATAATCCACAAAGATGATGTAGTATTTGAAGTCATCAACAGAGTGAACAAGAGAGGTCCAAACATCCGAGAAGATAATATTTAGGGTAATAGTGGAAGAGTGAGTGGATAGAGCATAAGGCAGTTTGTGACTTTATTAATGTTACAAGCATTAGAATAGTGGTCCAATTTGGACTTAGAAGATAACTCAAAGGAAAAAGACGTAACCATTTTATTGAAAATAAAAGATGATGGATGACTAAGGCGGTGATGCCAAACGGATGGTAGGGCTTTGACACTGGAAAATGCAAGAATGATGTTTGTTGTGGTGGGAGAGAAAGGCCATTCATAGACACCATTTTTAGTTCGGCCCATTAAAAGCGTCCGTTCTGTGCGAATATCCTTCACAAGAAAATAATCACGAAAGAATTCAATTGAGGTTTGGTTAGAACCACAGAATTTAGAGATCGAGATTAGATTCTTATTTATAGTAAGAACACATAAAACATTATTCAAATTAAATGTACAAGAACAAGTGGAGAGTGATGTAGTACCAGTATGTAGGGCCCAAATCATAGTACGTGCATCATTAATAGTTGCATTTTAAAGTATTGAAAAATTCGGGGTAAATTTTTGTTAATGAAAATAAAAATTAAAAATTTAGGGGTCAAATTTGAAATTTAGAAAACGTGGAAATTAAACTGGAGATCCAAATGGATAATTAAAAATTAAAAATTGAAAATAGTAAGGGTGAAATTATAATTTTAGAAACTTATAAAAGTTGAAAATGATTAAAATAGGAACTTAAAGGAAGTTGGGGGAGGAAAGTGTATTTTAACTAAAGATTTTTTTTATATATAAACACATATATACATGCATAAGTGGTGTGTGCTGTGAGACCAGCCGACGGGAACAGAGGAACGGGAAGAGGGTGACGTGGCGTGAGGAGATCCAAAATCCATCCACCATTTACATGCATATAAATACCCGCATGCATAGTTATGATTAGGAAAAATATCAAAACAAAATCAGGAAAATTCAGAGATGAGAAAGAGAGGACCGGAGGTGGGCGTCGTCGGGCTGTTTGTGATCGCCGGTAGGCGTGATTTCTGTTCTGATCGGCTGGAGATTGTAGGAATATGAGAGGGTGCGATCATCACTACTGTGTTCAGGCTTTGGGTGAGGGTGTACGTGTGACTGGACGGGAGGTCGTTCATCTGTTTTAATTGTCGTGAGTGTGTGTGGGTGTTTTGGTTTGTCATCCAAAGGCGGTGGGTTCCGACGTGGGTGTGATCTTCACAGTCTTGCTCGACGGTGTGGGTGTGTTTATCGTCATTAGTGTGCATGGTGGTGTGTGGTGGTCGCCGGAGCTGTCGCTGGGAAGTTAGAGAGAGAGAGAGCAGTGAGTGTGGGTGTGTGTGGACGATCGGCACTGCATGGGGGTAGACGTGGAAGTGTGTGGGTTCGTTTGTCCGGAGGTGCGTGGGTTCAGTTGGTGGGACGGCGGGGCTTGACCGACAGCGAGATCTCGTCGTAGGCAACGAAACAGCAAAACAGACAACAGAAACGCAAAACCAGAAAAAGGAAAAAGGGAGAAGGACAATAAGAGGAAAAAAAAAAAGAGAAAAATTACACAAACCCCCCAATAAAAATCCAAAAATTTATCTCGCGGTTGACGGACGATTCGGAACAGGTAAAAATCTAAATTGATTACCATTGTTATTAAATTGAATTATTAGCAAACGGGATTATAATTTGGAATCGTTAATTCTAATAATTTTTGTGACTGTCCATACTAACAAATGCGTACCGTAGTTATTAACGAAATGAAATTTACCGAATAACAATTTTTCGTAATAAAAAGTAGGTACGGGAAAAATTATTGAATTTAGGGCCTGCATTGCATGATTCGGTTATTTACATAAAATATTAATTTAGATCCTGTCATTATTAGACTCGCAGACACTAGAGTATCGGTAGAAGATAGTCAGTAAAAACTATTCAGAACGGGTAGCCAGGTGAGTGTACTGTCTTCTTGCAAAAATCTATTTATATATATATATATATATATATATATATATATATATATATATATATATATATATATGATGAAATATGTGACTTAAAACAGGACGATTTTATAAATGATATGAATCAAGTAGATTTTTGGGTGAGTTGAGAAAAATGGATTTTCGATGAATTGTGTTGGTTTCGAATGAAGTTAAAAATGGTTTTTTTTGCTGAAATTTGGTGGTTTTTAAAAGAGAGTAGAAAATACCTGGTTTTCTAAAAATGAAGGGTGAAAAAAATGGTTTTGGTGAAATCAGACGTTTTTTCCAAGAAAAATGAGAAATATGATTTTGGATTAAATAATCAGTTTTGGAAATAGAGGGTGATATTTGAGATTTGACGATATTGATTAGACGATGTTATTGATTTGTGATTTGATGATGACGTTATTGATTTGACGATGTTATAGTATTTATCTGCTTCGACAGAGTGATGATTATCTGCTTCGACAAAGTGATGGTATTGATTTGACGATGTTATTGATTAGACGATGCCATAGTATTTATCTGTTTTGGCAGAGTGAGGTTATCCACTTTGGCGGAGTGATATTATCCGTTTCGGCGGAGTGATGTTTATCTGCTTCGGCAGAGTCATGTTAGACGTTTATACTGCACAGTGATTATCCGTTTCGACGGAGTGATAGGTGTTCGTAGGAAGGCATATCCTACAAATGGTACGATATAGTTGCAAACTCTCGATCGTGAGGTTAAAACGATCACTATGGCTAGCCAGTGTGTGTTGTGGTGGAGTGGTATGTTTGAGATGTGTGCTTAAAGTGTGTGTTTGAGATGTGGTGTTTTACTTATATTGAGTGATTTATTATTTACTATGGTTATTGGTATGATTTTATACTAGATGAATTTGGATAGAACTTATCTATATCGCTTAATTTTCACTGCTTATATACTTATGCTCGATCCATATTTAATCATGGTAATATCTAGAATGTACTATTATTTTAAAAATGTTTTACTAAGAAGACAGTGCACTCGCAGGTACAACGGCTAGGAGTCGATCCCCTACTGGCATTAGGTAGAGTTCGGTGATGGTGTCGTATGGAAACATTTTGGGAGGAACTGTCTGAGGCGAACCTATGAGAGCTCCATTGTTGTTATACTTTTGTTGATATTATAATTCAAGGACAGGTGCGTCTCCAGTTAGAGATGTTGTATATGGTCAGAATTTATTGTTGTATGCACTTTGTCGTTTACTAGTGGGTTTAACGTTAAGATGAGATCGTGTCGACGTCACGCCGGCCCCACGGTGACGGGTATCCGGGGGGGGTGTGACACAGTTTGTGTGATGGGAAGGCCCATCCCATCACCAATCATGACGTCATCAGATCCGGAATATGGAGTGTGCACGAAGAGGTTTTCCAAGTCGGAGGTTATATGATGGGATGCTCTACTGTCTAGGAGACAGTTCAGAGTTGTCGTAGTGGGGGTCATGGAAATATTAGCCCAAGGTTGCCAATGAGGATTGGTTCGGTGTTGAGATGAGGAAGAGAGACATCCGGGTGGAGGTGGTTGAAGTTTAGGTTATAGTTGTCAGAACATCGGGCATTGTAGGACTATATAGCCCTGATTACAACACCATTAGCAACGACCAAGAAATGGTTGTGGATGCCAGTTGGCGAGGCGGGAGGTGGCTACATAGGTAATCACTAGTAGAGGTGTTGGTGTGGAGGTGGGCACAAGAAGGGAGATCTCACGGTTGATCAGTTTCTCGTGCAATTCATCAAACGAGATGGGGTTATCTCTAGCGTTGACGACTTTAATGACCAGGGTGTATTCATCACCGAGGTTGTCGAGGATCTTTTCAATGAGATCCTCGTGATCAAGGGGGTACCGAGGGCTGCCAGTTCATTGGTTTTGGTTTTGATGGACTGCATATAGGTAGTGATGGAGTTCGATTCCTTGGTGATCATTTTCAGTTGATATTTGAGCTGTTTTATATGACCACGGGATGGGCGAGCAAACATATTGTGTAGGACAATTCAGGGTTCGTGGGAGGTACGGGATTGGGTGATAAGTGGGATGAGAGTTGGGGTAAGGGTGCCAGCTACGGCACTGAGAATAAGACGATCTTGACGAAAACATGTGTTGTATTCGGGGTTGGGTGTGGTTTTATCTTGGAGATATGAAGTTGGGGATGGGTGTTTGCCATCGACAAACTTGAGTAAGTCATAGCCAAAGAGTGTGGATTCAATTTGAAATTTCCAGGAGATGTAATTTGTGGGTGTTAGTTTACTATATTTTAGGTGTTGATTGCGACAAGGGAACGTGTGTATTCATGGTTATTGGAAATAGGGGTGGCGATGTTGTCGGTAGACATAGTTGTAGTCGCTGAGGGTTGTGGTGGGGATGGCCGACGCCTTTGGGTTGGGAAGGAGAAGGGTTGGATCTTTAAGCTCTGATACCATAAAGGAGGAGAGAGTATGAAATGAATATGGTATATCCTTTATCATTAATCATCATTAGAATATATAAAATGTACAAACAACATATATATGGAAACTACCTAATACAATTACAATCAATCAATACAATCAACATAAACATGGAAGCTATAATTACTATTGATTACTCATAAGGTAATGGGAAGAAAAGAAAGTAAACTCGTTGGCTTGGGAAATACTCTATCACACGCCTTCATCCACGGACCTAAAGAAAGCATTTTATGGCTTTTCAATATAGGAAATTTGTCCCATTGAAAAAAGGTTGTCGCCCTAATACACGTCTTCTCTTAGTCCTAGATACATTTATAATATGCAATAAAAATATAGATCTACAAAAAAAATTAAGTACTAGAGATAATCACAAATAAAACCGTTTCCTTGACCTTTATAAGTTCTACCGGTGCAAGATCTCCTTTAGGTAAAACTCTAATTAGAGTAGGGAATCTGTTTTGAAACTAACTAAAAAAATGTTGAATATCATAAATAGCCCAGGGCATACATAGTCAACTAAAATTTACACCCTCTAGATTTAATATTAACATACCAATTAATGAATGAATTTATGATTTTAACCTTAATTAAAATATTTAAATTATAATAGCAAGATTAAAATTCACTTGCACACATACAAAAAAGTAAAAAATAGTAATGCCGAAGAGTAAAAATATGTCATAGAGATTGTTACGTGAAAAATCCCAACATGATAAAAACGATTATCCCATTTCGTGACATGAGCAATCCAATAATAAAGACAAAAGTATTATAACCAACTTTAAGACTTATGCTGCTCGGCTTCCCTAGAAGGCGTACGTGTACTTTTTCCTTCGTCCAGTTAGTTTCCCACTTCCTTAGACATATCCAAACAAATAATATAGAAAGATTTCATTTCATCTCTTTTCATTTCATTACGACTCCTCTTCAATAAAATAACACACTACATATATATACACACACAAAAAAATAAAAATAAAATAGGGCATGCATGAGCATTAATTATAATGCTTTGGAGATGGCGCATGGAAGAGCATTAAATGAGCATGGCAAGTGAACAATGAGTTGTGATATTTGACTGTAATCTAGATGAAGACAACTCACGCCAATACTTCCCCTAAAGTTGGTGCATACATATCTCGGATGCCCAACTTGTCAAGTGAGTTATAGAAGCTTTTGCTACATACGGCTTTTGTAAGTATGTCTGCCAACTGGTTTTCGGATTTAACAAACAGAAATCAAATTATCTTAGCCTCAAGATTTTGTTTGATGAAGTGTCAGTCTACTTCCACGTGTTTGGTCTGATCATGCTGGACTGGATTATGAGAAATTTCAATTGCAATCTTGTTATCACAAAAAAGGTCCATTTCGCAGCCAAGATCAAAGCTAATTTCAGTTAATAGTTTTCGAAGCCAAAGGAGTTCACAAAGCCCTTAGCCATCCCATGAAACTCGGCTTCAGGACTTGATAATGCTACTACCTTTTGCTTCTTACTTCTCAATCTAACCAGGTTCCCTCCAACAAACGTGAAGTCACCTGAGGTGGATTTTCTATCGGAGATATTTCCTGCCCAATTAGCATCTATGTAACCTTCCACCTGTAGATGATTTTTTTTTTGTAAACATAAGTCCTTTTCCGGGGGGACTTTAAGTATCAAAGTATCCGAATCACTGCATTCATATGATCTTCACTTGGACAGTGCATGAATTGGCTTCCTACACTCACTGCATAGGTGATGTTAGGCCGTGCATGAGACAGATAAATAAGTTTTCCAACTAATCTCTAGTACTTTCCTTTGTCTGTTGGCACTTGATTTGGGTATTCTCCAAACTTGTGATTTTGGATTATTGGTATATCTGTAGGCTTACAATCCAGTAATCCAACTTCTGATAATAAATCTAGGATATATTTTCGTTGGGAAAGGAATATACCTTGCTTCAACCTAGCAACTTAAATTCCCAAAAAATATTTGAGTCTTCCTAGATTTTTCATCTCAAATTCTGTGGCCAATGCTCTTGAAGTCTTGCTATTTCCATTGGATCATCTCTTGTAATGATCATATCGTCTACATAGACTATCAAAGCTGTTATTTTACCCCGGTGATGCTTTAAGAATAGTGTATGGTCTGAGTTGCTTTGTTGAAATCCATATTTTCTCATTGCTGAGTTCATACACCCAAACCACGATCTAGGAGATTGTTTTAAGCCTTATAAAGTTCGTTGTAGCTTGCACACAATCTTAGCTTTAGAGTTTGCAGTATATCCTCGAGGGATATCCATGTAGATTTCTTCTTCAAAGATCTCCCTGGAGAAAGACATTTTTAACGTCAAACTGGTGAAATGGTTAATCAATATTTGCTGCAAAAGATAGTAGAACCCTGATGGTACTCAACATGGCCAAAGTGAGAACATTTATTGATAGTCTACACCATAGGTTTGCGTATAGCCCTTTGCCACCAGTCTTGCTTTGTACTTTTCAACTGATCCATCGGCTTTGTACGTGATGGAGAATACCCACTTACACTCTACTATTTTTTCACCTTCTAGTAGGGGAACAAGAGTTCACATCTCATTTTTCAGCAATGTCTCAATTTCTTCCTATATAGCTTGGATCCACCTAGGGTCTTCCAGAGCCTCTTCGACATTTGTGGGAATACTATGTGAGGAAAGTTCATTCATAAAATTCTTGAGGGGTTCGGACAACTTCTTTGTAGAAATATAATTGGCAATTGGATGTCTTGATCTTGGGTTCTCTAATTCCGAAGAATATATATTTAGTGGTTTGCCCCGATTGTGCCTGAAAGAGGTGTAAATGAGTTGAGCTAAGCCGAGTAGTGAATGTACAGGCTTGTTTATTTAAGTTACACTTTAAACGAGCCGAGCTCAAGCTCGACCCAAGCTTTGAAGTAAATGTTCGAACTCGGCTCGGCTAAAAAAAATTGAGCTCGAGCTTGAGCTCAACAGCTCGTTAAATTTAACAAGCATTTGAGCTCAAGCTTGAATAGCTCGTTTAAGAGGCTCGAGCTCGAATAGCTCATTTAAGAAGTTCGAATAGCTCGAGCTCGAGCTCGATTAGCTCGTTTAAAAAGCTTAAGCTTGAATTGCTCGATATGAGCTCGAAAATTAATTAAAATTCATTTTATCTGTTAAATATAAATCCAAATACATTACAAATGACACAATAAATACAAACAAATCAATATAAATTACAAAACGCAAAAATATATCAAAACATCAACCTCATTAAAGTAATGACAACATAAAACATTACAATATACAAATTACAAAACTAAAAAATATAAGACCCCGATCTGTGATATGCGTATGATTGAAATTGCGTTTTAAATTATTTTTAAAATATTGGGGTGGATGGTGTAAATTAATTATGTGAAGTTAAATTTTTGGAATCAAATTGTAATTTTTCAAACTATTAAAATGAGAATGGATTTAATTAAAATCTTAACTAAAAATAGGAGGAGGATTGTGTAAATTCTTTATATATCATATATATATATATATATATATAAATCAGGGGAAGAATCGCGAAAAAGAAAAAAGCGAGAAAGAGAACGGAAGAAAGAGAGAGAGAGAGTGTCCGCCGGAGCGGGTTTTGGGTATGGTCGTCATCCAAATTTCTCCAACGGTGGGTTTGGTTGTGTGACGTCGCCGACGGTAGGTTTGCGTGACTTAGTGCGTATGTGTGTGATTGTGTGCTGTTGGGACATTCCACTCCGGTGGTACGTGCTTCGTCGTCGTTGTTCGGTAAAGGTATGTGGATGTGCGTGTGTATGTGGGTATATTTTTTGGTCGTCTAGCCGTGTATGTTTGTGTGTGTGTTTAATGTTGTGGGTTTTGCTGGTCGACAATGTGGGTGCCTGTGTTTGATGTTTGAGTGTGGGATGTGTTCAACATGATGTGTGTTTGTGCGTGATCGGAGGTATCACCGTCGGCGAGGAGAGAGAGAGAGTTGTCGGTTGTGTGTGTGTGCCTACTATGTGATGCGTGTGCTGCATGGGGGTGTGTGTGTGTTTGCGGTGTGCAGTGCATGTGGGGGTGTTTGGTGTGTGTATGGGTGTTCAAGAGAGTGGGTGTTGCCGGCCGGAGAGTTAGAGAGAGAGAAGGTGGGTTTCGATTTTGGGTGTGTGTTCCGTTCGGCGTCGTGAGTGTTCCGTCTTCATGGATGTGTGGCGTGATCGGAGCAAGGTCGGTCAGCGGCGAGTCCCAGAACAGAAACAGAAAATGAAAAGAGAGAGAAAGGGTCGGTGATGGTCCGGTCGACGGGGGTGGTGATTGTTCAACGGTGGGTCTCCGTGTTTGTCGTGTGTGTGTTGTTGTGTGTGTGAGTTTTCTGGGTGTGTATGTGTGCTCGGATCGTTGGCGGTGAAGATCGGCGGGAGGAATGAGAGTTGGCCAGCGTTAAGGAAGGAGATCGGCGGGAACTCTAACCCGAAATAGAGCAGGAAGTAGAAATGAAAAAAAAGGGGGGGGGGGGGGGGGGGAGGGGGGACGAAATTACACAAACCACCCCACTAAAAACATAAATCCAATCTCTCGGCCGATGGAAAATTCGGGGAAGGTTTGCAGGCACCGGAGTTCTGATTGAGGCTAATCGGTTAAAGTTTACGAAATCGGATATTCAGGTGAGTGTATTGTCTTCTTACCAAACTATTTTCTATTTATATATATGATGATATATGTGTTTACTTACACTGTATGATTTCATAAATGATATGGATCAAGCAGGTTTTTGGGGTGAGTTGGTAAAATGAATTTCCGGGGAATTGTGTTGGTTTTTAAAAAGAATGATTAAAATAATTTTCGTTGGATATGAGTGGTTTTGAAAAGAGAGTGATAAATATATGGTTTTCTAAAAATGCTTAGTTTTCTAAAAACAAAGGTGGAAAAACAGTTTTTACTGAAATCGGTGGTACAAAGGTGGAAAACTATTTTTTTTTACTGGAATTGATGTTACTTTTAAAAAGGAGAGTGAAAAACTTAATTTTGGAAATTATCCCCGAAAGGGGTTTGGTTTATATTATCCCCATAAGGGGTGTGGATTTTTGACGATGTGGTGTGAAAATGTATTTCTTCCCGTAAGGGATGTGGATTTTTAACTATACTGATGATTTTGACGATACCATAGTTGTTCTCCTCGAAAGGGGTGTGGATTATATTTCTCCCCAGAAGGGGTGTGGATTCTTCCCATGGGATGTGGATATTTCTCCCCGTAAGGGGTGTGGATTATATTTCTCCCTAAAAGGGGTGTGGATATTTCGTAGAAAGGCATTCCTACGGATGTTACGGTACCGTTGCAACTCCCGATCGTGAGGTTAAACGATCACTATGGCTAACCAGTGTGTGTTGTGTTCGAGGTGTGTGTTTTGAGATATGGTGTTTTATTTATTATTGGGTGATTTATTATTTATTATGGTGATTGGTATGGTTTTATACTAGATGGAATTGAATGGAACTTATCTATATCGTTTTATTTTTACTGCTTATATTCTTGAGATTTTACGAGCTACGTGGTGTTTTATATACTTACGCTTGATCCATTTAGATGTTGTAGAATGAATTATTATTGTAAAATATTTTTACTAAGAAGACAGTACACTCGCAGGTGTAGCGGATAAGAGTCAGTCGGTCCCCTACTGGCGCTAGGTAGAGTCCTATGATGGAGTTGTGTGAGGGTTTTCTTGATGAGCCGGCTGAGGTGAACCTAAGAGAGGTTCATGGGTATTTATATTTCGGTATTATTATTTTTGAGGACGGGTGTGTCTCCATAGCACTAAATTAATATTTGTTGTATAGATGATTTGTATATTGTTTTATGTTTGTTGGAATATATGAATTGGTTTGACGGTCAGATGATGTCATGTCGATGCCACACCGGCCCCACGGTGACGGGTGTCCGGGATGGGGTGTGACAAAAAATACATTAAATCATCAGACTTGTTGAAGTATGACCAAAGCAATCCAAATTTGTCCACAACACAAACATTACCAAATTAAAAAAATAAAAATAAAAATAAAAATAAATAAAAAAAGATGACAACATATTGAGACCAGAAAATACCAAAACCTCATTAATGTATTGCGAACTCTTTGTATCCCCGATCTTCATCGTTCAAAAAACATAAAAAAAAATGATGATATATATTTTAATAAAAATATTACTATGTAAAATCATAAAATCGTAAATAATAGTTTCACTTACTTTAGATTTTTACATGATCCTTCTAAGTTTTAATACACTATTATTCTCCAAAAAATTTCAACCCTATTCTATTCATTTTTCTATTTTTGAATGGTGACAGAAATCTCTAAGATGAAATAGAAGTGTATGTAAATTTGGTTTTAATGCAACTCCAATCTCATTAGAAACAGAAGTCCATGATAAATTTTCATCAGAGGATGTTCTGAAGATGTGGAATCTAAACAGAAATAGAAAATCAACTTTCAGGTGCAAAAAGTCTTCAAATAGACGTACTGAAAAATCACCAACAACATGGAATATATGGTTCAAGAAGCAAATAATTAGAAAAGATGATACTGCATACCTATAAGAGTTACCTGATCAACCCATAGATAATTACTTAGTATTTCAATCATTCGTAGATCTGCTAGAATTTTGCATCCCGCTATTCATGTTGTTGATCCTAAGATTTTGATGAACAATTAAGTATTGATGTTTTGGTAGAACTAATGTTTTAATTGAGTGTTTCAGTGATTTAAAGTTCCAAGTGATGAAGATGACAAATTAAATGGATACTAAATGATGAAGTTGAAGATATTGAAGATATTAAAGATTTAAGAGTTTAAGGAAATTAGGGAAAACAACCCAGGTAAATTTCAACTCTTAATATCCCATTTAGGAACACACATGGCACAAAATGTATTTTCTTATTTATGTGTGTATTGATTAAGTTAAATTATTTGCTCTTAAGTGAATTGAGAAAAAATAATTTTGAATGACTAAAATGAAATATAAGAATATTAGTGGAGCTTATTTAAGAGAGAAAATGGTTAAAGGGGTGAAAACATAAAAGAAAATGAGTTAAAAACGTATTCAGAGAAGAGATCCAGAAGACAACAGTCGACTGGTTAGTCGACCGAACCAAGTAGCTATAACATCCTGTATCTCTAAGTCGACCAACCAAGAAGGGCTGAACTTTCTGAATCAACAAGTCGACTGATAGGTCGACTAGTGAAAGAAAGACCAACTTTCTGAATCTACAAGTTGACCGGGCGGTCGACCGATGAACTGCATTGGCTACATCCTGAATCTCCCAGTCGACTGGGAAGTCGACTAAATGCGCTATTTTAGGATTATCCAAGATTAAATCCAATAGTAGCCATTTTTAGTTGGAATTTGAGAGAGATTTCGAGGATGTTCTCTATATTTAAGATATGGTTCATATATTAATTAAATCCTATTAATATGGTTCATCAAATATTAATGTTTCTCAATTTAGTATTTGAAATAGATTATATTCTTATTAATTAAGAATGAGAAATACTTTGGGGGTTTAATTGAGAGATTTGAAAGTTATTTTTAAGTGAATTGAACCAAAATGAATCTATTATGTTATAAAGGGTCTATAAGTGCTATTAATTGTCATGACACGCGTAAACTAACCGTTAGAAGACTGATTTCATATTCCTTTAAATAGACCTGCGAATTTCATATATCATTAAACAGTAAACAAGAGAGAAATCATATCATATCATTTGTGAGCTTTTATAAGAGTTATCCTTCTAAAATATTGTGAGTTTTTCTGAGAGACGATCTTGAAGATCAACTGTTGTTAATCTTTACTGCTATCGGATCTGAAGTTACTTTACTTTATCTAATTATTTTGTGGATTTCAGGTGAGATCTTTCCAATTAATTTTTATTGCGCATTACATGTTTATTATTGGAAATTGTTCTTAGAAATTGTTTCTGATTTTTGAAGAAAATATTTTTACAAACAATTTCTTAAATCTGATTACATGCTCAAATTTGCTACCCATATCTTGTTAAAATCAGATTTTCTATCTCACGTTTTTCTATCACTAGTTGGGATATTAATTGAGTTATTATTTATCTGGGGTGGTAGAAGCTCTGAGTGAGATTTTCTAATTATCATTTTGTATTGGTGAGTAGTGTGACGGGTTAAATATTATTGGGAATATTTAATCAAGGGTAATCGGGTTTCAGTCTCTTCTTGTAAAGAGATTGAGGTAGTGATTCTTCCTGGATAGAATTGCGATTTGAGTGATTTGCAAAAGTTCCATCCTTACCTGGGAAAAGGATAGTTGGAGTGTTTTGTGAGGTTTTGATTCTTGAGCCTAAGGTATAAAAAGAATTAGGTTATTCTTTAGCCTGTAAAAAGATAGGTTATTCTTTAGCTTGTAAAAAGTAAAGGTTCTTCCTTAGCTTGGGAAAAAGATATTGTAAATGTTGATTCTGAGCCTATAAAAGAATCGGTGTGCAGGTTTGGTTTCTACCTTTACAGGGATCTTGGTTTTAGTGGGTGTGACCTCCGTGGAGCTCGGAGGACTGGATTAGCCAATAGTAGCTTGGTGAACCAGTATAAATCTTTTGTGTGCTGCTATATTTACTTTACTATTTTTGTTGTTTGGGTGTGCAATTAATTGATTATATTATTCCACTGTGATATAAAGATAATAATTAATTTAGGATTAAAATTAATTATTTGATTTATTGAATTTTATTCTGATAATTTTTAATTACCCAATTCACCCCCCTCTTGAGTATTTTATTGGGCCAACACATGTCATATAAAAAGCGCCATAATAGAGTTAGTAAGTTGATGGTATGGTTAAACCAAGTAAATGACATTCAAATGTTTAGAGATCCATGAAAGTGAAATGTGATAAACTTACCACTGACTTCTACAATATCTCCTGGGACAAGATCCGTTGTAGGTAAGATTGAGAAACAACCTGAAAGAATTGTTCCATGTGTGGAATAGGAGCAATCAACAAGATATATTTCTATAATCAATAGATTCTTGCAACATTTCAATAAATGTTTCATATGTAGTGTAACACCAAGAACTACCATGCACTGAAGCAATATCTTAAGTTATTAACAGCCAGATAAGAGACAACTCCCTAAATACATTAATTTCGCTAGATATAATAATAATAATAATAATAATAATAATAAAAAAAAAAAAAACAACAGAAGCAAAGAATGTTTCATTTATGATAGAAGTCTAAAAATATGACAGCCCAGACATAAGTGCTTGACATAGTATCAACAATATCTGTACAATATGACTGTGTAGCTACTCAGATAATCAATTCATCAATTATCAAAAGATTCAAGACAGATCTATATAAAGCGATTCAAGATCGAAGCCGCGAGAGAAAGAGAGAGAGTATCAGATCTGTTCCTTGAAGGTATATCTGTTCGACGAAGGTGGAGATTTGTTCGGCAAAGACAAGCTCGGCATCGAAGAATGCATTAGAAACTCTAGACATCGAACAAGTTATAAGTATAATCATGAATTAAAAATCAAGTATCTATACAAATTGAAGTGGACATTAAACATTAATTTAGTCTTTGAAGACAGTAGCCGCGAGAGAGAGAGAGTGTGTACCAGATTAGCATCGGCAAAGGCCAAATATCGACGAAGTTGAGGGGTTCCGGTGACGAATGTAGATCGAAGATAGGGATGAGCGGTGAGCCAGCGACGAAGGCAAATCGACGCGAGACGGAGATAAGCGGTGGCGAAAGTAGAGACGGAGATGGAGATGAGCGGTGGTGAAGGCGTGAGACGGAGATGCAGATGAGCGGCGAGTCGGTGACGAAGGTAGATCGGCATGATAGGGAGATCGAGATGAGAATCGGAGATGGAGCAGAGACCCTATGGAGAGAGCAAGAGACGACCGTTTGTGTTGTGTTTGGCTTAGAAAATTAATGGGAAATTGGAACCCTAATCCTGCTTCTAGTTTATAATTAATATATATATATATATATATATATATATATAATTATTAAAAATGAATTATGGTTTGCGAACATAAAAATGAGCTCGCGAACAGGCCCACATCGTTTTGGCTTTGTTCGTGAACAAAAAACGAGTAGCTCGCGAACAAGCTCGGCTCGGCTCGTTTATTAAATGATTTTTTTTTGGAGCTCGAGCTCGGTTCGTTTATTTTAGTAAACGAGTTCGAACTAGCTTTTTTCGAGCCGAGCCCAAGCTATTTATGAACAACTCGGTTCGTTTACAGCCCTACTAAAAGGTAATTCATAGCCAACAAAAGTATCCATATCATTACAAATGTGAGGTGTGGTAGGGGAGATTTCCTCAATGATATTCCCAGGAGATGGAACATTGGATACCGGAGAGTGGGGAGGGACTGCTACTTCAGCATTTAGAGATGTCGGCTCTGGAGCTTCAGTTTCTAGAAATGTCGGCTCTAGAGCTTCTGTAGATGTAGTCTCTGGATTAGGTCCCTCCATGATTGACTGAGGAATATTCGGTGTCATATTAGTGTCTTTGAACCAATCATATGTTAACTAATTCATCTCTTCTTTTCATGTCTCCCCCTAAAGAAAAGAATTGGATGTGGTAGGAGAGTAGAAAGTGTTGGATTCAAGGAACGTGACATCCAAAGTCACATAAGTCTGCCGAGTAATTGGGTCGTAGTATCGGTACCCTTTTTGGTGTCCACTGTATCCCAAAAAGAAACAACGAATGGCATATGGATCAAACTTCATGCGTTGGTTCTTATGGAGGTGAAGAAACGCAACACAACCAAAGATACTATGCAGAAACATCAATATTGTGGGTAATGACACATAGGTTGACAAGGCCTATAGCGGAGTCTTGAATTCAAGAACGTTTGAGGGCGTGTGGTTAATGAGATGAATGGTTGTGGTAACAACGTCAGTCTAGTAGTAGCTAAGTACATTGTTGGCCTAGTGAGCTACCCAAGAGAGAGGTGAATTGGATAGTATTAAAAAATTATCAGAATAATAACACTTCAAAAAATCAAACAATTAATTTTATTCTAAAACTAATTATTATCTTTATAGCAGCGAATAAGTGTAATAAGCTCTAGATGCACACTCAAACAACACAAGATAAAATAAAGGAAATAAATAATGCAGTACACACCGATATATCCTGGTTCACCAAGCTACTCTTGGCTAATCCAATCCTCCGTGCCCCACAGAGATTCGCACCCACTAAACTCAAGATTCTTTTACAGGTAGGAACCAAACTCTCATAATGATTCTTTTTGTAGGCTCAGAATCAACCTTTACAAAAAAAAATTCCCAAGCTCAGAAATAACCTCTACTTTTTACAGGCTCAAGAATAACCTAATTTTTTTTTTAAATTAAGGCTAAAGAATCAAAACCTCACAAACACTCTAAATATCATTTTACCCAGTAAGGATTGAACGGTTACAAAATCACTCATAAATTCAATCAAGGAAGAATTAACACCTAATATTTTTATACTCTAGGGAAAGATCAAAACCTCAATCTCTTTACCGGAAGAGATTGAAACCAACTACCCCTGATTAGACACTCCTAATAGTATTTAATCTCTTGATAAGTTCTTCCCACTTGGAGCTTATACTACCTCAGATTAATTAATTCTCAATTAATGTCCCGATACTAGTAATAGAAATAAAGTGAGGAAACAAAATCTTATTATAATAAAAAATGCGGGTAGCACAATTAAGCACGTAATCAGATTTACACACAAATTGTTTTAAAAGATTTTTATACTTTTAAAATTCAAAAACGATTTCTCAAAAAGATCAATTCACCAAGCAAGTAATAATAATCAAATACTCAATTAAAGAATAAGCTTGGAATGATCTCACCAGGAAAACACCAATGGATTGCAAAACAGATCGCTAGACAGCTCAGATTGGTGATGTCAAATAAATTAGTGCTTTAACTCAAGAACTTTAACTCCACAATAATCTCATAATATTTTTCAGTATAATATCAGAATAATAACTCTTATAAAAGCTTAGGAACTGAATAGTTCTTGATATTGTGTATATCTTATGTAAAATCCGCATGTCTCTTTTAATAGCCCTCAAACTATACCTCCAACGGTTAGTTTTCAAATGTTATGTCAATAAATGACACATATGGACCTCATATATCATATAGATTTATAACGGATATATTTAACCAACAATATACTTCTAAAGTTCTCAATTTAGTCCCCAAAATAATTTGATCTTAATCAACGAAAGTATAGAAAGAATTATATTTAAATATATGGACTAAATCGTAAGATCAAAATAAAATCCCTTAAATCTCTCCCATATTTTAGGCTCAAAATTTTTTACACCAAAATAGCAATATTTGAACTCAAAATTCGTACTTGTAAATATAGGAATTTCAGATATATCTTATAACTATTTTTCAAATATTATGTCATGAAATGACACCCCAAGACCCCACACATCATATATAATCAAAATAGATCTTTTTCATTTAAAACTATTCTTGAGAAATCTCATTTTGGTCCTTAAACATTTTTAAATCGAAATTCATCAAAATAGAAAATATTAAAGCACTTTAATTAAAAGAACATTTAATTAAATAGATCAAATTAATAGGGATAATAAAATATATAGACCATATCTCAATTAAGTACAGAACCCTAATATATCTTGCATATCTTAACCATAAACGACTATTGTTTGATTAGAATTTCGAAATCCTCTAAACCTGAAACAGACTAATCAGTCGACCGACTAACACCCATAAGTCGACCGCTAGATTAAGGATACTAGCCAAGCCAAATTTCCTTCACCCATCAGTCGATCGCCCTTCCATCATCTGTTGACCGGATAATTCATAGAGTTTATCTTTTAAGCACAGGTCGACCTACCTGTCGACTGGGAGATTCAAAGACTTCTTCTTCTATGCTCCGGTTGACTTACCTATCGACTTGTCAATGCTGGGAACCTCTTCTACATTCATTTTTAATTCATTTTATTCAATGTTTTCGTCCCTTTAACTGATTTCTTTTCTTAATTAGCTCCACTAAATTTTTAAATTCAATTTTAATTGATTATCAATATTTCATTTACACATAGGAGCAGATAATTTCACTAATTAGGATCCTATCAAAACATACATAAATTTAAAAACTTTTTGTGTTGTGTGTGATCCTAATCGAGATACATTAAAAAGAAAAATTAATCTGAGTTGTTTTCCCTTAGATTCTTCAAAATCTTCGGTCTCTTGATGTCCTTCGTCTTTGTCAGTCTCTTTAGCATTCATTCATTACTTGTCATTATATCTTCATCATTAGAATTAATAAACTGAAACACTTAATCAAACCATTAGTTCCACCAAAAATATCAACCTTTAATTGTTCATCAAAATCTTAAGATCAACATACATGATCTCTAAGCTCAAGCAGTTTCCAGGATATGGCGATTCTTTCGCTCTGCAATACTATTTTGTTGCGGAGTCTAGGGGCATGAGGTCTCATGAATTAGTCCATAGTGTTGAAAATAATCATGGAACTCTTGGTTTGCATACCCTTCACCATTATCGAATCTAAGAGTTCGAATCTTAGTAGAGAACTGAGTCTGAATCATTGCATGAAATAATTGAAACACGTCAAAAACCTTATTTTTATGTTTCAACAAATAAAGCCAAGTCATTCGAGTATAATCATCAATGAATGTCACAAACAGCAGACACCAAACATAGTAGATTTTGAGGAAAGACCTCATATGTCAGAGTGAATAAGAGCAAAATGAATATCGCTCTTAGTTATATTTAACAGATAAGTGACTCGATGACTTTTAGCTAAAATGCAAGTCTCACATTTAAAATCCAAAGTTGACATACCTGAAAATAAATCAGGAAACACATATCGCAAATAGCCAAACGATGGATGGACTAACTGACGATGCCAAAGCAAAACCTGTTCCACTTTGTGGTCATTTGGGCGATGCATGTGGTGTGCTCAGCCGACACTGAAATATTTCATATAATAGATCCCTCTCTTAGTACCACACCCAATGATTTCCTTGGTGAGAATATCCTAAATAAGACAAAACTCAGGATACAGGAGCACAACACAATTCAAGTCTTTAGTAACTTGATTGACTGATAGTAACTTATGAGAAAGAGATGGCACAAGTAAAATATTAGATAATGGTAGGGTTGACAACATCATAGTCCCAGCCCTTGTTACAGAAAAAATGTCTCCATTAGCATTGACAATGCTAGTTCGCCGAGGAGGGGAGTGTTAAAAAAAATCATTTGCATCAAATGTCATATGGTCCAATGCTCCGGAATCAAGTATCCAAATATTTCATGAAGACTTGTCAACAATGGTGGATCAACCAAGGTTGGGTTGTGCTCGATCCTGCTGACCCTGCTTAGATCGATTTCAAACCACCATGGCTCTAGGTTCAAATACTCCATTGGATGAAGGAAGTTTTTCACTCTAAGGCAAGGTAAAAAAAAGAAGAGGCTAAATGGTAAAATTGAAACCAAATGTGGTAATCAACCAGTAGCTTGGTCGGTTTTGCATAAAACAATAAACAAAAGTCAAAATAGGTAAACAAAAGTAAAAAACGACAAACTAGGTGATAATCAAGCACTAACTCTTGTTTGGAAAAATAGAAAAAGAACTAGAAACCAAAATTATTGCGTAGATCTCAAAGGAAAAAAAATAACCAGACCTTCTAACTCCTCGACGTGTTCTTCGCAAACCGGCAAGGTGGTCCACGTCCAAATTCCAAGCACAAACCGGCGAAGCTTGAACTCCAGAGGTCACAGAACCAGCGGCAGTTCCTGGATCTATCCGATTCGAGTGTTGTCCGTACGATTTTGTTTTGAGTGCCATCTGTACGGATCCGAATGTCTTCATTCTCGTCGATCAGTTCTTTAAAGGATGGCTCGTTCCGGTTGAGTTTTCTGAATCGATTTCGAAATCATGGTTCCTTGCTTCACTGTTGAAATCAGTGACGTAGTTTTGCGTACTGATGTTGAAAGTGAAGAATCAGGCGCGACAAAAAAAAAAAACAAAATTGGTGGTTATGGGCAGTAGAGAAAGCAATTAAGGTAGAGGATCTAGGTAGCAGCGGAAGGTATGGATGTTTTTTTTTGAGAGAGAGATTGGATTGATTCAACTTGGCTCTGATGCCATGGTAAAAAAAAAAAAAAATTATATAGAAGGATTTAATTTCATCTATTTTCATTTCATTACGACTCCTCTTCAATTCAATAACACACTACATATATATATATATATATATATAAACAGGGCATGCATGAGCATTAATTATAGTGCTTTGGAGATAGCGAATGGAAAAACATTAAATGAACATGACAAGTGAATAATGAGCTGTGATCTTTGACTGTAATCTAGATGAGGACAACTCAAGCCAACAAGACTATCATGAACTTCTTGTTCAGACTCCTTAAGAACTTTATTAGTTTCTCGGCTTCATAGATGCTAATGCCTCTGATATCGTTTGGTAGAAATAGATTAAAGTGCAACTTTCAATATTCTCGTTAGTCAAGTAAGTGGTGATTTTCAAATATCTTGATTCAATTATACTTTTTAAGTACAATATAAAGGTATCAAAGGTAGAGAGTTACGCATATTAAGGCTTATAATATGTATCTTTCCATAACAAATTCTCTTAAGTAACATAGACCTTAGGAGGTTAGGGTTTGTTTAAATAGGTAAGGAACCTAAAACCATAGTCTTCCAAATATTCCAATATCTCTAAAAATAAATAATTAAGGAGAGGATATTGAAATATCATCAAGGCAGCACAAAATCGTGTAGACATTACATATTGTCATTCGAACAATATCCGAGCAGCTTATAGATTGTCTAGACAGTTGGTTAGAATGTCCAGATGCTAATTCCTCTGCCCAAATATTGTACAGTGTCCTATAAGGGACATGGTAGCGCGTTGAATGACACGCCGCAACTTACACTCGCAAGTATACGAGGTTTAAGTTTTAGAATAGTGTGATCGTTAAGATCGGGTTATCGTATCCACAGGGATTGTTGTCATTACTATCGAATACCGCGTTTGTCATGACCTAATTTTATCTAGGCGAAAACAAATGTATTTAATTATTTAAACTAATACTAATATAACCTAAATTAAGTACACTAATATGCTAATATGTTTTAGGGTGAAGAATTGCATAGGGATTAACGTGTTTACAAATACGTGTTCGATTTCGATTTACTCACGTTTACGTTGTTCGACCTATTTGACAACCTCGATACGTAAACTCCATCGCCATCTCTTTCGAGTGTAAGACGGGGTAATACATGACTTCGAGCCAATGAAGAAGTCCCCCTCAACGTCTTAATGACCCTAGGTCACGTGAGTCTCGCCCAGCGTCATTGATTGTACACAATCCAACTCTCTCCCGGGTTATTGGATTGTCGCGTTGTATTTACCCTATCGACAATCTCCGTTCTAAAACTCCATTGCCACTTCTTCCGAGTGTAAGACAAAGGATATAAATCAACTTCGAGCCAATGAAGAAGTCATCTTCAACGTCTTAACGACCCTAGGTAGCGTGTGTCTTGCCCCACGTCATCGATTGTCCACGATTCAAACCCCGACCGGGTTATAGAATTGTGGCATTTATGTTTATTCTTCGTAGTTTGATTGTGTTTATCGTATTGTTTGTTTATCATGCTTAGATAGATAAATGAAGAATACGGGGTTTGACAAATCCCAGATTCAGATTAGGGTAAACAATCGCCACGATTCTATAACCCAGTCAGGGTTTGGATTGTGGACAATCGATGACGTTGGGGAAAGACTCACACGACCTAGGGTTGTTAAGACATTGAGGGGGACTTCTTCATTGACATGAAGTTACGTTATATCCCACGTTTCACACTCAGGAGGGGTGGCAAGGGAGTTTTAAAACGGAGATTATCAATAGGATAAATACAACGCACAATCCAATGACCCAATCGAGAGTTGGATTGTGTGCAATCAATGACGCGAGGCGAGACTCACGTGACCTAGGGTCGTTAAGATGTTGAGGGGGACTTCTACGTTGACTCGAAGTTATGTATTCCCCCATCTTACACTCGGGAGAGGTGGCGGTGGAGTTTACGTGCCGAGATTGTCAAATAGGTCGAACACCGTAAACGTGAGTAAATCGAGATCGAACACGTATTCGTAAACACGTTAATCTCTAGGCAATTCTTTCCCCTAAAACATATTAGTATATTAGTATAGATAATTTTGTTAATTAGTATTAGTTTAATTAATTAAATACATTTGTTTTTAGCCTAGATAAAGTTAGATCATAACAAACGCGGTACTCGATAGTAACGACACCAATCTCTGTGGATACGATAACCCGATCTTTTACGATCACACTAGACTAAAACTTTGACCTCGTACACTTGCGAGTAGTCAATACGAGGAGGATGCGAATCCTCCGCCATACAATTTTTTGGCGCTGTTGCCGGGGATTGGTTACTGTCCTAGTTTCTAGTGATCGTCCCCAAGTTTTTGGTAACGATTGCCGGAGATTGTGTTTTTTTGTTTATTGTTGATATTGTGAGTAAATGACTTAATTTTACTTTAGGCATTTATTTTGTATATAATTTTTGTTTGTAGTTTTGTTTTTATTTCTTATGTAGGGTACTTGGCGATATTAGATTGATGGGTATTGATGCATCTCTTTCAATGGGATTCCAAGCCATTTTATGGTGTGGGGCCATGCACATAATCCGGTGAGGCATTTCGTTGAAAGATCGAGCCATCCAAAGTAAAACCTCGCCAAGCTTGAGGGCGATTTGAAAATGTCGGGTCAAGGACATTAAATCATGCGCTTCTTGGGAGGTAACCCAAGTCAAATAAGTTAAATCTGTCACAACCGAATTTATTCGAAGGCAAGATTCTCTCGCCTTCCAGGTACGTGTTCTAAACCCCCTTCGTCGACACGTTTTAATTTCATATATTGAGATTGACGATTGGGACTACTGAGAACACTATCCATTTTAAGTTTGGAAGTGATGTATAGTATGTAGTATGTTAGTTATGTGTTATTGTTTTACCGTGTGCATGTGTGTTTAGGTTAGAATGTGTTTATGTTTTTGTGTTGTTGTTTGCATGCTGAATATTGTGTTCATCTAGGCCGTTACCCGATGATGATATTACCCCCTGATTATTTTCGAGGTCAAGGGTAATACCCATGCATGTGTGATTCTGTGTGCTTGACTATGCTTTTTAGTAAAAATTATTGTAGATCCTAATTTGCACAAGCACATAGATTCAATGTATTTCTATTCAATTGACTTGAGGACGATTATCGATTAGCCAAATTTATGACACATTAAGGATTCTAGAACCTGATTGAGGGAAAACTTGAGGCGAAATCCTAGGCGAGGCAGTTCAGGAGACGTGATTTAGGCATTCTCTTTGTCGCTTGAGCCTATTTGAAACCTACCTTGTAATATGTATACATCTCATTACCTTGTCGAAGCCTTAATTCTGTTTCAATTCTGAACACTTAAACAATACCTTGGTTGATAAAACTTTTTTCCAAGCCTATATCGCTAAACCGAAGGCACAGTTTGAGTGAATCATGTTAGCATTCGTTATGCTACTTGAAGTGAGCGGTTGAGTTAGGGTGAAATTTATATTGGTTCGATATTCGAGTACTCATTTGTCGTTTTTGTTCATTTTTCACTTACCCCTTAGATTGTACAAATGAAATAAGTTTGGGGGTGTGGCTTATGTTAAAAAAAAAAATGTTTCTTTTGACAAGGGAGTACTACGTTCTTAAATGTTAGTTCAGAATTATTTTCCAATTTGTCTATAGGGGTTCGAGAGTGAATGTGTCAAGCGTTGAGCCTTGGGTAACGTTAAGTTAACAACGTTAACCCGTTTTCTATTCCAAAATACCCTTGGCCAAATGTTCCTAAACCGAACTAAGTCCTTCTGATCTTTTTGAACTTCCAAGCCTACATTAGTGGAGAGTGGACCCCAATCAAGCATATGGAAATCCAAGTTCTTTATGGTCTATGAGTTTCGTTGGTGGATAATTCAATCCGGTCGTTGTATAGCTATACTATTGAGTCTCGCACATACACGTTTACAGGATCTAGAATGATGTTCACCATTATTGCATGTCAAAAATTTAGAACATTACATGGTGTGTGTTACTGCCTAAACTCGATATGATTGGCGGTTAGTGAGGGACAACAATAACTAGGCCGTTAGAAGAATTTAAAACTCGCATCTCGTTATGTTTAGATTGTTTTAGGATGTTTATTATTTCATTTAGCTGTGTTTTTTATTTTCGTGTGTGTGTTTAGCTCGAGGACTAGCCAAATTCCAAGTTTGGGGGTATTTGATAGGTGTGATCTAACTACATATTTTCAAACTGAATTAAGTTAGTTTTCGAGCGTTATATAGTATTTTATTACGTTTTAATTAATTTTATTATTTTTTGTATAAATCAAGTGTGTGAGGCAAAAAGATAGGAAACTGGATCGAAAACGATAAGATTAAATCAAAAACGGTCGAAGAACGGTGGAAAAACAAGCTTGGAGGCAAAACTGTGAAACAAGCCACCGCGGCGGCAGTGAAAATGTTGATAAGACACCAAACTTGTTGGATACTCACCGCCTAGGCGGTGAACCAGCAGAATATTTTCCAAATCCACCGCTGTCCTCACCGCTGCGGCGATCAAGTAACCGACCTACTCCATCGCCGCGGCGCTGAATCCCATGGCCGCGGCGGTGACCCTCTGCACAGCCTAAGATATTTATTAGATATTTTTGAGATATTTTACTTATAAATACCTACTCCTCTCCCCTCCTCTTGACCCCCTCGGCCATTTGGGCACCTTAGGGCATACTTAAGCTTAGGTTTAGGAGTTTTAGAGGTGGAGCTCACATCCCGAAGTGGAGAAGTTGGAGAAGCGATCGTTGAGCGTTCTTAGCGGCTAATCTTCGGACAAGGCTAAGTTTTTCTATTCTTTTTCTTATTTCTTTAACTTAGGATCATGTGAGTATGTTTAGCTCGTTCTTTCATTGTAAATGCGGTTATGGTCGTAGTTAAACATGGATTGTATAGGGATTAACAATAAATTTATAAATATGTGTTTAGATGATTTCGGTGTTGCGTTTATGTTTGTTCTTCGTAGTTTGATTGTGTTTATCGTATTGTTTGTTTATCATGCTTAGATAGATAAATAGAGAATACAGGATTTGATAAATCCCAGATTTGGATTAGGGTAAACATACGATTCTATCACCCGGTCAGGGTTTGGATTGTAGACAATCGATGACGTTGGGGCAAGACTCACGCGACCTAGGGTCATTAAGACGTTGAGGGGGACTTCTTCGTTGACACGAAGTTGCGTTATATCCCTCGTCTTACACTTGGGAGAGGTGGCGAGAGAGTTTTAGAACGGAGATTGTCAATAGGGTAAATACAACGCATGGTCCAATGACCCGGTCGGGAGTTAGATTGTATGCAATCAATGACGCGGGGCGAGATTCACGTGACCTAGGTTCGTTAAGACGTTGAAGGGGACTTCTTCGTTGACTCGAAATCATGTATTCCCCCGTCTTACACTCGAGAGAGATGGCAGTGAAGTTTACGTACCGAGATTGTCAAATAGGTCGAATACCGTAAACGTGAGTAAATCAAGATCGAACACGTATTTATAAACACGTTAATCCTTAGGCAATTCTTGCCCCTAAAACATATTAGTATATTAGTATAGATAATTTAGTTAATTAGTATTAGTTTAATTAATTAAATACATTTGTTTTTAGCCTAGATAAAGTTAGGTCATGATAAACGCAGTACTCGATAGTAACGATACCAATCTCTGTGGATACGATAACCCGATCTTTCACGATCACACTATACTAAAACTTTGACCTCGTACACTTGTGAGTAGTCAATACGAAGAGGATGCGAATCCTCCGCTGTACAGTGGTCATGGGTAGAGTCGGACTTTTCATGGGATATTACGAAAAAAATGTTAGGTCTTAACCATAGGGTCCGGCCCTAAAATTGATTGAGTCTAGATTTCTAGATCCTAACCCTGTCCATGGACTCAAAATTTAAGTCCAAGCGATAAAGAAAAGGGTACCGGATTGGGCGGCCCCAGGCCCACGATCAACCCAAATTAATACTAATCTTACTTATCTAAAAATTAATTTCTATGTGGTTGAAATTGAAGTTGCTTTTAGAGATTCGACGTCTTTGGAGAGTGAATTGTTAATTTGTGAATATGATTCTTTCTTGAGGCTTTTAACAAGATACCAAGTTATAGAAACTTGGTCAGTTTTCAATATCAATGAATGTCCACCGACTCCGGCAATCTAACCATTGGTGCTTTTATGCTGAAAGCCATCCAAAACATTGACTGAATAATTGTTACCGAAAATCAACTGCAGATGAAATAGAAGATTTGGCTGTGGGAGGGCTGATGGCGGCCATGTGTGAAACTTTGATTAGGAAACATATCCAATCTTGTGTATGCCCCCAATAGAAGTTTGATATGTGGATTTTTCCTTCTTCGACGTGGATTGTGGTTAATCCTTCTCTTTCCTTTCGAATCACCAACTTGAAATGCTCCGTGATCCCAACATATTCCTAGTCGTCGAACCCAAATGAAAATTTAAAAAAATAGTCCCTCACCGCTTCCGACACTGGAGTTCCATGTCTTCTTCAACAACTGTTCATCCAACGTTTTCAACACCCTTTCATAGGTCTCCAACTACTTTTCAATAACTTGTCTATGAAGTTCTCAGCCCTGTTATCTTTCCACCACCAATTGTTCCCATAGGCAACTATACATATGGTTTACTCTTCCACTTCACCCTCAATGGCTTTCTGTTTCTGTTAGCCCCTAACAATGTTGGAAAACAACTTGGCACAGACTTAGTGTACTTTCATACCGGACGTCGCGCATGTGGCAGAAATAAAGGTGTTGATATACGAAAGCACCATCTTGGTACATATTTCTAACCGAACTTGATACACGTGGCAACAAATAAGGGCGTTGGCAAAAAATAGGTACAGAGGTTGACTAAAGTTCAAAGGTAGACGAATATTGGGCGATAACATCTCTCGATTGGGAAAATGTTGGCACGATGGTGCCAAGTTGGGGTAATATAACACAAAACACCGGCGCGCAGCTAAAATAAGGAGTCAATAGTGGACCGTGGGAAGGGATCCACTGTTGACTTAATTATGACTCATCAGATATTTTGATATCTACTAATGCCATTTGAATTATTTTTCTTAAAGTATCATAAGGAGGGTGCCCCTCCCTCCAGATTAAAGGAAAGGAAGGGCCCTAGGTGTCCTGTGTTGTGTCGGCACGACAAGAGAAGATGGTGGGAAGCTTGGGGTAATGCTTACGCAAAATATTGGGTTGAGGCATAAACTAAGGTGTGACACGTCGGCGGACAAAGGCATCGTGTGACAACACCAATGGGTGTTGGGCATTGTGATGATGATCCTAGGCACAATGTTAGGATCGGTCTTATGGGCGTGGCGCGACACCAGGCACGACCTTAGGATATGGACAAGGCAATAAGTGCCAACATGCAATAGTATGCGTTGGAAGAACGGGACAAAGTTAGACCAAGGTGTTGGGCACGCGTTGGCAAAATGGTGCACCGTTGGGCTATGGTGGTGCACATTGGCAACGTTGGTATATGGTGTAAGACAATCCTAGGCATGGTGTTAAGATTGGGTTTTATAAGCGGCCTGAGACCAATGAAAGTCCTTGGTGCGGCACCAAGGCAAAGCGGACAGAACATGGGCTAATGTCGCGTTGTGATCAATGTCATGTAGGCGGCATGATACACCGTTGGGCACAACGGTGCATTCTGGTGCAAAAAATACATACGACAGTGGCGATCGTTGGGCGCAGTAACGCAACGAGATACAATGGATCAACGGACTAAGCTGGGCAAAAATTGACCAAGTGTCGGCAGGTTTTGGAATATGTATTGGGCATGTGGGGGAGTTATGTGTGTTAGCCAAAAAACTGACTAAGTAACTATCCCAGCAAGCATGCTCAGCCATCTATCCAACAGGTTCAATATTTTAGGCTATGTGTCCTAGCAGTTGGGATTGTCAACTACATCTTGTGCTGATAAATATGTTTGTATTTCGGATTTGTTGGGGGATGTGCAGTGAGTTTGATGTTCCTGCAACCCATAACCAAAATATAGTGTATGTGTTTCCTTGTTTTCGCCGAATAATAAAACAGGACTGGTTTCAACTGTAATCGTTGTGTTCTTATATTATTTCTGGTATATGTGCATATGTTAGGTTGGTAGGCAGTGTGTTGTCCAGGAATGATTGAGCGACTAGCTAGTGGTGGGCAACCAAGCCATCATAAATGCAAAAAATTTTAGTAAGAAATTAAAAATATGACACTTTCCATGATGTGGCGTTGACATGACAATAACATGGCACTAAAAGAGAGATTACATGGTGGTTTATGTAGGCAATTAGGGTTGACGTGTCAAGATGTGAGTGGATTACGGTGTACACGCAAGTGACAATGGTAGTGTATTCGGATGGTGCATGAGGGAGTCTGAGTCACAAATGATAGTATTTAGTTATATTAATGTATGTTTAGTTACATGGTTAGCACACTTTTAGTTACCTTCTTGTTTAGTCGCATATGTAATATGTTTTTTTAGTTATATTCATGCATTTAGTGACCATGCAACTTGCAGTTAGGGTCTTATTAGGCGATGGACGACAGATTTCCGTGAATTTTAATGTGTAGGACTGAACCAAACTGCTCATTTGTTGCAGGAGTTTTTGATAATAAGTGTTATAGAATATCCCAAAAACCACCATTTGTCTTAATTTGGTTAAAACATATAGGTCATATCATAGTCTAATGACGCACCCCCAAACAAACATTTCACGTCATGTGTTTCATGTTAATCTGTTCTTTTTTAAAAGTAACCTTATCCTTTTTAGAAATTCTTTTGGATAATCTAAATTTTGAAAATCCTTTTTTCTTTTTCTTTTTTTAAATGGTTCACGAGCTTTTCAAAGCATCGGTTTAAAAAACATCTTTCTTTAGAATAATTTTCTTTAAAATACGGAGTCACCACCTAGTATTGAATTTTAAAAGGTGCTATACGTCACTGAGTTTATATATATAAAAAAATCATCATATATTTTAAATGACCAAAATTTGACTCAATATTAAGTCTTCACCAGAATAGTGCTAAGTGGTGACATAGTGCAGCGTCCGACTAGATACACTATTTTCTACGATGAAGCTTTTCATAGTGGAGTTTGCTTCCTATTTCACCCTTTCCATCATGAAGTCCTCCATGTGGTCCAGTTAGCGCCTTCGCAGTTGGTGCCTAGCACATGGAGGCTGATGGTGCGCTTCGCCATTCTGTGTTTGCAGAATGGTGTCCATTTTTCGTCTTCTATTTTCCTCCATTTTTATCATCTTGCCAGGAATGGGGCTCCTCCTGACTACTGGTATCAATTCCGGGTCCATAATGGACAGCTCATCATGGGGGTCCCAGAGGAAAGTCTAAGGTGGAGGAGCATGTGGGTCATGGTGACGGGTTACTAGGAGCGACCCTTGGGAGGAGAAAAGGCCCACCAGTACCAAGGAGGTGGCAAGATACAAGTAAGTTTCTGCCCTTATGTTTCTTTTGTATCAGGTTGCCTCCTCTTCTTAACTTTCTTCTGGAGGCCGAGAGAGGCTACTGGTTATTCGGTTTCGGATTCGTCACCAAGGTCCGAGCCGTCTCTTTCGGATGCGTCATCCGGGGAGGGAGGTTAGCTTCCTAATGTTTTTCATCCTCTGAAGTTGTTTTTTGCTTCATCTTTCAGCAGTGGTTGACGATTTTGTTGGTGCATAATTATTGGATACCGAGCCGAAGGTCTTGTAAGACGCTAGGGCTGGAGTAAATTCTTCATCCTTGCCGACGAATTAGTGGCTGGCCAGGTAGCGGCAACAGCGGTAGTCTTGTTTGCGACTTCCCCGGAAGTGACTTCTTGTTCGGGCCTCGACTATGTCAAGAGGAGACATAGTCTCGCTGTCGACGTTATGATCCTCGATGAGCCGACGGTGAAAAAGGCATAGGGGTCCCTTCCAGCAGCTTTTGGGAAGGGTAAAGAGAAAATAGGTGACCCTTTGGGGTGAGGCCACCATCCTATGATCCTGTGGTATGATCTCCTAGGACCGAGGAGTCCATGGCTAGCGATGAGGCCTTTCTCTTCCCGGAGGTGGTCCAGCGATCGAGTGCAACAGCGAAGGCGGAGGAAGAAGTTCATCGTTCTGTCGGCGTAATGTCCGGTCATTCGTTTGAGGATTAAATTGAATCCTTTTTCTTTGAGGGACAAGAAGTTTGTAAGGAGAGTTTTTCAGATGTGGTTAGCCACCGAGGTGTACAACACCTACCCCTGTGGCAATAGGGAATAGATGTGCTATTGTCGGTCCCTCCCAGAGACGGTTGGCTCTTTGGTGGCTGGTGCCCTGAACTCCTGCATGGCGAGTTCAGGGGACAACTCTTTTTTTATTCTTCCAGTTTTGGGACCGTAAAACCTTACTTTTTCCCGTTGCAAGTGTAACGACTCGGTTTCCTAGGGCCGCCACACAGTTTCTCCTCTTGGAGAATTAACACTAAAATCGATTGACCAAAATGTCATTCTATAAAATCCGATAAATTTTAAAATGCGTCGGCGACAAATAATTAATAATTCATTTTATAAAAATATTTTATTTTACAATCCGGCCGCAATAATTATAATTATCGAATTTTTAATTTATCGATTCGATTTTACAACCGAGAATAATAAATACAACTATTACAATTTTTAAATAGAAATTCCACTACCAATTCTTGACGCCGTCTCACTCTCGTCGTCCTTGCAATCAAAACTGTAGGGTTGTGAGGCAACGCTCAGTAGAACTCCAACCCCTCTAATACGTACATTTAATTTATACAACAAATAAAACACTTTGGCATAATTCTCACATAATTTTCATATAATCATAATTATTTCATAAATTTTAACAGTTAAAATTCAACAAAAATAATACCATGAATCACACAATAGGAAAATTAAATACATATATTAAAAGAGTTAGAAATTCTACCTAAAATCCGAACCGAAATCGTATATATTTCTCACTCCAAAAGAAACTCCTAAAACATATAATATATACACATATATATATATATATATATCAATATATATAGACCTCGCAGCATTGATCTCCTATTCTGAACTATTATTATCATTATTATTATATTACCACGTAAATGGAGACTCATGAAATGAAATCATGAGTCATCAATATTAAAAATTTCATTAATGACCTTTTTAAAATAAAAAAAATATTAATTATATCCCAAAACTCTTAAAAATAAATTTTAAATAACACAATAGTCCCAAAACAATTAAAATTCAATTTAAAATTAACACTTAATCCCAAAAAAATTCAAATATTATTTATACCAGAAATTTATAAAAAGGATCCAAAAATGTTAAACTTATATAAACTAATATTTTAAAAAATACAAATTTTCAGGGTATTACAGCAAGTTAATCGGTCTTGATCAAATTGTCTACCAACCTACTTTTGGGAGATTTATAGCTGATGTGTAGCCGTGTTGTCTTTTCCCTATGAACCCATGATTTCCAGTTGCTTGGTAGAAATCTCTAGCCCTGCTTCGTCGAATGAGAAAAGGGGTGGATCTTCATGGGACTTGATCGAGCCAAGGAGATTCTTGTTCTCAATGTTGTTTCTCTTAGCTATGTTAGAAAAGTTTCCAACCTTGTGTTCGACATTATCTTCTTTCTTCTATATTTTCCATATGGCATTTTCTATATTGTGTCCTATGATTTGTGTAAAGATGTATTTGAGAGAACTTGTATAGAAAGTTTACCATATGAATAAATATCTTTGATTTCTTTGCATATATGCTTGCTTTGTTTACCGTGTATATTTCAGTAGCATGAGGCTTTTAGCTGTTGTCGCAAATAGTTGAATCTGAGCCATAAAATGCAAAAAAATTTACAAGATTGCAGGAGATAGTTGTAGAAGATAGTAGCCCGGCGTTGATGATGTGCCTTGTTGTGGCAAGTCGTCCAGTGGTAGACCCAAGATTGTAAGGCATAGAATTCGTTCTTCCCCGGTCCCTTGCTCAGGTAGACATGGGTTATCAGGTTCACTCAAGTATACGAAGGGTTTTTCGTCCATGTGCAGACTCGAATGGTTGTTAGTGGCCTTTGCTCCTCAGCAGCCTCCATCGTTAAGGCGGCTCAAGTTATCGGTAGTGACTGAATGTACGGAGGGATCTTTCAATACTTCCGACAATGCCGTTCTCTAGCTCTTCATCGGCTCCCTGTTGAAGGTGGGTATGGGTTATCGGGTGTGACCAAGTGTACAGAGGGGTATTTCGTCCCATCATTCTTTCTATGCGTGGCGTAAAGAATTTGATCTCGACCAGACTATTGAGGTCAAAAGCTAGCCGGTGTTGCTTGATGAGTTTTCGAATTCAGGCTTTAAGGGCTTGCTGTTGAGTTAGGGGCCAAGGTCACTCTATCAAGCTAGTCGCACCATTGGTCGGCGGTGACTCCCTTCCCACATGTGGCGTGAGAGATCGGATCTCAGCTAGAGGCCGTAGCCATCTAGTGAGCCAGGCTATGGATGGCGCATAGCCGCTCGAGACCGAATTTAGGCTTTTGGAAGGCCTATTGTCTAGTCAAGGGCCAAGATTACCCTATCGAGCTAATCGTGCCATAGGTTGGCGGCGACTCCCTTCCCACGCATGGCGTGAGGGATCGAATCTCATCCAAAGGCTGTAGCTGTCTGTTCAGTTAGGTTATTGATGGCACATAGCCTCCTAGAATCAAATTCAAGCATTTGAGGTACCGCATTTTGTCCTACTTATTTATGTTTTCAAAAGTATCATGTCTAAAGTGCAAATTTGGCTAAACTGATGTTTAAAGGGAATGAATTTCCACCTTAGATTAAACTGGATACTACAAAAAGCCAAAAAAAATCACAAGAAACACATAAAATTGTCAAATTGACTAAATTCGGTATAAGTAAAAATTTTAGAGTCAACCTCAAAATTCCTAAAGTTATAGGAGGACTAAAATGACAGTATTAAAGGTTGATTTTCATGAAATCACTTTTAGTATAATGAAAATTAGTTACTACCCTTTTAATTAAGGAAATTTCATCAATTACCTTTATTTTCCATTATGACCCCTAAAACTTTTACTATCATCAGTTTCGTCTATTTGACACCAAAAATACTTCTTTAATTTTTTCTTTAAAGTAACAATATTCAATAAATCAATCCAAAAGCCTTGATTAAACCAAAGAATCTACCATGACAAAGCTAGTTACTCAAAGTAACTATTGCTAAAAACATGGTTCGAAACCAACCAAACCGAATATCATATCATGACAAGCATTTAGGGCCCATCACATCAAAGTTTTAAATGACTCATTAATGAACATTAAATGATGAGATATTTTCAAGATATTTCTAGAAAAATATCTAAGATGGAAACCTAGTTTGAAAAGTAACTAACGGTTACAAAACTAATCGAACCGGTTTCCCATCACATCATGCATTAAATGATCCATCAAGTCAAGGTCACACCAAGTATTTAATATTTGAATAAACCTTTAGAGACTACATTCAAAGGATGAAGATATTTTCATCAAAATATCTTAAGGAAACGTAGTTACTTCAAAAGTAAGTAAACGGTTACGAAACTAACTGGATCAATTCTCATCCCATCAAGGCATTAAATGCCTATCAAATCAGCATAAAATCAAGTGTTACATACATGAAATGATATGTAAAGACTACATTCATTGAAGTCCTTAAGGGCATTAAAAACATTTTGATATTTTCAAGAAACGTAACTAGATTACTTCGAGTAACTAGTACTTAGCATGCAAATTGAACCAAATAACATCACAACAAGCATTTTTGAACTCATGTTCCAACCAATGATGAGCAATAATAAGCAATCATTGCAAAGATATTTTGAAGATTGTATAATCATTACAAAATCTAATGATTACATAGAGAATCTTAATAAATCTTCAAGATTTGACTCTAACAATGAAACTGAGAGACATCAAAGGGTTGTACCTAGAAAAAACACACCCTGAGAAGCAGGCTGAGTATGCCTACGCATTGGGGAATGCGCAGGCTCCCCGAGCCTATAAATAGGCAGTCTATTTTCATTATAGAAAGAGGCTTGAACCAAGAACTTCTCTCTCTAGTCTACGAAATTCTTAAGCTTTCTACTTCATAATCACTCTCAAATCTTGTCAAAAGGGATTAAAAAAGTGTTCTTGAGATTCTTAGAACATGATCTCAAGAAGCTGTTGAGGAACGATCAAGAACAACCAAAAATATCAAAGAAGGAAAACACTTAGGGAAAGACCACTCCCTTAAGTTAGGTATGTCCTCTTAAATCGCTATTTGATTTTTGCTTAAATTTTGTTATATTTCTTGCATATAGCATATTTGGTTAGTTATTAGATGCATAAATCATGTATATAGTATAAACATTAAAAAAAAAAAAACACATGTTAAGAACACCATGTGTTATGCATACCATCTTTGATTCTCTCAAAAACACATGAAACTGAACTCCAATGAACTCAAAACAAACCTTAGAGGACTACTAATTATTGAATACTAACAACTGACTTTTACTTTTTTGCAATAGTCTAGATCACAACCTGGTACTAGATCACAAGCTTGTGAACTAGCACCTTATATCTATACACATACACACACACACACACACACACACACACACACACATACATACTACTCCGTCGAGACCCTTGTGGCTGAAATTTTAAATAAATGAAGACCTATATTTCTTCGGGGATAAGTGTGTATCTTCTTCAGAAATATTTTCGTTTTCTTAGTTACGAGTAGAACTGACACATATACGATATATTTTCTTTTCTTTTTGAACTAATAAGCTAAACCTAAACAATAAACGTGTCTAAGCAAGTAAGTTCGGTTGGAGTGTTCTTGACAAAAATCAAAAGTGTATATTCACTTATCATCGATGCAATTCATTTACTTGTCTCATAAAAAACAAAATAAAGTCATCTTGAGATGAACTACGTATTGACGTGATTCTCAGCTATCTGAGATACGTAGGCAACCCACATACGGTTTGGTCACTTGTTCAAATAAAAATCAATTTATTTAGAGATGAACAATGTATTGACCTAATTCTCAGTTATCTGAGATACGTATGCATTCGACACATGGGTTCGATCACTTGTTTAAACAAAATCATTTTGAAAACATGAACTGCGTATTGACCTGATTCTCACATGGGTTCGGTCACTTGTTTAAATAAAATTATATTGAAAAGGCGAACTACGTTTCGACCTGATTCCCTATGAAAATCAAGATATGTAGGCAACCTTTATAGGTTCGGTCGTCATTACAAATAAAAATAAAAATATTTTCATTTAATGTATTTTATCCGTTGCATCTATTAGATAGTAAATATTTCTTGTTTCCTTACATAAAAAATGCATAAAAATACAAAAACATAGAAATAGGAACTAATGTGTTAAACAAAATCAAAGGAAATTACTTGGATTTTGTTTAAACGTGAACATCCATTTAGATTGAGGTACCATATTTGGATGGGTGTTTTGAGATGCCTAAGATCTTTCCCGAGCATAACCGACCCTTGAACCTTAAAGAAATCTTTGGTAAAAGACCAACTTTTTTTGATTCAAAACTTAGGTCATTTTCAAACAAAAAATGATTTTCTAAAATCCTTATGACTTAGCATACCATTTAACCCTATGTTAGGCGATGAATTTGTTTTCTACATAAATCTAGGCCCAATGAAAATTTTCAAAACCGGCACTTAGAAAAGCCCCTGAAATTGTTTTAAAAAAATGAACGGATTTTCAAGGATTTTGAGAGGAAGTCTTTCTCTCTTTCTCCTCGTCTGCTTTCAAAATTAGGGGTATGTTAGAGGGCCTGTTGTTGAGTCAAGGGCCGAGGCTGACCTATTGAGCTAGTCGCACCATTGGTTGGCGGCGACTCCCACCCACGCGTAGAGTGAGGGATCACCGAGTCGGGGACTGAGGCCACCTTATCGACTTAGTCTGCTGGTTCTTCTCGACATGCATAGATACTTGCAAATATTTCGAGTACAATATAGGTCTTTATTGAGAAAAACATTGAATGCACATGCTACTGAAAATATTATTTTAGGTGCTCTAATTCCATGGATTCTTCAGCGATCTTCTTTTCAGCATTTTGAGTTCGTTGGTGCCTGGGCCGATGACTTCGGTGATACGGTAAGGTCCTTCCTAGTTTAGTCTCAGCTTCTCTTTTTCTTGGTCTCATATCGTAAAAGTAACTTTCTGTAGCACAAGATCACCTTCCTTGAATGAGTAGGCTTTGATGCGCTTGTCATGGTATCAGGCCATCCACTGTTTATAAGTAGTCTGTCGGATATGTGCATGCTTTTGGATATGGGCATGCTTCCTCACAAGAAGACAAAAGGGTGTAATATTTATCTTTCATTAAAAATCGGTGACCTAGCATACCCTTTCAAAACCAATGCTAGGTAAAAACTTCAAGTATTTCATAAAATTTCAGCCAAGTAAAATTAGTTCAAAACCAACAATTAGAAAAACCCTTGAACTTATTTTTTCTAAAATTATTTTTTTCCTAAATAAAGTTTATCCAAAAGCACTTATAAAAGGATAAGTTATGAACGAGATTTCAAATATAACATCGGTACTCGGTTGATGTTATCATTCGCGAACAAAATCGAGGGCGCGTCACTGACCATGCAGTTGGTAATACTTCTTTTCAAGGTGACCAAAATTTTCACAATAATGACATTTAAACTAATTTAGGTGCTTATTAGGATAATCAAATTTCTGTGTAGGAGCATGATATCAATATTGATGCTGATGAGCTGCTTTAGGGTCTACTGCTTTTTCAAAAACTTTAATATTCTTAATATTCTTGAATTTATCAAAAGCCACAATTAGGTCTTTTTAAGTCTTTTCAAGTGAGCGATCCAATGAACTAACATTCACCTGAGGACCAGAAATTTTCTTGCGCATAAATTCAAGATCATTTTTAAAAATTCGACAATCATTTTTAACAGAATAAATTTTCATAAGAATTCTATCAAATTCACACCTTGCATTATCCAATTCTATATTTAAAGCCTTATTTAAAGTTTCAAGATTTCTAGAATTCAAAATACCTTGTTGAAGATTTGAAATATCATTTTTAGAAAAACATTTTCTTCTTTAAAGGATTCAACTTTTTCAAGAAAGGTGCTTATCTCAGATAGAGCATTCAAAAATTCAATAGTTTCAAAATACTTATCTAAATTCTTCTTTTTAAGAGATTTGGAAGTACTAAACTTTTGGATTTCAAGAATTACAATTTTTTGTGAAAGCTTTAAATTTTCTTTACCAAAAACATAGGCAAAGAGCATTCAATTTATCAATAGCCTTTTCAGCAACCTTATTATCATTATCTCTATCATTCCCACTAATAGAGCATTGATTATTAGAACAAATAGGCGATACACATAAAATATTTTCTTCAGTGCAATCAATGTGATCGTATTAGCTTGGATGTTAAGCCTATTAAGCTAAAATCAGCTCTGTTACCAATTATTGGCCGACAGATCTACCCAAGGGGGGTAAATTGGGTAATTTTAAAATTTAAACTAATAAATTATTAATCAAACAATCACCGAATTTTCCTATCCAACTATTATCTTGAGTTATAGCGGAAACGTGTTTATCTAAATGCACAACCAAACATATAAGGATAAAAAAATTGAAAACACAGATTTATCCTAATTCGGCAAACTACTATTTCTTACATCCAGTTCCCTGAGCTCCTGTAGGGATTTTGCAATCCACTAATCACGATTTCTTTCTCATGTAGAAACCAAACCCTTACAATCATTTTCAAAGGTTAATGACTAACCTAATTCTTTTCCAAAGCTCAAAATCAAACCTTTACAATTTTCATTTTACTAGGCTCAGGAAGAACTATATTCCTTTGCAGGGTAAGAATCAAACATAACTATTTTTTTACCAAGTTAAAAACTAACATAGTTCTTTTACAGGAAGAATTAAACCTAATCATTTTATCGGCTAAGAATCAAACCTATTTATCTTTTTTACCAAGTTAAAGATTAACTTAATTTTATCACAAGTAGAATCAAACCTAATCATTTTACAGATTAGGAATCAAACTTAAACCCTGATTAGCACCAACCCAATGTGTCTAATACTCTCAAACTCACAAATATAAAAAATATATGTTTCTTTCCACAGGAGCCTCTATCACCTCAATAGAATATATTCTCAATTAATGTCCTGATAAACCATGTGAAGAACTACGTGAGAATACAAATCTAATTTTAATCGATTTAAAACATAAAGATAATATAAATCAAATTTCGTAGGCAAAAAATGTTTCACAAGATTTTCAGGATATTCTAAATAGAAAACGATTTTTCACACAAAAATACTACAAGCTCATTTAAAAGTTATTAATCAATTAAAACACAATTAATTTTGAGTAAGTAAACAAGAATAATTTCACTGGGATTTCTTTAAGAAGATCAATCGTAACGCTAAAACCAAGTATAAAATAGAATGACTTTTTCTTCAATTCAAAATTTTTTCTCTCAAAAATATTTTCAACAAAATGATACTTTTTTTTATGAATATGACGGATTTAAACTCTTGCACTTGATTAATATCTATTCAAATTCATAGGTCTATATTTATTGATTTCAAACTATGTCTGTAATGATTATTTTTCAAAACATAAGAACATTAATGTTACATATAGACCCTATATAATATATTGTTTTAATTTTGAAATATTTGACCAAAAAATAATCTTTAAAAAGCTCAATTTAGTCCCCAAAACTTCTTTGACTCAAACCCCTTAAATATAGAAAGTAGTTTTGCCGGTTAATCTCATAGAATCAAGTAATATAATAATTAATTAATAAGATCTTCAAAATATATGATAGATATACAAAATATACTCAAATGCTTTTAAAATCAGATTTTAAAATGTTCAAAACCATAGAATTTGGGTTGAAGATCTAAAAAAATAAATCAGTCAAACATTCTGAAAATTCAACCCTCAGTTGATCGACCATCCATGCGGTTGACCAGTTGCCCTTCCAACGTTTCATTTTCAACAGTTGGAAGCCAGTCGATTGACTGGACGTCAACTGTCTAAAACACCATCTAGTATCTCCCATTCAACTGGCCTCTTGTCGGTCGATGGTTCAGGCCAAAAACACCATTTTTTTGCCTCTTGAATCTCCCAGTCGAATGGCCATTGTATCGGTTGACCGTGCATGCCTAAAATCCCATATTTTCTATTTTTAAAATATTTTCCTTGTCGCATATTTTTTGAAAAATATTTAGACTCTTAAATTTATTACTTTTTACCATGACAAACATAATTTAATTAATTTAATCAGTGTCGTGTGTGATTGTAATCGGGTTGCATTAAGAGTATAAAAGTATTGAGATGTTTTACCTAGAAATGCACAAAATCTTTTCTGCTCCAAAAAAATCTTCAATATTTTCATTTGCAACAATCTTAAATCCTTTTTTCAAATAGCATCTTGAAAATCATCACCAAGTATTATCTGTGAAATTCAAAAAATTTCTCATTTGCTTAATGGGAACTCAATTCTGAATCACTTAACGTTAATTTGTCCATTTAAAGCTTCTAGGGTCTAAATTACCAATTCGGTTTCATCCATATTGGCCTCCATCAGGATTCTAAAGGATGAGATTTCTACTTTTGCCAGAATCATAACCTCTGTCCCATATACAAGGAAGTTTGAATTGGTTCTGGTTGACATTCGAACTGACGTTCGATATGCCATTAAAGTGAATGGAAGCATCTCATCCCATTTCTTGTGATTGTCATTATCTTCCTTAGGATCCTCTTGATGTTTTCATTGGCGGCCTCTACTGCTCCATTTATCTTGGGGTGGTAGGGTGCAGAACTCTTGTACTAGACTTTGAACTGGGCACCAAGAGTCTTCATCATTCCTCCTTTGAGATTCTGGGTATTGTCCATTATTAAAAACTACGACACTCCATATCAAGATAAAATGTTCTCCCTAAATAATCGAGTTACAATATTTCGGGTGACGCAAGCGCGCGAGACAACCTTCACCCACTTAGTGACGTAGTCGATGGCCATTAAGATGAACCGATGTCTACTCGGCTCTATTGGTGTAATCAAACCAATGACATCCTTTTCCCATATTGAAAAATGACAAAGAGTCACCAGACAGTATAGATCTATTGGTGACAAGTGGATTTGTTCCCCATACGTTTGGCATTTATGACACTCCTGCACGAAATATATGTAATCACTTTTTATTGTTATCCAGAAATGACTGGTTCGGAGGATTTTCTCTGTTAGCATGAACCCGCTCATGTGCGGTCCACAAACTCCACCATGCACTTTTTTCATTAAGTGTATTTCTTCTTGGACACCTACACATCGCAATAGACCCAGGTCAGATGAACTTTTATACAAGTGTTGCCACTTAGGAAGTATTAACATGCTAGCATTCGCAAAGTTTGTTTGGCTCAGGCTATCGACTCTTTCTGGGTATTCTTGATCTTTTAAAAACCTCTGGATATCCGTGTACCAGGGTTTTTTTTCTTGCTTTACTTCAACTTGGTTACAATAGGTTGCTTGGTGGCGTACTCTGATTTTTATGGGGATTTCTTCATCGTCTTTCTTGATTACGGATATAATGGATACCAATATTGCGAGGGCATTAGTAAAATCGTTCTTCAGCCTTGGTACATGCTCAAACTCAACCTTCAAATTTTTTTCACAAATATTAATTAAGTGATTAGTACCAACTTAGTATCTTTGGTCGAATATTTAGTAGCTTGAAGAATGGTTCGCAAGTTGCCATTAACTGAGAAATAAACCAGACTATGAAGTTTACCTTCTAAGAAAATCGCAGATCTTTTTTTTTTTTTTTTTTGGTTTTCAGCACGATCATTTCTATTACGGCTTTTGTCTTCATGGGGTCGATTTCGATACCTCGACGGTTCACCATGAAGTCTAACAATTTGATTGATACTACTTCGAATGCACATTTAGCCAGGTTGAGATTTAATTGAAAGAGAAACAAGAAGGCAGTTCAGGTGTATGCATGCAGATAATGGAAGTAAATACAGACGCTCGTTTAAGGAATACTGCAAGAAATACAACATCAAACTTGAGAAAAGTGTGTCTAGGATTCCTCAACATAGTGGAGTTGCCGAGAGAATGTACTGGACCATTTGTGAACGAATCAAGTGTATGCTTTCCTGCACAAAGTTGTTGAAATCATTTTGGGATAAGGCAATAAGGACTACATTTGACTTGATCAATTTTTCTCCATCAATTCCATTGGATGGCGATATCCCAGAAAGTGTGTGGATCGGAAAAGACATCTTCTACAAGCATCTAAGGGTATTTGGATGTCGGGGATTTGTTCTTATTCTAAAAGATGAGATGTCCAAGCTTGATGACAAGACAAAGTAGTATATATTCTTGGGCCATGGGCATCAACAATTTGGCTATAGATTATGGGACTCAAATGACAGGAAAGTCATTCGTAGCAAGTATATGATCTTTCTTGAAGATCAAACTATCAAGGATGTTGAGAAGAGTGTAAAATCAAAACCCTCTATCGAGTATCCAATCGACCTAGATCCAATTCCAACATCCATGATAGATCCACCAAAAGAGCAAGTTTGTAAGACTATAGATGAAACACATGTCCGTGATAAAATAGTGCTCGAGTATCCACCTCCACCTCTTCCAATTGATGTTCAGTTGAGAAGGTCTAACATAGATCGAAAGACTTCTACAAAATATCAATCTAATAAGTATGTGATGCTTATAGATGGAGGATAGCCAAAAAATTTAGATTAAAATGACACAATTTTCATAATCTAATCTATTGTGAATGTTCACAAAATGCATTTTTTTGTTACTGTTTATTTTTAATGAATTATTAATGTTATTTGACTATTTTTTTTACACAGTGTTATCAATTCTAATTAGATGAGATATAGGGCCAATACTGTTAAAAATGTGAAGAACTAGAAATTGTATTTAGAATTAAAAATTTACATTGAGTCAATGATTTTTTTTTTTTTAATATTTTTGAGGACTAAATAATTAAAATCCTATAATACATACTATTTTTTTTAAATAAAAATTTTATTACAAAAATTGTGAGAAAAATTACTAAAATAAAATATCTTCCTCGAACACATTAAAGTCTTTGCTTTTTTATTTAATTACTGTACAGTAAGGTGTGTCTGACCCAACTTACGCGCATCTCAATTAATCATCTTTTTTAATGATCTTAAAGACACATTTTCTTACTTCAACTTGGTACATTTGGAATTAAATTCAAAATGTAATTATTAAAATATTTTTTAAGATAATCAAATCTTAATTAAAAATAAATAAAATCTCCGAGTTCTTTATTTAATAAATATTTTTTAAAAAATAAATTACTGAAACAACTAATGTTTGAACTTATTTACGCAAGGCAAGTATCTCGTTGTTCTGAAGGCCGGGACTAGATTTTTATTTTAATTTTAATTTTTTTTATCCCTGTCTGGGATAAAAAATAAATAAATATTTTTAACTGTTTTGATCCCGGCCTTGTGAAGGCCGGGATCAAAATATATAATTTTTTTTTGGTCTAGTCTTGTTCATTACACTGCCCACACAGCCCACACAGAGCGAGATGAGAGAGAGTGGAGAAAGTGAGAGGCACAATTCAATGTTTTGACACTTTTTACCCCTGAAATTTCAATGTTTTTAATAAATGATTTTTTATATTTTTTTTTACACTTTATTAATATTTTTTTTTAACTTTTGAAAATGATTTTTCACACTTTATTTTTATTTTATTATTTATTCAATTCAACTAATAAAGAATTTTGACGGAAATATATACTTTATTATTTATTATATCATGAAAATTTTTTTTACCAAATTAAATTTTTAGTCAACCGAATGGGGTATCCTGTCGACTAAATTCAATTTGGTCGACCGAATGGGACATCCTGCATACTAAATTTAATTTGGTTGACCAAGTTCTATTTTTGGTAGACCGAATGGGGTATCCCGCCAACCAATATAATTTTGAAGGACCGAATTCAATTCAAGTAATAAAGTTTTTTCATGGAAATATTTACTTTATTATTTATTATATCATGAAAATTCTTTTTAGCAAATTGAATTTTTGGTCGACCAAATGGGGTATCATGTCGACCAAATTGAATTTTTGGTCGACCAAATTAAATTTTTAGTCGATCGAATGGGACATCTTGTCGACCAAATTCTATTTGGTCTACCGAATTCAATTTTTGGTCATCCGAATTGAATTTTTTGTCGACCGAATATGACATTTTGTCAACCAAATTCTATTTGGTCAACTGAATTCAATTTTTGGTCGACCGAATGGGACATCTTGTCAACCAAATTCTATTTGGTTTACCGAATTCAATTTTTGGTCAATCAAATTGAATTTTTGGTCGGCCGAATAGAATTTGGTCGACAAGATGTCCCATTCAGGCTACCAAATATAGAACTTGGTCGACCAAATTAAATTTGGTCTATAGGATGTCCAATTCGGTCAACCAAATTGAATTTTGTCGACAAAATATCACATTCGGTTGACTAAAAATTTTAATTTGGTAAAAAGAATTTTTATGATATAATAAATAATAAAGTATATATTTCCGTCAAAATTCTTTATTACTTGAATTGAATAAATAATAAAATAAAAATAAAGTGTGAAAAATCATTTTCAAAAGTAAAAATAAATAAAATTAATTAATAAAGTGTAAAAAAAATATAAAAAATCATTTATTAATAACATAAAAATTTCAGGGGTAAAAAGTGTCAAAACATTGAATTGTGCCTCTCACTTTCTCCGCTCTCTCCTCTCTCTCTCTGTGGGCTGTGTGGGCAATGTAATGAATTAGACTAGACAAAAAAATTATATATTTTGATCCCGGCCTTCACAAGGCTGGGATCAAAAAAATCAAAACAAAAATATATATAAATTTTTTATCCCGGCCTTCATAAGGCCGGGATCAAAAAATTAAAAAAAAAAATTCTAGTCCCGGCATGCAGAACAGCGAAATACTTGTCTTGCGTAAATAAGTTCAAATATTAGTTGTTTCAGTAATTTTTTTTTAAAAAAATATTTATTAAGTAAAGAACTCTAAAATCTCCTATTAACATCTTTATCTATAGTCTCTACGGTGTGTTTGGTTGAATGAAAAATGAATGTAAAACAAAATGGAATGAAAAATGAAAAAATAAAATTATGTTTAGTTGGATAAAAAATAGAAGAAAAAAAAAATAGAATGAATAAAACATAATTTTCGAGATAATTTTTTTTCCTCACAAATTTGAGAGGAAAATAGTTAAACGTATTAAAATTACAATTATTCTCTTAATAATAGATTTTTTTAATTTATTTTTGTAATATATAAAAATAAAATAATAAATTATTTTCTCTTCTTTCATTTTTTTTTTTTCAATCAAACAAAGTTAACAAAAAATAATAATTTTTTTTTTTTTTATAATAAATAAAAATATTATGCTCTTATTTATTTATTTTTATTTTTTTACCCTTCAAGCAAGCATAGCTAGGTAAAATTCCCCGAGTTTTTGACCGTTGGCAAACATCGGACGGAGAATAAGTTTGTACGAAACAGACATGCCAACTGAAGGCCGCGGAATCGAGACGCTTCCACTAAACCCCATTCCATAATTTAATCTGACGTCCACACTGTCCCGCTGCTGACACACACTGTCCCAGACACACCCACAATGCCTCTTCTTCCGTATTCCCCTCTCTTGGTCCCTCTCTTCTTTCTATAACGCCAAATCCAATCCGACTATTGTCGAGCTCCGAGACTCTTTTTTATTGTATAGACATACTCCAAACTGATAGAGACGTTGGAGAGGAAGGATAAGGAATTACACAAGAAATCTTTGGATTTTGGATAAAAAGCGAACAGTTTTATTCGAAGGAGGGGAACAAGTGTTGACAAAGCAATTGAGCTTCGGATTTTGAGCTTCGGAGGGCGAAAATGGCAAGAGGTTTTAGGCTCATATTCGCAGCTTCTTTGCTCCTAATGCTTCTGGGTATTTTCCCAAACGTCATAATCTCTTCTCTACTTTCTGCATTTACGCATAGCCCGTTCTTTACTCTATTTGTTCTTCAATGGAATTTTAGGCCATGTTTTGTTGCTGATTGGGTGTTCTCTAATCTCGATTAAGGGTTAATTTTATCGTTTTCTTGGTTTTTTGGACTTGAAGCATTGACATGAATAGTAGTTAGCTTTATTTCTATTTGTAATAGTGGTATAAACAGAATGCCCTGAAAACTCATTGCTTTTCCACTTGGGAAATGTAGTATTTCTATCCACGACTTTTTTCTGTAAATTAAAGATTAGAAATGAACATATTTATTTATTTATTTATTTTTTTTTTGGGGGGGGGGGGGGGGGTGCGGGATAGAAGCTTGAGATCGATGAATAGTTTTCATCAGATATGGGGGTTTGAAGTTTAATGGCTTATAGTGTTCTTGTTCCCAGTTAAAGGGTTTTTGGCTATGATGTATATTGGATTATAAATGTGAATTAGTTCTTTTATAGTTGATGTTCAATGCATATGATAATTTTCCAATCAAATTAAAAGAAGATTTGGACAGAATCGCCAAGGAAATCCAAGGAATGTCGTTTTGGTGCGCTAAGTAGAGTGTATGACTCATAAATTGGCACTTATCGGTGCTCCAACAATGTGTTCCACATCCTTAGGCATTCGACATTTTAATATATTTTGGATATAAACTAGAAAAAGAAAAAGAAAAACTGAAGCCAAATAAATGCTACTTCAAGCAATGAATGAAGTTCTCTCAACTTTTGCCATAGGCATTCAATTGTGGCAAATATAGCACAAGTAGTGGGGTGTGGTATTTCTGACATATGTGATGGCGCACCTGTTGAAGCTCCAATATTTATAGAAAAATGGCGAATAGTTAGTTATAGATTATTCCACGCCTGATGCCACATCACTTGGAGATGCTCTTAGTAATCTGGATTGGTTGTTATGATTTAACTTAAGCTAATTTTTAGTTTAATTGAAATTAATATATTTTATCTATGTGATGTGTAGATGAGTTTTTAATATAATCAATATTTTTTATTTGTGACACAAAAATTTCATTCAAGTCTCAATTTTTATTTTTAATTTTAATACCAAATACAATAAAAAATGGCGCACCATTTTAGCACATGTTGGAGTACCCACTTTCTTTATCATGTGACTTGATACTATTCATGTGTCATATTGAAGAAATGGCACAATTTTTGCCACAACTGTTGGAGATACCCTGAGGGTGCAGATTTGACATTGACTCCTGGTATGTTTATCCTGTATGAGATTCAAGTATGGAACTAAAAATCTTGTTAGTGTCAACATTAAATGCTTTACCATCTCAAAAGATATATCCTTCATTCGCTGGTTTGAGCTTTGCCTGCTACCGAAGCTTCGTTAGAAAATTTCATATGGAACTAGAGTTGCATTTCTTTCTCTTATCCTTTTTTCCTGACAATCAAGCGAACATGAACTTGGCTAACAATTTTCCTTTGTCATTACATTATCCTTGAGATTGAACACCATATTTACTGGTAAATTATTATTGTCAAACGAAAAGAGAGGGGGGGTATAAATTTATTGGGGTGAGCGATGCTTTCAGATGCATAAGAAATATCAATGAAGTTTTTTTTTTTACTTGGTATGATGAACCCATTTATGTAATAAAGATCGTTCTAGGATCATTCCATCCGATAAATTGAATGCCACAAATCATTTCTAATTCTCCCTTCCTAAGTTTTTTAGGTATACTTCTACATCTTATAGCGCCTTCCCTTCCACTTGAATTAAATTACACTTTCTACTTGGTGATTCTACTATGTACATGCCCTAATCGTTGTAAACGATTTTATCGTATATTATATTCAATGGATGTTACACTGAATCTCTCTTTAAGAAGCTCGTTTCTTACCTTCGAGCTATAATTTCTGAACATTCTTTTAGTTTTTATTGGTATTGCAGTCTTATAAAATTCTTCTTTTAATTTGAACAACATTTTGCGATGAAGTGCGCCCTCAATATTTTTGTTTATTTTGGTAAAGCAATGACTTTATTTTTCTTGCATACACTCATTGTCATTTTATTTTCCCTATGTTTGGTTGCACAGAATTGGAGGCTTGGAATTGAGCACGTACAAAAATTTGGAAATTTACATGCGTTCATTTTTAATTTTAATTTGCATGCTTCCGAACAATAGTTACAATACCTTATCTTGTGCTTGTCTGTTTAACTTACGATTACAATTTTTTATAATTCCTTGTCATCATATTCGCTGCATAATAGATATTTGTGGTGGAAGCACTATCGGAGTTTGCTATGGCCGAAATGCCGATGACCTCCCCACCCCAGAGAAAGTCTCGCAACTTGTCCAACAACACAAAATCAAATATGTGAGGATCTATGATTCCAACATCCAAGTCCTCAAGGCCTTCGCCAACACCGGGATCGAACTCATGATCGGGATTCCGAACTCCGACCTACTACCCTTCTCCCAGTTTCAATCAAATGCCGACACCTGGCTAAGAAACAGTGTCCTCCCCTACTACCCCTCCACAAAGATTACTTCCATCACCATTGGCGCTGAAGTTACTGAAGCCCCAACCAACATCTCGTCGTTGGTGGTCCCCGCCATGAAAAACGTCTTCACGGCACTAAAAAAAGCCGGCCTCCATCGAAAAATCAAGGTCTCAAGCACGCATTCGCTCGGTATTCTATCCCGGTCGTTCCCTCCGTCTGCCGGTGCGTTCAACAGTAGCCACGCGTTCTTCCTCAAGCCGATGCTCGAATTTCTCGCCGAGAATCAATCGCCATTCATGGTCGACATATACCCTTATTATGCATACCGAGATTCCTCGAACAATGTGTCATTAGACTATGCGCTATTCGAATCGTCGTCTGAGGTCATCGATCCAAACACAGGTTTGCTCTACACAAACATGTTTGATGCCCAAATCGACGCGATTTATTTTGCATTGACAGCGCTCAATTTCCGGACGATCAAAATCGTGGTAACGGAAACGGGTTGGCCGTCGAAGGGTTCCGCTAAAGAAGCGGCTGCGACGCCGGACAACGCACAGACGTACAATGAGAATCTCGTTCGGCATGTGATAAATAATTCCGGAACTCCGGCAAAGCCCGGGGAGGAGCTTGATGTGTATGTTTTTTCTTTGTTTAACGAGAATCGGAAACCGGGCCTGGATTCGGAGAGGAATTGGGGGTTGTTTTATCCAGATGGAACGAGTGTTTATAGATTTGATTTTACCGGAAGAGGGGAAGTGGATTTTAATAATAATAGTAGTATGGGTGGAAATGGTGGGAGTGGTTTTAGTAATAATGGGAGTAGCAGTTGGTGTATTGCTTCGCCTAATGCTTCTGATTCGGATTTGGAGAATGCTTTGAATTGGGCTTGTGGTTCTGGGAATGTGGATTGTTCGGCTATTCAACCAAGTCAGCCTTGTTTTGAGCCTGATAGTTTGGTATCGCACGCCTCTTATGCTTTCAACTGCTATTACCAGCAGAACGGGGCTACTGATATTGCTTGTAGCTTTGGAGGATCGGGAGTCAGAACAAATAAAAATCCAAGTGAGTGTATATTTTCATTAAAAATATTTGCCTTATATTTTGTTGCAGGTAGTGCACACTACGGTTTTCACAAACTTTGTTTTTTGTTGTTTTTTGAAAGCGGCTTTCAGAAACAGTTCTTGAAAACTTTGAAAACTGCGAAAACAGTTTTCAAAACAGTAGTAGGTTTTGAAAAAAGAAATTAGTTTGCTTAAATTTGAAATGCGCGTGCACGCACGCATGCACACACACACACATATCTATTAAGAATGTGTTGAAAAAAATAAGTAGAAGTAATTTCATTGATTGAAATTTTTGAAAAATGATTCATTGGAATTGATTAAGAATGTGTTTTTGTGTGTGGGAGAGATTTGAATGGTTAAAAAAAGTGAGAAATTATTTTGGGTTTTAGCTTTTGATGAGCAAGGGTTTTTGCTTAATTTTATGTTTTTTTAGGTTGGGTTTATTTTATTTTTCTGTTTCACATTTTTTGGTCGTGTTTGGAAACACAAGGTTGTTTTAGTTTTGTTCCATTTCCCGGAAATTTGTTCTAAAATTTTTGGAGCAGAATAGAAATAGATTTTTCACTCTCCAAAGGAACTCACTCTTCATTTGTATTGTGCTTGTTGTACAGGCTATGACAACTGCTTGTATGTGACAGCCGGGTATGTATATGAACGAGTTATCTTAATTAGCGTCCATATTTACTATTAGGCTTGGTTAAAATTTGTTTTTCTAGAATTTTCTGTCCCCTGAAAATTTTGAACCAGACATACCGGAACAATTATGATATGTTCCGAGAAATTTGTCCTAAAACCCATTTAGGATGATCTTATAGATTTTTGTTTTTGTTGCCAAAAACTTAGAACAGAAACAACGAATTAGTTTTACACCATTTTCTGAATCATTACAGGAGCAACAAAACTGACACAAGCAACGTAAGGGCAAGCCCCTCAAAATCGGGTTCACCTGCAGGCCAAGTTTCGGTGTGGATTCTGAGTAGCCTGTTGATGATTTTTCTTTGGTTCTTGTGAATGTGATGGCATCGGAAGTCGATTTTGGAAAAAGTCGTTCAGTTCAGAGTAAAAATGTGTGGAGCCAAAAAGGAGGTATCTGAAATAGAGATCGTGGGGTTTGAATGACAATGAATGTGTGGCTACTGTAGAGTAATAGGGTTATTATTCTTAGGTGGCAAGAAATTGGTTATCAATTCCATTGCCATGACAATTTGCATATATATGATATGAGATTAGGAGTAACGCATCAGTTTCCCAGTTTTTTGCTTTATGCAATGGTTGTCATTTTATATAGGGTTTGTGGCGAGTTTGGATGTGAATTTGATTAGTGTCTCTCTCTTTTTGTTCCCAAAAGACTTGGAATTGGAAAAGAAAATATGTATTTTTTTTTTTCTCTTTTTTTCAGGTCTCTTTGAACATATGTTTTTGGGGGCCTTATATTTTTTTATTCGTTGTACCAATTCTTTTGTTGGCAGACATAAAAATAGAGACGTACACGTGCCAATTCGGTGGTGTTGGCTTTTGTTTGGTGATTTTCTTAATTTTTTTTAATTATTATTATGAGTTTATACTGGATCTCTCTCTTGCTATTTTGTCTTAAATCAAATACGGCACATGTCTGTTTACAGAGATCAGTCATCTCTTTTGATTAATTTTTTTTATTCAAAAGACAACAATGTCCTTAACAAAATATATTTTTTTATTCTATATATTTTTAAATGTTCATTAACACCCCTATTAAAATATACTATTTACTCTTATTTGAACAATTACAATTACCACTTTCCCACGGCCCGCACCTCATCCACCGCCATTATCAACCGCCAAGAACTCTCATCACTGTAGCATTTTTTTTCATCATCAAGATGCACAAGCATGAATTCAAGAAGAAAATTCTCTTGATGATAATTGTCATCTTGATCTTATCCCACAACCGACCAATCATGTCGATGGAGAATTTGAGCTTCGATTTTGGGTCATTCTCGCTTAGAAATCTCACTTGGCGATTCGTATCTCCGGAATGATATTATTGGGCTCACTCGTGAGCTAGGTGTGTCGTCGTCGAGCTGCGGCACCGTATATATAACCAGTCGATTTCGTTTCGTCCCTAGTTATTCCGCAATAATCTACAACTGGCCGATTACTCCGCAAAAAACGCCCTGTCCGCCAACGATTGAGTCCAAGAAGCTACCGGACCTTGCTCCACCCTCCCTCTCTCTCTCTCTCTCTCTCTCTATCTCTCTCTCCAATGGTGGAAGAAAAATCGACCCCGCACCCCGTTTGGATCTCCTCAAATATCGCCATCACCTGAATCATCGTCGGCCTCTTCCATGTCCGATCATCCAAACATGCGTAGCTACCTTCAAATATTGAAATAACTTAATGTCCAAACTCGAAGGCCCAGATCCGTCGCTAGGTCGAAGAGAGAGAGAGAGAGAGAGGTGGTGGGGTGTTCTTTGGCGAGGAATAAGGAGGAGGAAAATGAAAGAGGTGAGTGCCTAAAATTTTCGATGAGGAAGTGGTGGGGTGATTTTAGGGCTTGGAAATTCAAGGAGAGGCCTATGATTTAGGGCTGAAAATTCAAGGAGGACTAAAGGAGGTGACTGTGAAATTTTAGGGTGGTTGTGTTAGGGATGGGTTTTAGGGATTGTAATAGGGGTGTTATTGTAAATAATAAAAAAAGAAAATATATATAAAATAAATTTAAGGGGTTATTTATGTATTTTAATTTTTTAAATAACTAAGCGCAAAAATGTCATTACAATAAAAAATTTAATAACGTTTTGCCTATAGGTGAACTAAGTAGTCAACGACTAAAATGATAAGGGAGGTGCCTTATATTTATAAAATGACAGAGGAGGTATTTGGTTTAAAATAAAATGACAGGAGGAGTAAGTGGTATAAACTCTTATTATTATTTGATGAAGGTGAATTTATCACTATCCAAATAATAAGAATTGTGAGCGAGTGGACAACCTGAGATTAATGAGTCTCTTATGGAGTGGCCCATATTAAATGAAATTTGGCTACACCCACAACAAATCAATTGTATAAATAACCCGCGAATTGAATAAGATTCAGGTTTATCCCATGATATCAGATCGTCAATAATCATAATTCATTAAGTATCATTCAAGAATCAAATCAAAGCAAAGCAGGTATCAATTGCGTCTATATCTACTGGGGTTTATAGAAGATAGATTTATACAATCTTTCAATAATGTGTCTATATATGTTGAGGTTTATAGAAGATAGTTTTATACATAATCTTTTAATAGTAAATTCCTAATTAATTTATTCTCACACTGGAGGATATTTGGCTGATATCATACTGATACTTCAAGTGATTTTCTCTCACTTTTGTAAGTTCAATCAGGCTTCAGAGTGTTTCCAAGATTCAAACAACATTATTTTGGCATCGTCTGGGGAAAATCTTTACAAATCAAGTGGGTGTCTTGGGTGAGATCAAAACGCGAGATCTGTTGGCCCAGTGAAATACCCAATAGGGGGGTGAATTGGGTAATTAAAAAGTTATTAGAATAAAAACTTCAATAAATCAAATAATTAATTTTATTTCTAAATTAATTATTATCTTTATATCACAGCGAAATAAATTAATCAACTAGGTGCACACACAAACGGTAAAAATAAACAAATTAATAATGCAGTACACCAAAATATATCCTGGTTCACCAAGCTACTCTTGGCTAGTCTAGTCCTCCGAACCCCACGGAGATTCGCACCCATTAATACTCAAGATCCCTTTAAAGATAGGAACCAAACCCTCACACCGATTCTTTTACAAGCTCAGATTCAACCTTTACAACATCATTTTCCAAGGCTCAGGAATAACCTCTACTTTTTACAAGCTTAAGAATAACCTATCTTTTTACAGGTTAAAGATTAACCTAATTCTTTTTATCCCTAAGGCTTAAGAATCAAAACCTCACACAATACTCCAAATATCCTTTTACCCAGTAAGGATTGAACCATTTGCAAAAATCACTCAAAACGAAATTCTATCCACGAAAAATCACTACCTCAATCTCTTCACAAGAAGAGACTAAAAACCGGCTACCCCTAATTAAATACCCCCAACAGTATTTAACCCATCATACTACTCACCAATACAAATTGATAAGCAGGATATCTCACTTGGAATTTCTATCACCCCAGATAAATAATAACTCAATTAATATCTCAAGTCTAGTGATAGAAAAACGTAAGATTGAAAATTTAATTTTAAACAAGATATGGGTAGCAAATAATTTAGCACGTAATCAGATTCAAGAAATTATTTGTAAAATATTTTTCTTCAATAAAAATCAGAAACAATTTCTAATATCAATTTCCAATAATAAACAAGCAATACACAATATAAAGTAATTGGAAAGATCTCACCCGGATAACACCGAAGAATGATAGATTGAAACGTTGGACAGCTCAAATCAGTGACGTTTATACAACCAACGCTTTAACTCAAGAACACTTCAATAATTAATATCACAATTTGATCCCTCAAAATAAATATCATAATGATGACTCTGATAAAAGCTTATGAACTGAATAGTTCTTAATATGATGTTACATCTTATGTGAAATCCGCAGGTCTTTTTATAGGCATTTAAAACAAGCTCTATAACGGCTAGTTTCCACAAGATATGTCTTTTAAAATTACTGATAGACCCCATATACTGATACATTTCATTTAAGGTATATTTCACTTAATAATAGCTTTCAAAATATTCAATTTAGTCCCTCAAAAGAATTTTCAAATCTAATTCCATAAGGTAGGAAGAATTAAAAGGACCAATTTGAAGACCACTTTAATTCCAAGTACAAAATCTATAGGAATTAAATAATGGATAAAGCATACCATAAATATCACCAAATTCCTTAAATCTCTCTCAAATCCTAACAAAAAACGGCTACTTTTAGATATGATTTCGGATAAATCAAAATCCTGAAACAGCGCGTCCGGTCGACTGACCAGTTAACTAGTAGATTCAGGATGTAGCCAAGGCCATTCATCAGTCAACCTGTTGTAGACACGGCATTTTGACCGCCTCGCAAAAAAATTATACTTTATTTTATAGTTACCTTCATTTTATTTTTTTATTTATTTTGTTTTGATTGTACCGTATTTATGCGGTTTAATACTGCTAAATTAAGTTTTATTAATCTCTTAAGTAAATTAAATATTAGTAATTGATTTTTTTTTATTTTTTTTTGGGTTTTGTAGATTTTTCGAAGTGGAATAAAAACGCGTTAATTCGGAACAAAATGGACAAGAAACAGACGAGAACGAGAGAGGCCTGGACCGAACGGGGGTGGGGGGGTGCACAAAGGTCGCACGTGCGACCAAAAACTGGTTGCACGTGCGACCAGCTGGCCGTACGTGCGGCCAGCAAAGGGGGGGGGCAGAGAACCCCTTTTGAGTGCACCAAGTTTTGGTGCACCCAAAAGGGGGTGGGTGCACCAAATTTCGGTGCACCCACCCATTTTTTCCTTTTCCTTACCTTTTTTTCGTGCGTTTTTGGGCAAGTTTCAGGCCTTCATTCCTATAAATAGGAATGAAAGCTCACAACACAAAAGGAGGGAATTTTTTCGCCAGAAGAATTTTTTTTTTTTGAGAGGAATATTTGGGAAGGGAGAGGTGAAATCTGGAGAGAAATTTTGAAGAAAATAATATTATTTTCGTTTTATTGTAATTTTGAAGAAGAAAAATCTCCAAGAAGGTAGTAAATTTTCATCTGTTGTAAATCTTACTCTTATTTTTTAAATAAATTGTTATTATACTAATTTTTTTTTTTTGTAAATTAGATTTTTTTTTCTTTTATTATTTATTTATTTATTTCTTTTTTTATTTATTTATTTATTTATTTTTTTTTTGCGAGGTGGAAAACTTCTAACCTTCCATTAGAACAGTTTAAGTTTAGAATGAAATTACTCCCCTTGAGAAGTGTGTGTGTGTGTAGGTGTGTGTGTGTGCGGGTGTTTTATTTAATTGTATTAAATATAATGTGCTAACAGGATAAGGTGAAAAATTCCCAACCTTCCATTTGAACGGTTTAAATTTAGAAGGGAATTACTCCCCTCGATGCGTGTGTGCGTGTGTTTTATTTAATTTGTATTAAATATAATGTGCTAACAAGATAAGGTGAAAAATTCCCAACCTTCCATTTGAACGGTTTAAATTTAGAAGGGAATTACTCCCCTCGATGCGGGTGTGCGTGTGTTTTATTTAATTTGTATTAAATATAATGTGCTAACAAGATAAGGTGAAAAATTTCCAACCTTCCATTCGAACGGTTTAAATTTAGAAGGGAATTACTCCCCTCGATGCGTGTGTGCGGGTGTGCGTGTGTTTTATTTAATTTGTATTAAATATAATGTACTAACAGGATAATGTGGAAAATTCTCAACCTTCAATTTGAACGGTTTAAATTTAGAAGGGAATTACTCCACTCGATGCAGGTGTGCGTGTGTTTTATTTAATTTGTATTAAATATAATGTGCTAACAAGATAAGGTGGAAAATTCTCAACCTTCCATTTGAACGGTTTAAATTTAGAAGGGAATTACTCCCCTCGATGCGTGTGTGCGGGTGTGCGTGTGTTTTATTTAATTTGTATTAAATATAATGTGCTAACAGGATAAGGTGAAAAATTCACAACCTTCCATTTGAACGGTTTAAATTTAGAAGGGAATTACTCCCCTCGATGCGTGTGTGCGTGTGTTTTATTTAATTTGTATTAAATATAATGTGCTAACAAGATAAGGTGAAAAATTCCCAACCTTCCATTTGAACGGTTTAAATTTAGAAGGGAATTACTCCCCTCGATGCGGGTGTGCGTGTGTTTTATTTAATTTGTATTAAATATAATGTGCTAACAAGATAAGGTGAAAAATTTCCAACCTTCCATTCGAACGGTTTAAATTTAGAAGGGAATTACTCCCCTCGATGCGTGTGTGCGGGTGTGCGTGTGTTTTATTTAATTTGTATTAAATATAATGTACTAACAGGATAATGTGGAAAATTCTCAACCTTCAATTTGAACGGTTTAAATTTAGAAGGGAATTACTCCACTCGATGCAGGTGTGCGTGTGTTTTATTTAATTTGTATTAAATATAATGTGCTAACAAGATAAGGTGGAAAATTCTCAACCTTCCATTTGAACGGTTTAAATTTAGAAGGGAATTACTCCCCTCGATGCGTGTGTGCGGGTGTGCGTGTGTTTTATTTAATTTGTATTAAATATAATGTGCTAACAGGATAAGGTGAAAAATTCCCAACCTTCCATTTGAACGGTTTAAATTTAGAAGGGAATTACTCCCCTCGATGTGTGCGTGCGTGTGTGGGCGTGTGTTTTCTTTAACTCGTATTAAATATAATGTGTTGACAAGATAAGGTGAAAAATTCCCAACCTTCCATTTGAATGGTTTAAATTTAGAAGGAAATTATTCCCCTCGATGTGTGCGTGCGTGTGTGGGCGTGTGTTTATTTAACTCATATTAAATATAATGTGCTGACAAGATAAGGTGGAAAATTCCCAACCTTCAATTTGAATGGTTTAAATTTAGAAGGGAATTACTCCCCTCGATGTGTGCGTGCGTGTGTGAGTGTGTTTCTTTAACTCGTATTAAATATAATGTGCTGACAAGATAAGGTGGAAAATTCCCAACCTTCAATTTGAATGGTTTAAATTTAGAAGGGAATTACTCCCCTCGATGTGTGCGTGCGTGTGTGAGTGTGTTTCTTTAACTCGTATTAAATATAATGTGCTAACAAGATGAGGTGGAAAATTTCCAACCTTCCATCAGAACGGTCTAGGTTTAAAAGGGAGATCACTTCCCTCAATGTGTGTGTATGTGTATGTGTGTATATGAGGAGGATTTCAAAATAAAATAAAAACATTCGGATTTAAATTTTAATTGGACTCAATCGGATAAGGTACCGTCTTTGGACGGGCGTCTTGGGGTGCTTAACACCTTCCCCGAGCGTAACTGACCTCCAAACTCTTTAAACGAATCTCTGGTCAGACCATGTTATTTTAGGAGTCAATTTTTTTACTTAAGCCATTTTTTAAATTGTTTTCAAAAAAGAAAAATATGGTGACCTAGCACATCATTTAAACCCAATGCTAGGTGACGACTTTTTTTTTTTTTTAAAAAACAGGCTTAAGTATATTTTTAATGAGAAAATCGACGCGTTTAAAAAATCCTTCTCATTTTACCAGCGCCAAGCATATATCTATATTTTTTGATTTTCTCTGGAAAATCGGGGCGCGTTCAGCTGGTGACTCCGCTGGGGAACACAGAGGGTCGAGCCCAATATGTCTGAATAAGTCCAACTAATCTAAAGTCCGAATGTTAAATTTTATTTTATTTTTTTCCCTCAATTCAATAAATAAGTTGTGATTTTTTATATATCATTTATTTTTTATATATATATTTTGTTTTTTGTTTTTTGTTTTTTTTCCTTATTTCCTCTCAGGCTCTTATATCGTTGTAAATTCTCTGACAAAAGCAAAACTGTCTTGTATCCATATTATCCCCTCAGGATTCTATGATACAAGACGAGAAAGGGGTTTTTTGTACTTGATGGATTTATGACGTCTTGGGAAGTCCCCCCCCAAAAAAAAAAAAAAAAAGGAGCACACCAAACAAGTTCAAAGTTTTAAATATCGGTAGGGAACGACAAAAAAAAAAAAAAAAAAAAAAAAAAGAGAGAGATTTTTCATGTACCATCATTTGTTTTAATTAGTCGTTATCGAAATTGAAATCTTCGAATTAGAATGGGCTTTAAGGCCACCTAAGACCCACGTGAACTAAAAAAATGATTTTTTTTGTAGGTGAAAAAGAAAAGGACAAGACAAAGAAAATTGGTCCCAGAAAAGCAAATCTAGTTCCCCCTTTTCGAAGTCCGATCTTTACACACAGTCGAGCACAGACTCATTCCAGGATGACATCAGAAAGCAATCCCGAACGACCCAGATAGCTCAGATGCAGGAAACTATTGACAGGTTGATGGAAAGGATCAACGAACTTAGCCGACCTCAGGAGGTGCCTATTTCTCCGTCCAACGGGACTCCTATGACTGAATCCCCAAATAGAAACCCTGCAAGTATTGGGATGGAGAACTCAGGGCCGAATCCGAACCACGTCGGCCCGAACTTTGCAGTACTGGTCTACTATGGACCTCAGATGGGCCCTCATCCTTTCGCCTATGGAGCTCCGACATATCCCATCCAGGGACATGTTTATCAGGCCTCGCCAGAGGGCTCGGCCCCCGCCGCCCCGCAGATCCTCATTCACCCGGAGAGGGTCGTTGCTCCACCAAACAATTCAAATGATAGCCAACCGGCCCTGGCCATTGAAACTGAAAACAAAGAAGAGAATGGCCCTCCACCGGCTTGGCTTCTGAAAATGGAGAAATTGGAAAAAACTATGGAAGAATGGCAAAAGGAGAAGCCGTCCAGGAAAGCGACGTACAAGGAGTTGTCAGCACCACCCGGGATTGTGTACCCGAAAAATTTCGTGGTTCCAGAGTTCACAAAATATGATGGCACTGGCCCTCCAGAATGGCATGTCAGCATTTACAAAGAGGAGTTAGGAATTCATGCTCGGAACGAAGACCTTTGCCTAAAGATGTTTCGGAGATCGTTGAAAGGACCGGCTCTCAACTGGTACATGACCCTGGAGCTATCACAGATTAAAACATTTGAAGATCTGGTAGAGGCCTTCTGTGAGCAATATGTGTACAATAGGGATGCCGCGCCAGACCACAATACCCTCTACCAGATACTGAAAAATAAAGACGAAAGTTTCCGGGGGTATCCTACTCGTTGGAGGGAAGAGGCTGCCAAAGTTGTCCCTAAGCTGAGCGAGGAGGCTCAGTTAGAGATATTCAAGTCAATTCAGTCACTGCCGTTCTATCGAGATCTCTCGAGCATAGCAGTGGTTTCTTTCGGCGATGCGATCAAACAGGCCGAGGTGACGGAAGAAGGAATAAGGAGCGGAAAAATTGAAGGGGCCCAATCCAATCTGATGAAAAGGTCAGCCCCGCCAAAGATGAAAGAAAATGAAGTAGCTGTTGTCGTTTCCCCTCGGCAAACCCATTACCAGAACAACCCCCAAGCTTCTTGTCCCCAGAACTACCCGAACCAGAACAACCAATATCACAACTACCCTCCTCAAAATCGCCAAAACCAAAATTATCCTCAAAACCAACCCTATTCCCAAAGCCGCCCCCGCTATTACCAAAATGTACCTCCCCCTTATCAAAACCACATTTCCCAATATTATCCTCAAGCCTACCCAGCACCCTCTTACCATACCTATCAACCACAGCCGAACACCCCACCTCAAATTCCTAACCACACTCCAAGGTCAGGAACCCAATACCACCAAGACCTTCTACCTCATGCTACTGGGGGAAATTTCCAGAACGACAACAGAGAGCTACAAGACCTTCCAGTCTCGATCACCGAGTTATACCGGAATTGTTTGAAGTAGGGGATGCTGACGCCCATTCCATTCTACGAAGTTAAACCTGGGAGTAAAGCAGCTTCTTCAAATGCTTTCTGTGAATACCACTCGGGAACCAGAGGACATGCGACTGAGCAATGCTTTCAGCTAAAAGACAAAATTCGGGAGTTTATACGGACCGAAAAAAAACCTGAGGCCGGTACGTCAAATTGTCAGCAAAATCCGTTGCCTGAACACACCTCCTCAGGAAGTGGCGTCAATCTAATTTTTATAGAGGAGGTCGAAGAAGAAGTTGATGTGATCGATATCGGTGGTGTTTATTTACACCCGGAGGTTCTCTACGGAGGGTTCGAATTACATCTAGAAAGGGTAGCCCAAAAACTGGAGAAATCTCTAGTTTTGTCTTTCCCAATCCAAAAGATGGTGGAAAATCTCAATAAGGTTCCATGGAATTATGAGATCGTCGCTAAAACAAGAGAAGAAGAAGAATTGCCAATCTCAGTAGGAGAAACCAGTGGAATCACTCGGTCTGGAAGGGTGTATACGCTACAGGATTTGATCAGGATTCCTGTGAGGGAACCAAGAGGGGCCCTGAAAAAGCCAGTGTCAGAATCGGAGGCTCACGACTTCCTAAAGGCAATGAAGAATTCAGAATACAAGATAGTGGAGCAACTCAGCAACGCACCGGCGCAAATCTCGATGCTCTCACTACTTCTATCCTCAGAAGTACATAGACAGGCACTGCTGAAAGTCCTAAATGAAGCCCACTTGCCTAGCACGATCTCTCCGGAGAAGTTTGTCACTCTGGTCGAGCAGGTCCTAGGATCTAACACCATCACTTTCACAGATGACGAGATGGACGATGATGGAACAGGTCACAACAAGCCTTTGAATATCACGGTCGAAAGCCATGGAATGTTCATAGCTCGGGTGTTGATTGACAATGGATCGGCACTAAATATCTGTCCTTTGTCGACCCTGGAAGAAATGGGGATAGATCTATCACAGGTTCGATCGTCTAAGACGATTATCCGAGCATTCGATGGGGTTAGGAGAGATAGTGTTGGAGAGATTGACCTGCCAATTGAAATTGGTCCAATACAGTTTAATGCGAAGTTCCAAGTGCTCGACATACCTGCTTCGTACAACCTGTTGTTGGGGAGGCCATAGATCCATAACGCTGGGGCAGTGCCTTCATCTCTACATCAGAAGATCAAGTTTATCATTGATGACACACTGTACGTGATCAGGGCTGATTCAGATATCATACCTTTCCATCAAGCGATAAGTCGGCATGTCCTGTTAACAGATGACGGAAAGAAGAAGGAGAAGATTGAAGTCTCCTATCACGTGTTCGACGTCGCGAATGCTACCTTTGTGAAGGAAAGAGGACACGAGATGACACCATCACTGTCTAACACTGTGGCCTTCGTTGCTAAGGAAATGAAGTCTCGGGGTTGCATTCCCGGGAAAGGTTTGGGCAAGAATCTAGACGGAATTACAGAACCGATAGAAGTTAAGGAGAAGAGGGGGAGATTCGGATTGGGGTACGAGCCGACAAAAGCAGACAGGGCGAAGTTCTTCCGGAAGAAGAGGGATGGATCCCCAGACAACCAGCCAATGAAAATTCCGCATATCCGGGTCACTTTCCCCTATCCAGCAGAAACCATCAACAAAGGGAAGGAGACCGCAGGATTCAAGTTGCACCCTGAGAGAGTAATGATCAAAGAAGCTGTGAATGTAATCATGAGAGACGAGGCAGGGCCAAGTCCTGGGTCTGGTATTCGAACCAAGGGAAAAGAAAAGCTGCAGAATTGGGATTCTTGTTCTCTCCCAATTCGCCAGGCGTTTTGGTAAACTTAGGGAGATTTTCTGTTGGTCATCCCTCCATCCACCTTGCCTTCTAGATGGAAAGGGATTTTGCTTTGTAATGGTTTTTTATATTTAATGAATGCAATTCTGTTTTATCCGACATATGGTTTAAATGTTTAAATTTTATGCTTTTAGGATGTCTAAAACACCAGTGTATGATGCATGTGATATAACTGAGCCAGAGTGCGATAAGTATGATTTCAATGCAGAACCAGACCATAACCCGATGGGAGTGAAAACAGAAGATGACTCTTGCTAGCCAGACGATGGTGAGATCCAAAAAGCTTTCACGGAGTTCGAGAACAAGCCGATTCCCAGTAACAATGAGACCGAGTTGATAAACTTGGGGACCTCGGAAGAGTTGAAGGAAGTAAAGATTGGATCAGCCCTCATGACTCTGGAAAAGAAAGAGTTGACAACGCTCTTAATTTCCTACTAAGATATCTTTGCCTGGTCCTACGATGACATGGTAGGACTGGACAAGAGTATCGTGGCCCATAAGCTGCCACTAAAGCCGGGGAGTGTACCAGTCAAACAAAAGTTGAGGAAGCTGAGGCCCGCTGTCAGCCTTGAGGTCAAGGAGGAGATCGTGAAGCAATTCAATGCCCGAATTATTGAAGTCTGTAACTAAAGTGAATGGCTCTCAAATGTCGTTCCCGTGCCAAAGTCCTCGGGAAAAATCAGAGTCTGCGTGGAATATCGTGATCTCAACCGGGCAAGTCCAAAAGATGATTTTCCACTGCCAAACATTCACATCATCATCGACAATACTGCGGGGCGAAAGCTCTATTCTTTCGTCGATGGATTCTCTGGCTATAATCAGATTCTGATGGATGAGAAAGATCGAAAAAAGACAGCCTTTACTACACCATGGGGAGTCTTTTGCTATAGGGCGATGCCTTTCGGTCTCAAAAATGCCGGGGCAACATACCAAAGAGCAATGACGACCCTCTTTCATGATATGATGCACAAGGAGATGGAGGTATATGTAGATGACATGATCGTTAAATTACAGGAGAACGAGGATCATCTCTGCCATTTGAAAAAGATGTTTGACAGACTTCGAAAGTACCAGCTCAAGCTCAATCCAGCAAAATGCGCATTTGGGGTGGCTTCCGGAAAACTTCTTGGTTTCATGGTAAATCTCCATGGAATCGAGATTGATCCTGCAAAGACGAAGGCCATTCGTGAGATGCCACCACCGAGAAATGAGAAAGAGATCCGAGGTTTTCTGGGGCGATTAAATTTCATAGCCCGATTCATCTTCCAACTCACTGCCACTTGTGAGCCAATCTTCAAGCTACATCGAAAAGAAAGTGACGGGCGATGGAATGCAGATTGCCAGAATGCCTTGGAGAAAATTAAAGTCTATCTAACGAACCTTCCCGTTCTAGTGCCGCCTCGGGAGAAGGTTCCGTTATTACTATATTTATCAGTTCTCGACTCCTCCATGGGAGCTATTCTTGGGCAACTCGATAAATTTGGAAAGAAGGAGCAAGCCATCTACTACCTCAGCAAGCGCTTCACGAAGTATGAGGAAAATTATACCTTGCTGGAGAGGACCTGTTGTGCATTAGCTTGGTCTGCTCAAAGACTGGGCCATTATATGCTCCCACTGACTACCTACTTGATAGCCAGGATGGATCCCTTAAAATACATCTTCGAGAAGCCGATTCTGTCAGGAAAAGTTGCAAAATGGCAGATGCTGCTGACGGAGTTCGATATCATCTACAAGACCCAAAAGTCAGTGAAGGGTCAGGCGATAGCGGATCAATTGGCTAGTTGTCCAGCTCAAAAGGATAACCAGCCTCTTGAGACGCTATTCCCTGACGAGTCGATTCATGCGGTGGATGAAGAAAATGAGGAAACAGTTTGAAAAATGTATTTTGATGGAGCAGTGAACTCTCGAGGGGCTGGAATCGGAGCTGTTCTGGTTTCTCCAGGCAAACAGCATTATCCAGTGGCTTCCAAGTTGAAGTTCCAAAGCACAAATAATCGAGCTGAGTACGAAGCCTGTATTCTGGGACTCCAACTGGTTGTCAATATGAAAATCAAAGAATTGCTAGTATTCGGAGATTCTGAGCTGATAATCAATCAGGTGACGGATAAATATGCCACGAGAGATCCGACCTTGATAGCCTATAACAATCACCTCCTGGAGTTGTGTAAGCAATTTACAATGATAGAATTTGAAAGCATACCGAGACTAAAAAATGACTTCGCCGATGCCTTAGCTACCTTGGCATCTATGATATCTATCACTCGAGAGGATGCTGATATCATTCCGGTGGTAATCCGAGTTCAACGCCGACCGGCCCACTGCTGCCAGCTTGAATCTGAGCCAGCCAAAGACCCATGGTACCATGACATAAAGAACTTTCTGAAAAATCAGGAGTATCCGGAAGAGGCATCAAGTGTTGATCGGAAAACCCTCCGGAGGTTAGCAGGCCAATTCTTCCTAAGCGGGGAGATACTGTACAAACGCTCCCCTGACATGGGCCTGTTGAGATGTGTTGGAATCGAAGAGGCCTTCCAGTTGATGAAAGAGGTCCATGGTGGCATATGTGGACCTCACATGAGCGGCTTCATGCTTGCCAAGAAGATCCTGAGGACTGGTCATTTTTGGCTAACGATGGAAAGCGACTGCGTGCAGTTTGTTCGAAGATGCCATAACTGTCAGATTCATGGTGATCAAATCCATGTCCCACCCTCGCACCTTCATTGCTTGGCAGCCCCATGGCCCTTCTCAATGTGGGGTATGGACGTTATTGGGGAAGTTACCCCTAAGGCACCGAGTGGTCATCGCTTTATCCTGGTGGCAATTGATTATTTTTCCAAGTGGGTAGAAGCTGTTTCCTTAACCCGAGTGACTCAAAAAATAGTAGCTCGATTCATCAAAGAAAATATTGTGTTAAGATACGGTTTGCCGTAAACATTGATAACCGACAATGCTAAAAACCTGAAGGGTTCAGAAATACAGAAAAGATGTCAGTAGTTTAAGATCGAGCACAAAAACTCAGCGCCTTACCGTCCAAAAATGAATGGAGCAGTGGAAGCCGCCAACAAAAATATAAAGAAAATTCTCCGGAAGATAATTGACAATTATAAAGAGTGGGATGATATGCTGCCATATGCTTTGATGGCTTACCGAACTTCGGTTCGGACCTCGACAGGGGCAACCCCCTATTCTCTGGTCTATGGCACAGAAGCGGTGATACCAGCCGAGGTGGAAATTCCATCTCTACGAGTACTCATAGAGGCGGAGCTTGATGAAACTGAATGGGTACAACAACGGTTGGACCAACTTTGTTTAATCGATGAAAAGCGGCTAACAGCGATATGCCACGGACAGTGTTACAAACAGAGGATTACTAGAGCTCATGATAAACGGGTATACCCTAGAGTCTTCAAGGTCAGTGAGTTAGTATTGAAGAAAATCTTTCCTTTCCAAGATGAAGCTAAAGGTAAGTTCGCGCCAAATTGGGAAGGTCCTTTCGTTGTTCATAAGGCTTTGAGCGGTGGAGCGTTGATTCTCCAGGAAATGGATGGTGATGTATTTCCCGAGCCCCTAAACTTGGATTCTGTAAAGAAATACTTTGCCTAATAAATGTCCTTATTTTCTAAGTAAGTTTATTTTAATTTTTTATTATCTGTTGCTTCAAAAAAAAAAAAAAAAAACAAAAACGGCTCGAACATGGTGAAAACTCGAAAGAGCGCTATGAGAAAAATGTAGAGACCGTGTCGCAAAAAAAAAAAAAAAAAAAAAAAGGAAGAACAGTTAGATCACTCCTAGGGGCATTTTTGGAATTCCCACTGCGGCTGACTTCCATTGACCGTAAGATTTTTCTGTGTTCGGAACTTGATGGATTTGAGCAAGAGTTGGAATCTGTGAAAAGGAACATCGAATATGGCTCAAATTTGCATTGAAATCATACTTGTCAGACAATCCGGCTTGAAATCTCGCAGTCAACATATCTGGTGATAAAGATACCTGTTTGGGGGTAAGGTTTTACACGTTTTTCCCATATTTGGTTAAATCAGTTTTGCAGGATTTGAAAAATACAAAGCAAGTAGGAGTATGTGATTCTCCTAAGCACTGAGGATGCCTAGTAAAAAAGAGAAAGTGAGAATCGGCGGGTGCAGAGAAATAAAGGCTGATAGGGATGTTGTTCAAAAAACCAGACCCCGCCAACAACCCGGAGAAAACCTCCAGAAAGTACATCTCTAAGATTGACAAAAGGACGAGACGGAAAAATCTCCCGATACTGTCCCGTGACCCGAGAAAGTCAAGCGTCATCAAATGAGGGATTGCGACGGAAAAGGGGGGACGGAATTGCGAGTCGTAAAGAGTGACAAGTTTTTCAAACTAAATTTTCGTGTTACATGTGTTTTTTGTTCAATTACAGGGTTTTCAAAGGACATGGAAGCATAGATTTCTCTCTCACAAAGACTTCTTACCTTCCGGTTGGACGGAATTGCTAGTCGTAAAGAGTGACAAGTTTTTCAAACTAAATTTTCGTGTTACATGTGTTTTTTGTTCAATTACCGGGTTTTCAAAGGACATGGAAGCATGGATTTCTCTCTCACAAAGACTTCTTACCTTCCGGTTCAAATTAGAAACTTTTATTGCTGAAAGTTCGAAAGCTCTAAATGAGCGTCCAGGTATGCGTTTTGCCCTGAAAAGGGCGAAAAGTGAACTACGTTAAACTTGATCCTCAGCATAATACTAAGGTACGCAGGCAATCTATAAATGTTCGGTCATCTGAGAGTTCGGCTGGGGCACATTTATATCTTTGCTCTCTCATTCTGGCTCAGTCACAAGTTGGGGCATATTTTATACTCTTGAACTTTCTTTAGGCCCCTGGTCAAGAGGGCTGGGGCACGAATAATTTTTATTACTCTAAACAATCCTCTAAACGGACACGTGTTTGTCATGAGTATCGTCAGGAGTCATTTTTTTTCTCTAAACAATCCTCTAAACGGACACGTGTTCGTCATGAGTATCGTCAGGAGTCATTTTTTTTACTCTAAACAATCCTCTAAACAGACACGTGTTCGTCATGAGTATCGTCAGGAGTCATTTTTTTATTACTCTAAACGATCCTCTAAACGGACATTTGTTTATCATGAACATCGTCATGAGTCATTCTTTTATTTTTCTAAATGGACACTTGTTCGTCATGAGTCTTTTTTTATTACTCTAAACGTACGCTTGTTCGTCATGAGTCATTTTATTTTATTTGTTCTATTATTAGAAAATAAACTAAAAAAATAAATAAAATAAAAAATGGGACGATCAAAATGACGTGGTCTTTTATCTTTGTCAAGAAAGTGAAACTTGCATGACAAAGAGGGGCAGCTGTAGACACGGCATTTTGACCGCCTCGCAAAAATATTATACTTTATTTTATAGTTACCTTCATTTTATTTTTTTATTTATTTTGTTTTGATTGTACCGTATTTATGCGGTTTAATACTGCTAAATTAAGTTTTATTAATCTCTTAAGTAAATTAAATATTAGTAATTGATTTTTTATTTTTTTTTGGTTTTGTAGATTTTTCGAAGTGGAATAAAAACGCGTTAATTCGGAACAAAATGGACAAGAAACAGACGAGAACGAGAGAGGCCTGGACCGAACGGGGGTGGGGGGTGCACAAAGGTCGCACGTGCGACCAAAAACTGGTCGCACGTGCAACCAGCTGGCCGCATGTGCGGCCAGCAAAGGGGGGGCAGAGAACCCGTTCTGGGTGCACCAAGTTTTGGTGCACCCAAAAGGGGGTGGGTGCACCAAATTTCGGTGTACTCACCCCATTTTTCCCTTTTCCTTACCTTTTTTTCATGCGTTTTTCAGCAAGTTTCAGGCCTCCATTCCTATAAATAGGAATGAAGGCTCACAACACAAGAGGAGGGAATTTTTTCGCCAGAAGAATTTTTTTTTTTTTGAGAGGAATATTTGGGAAGGGAGATGTGAAATCTGGAGAGAAATTTTGAAGAAAATAATATTATTTTCGTTTTATTGTAATTTTGAAGAAGAAAAATCTCCAAGAAGGTGGTAAATTTTCATCTGTTGTAAATCTTACTCTTATTTTTTAAATAAATTGTTATTATACTAATTTTTTTTTTTTTGTAAATTAGATTTTTTTTTTCTTTTATTATTTATTTATTTATTTCTTTTTTTTTTTTAATTTTTTTTTTTTTTTTTTTGCGAGGTGGAAAACTTCTAACCTTCCATTAGAACAGTTTAAGTTTAGAATGAAATTACTCCCCTTGAGAAGTGTGTGTGTGTGTAGGTGTGTGTGTGCGGGTGTTTTATTTAATTTGTATTAAATATAATGTGCTAACAGGATAAGGTGGAAAATTCTCAACCGTCCATTTGAACGGTTTAAATTTAGAAGGGAATTACTCCCCTCAATGCGTGTGTGCGTGTGTTTTATTTAATTTGTATTAAATATAATGTGCTAATAAGATAAGGTGGAAAATTCCCAACCTTCCATTTGAACGGTTTAAATTTAGAAGGGAATTACTCCCCTCGATGCGGGTGTGCGTGTGTTTTATTTAATTTGTATTAAATATAATGTGCTAACAAGATAAGGTGGAAAATTCCCAACCTTCCATTCGAACGGTTTAAATTTAGAAGGGAATTACTCCCCTCGATGCGTGTGTGCGGGTGTGCGGGTGTTTTATTTAATTTGTATTAAATATAATGTACTAACAGGATAAGGTGGAAAATTCTCAACCTTCAATTTGAACGGTTTAAATTTAGAAGGGAATTACTCCCCTCGATGCGGGTGTGCGGGTGTTTTATTTAATTTGTATTAAATATAATGTGCTAACAAGATAAGGTGGAAAATTCCCAACCTTCCATTTGAACGGTTTAAATTTAGAAGGGAATTACTCCCCTCGATGCGTATGTGCGGGTGTGCGTGTGTTTTATTTAATTTGTATTAAATATAATGTGCTAACAGGATAAGGTGGAAAATTCTCAACCTTCCATTTGAACGGTTTAAATTTAGAAGGGAATTACTCCCCCCGATGTGTGCGTGCGTGTGTGGGCGTGTGTTTTCTTTAACTCGTATTAAATATAATGTGCTGACAAGATAAGGTGGAAAATTCCCAACCTTCCATTTGAACGGTTTAAATTTAGAAGAAAATTATTCTCCTCGATGTGTGCGTGCGTGTGCGGGCGTGTGTTTTCTTTAACTCATATTAAATATAATGTGCTGACAAGATAAGGTGGAAATTTCCAACCTTCAATTTGAATGGTTTAAATTTAGAAGGGAATTACTCCCTTCGATGTGTGCGTGCGTGTGTGAGCGTGTGTTTCTTTAACTCGTATTAAATATAATGTGCTAATAAGATGAGGTGAAAAATTCCCAGCCTTCCATCAGAACGGTCTAGGTTTAAAAGGAAGATCACTTCCCTCAATGTGTGTGTATGTATATGTGTGTATATGAGGAGGATTTCAAAATAAAATAAAAACATTCGGATTTAAATTTTAATTGGACTCAATCGGATAAGGTACCGTCTTTGGACGGACGTCTTGGGGTGCTTAACACCTTCCCCGAGCGTAACTGACCCCCGAACTCTTTAAATGAATATCTGGTCAGACCATGTTATTTTAGGAGTCAATTTTTTTACTTAAGCCATTTTTTAAATTGTTTTCAAAAAAGAAAAATATGGTGACCTAGCACATCATTTAAACCCAATGCTAGGTGGCGACTCTTTTTTTTTTTAAAAAACAGGCTTAAGTATATTTTAATGAGAAAATCGACGCGTTTAAAAAACCCTTCTCATTTTACCAGCGCCAAGCATATATCTATATTTTTTGATTTTCTCTGGAAAATCGGGGCGCGTTCACTTGTCTGTCGACCTATAGATTCAGAGAGTTTGTTTTTCCTTCACCAGTCGATCTATTGGTCGACATATAGATTCAGAGAGTTCAGCTTCCTTGGTCGGTCGACCTATCGGTCGACTTAGAGATACAAGATCTTTCAGCTGCTTGGTCAGATCGACTCATCAGTCGACTGATGTTTTCTGGATCTCTTCTCTGAACACGTTTTTAACTTATTTTCTTTTACGTTTCTGCCCCTTTAACAATTTTCTCTTTTAAATTAGCTCCACTAATATTCTTATATTTTATTTTATATTTTATTTTAGTCAATAAAAAATATATCTCTTTAAATCACATAGGAGCAAATAATTTCACTTAATCAAAACACACATAGATAATAAAATATATTTTGTGTCATGTGTGTGTTCCTAATTGGGATATTAAGAGTTAAGATTCACCCGAGTTGTTTTTCCTAATTTCTTCAAACTCTTAATTCTTCAATATCTTCAACATCATCGTTTAGCATCCATTTAATTTGCATCTTCATCACTGGAACTTTAAATCAATGAAACACTTAATTAAAACATTAGTTCCACCAAAACATTAATACTTAATTATTCATAAAAATCTTAAGATCAATAGAGATGACATTGCATTGAACATAACGGAGTAGTAGGAGAGGTGCATCATATGGTAGAGGACATTACAACTTTCAATTTTTAGATAAAGGATCTGCGCGCGTTGGTGTTACAGATATTGGAAGCCCAACCACCGAGGGATCAACCCAAGGAGCCATTCAGAGAACAAGGGCCAAATTTCAAACCAGATCTTCTAAGCATGCACAACAGCCTCCAGCAGTAGTAGGAGTCAAGATATGAGGTTTTAAGATGGCAGGATATCACATCAATGTAGAAGAAAACTTCAGTAAAATCGTCAAAGTTATGATGATAAAGTTGAAGAGACTATCAATTCCGACAAAGACCTTATCGGAAGGTGTTAGGAGTATAATAGGAAAGATGAGGAGCTTCTTCGAAGGGATGAATTAAACGAACTCTAAGTGACAACATAACCTTCATTCACGTTCGTGTGATGAATGAGCCTTTCCCACATAAATTTGACTTGACAAAGATGGATAAATATGAAAAGAAGACATATCCAACAAATCATATCAAACAGTCTAGACATATGATGGCTCTCTACAGAGCAAGAGACTCAATCTTGTGTATAGCATTTGCTACAACATTAAAAGAATTTGCTTTAAAATTGTTTCATGTGATACCTTCTCGTTCTACCAATTCATTCTAGGAATTTGGAATGTAGTTGATCAACGGGTTCATTACATGGCAAAGATTGAATAAGAGAGTTGAATATTTTCTAGCACTCAAGAAAGATAAAGGAGAAACAATCTGACATTATGTCACCAATTTTAATAGTGAACTGAAGTAAATAAGAGGATGTGGAACTACTCTAATTGTTAAAGCCTTTGCGACGGGATTAGGACCCAGGCAAGTACAAGATTAACTAATAAAACATTCACTAGCAGATAGGTCTGAATTGATGAAGAAAGTAAAGCCTCAAATGAAGCTGGAAGATGTGAGAAAGGCCAGAGAAGAGAGATCACAAAGAGAATTAGATCGAGGAGATGAGATAAGATCATCCTAAAAGGCATAGGGATAATAAGTACATCTATAAAAGATCAAATGAGAAGAATTCATAACAGAACTCTGAGTCTTCCCTTTCAAGCTTAAGAGCTCCAATTTCACGTATCTTGCATGAGATCAAATCATCAAAGAAGGTGATTTGGCCTCTGAAGATTTATACACATCCAGATAAAAGAAATAAAAAGAAGTATTTCACTTTTAATCAAGATCACGGAAATAACACCGATGATTGTAGACATTTGACGATAGTGTTGAATGTAAGTCTTATAGTCAATCTTGTATTCTTACACTTAAGGTTTTTATTTGTAAAACGTTTCAATTTCGAGTATTAAATTTGATATTATTCTTTAGGGCAAAATACATTTTAAACCCTCTAACTATTGACACATTTCAATATAGTCCAATAAAATTTTTCGTCTTAGTTTAAACCCTCTAAGTATGTACTCAGTTTTAAATAGTCATTCGTTCATATTTTTCATCCAATCTAATTGAAATGTCATTTTTTGAAGGGTAAAATAGTCTTTTTTTAATTATTTATTTTATTTTATTTTTGTTTTCCTTTTTCTTCATTCTTCACCTCTTTTTCTACCGGAAAAGTCATTGGAATTTAATCTCTCTTGAGTTCTAGGAAAATTGTTCAAATTGGGTTCTCCTAGCTCAATGAACACAAAATCGCCATCGGAGAAATGGATTGGAATTGGATGTTGTGGGGAAGAGGTTGGAGCTATGGATTGGTTTATCGAAAAATGGTTTGTGGCCGAAATGCTGGTTCTGCAAAGCAGGCAATTAGCATTGGTCTGAAGCCAAATGTCGATACAATTGATGTGAAAAGCGTGGGCGCAGTTGGGCATGACTTGGAGTTTTTCTCTCTCTCCCGGAACTCCATCAAGAAGATGGAGCATTCGATAGGATTCAATTCTCCAGGATGCTCTGTTGCAGCCTTCTTAAATTCGTAGATGGGTAAGGCTCTGATCACCACCTCATCGAGGCCACGGTTTTCGACAACAGGGTAGAGCTTCGTCGCCAGGGAGTCTTTTTCGTGTCGACGATGACGGGAAATAGAGAAGCAACAGAGGAGGTTGATGCGGTGCCAAGTGAGGCAGCATTTGATGACAAAAATGTAGTAGCTAACGAGGAGGAATGTAATACCCTAGAAATTTATAGTTTGAAAAAAAATATTATTTTATAAAAGTTTAATATTTTTGGTGACGATTTTGTAAATTTGTGGTATAAATGTATTTGATAATTTTTGGAATTAAATGTTAAAATATTATTTTAATATTTTTGGGATAAACTCTTCTAATATTTGTATTTAATCTATCTCTTGATTATGTGATATTAAATTTAATTGTTATAATTGTTATTTTTCATTAAATATTTGTGAATTCGTATTATGTGAAATTTATGTGAAAATCATGTATATGTGTTTCATTTGTTGTATTAATTAAATGCACGTATTAGAGGGGTTAAAATTTTACTGAGCGTTAGCTCATAACCCCACAGTTGTAATTGCAGGGCAGGTGAGAGTGAAATTGCGAGAGAAATTATATTAGAATTTCTATTTGTAAGAATTGTAACTATTATTTACTGTTGTAAAATCGATAGTAGAATTTGGAATAATTTACTATTATGATCAATTGACAGGAATTATTTTAATTATTCTGATTCCTATAATTCACTAATTAAATCGAGTCAATTTGAAAACAGAAAATAATATTAATATGAAATATTATATACATGCATATATATTATGCATGTAAAAATATATAGTAAACCGGTTTCCCAACAATAGTAAAATAATGGATAACCATTTAATATTTCGGTTTTAAAAGTGGATTTATTATACTTTGAATATTTCATTAATTATTAAAATACTAATATTTTGTTTTGTAAATAATTTAATGGTATATATATATTTTATTTATTCCAGGAATTTAACTAAATTTATTTGAAAATAGTACGGCGCCAGATATCTTATTTGGAATTCTATTTTACTTGGAATAATTGTAGTTAATATTTACCGTTGTAAAAATTGAATCGATAAATTGAGTATAATTATTGTTGTCGTATTGTAAAATTTGAATCAATAATTATAATTGTTACCGTAGATTGTAAAATTTTTCGGATTTATACGAAATAAATTATCGATTTCTCGGTGGTGAGAATGCCAACGATGAAGATGACGACGACGATGATGGGGAAACTAGGGTGGGACGAGTAGAAGTGTGAGCCGAGGATTAGGCTCCGGATTAGCGGAGGGGATTGTGATTGGTGGGAAATCTTGATTAGTGGATCCATGAAAGAGAAAGGCTTCACTAAATGGGCAAAGATTTGGGTTTGTTCAGATCTTAATTACACATGAACATGGTTAGGAAACAGTACAAGATGTCAGTGTGTGTAGAAAGAGAAAATAGTATTCTAAAGAAGATATGAGAGAGAAAAGATATAAAGACGATATGAGAGAAAGAGAAATATAGAGAGAGGTGATAATGAAGAAAAAGAAAAAAGAAAAAAGAAGAAAGAAAAATAAGGAAAAAAAAATATAGTAAACATAGCGTTTTACCCCTCAAAAATGACATTTCTGTTAGATTAGATGAAAAATGTCACAGAATGACCATTTAAAACTGAGTGCATACTTAGAAGATTTAAACTGAAAAGAAAAAATATATTGGACTACATAAAAACATGTCAATAGTTAGAGGGTTTAAAATGTATTTTGCCTAATTCTTTAGTTGTATCAATTTTGTGGTAAGCCTTGAATATTAAGTTGAAATGTCTTACCTCTTTAATGTGATTAAAAGATAGAGACCAAATAAATTTGGTAACTTGTATTTTTAATTGTTTTTAGTTGATATTGAATTGTTAAAAATCGGTCTTCAACGATCTAGGCTAACTTGTTCTATTGTTTTTTGTTTTGAGAGTGGTGAGTTTCAAACCATTAGTATGAGATTCTAGAACAACCAAAGAGAGACATGTTCTGTGTGATTCAATTTAATTTATTTCACTCAAGCCTTAGGCCACAGTTGTATGATGGTTGAAATGAGATTTCAATTAATGTTACAAGATATTATATTATCAAACAATATACATATGATTATACTAGTTTTTTTTTTTTTTACTTTATCCATACCCTATTTGGTCCTTTCAGGAAAACATGATAGAGAGATCGTATAATGCAAAAATCGTACCTGAGGAGATTATCTTGGTCAAATTCTTATCAACTGGACAATGCTATGATATGTGGGTAGACATAACTTACAGTTGGAGAAAATACCTTGGAAAAAAATATTTTCTCTTGGAAGGGAAAAAAATAGAATTATTCTAATTTTAATTGATTAATTAATTTTTTTAACCATTCAACTTTGGATATGAACATAATGGGTTGCACACAGTGGAATGGAAGTTAGGAAAGTTCTTGAAAAATGAATAGGTAGTAATGTTAAACTTTTACAAGTTTGGGGCCAAAGTACAAATACGAAAGGAAGGGGTTCAGGGTTATGAACCATGTATAGTTAATATATAAGGAAAAGACCATCATTGGCCTCCCCATAAGAGATAAATTGGTCACACTTCCTTTGTCTGATATTTTCCTTATTTCTATATCTGTTCTAGTGATTTGAAGTTTACTACTAACTACATTCAAACTAGATCTACCTTAATTTATTGGGATTAGAATTTGATTATTAGAAATCTCAATAACTCAATCTTATCGAAGCTTTCTATTTAGATACTGTTAGAGACAAGACACTCGTGTTACTTATGAGAAAATGTCGGAATCTGATCAGATCAAGCCGCTCTTGGAATAGTCTTCTTAAATCATGCCTCGGAAACTACTAGCTTTAAAGTTGAAGTATCGAAAAAGTTAATCAATTAATACTTGTTTTATTTGTTTTATATTGATATGGATAGATCTGCCTTAGAGGAACACGATAATAAATTGTGATTTAATTTTTTGTATATTCCGTTGTGTAAGTCTAGTGTTTTCTAATATTTGGTTCTTGTAGATAGAGGTCAAACAGTTGGTGGAGAAATGATATTTAAATAGTTATTTTCAGGATAGGATAGAAGACAGGATGAAAGAGTTGGATCAGTTCCCACTCGCACGAAAGGTGTAACGATTTTAGGCCAAGAAGCATTGATTGAAACGAAAGGAAAAAATAAGTTGATACAGACTGAAAACATGATATGATCTACATGAGACATTGTAGTTCAACTCTCACAATAGAATAAAATTGAGCAAGAAAAAGAAAGGCACGAGAAGCTAATCTGGAGAAGGAATATAGTGAAGTACTATGAACTTTCCAGGTTGGAAGAATTACGATTGATATTGGGAATTTTACTGACATAATTTTTAAAGGTGCTTTGCGAAAAATGAGTGCCAAAGTCAGATATAAAAGTAGCTCAAACAATTATGGTTAGCTTGAATGAGGATCTGAGCTCACACCAAGGTAAGATTATCTTATCTGTCACAGTCAAGAAAATAGAGGCATGAGTTACTCAAGCAACTGAGTTTATGGTAATGCCTTCGAGTTCTCCCTACAAATACAATCTTGGGAAAATTGTAGTTCCATACAATGTTTTTAACACCGGTTTTGACCCACAATGAAGTTTGGGTCCATTACCCCGGTTTCAAAAAAACATTGAAGCCAGTGTTGTGAACATTGGTTTCAACAAAGGGAAAAAATCAAAGACCGTATCACCGGGGTTCGTTACCCCAATTTTAACCATTTTTTGTAGATAACTGTGTAAAGTTGGTCTTCAAAATCCCCGATATAGGAAGCCAGGGTTCCCAACCCCAGTTTACCCCCCTCTCATAAATAAGTTAAAATCACTACAGTTCTACAATTTAAGTATTTGGTTAACATTTATTAGGTAAACAACTCGTCAACATTTTGTATACTCAAAACAAATAGAGAATAATTACCTAAAAATATAATGAGAACTAAACATATTTTCAATAATTACTAAAAAATAAAAACTTAAAATATAAACACACACATAATTACAACATCAACTTTACAAATAACTAATCAACTACATAAATTTACAAATTTACAAAAAACTGTACCTAAAAATCTAAACACGTCTCTAAAAAATAATTAACTAAAATTCTAATTACAATTTGATATGGGTAATTTTGGATGGCATTTACCAGTGCCCTAGACCCCGAATATGTGTTCATCCTTTCTATTTGGCACAACCAATTGTCTCTAGGGGTGTGCACGGGTCGAAACGCGCCAATTTTGCCCTAACCCGCCACCCGACCCGAAAGTCGTCGGGTCAGAAATAGTGAACCCATTACTCGACCAATTTTATCAAGCAACTGACAGTGTTGGATGGTTTGGGTTCGGTCGGAATACAACGGTTAAGAAGGAGATAAGGATTTAGGAATGAAAACCTTGAATTGAACAAACAAATTCGCAGAACTAACAATCAGATAAATAAAGCTAACAAATCAGATAAGCAAAATCAGATCTATATTAACAAAACAGAAACAAAAACACACAAATGACACTCGCCGAAAGAACATAAACAAAACTACACCTTAGTTGTCAATTGTCATTGACTGAAGAAGATTCGTCATTGATTGAAGAAGATTCATCGTTCGTCGAAGAAGAAGATTCGTCGTTCGTCGCTCATCGTTCGTCGGAGAACAAAAACAAGCCATTAACCGAAGAAGATTCGTCGAAGAAGAAGAACTGTAGAAGACGAACAATCAAAGAGGAAGAAGATTGCGGGTGGGAGCTTGGAGCTTGAAGAGAGAGATCTAGAACGAAGGAGGCGGCTGTCGGCTCTGTGGTGAGGCTGGAAGCCCTAGAAAGAAAATCGTATTTAAGCACGGACGGGTTCGGTCGGGTTTGCGGGTGGGAACTTGGAGATCCAAAAACTAATCCGAGAATCTCTTTGTTCGGATCGGGTGTCACCTGAACTGCATCTTAAGCCCATCAGGCCCGATGATTTCGGGCCGGGCCCGGTCGGTTTATGCGGACGGGCCGGGCCGTCGGATTTTTTGCACAGGCCTAATTGTCTCATGCCCTCCGCCCTGCTGTGCTATCTCTGGCCGGCAACCTTCAGAGCATGGACCCTTTGGAAATAGGCCGACCAGAGGCCCGACTATGCTATATGCCGACAGTCTTCAGGGGATGGACCCTTTGGAAATGGGCCGGCCAGGGTTTTTGTCTTTCTATCTCTGGCCAGTAGCCACCAAATGACATATTCAAGAAAGAAGTACTGCCCGCCACCTTGCTGAAGTATCTCTAGGAGGCACCCTCCAATTAGAAGACCTACGTGATCATCAATGACCAGCGACCTTTCGTACTGCTTCTGCTTGGCGGATAATGGGGATGTGACCCTTGTGGTTCTGGCCGACTAGCATTCTCCCCCATGTCTCTGGTCGACAATCTGCAGGACTTGAGGCATGTTTCTATGTCTCCATCTCCTCAATCCTTCTCAGATCGGGTTCTTCATCAACAACTCTCCTCAAAGTCAAGTGATTTGGCCCATCTGCCCTTCTTATGGGTCAAAAGCCCAGGCCCATGGTGTAATCTTCTTAATTATTCTTCTATTGGTCAAGAGCAAGGTTTTTACTAATTAACCTTGCTCAAGATCTCGATTAGGTAATTCTAATTACTCACCTATAAATACCCAAGCAATGCCCAAGATAATGCACAACCTTTTACTTTAAGCAAATATTGTCGTTCTCCCCCCCTCTCCCTCCTCCCCCCCCCCCCCCCCCCAAATTTTTCTATCTCGAGCTCTTACTATCACGTCAAAGGGGTTTCGCCGAGTACAACCTCAGCGGGTCCTTGTGCAGGTACGCGCTCTCTAGACTTCAGCTAGGAATTGGGAAAGAGTTGACCGTTGACTATAGAACGCTTGAGGACTCCAACTCTCCAGGACAACAAAACTCTAGAACTCCACCTCAGCAAGAAAAACACATGTGGAATCTGACCAAACAATACTCGAGGTGTTTACCAATTTAAGACACCAACACAAATAATCATCTAAACATATTTTAAAATAGGAAAAAGTAAAATTTAGACCCTCTAACTATTGATATATTTTTAAGTGGCCCCTCTAAGTTTTGGCGTTTCATTTCAAACCCTCTACGTATCGAAACGGCTTTAATTGGTCCTTCCGTTAGAGCTTCTGTTAAAACTAACAGAATCTCAGGGGCAAAATGGTCTTTTCACGTTTTTTAAATTTTTTAATCATTTTTAATATAATATATTTATTTATTTATTTTAATTTGAAATTTCTCTCTTTCTCTCCCTCCTTCTCTCTCCCCGCCGACTCGCTCTCCCTCCTTCCCTCTCCCCACCACCTTCCTCTCCCTCTCTCTTCCTCCCTCCTTCTCTCTACCTACCACCTCCCTCTCCCTCTCTCTCTCATTTTCTCCCTGTCACCCCCTACAACAGGGGCGAAGGTGAAACTCACCCCGTAACAGGGGGTGGTTTCACCCCCTGTTGAGGTTATGGGTTGATTGGAAATCCATTCCGGCACCATGTGACCTCTCGTTCCCCTTATCCTGGAAAAGCTTGAATTCTCCGTTACTCTTCTGTTCATCAATTTAGACAGACCGAAATCCGCCACTTTCGGCTCATAATCAGAGTCCAATAGTATGTTTTGAGGCTTTACATCACAGTGAAGAACTCATTCCAAACACTTCTCGTGGAGATAAGCCAAGCCTCTTATTGTTCCCAATGCGATGTTCAGCTTCTTTTTCCAGTCAAGTTCTTTGCCAGAACACCAGAGATTATCCGCCAAGGACCCATGTTCCATGTACTCATATACAAGCAGCCTATGCTTTCCCTCAAAGCAGTAACCCAACGTCTTTATCAAATTCATGTAGTTAAGCCTCCCGCTAGAAATTCAGCCTCTCCCTAGTAATCTGATTGATTTAATTGTTTAATCGCCACAGCTTCATTTTCCTGCAATTTCCCTTTATAGACAACGCCGTTGCCTCCTCTCCTAATATCTTATTTGAAATTGTTCGACGCCTTCTTAAGGTCGCCGTACGTGAATCTCTTGAATCCCGTTGCCAACTAGACGTAGCCCTGTATATTATTTATAGATGGTTTGCGAGTTACGAGAAAGAAGATGGAGATTAAGATGATCTTGAGCCCACCGACTGCAGTAACGAACCAGAGAATGAATTTAACCGACTGGTTTTCCAAATTTTTCTTGTAATTTTTGTCCAAAATCGTGATTGCACGATTTGAACAGCTAAATTCTTGAACGGGTTTTGGATTTGATTTGGAAAAATTCAGGGGAACCTTTATGTACATGGCTTGTGCGAATCTCGATGAGTGATACCCATTGAACAAGATACTCTTAGGGTAACATAAACCATCAGAGTTGTACTGAAACCCCAAGCACTTGCAATTACTCGAGCAAAACTTTTTGCAGACATCCAAAGTTTGATTAAGAGCGAACTCAGTATCATACTCATAAAATTCGACGTGAGGAAGATGGTAGTAATCGGACCCGTTTTGATTGCACAGCAGGTTGAATTCCGGCTCGCATCCGTACGACCAGTCGGTGTGATTCATCATCTTGTATCCCGGTATGCAAGAGCAGCTTCGACCGGTCTCTGGGGAATATATACAGATACCATTCACTCCACAAATGTCGTGGATCTTGCATGGTTGAGAAAACGCTTGCCATGTGACTTGTCATGCTCTGTTTTTGTCGTTGAGACTGTAAACGCGAACATTGCCGTCCACGTCGAGGGTAAGTCTCATTTGTTGACCCAAACCGTAATCCACCGTTGAGATATTCAAATTATCGGAGGACGTGAAGCTGCCGGATCGATCAAGAATAGCCATTCTGGTGTTGTTGTGCATGGATCTGTCAGCTTCCCAACTGTTTAGCCACAAAGGAGGCTAGTATACGCTTGTTATTGTGGATCCTTCAAAGACGAGGCAGATGACATTGTCGTCGTCGAAATAAAGCTTGTAGAAGCCGGAGGAATGGTTCGTCCGGCTCCAGGAAGAAACAAGGTTTTTCCTCATCGTGAACGGTTGTTCGGGAAGAAGGGTGTTCGTCGGACGATCGAAACTTTGCCAAAGAATTGTATTACTCTCTGTACAGAGAATGAGGTTGCCGTTGTTGAGTAGCAGCAGCCGGAGAAGTGACGATGAACGAGTGCCGGTGGACCAAACCGTTTGTTGTCCGACGTCAGTCAACACCAGGTCACCATTTCCGTGCAACAAAAGCTTGGAGCGTTTCTTGATGATGGGTTGGTCTCGGTTGGCCATCCAAACGACGGTGGCACCCCCTGTTTTGGGGGTGGAACTCACCCCCGTTACAGGGGGTAAAACCACCCCTTGGAACAGGGGGTGGCACCCCCTGTTACGGGGTGAGTTGCACCCCCGCAACAGGGGGTGGAATCACCCCCTAGAACAAGGGTGGCACCCCCTGTTACGGGGGTGACAGGGAGAAAGAGAGAGGGAGAGGGAGAAGTAGAGAGAGGTGGCGGGGAAAGAGAATGAGGGAGACGGAAGTGGCGGGGAGAGAGGAGGGAGAGAGAGAGAGAGAGAGGGGAAGAGAGAGAAATTTCAAATAATATATATATATATATTAAAAATGATAAAAAAAAAAAAATTTAAAAACCCGAAAAGACCATTTTACCCCTGAGATTTTGTTAGCTTTAACAGAATTTATAACGGAATGACCAATTAAAGCCGTTTCGATACGTAAAGAGTTTAAAATGAAATGTCACAACTTAGAGAGACCAATTAGAAATGTATCAATAGTTAAAGGATCTAAATTATACTTTTCCCTTTAAAATAATTACCAAATCATATTAATCAAACCTACGAATAATTAACTACACAATTATATATAATTTATACTAACTAAGAAACTAATTACAACTAATTAAGAACATAATTATGAGTAATTAACACAACATATATAATTAAATAATTACAACTAATTAACACAATATATATATATATATATATAACAAAATATATGTAATTACAACGAATTGAAAAAAATATAAATTAAAAATACAACAAAAAGAAAAAAAAAACAAAAGTAGTAATATAACAAATTAAGAAAGAAAATAAACAAACCTTAGATGCAGTAGTAGAGCAACTACGATGGACAACTGATGGAGCGATGATGGTAGATGGGGTCGAATTTGGCAGCAACGACAGTGGTGGTAGATCTAGACAGTGAAACTAACTGGGCAGGGGACAAATGCAAGAAGAAGAAGAAAATTAGAGAAAGAAGAAGAAGAAAATTGGAAGGAGAAGAAGAGAAGAATATTAGGCAAAAAAGAATGGGTCAGCGACAATGTGAAGTGAAGAAGAAGCAAAAGGGAAAGAAATAGAAGAAAGGAAGGGCAAAAAAATCCTATGGAATAACCGGAAGTACCACCTCCTCTTTCCTATTTGGAAGTTAGAGGTGATACCTCTGGCTTCCCTTGTTGTAAAGCCGAAGGTTGTATCTCTAACATCCAAAAAAAAAAAATACTAATAATAATAATTAAAAAAAAATCGCCGTATAACTGGGATATCAACCACGATTTATTTTTATTTTTTAAATATTTGGGGATTAACTTGATGCTATAATCTCGATTTTACTATTACAAGTAGTACCACTCCCAGTTTATGTGGGTTTAAGAATTTTCCAAATCAACATATATATTATAATTAATAGGTAAAGACCTCTGAAATTAAAATAAATTATTTAAGATAAATAAAATAAATAAATTAAGAGAGAGAAAACTATGAATACATAAATTTTATATGAAAAGTGTATAAAAATCTTTTTTATATCTCCTAAATTTAAGATACACCAGTTTAGACTCACACATTGCGCCGGTTTAGAAAAATTATATATGAAATACATTAGTTTGGTAGCGATATCCGGGAGTGGATACATAAATTTTAGGGGAAAAGACCTTTTTGGTCCCTGAAAGATAGCGAAAGTGTTCAATTGGCTCCTAAGATTTGAAACTCGACACATTTGATCTCAACATTTCAAAATCGTTCCAAATTGGCCCCTGAAGCAGATTCCGTTAAGTCAACTGACGGTCAACATTTCATTAAGAGTATTTTAGTCTTTTTATTCAAAGGGGTTAATTTTAAAAAGTTGGAAAATAGACCTTTTTGGTTCCTAAAAGATAGTGAAAGTGTTCAATTGGCCCCTAAGATTTGAAACTCGACACATTTGATCTTAACATTTCAAAATCGTTCCAAATTGGCCCCTGAAGCAGATTCCGTTAAGTCAACTGACGGTCAATGTTTCATTAAGGGTATTTTAGTCTTTTTATTCAAAGGGGTTAATTTTAAAAAGTTATCTAAACTTAAGGGGTCAAAATGTTTTTTTTTCTATTTCTTTTTATCATTCTTACTCAAATATTTTTAAATACTCTTCCTACCCCCATATTAATTGTTTATTCTTCATTGAAACTCAAATCTCAGAACAAATTTGGAACACAAATAGGACCCTCCTATATTGAAACAAAAATCTGAGAACAAATTTTGAAGCCGATGAATAAGAGCCTCCCATATTCAAACAAACAAATTTCGTCGTCGTCTTCTTCGTCGGCAAATGTAAATATTGCTAAATTTAAACGTGTAATTTCAACAATAAATTTATAGAAATGAAACAGAATTTATGGGAATAACAAATTTATGGGAGTAAAACAACATATTTTTTTTGGAAATATTATTTGATTTTTTTTTCATTAAAAGGGGAATTAAAAACCCCAAGGAATACAAAAAGAATGACATATTCAACCAAACCAAATACAAGCATCTATGAAAGAGGAAATAAGAGTAAAATTAAGGGATAATTTCATTATATTCTAAGAATTTTGTGCTAAAAATAAGGGAGTACAACATAATCATATTATTATTTTTTTGGAACAATTTTGAAATGTTGAGATCAAATATGTCGAGTTTCAAATCTTATGGGCCAATTGAACACTTTCGCTATCTTTCAGGGACCAAAAAAATCTTTTTCCCTAAGAAGAATGAAATGACGCATATACCCTTGGCCAAATGTCATGTGCTTGTCACGTGACTTTTTCCATCCAATTTTCCCAAATTTTACTAACGGAACCCGACCCAAACCCGACCCAAGGGCCAATTTGGAACAATTTTGAAATGTTGAGATCAAATGTGTCGAGTTTCAAATCTTAGGGGCCAATTGAACACTTTCGCTATCTTTCAGGGACCAAAAAGGTCTTTTCCCCTAAATTTTATTGATTAATGACATTTTATACATGCCAAAAATAAATATACTATTAAAAATTAAAATAATATTTCTACAAATTAATTTTTACTAATATACTATAAAATAGCAAACAAATAACCATAAATTAGGATTAATTTACCAATTTCGCAAGTCTAATAAATTCTAATTTAATTAATTTATATCGTATCTGATTTCTTTTTGGTTGAAAATATTTTTCAATCACAGTCATTTTTTAAAATAATTTAAAATATGCACCAGGAAAATTATTCATATATTTGTGCATTAATTAGAAAAAAAAATATATAACTAAAAAAAAAGGAAAAAAATTGAGTAGAGCAATCATTATTTGATATATAAAAAAACAAAAAAATTAAGAACTCAGCAAAATTCTTGAAAGAGACATTCTCCAACTTAATTAATTTATATCATATCTAATTTGTTTTTGGGTGGAAATATTTTTTCAATCACAATTTTTTTTAAGTAATTTAAAATATGCCCCAAGAAAATTAGTCATATATTTGTGGATTAATTAGAAGAAAAAAATATAACTAAAAAAAGGAAGAAATTGAGTAGGGCACTCATTATTTGATATATAACAAAAAAAAATAAAAAGAATATGAAGAACTCAACAAAATGCTTAAAAAAATCATTCTCCAATCTCATTAAAATATTCTCTCTTCTTTCATTTTTAAGTATTAGTATTAGATTAGATATTAAATTTAGTAGTGAAATTGTACGTAAAATTATACTAAAAATATTATAGAAAAATGTCCAAAAATGTATTGTGTAAGATCATGTAGTGGGGGCTATAATTTCATTTGCTCTTCAGTCAACAAAATATGGGCCAGCTAACCTCACATTATTTGATTTAGTTGGACTTTAGCAAATAATTGAAGCCCAATAAGAGTTATTATGTAAGATGATAATCACTTAGAGAGGCCATAGGAGTACATGATGAGTGAAAATTTATTGATTTAATCCAACTGACCGCTCTTCTCTCATCTATAACCTCTCTATATGATCACTCTTCCCTCATCTATACAAAAATAAAAACTACCTCTCCTTTACACACATTTGAAGTTTTCCCAACCTCGAACGTATTTTTGTGTGATAAGATATCACAAAGAAGAGAGAAAATGGTGAATCACCATTAAACATTTTACATATATCTAGCAACTCGTCAGTAGCAGATATTATATATTTATTTTTTAAATTATATTTTATTTAAAAAAAAATAGAATTGTCATTCCATGTAAAAAATAAATTATAACAGTATAAATATTTCAAACAAAATTATATGTCATCTGTTCGCAGGAGTTTTGAGATGTCTTTGGGTTTCTAAAATGACAAGGTGAAAAAAAATATTTTTCTAAATGATATAAAATGATTTTGTAAATTTTTCCAAATGACAGATGTTTATAAAATTTATCTATAAAAATATTTATTAAATAAAAAAATAAAATAAAATTCACCCAACACACTATATTAATAATAAATAACAATTAAATTCATTAAATCATTAAATTCATGATTAATAATATTTAAAATTTACTTAAATATAAAAAGGAAATAAATAACAATTAAATTCATTAAATCAATAATATTTAAAACTTACTTAACTTCAACTTAATTAAATATAAAAAAGAATGTTAAAAGATAAATTGATTGGATTTTTTTTTATCAAATAGAGAATCAATGAAAGAACAAAAATTTTATTTGGCAAAATCTCATTCATTCCAATGTAAAATCTTCTAATTTTATGTATTAGTATTTAATGTATATTAACATAAAAATTCAAATTAAAAACAAATTAAACACTACACAAATATAAATCTCGAACGCACAATTAGTACGACAAACTAAAGATAATACTTAATTTACTATCATATTTTGCGTAACCATATCTTTTTATTTTTTTTTCAAAATTTTCTGTACCACCGTATTGAAGCTTTCCTGATGTAAATCATCAAGCATCATGAACTAAAATAACAGAAAGAACTACAGCTTGTCAAAATCTATAATCTACATTAACCAATCGACAGTCCAGATAATCCTAACCTCCACCCCATTAATCAACAGGAGAAAAATATTACAATGGCGTTAAATGTTTCAGTACAATATTGTCGGTGAGATCCAGTCTACTGCGCCGCCAAAACTTCCCTTCTCACGACAAAGATGGCGTATGCTTAGTGTTTCTGTATCCAGATTTCTGTTTTTCTACTCTCAAACTTGGAACAGAAATCTGGGAACACAAAAAAAAAATGTTTTTATTCTTTTCTAAAAATTTAGGAACAAAACAAAAACAATTTTTTTCTCCCCTATTTGTATTTGTAATTCTGTTTCAAGTTTTCTGGCAACAAAAACAGAAAATTTGAGAACAGAACACAAACACAAAAACAAACACCACTGACAAAACAACAAATATCATAATGAAGAAGAGTGAGAAAACAACTGTATCATCCACCAAGACGATAAGATCTTCCCCTGAAAGCACTGCCAGAAGTTCTATCGGGCTGAGCACGGTTATCAGTGGGAGCCCCTATTCTCCACCTCGCAACTATTTTGTGTCTACAGAGTAAGGGTCAAGAAAACCTTGACGGAAAAATATACAAAAGCAAAAAAAATAGAAAATAGAAAAGAATGATGTTCATCTAGCAGTGCAGGCTATGAGCGAGCAACATATATATATATATATATATATATATACAGAGACAGAGACAGAGAGGGCTACGTAGGTGATGTATGTTAGGCCCCATCTGTTTAGTGTTTCTGTTCCCAGATTTCTGTTTCTGCTCTCAGAAAACTGGGAACAGAAACAGTGAAAAAAATACTGTTCCTGCCCTGATACCAGATTTTTAAAACAAAATTCTGAGAACAAAACAGCATTGCTCCCAGATTTATCTTTCTAATCCAATTTTCTGGAATTCTGGGAATAGGTGAAAAAAAAATACTGCTCCTGTTCTGATACCAGATTTCTAAAACAAAATTCTGAGAACAGAACAGCATTGTTCCCAGATTCATCTTTTTATTCCAGTTTTCCGGAATTCTGGAAACATAAACAAAGGAAAAGCAACGCGTTTCTATTTCTGTTCCCAAAGAAAATGGAACAAAACCGAAAAATAGAAACAAACGAAAATTTACCTCTGTTCAAATCCCACATTTTTTAAAACAATTTTTTTGAAATCAAAACATAACTATTCTTTTCTTATACCAAGAAGAGAAACAGAAAAGCAGAAAGGATACACCCACATTGGTGTCTTTAACATGTTCTTCCCACCAGCAAGCGGATGCAACACCGTAAGGAAGTAATACAGATGCCCAGCAACAATACCCAGTAGATCAGGCATCAGTGGCGAACCAAAAATAACATCCAAAGCAAGCATGGCCCACGGTAAATAGAATGCCTGTGAGTTAGAAAAAAAATGTATGTCAAACCTAAGATCCCAAGCCAGTGGTCGATTGCGTGGAATTGGAGCTTTAGAATTGGAATTAAAAATGAAAGCATGTAAAAAGAAATCATTCTGAATGAAAGCATAAATACAAACGAAAAATATTCCATTAAATTTCTGATATGGACAAAACAAACTGATAGAAGAGGTGTAGGTACCTTAAGAGTCACCAGACCATACATGCTTATATTGCCATTTGGGAATTCCCTACTCCAGACATAGAGAAGCATGAAAACCAGTGAAACCCCTAAGAAAGGTGACCGGAATATTGGAATGGCAGATAATACCTAAATATGCAAGTGAAGATAAAAGATTAAAAAAAATTAAAAGAAATAAAAAAAAAATTATAATCATGTAACAAAAATCATTGGAAATTGATATTTTAGATATTTTTGAAAACAACGGATAAGCTTATGCTGAATTAATATGGATTTAACATGACCAAGAACTACTCAAGTACTTCCAATAATAAATTTTGAGAATCTCAATTGATCTTTGAGCCAACTTAAGCACAAACTCACCACATACCCATTTGGGGCATTTTTTCGAGACCTCAAACACTGTTCGGAATCACCGAATCAATTGATTTTGGATTTCCAAACACCAGTTTGAAACCTCTAAACTATCCACTAAGCGGATTCTAAACACGTCGTCTTGAATTATTAAGGAACATACAGATACCCACTGGAGCACAGCACAGAGAAACAGGAAACAAGTCTCCATTTTGACGAATGGATTTGGCAGCAAGGACTTTATGTATCTCATTGAAAGAGAAATATTGTTCATCGAAATAGATAGTAACAAATGAAACTCTAAAAAGCAAAGTTGGCAGGGGAAAACTTATAGGACCCAAGTTAGTAGGATGGATTTTAAATAACTTCCTTTAACAAGTCATTTCAAATCCCTAGATTTGTAAATGTGTATTTTTAGTTTGTTGCTATCCATCTTTAGTATAAATCCTAGATTTAAGTTACAATTTTCAATTTTAAATCCGTTCATTTGAAATCATTCTATCCAAACTCAACCCAAAAGAAATTCATTTGACATACCAGTAAGGACAAAGCACCAAAAATCATCATCCACAAGAAATCTGCTGTACGCCTTTGAAATGGTCCACTCTCTAGTTGAACACCATATCGTGCTCTACAACATCAAGACACAACATAAACAAGTGTTTCGCATTATCTTAATTGTTGTGTTTATAGAGTTACAAATATTATCCAAGCCAATAAATCATATGCAACCTCCTCTTCTTTATTTCCTAAAGAAAAGAATTGCACCGGTGTGTTTGGGTGGGTTTGGGGGTTGGGGTTGAGGGGGCTTACATCATTAGAAGGCGAATTCCAAAGTTGATGGAGAATTTCCCAAGGAAAAAGAAGTTTGTAATAAGCCGCCACACCTGGAAAGGGAGAGTGGAGTTACCACGACATTTCAATATTAGTAGATAGAAGATATATTTTGCCCATAAGTAGATCAATAATTGAAGTCAAAAGAATAATTTCTATGAATATCAAGAAAATTGATTTGCCACCAACATGTAAATATGAGAAAGAGGTGTTTCGTATATGACCTCATTCTGTCTTCATACTGATTTCAACTTACTGATAACACTTAGTTGCAGGCCAGTTAAGATAACTTTTAGAGCCATTGAGTTTCCACAATAGGAAGGAGAATCCTATTGATGCAAGAACACATGCACAGTGCAGTTTAAGGAGTAGGAAACAAAGAGAAATTACTATTTCAACCAGCAAAATTATTTGAAGAGATTTCATTTATAATGACCACTATCTTTATTTAGTATTTCTAGTTTTCCTGAAATGAAAATATTTAATCTTGAAGATGAATTGAAATAATTCAAGTCAAAATAAAGGTAGAGCAAGACTGCAAGAATCCCAATACCATCCCAGCTAGGATTTACATCTAATTCATAGGTTAAGGCGTTAAGCAGATGATGTCAGACTAAATTCATATAACTGGCCTGAGCACCAAATTCAAATATATATATATATATATATATATACACACACATACATACACACATATATATTTGGTTCTTAGTGTTTCAAAAAGCGAGTGCATAAGGCAAGGCGAATTTAGTCTCCATGAGGGAAGATATAAGCCCCAAGATGTGGGACATAGGCCTCGCAATTTTAAAATATTTTACAAAATATAATATAATTATAAAAATAAAAAATAAAACACAGTACTGTTAACCAGATCAGTAGGACAAACCAACTTCTCTTCTATACACCCATTCTTCATTTATCCGTTCTTTTTTTATCACTCATCCACCTCAACATTTTCATTTCACTTCCTAGACATAAATTATTGCTTGGCGACCATTACACCAACCCATTTTCGTAGTCTTACAGCAACCTTAAAGAAAATAATTTCAATTTCAAAGTTAGCCTATTAATATCAAGTATCAACTCAACTGCACCTTCTCCACTTTAATCATCATCATGTGGTGGTTCAATGCATAATGTCCTCCTTTATTTCGCCATAGCTATGAATTATAAGTACATAAAATGATGAACCATAGGTACCAAGAAATCTCAAATTTTCATTATCCCCTTATTTCTTCGCATGGTGCTAACCTTACAATGCATGTATTCCTCTTAGTGCTACTAATCCAGGGACTTTTAGACTCCATAACTTCTCTCCAAAGCTTTAATAATTGTCAGATAGCTTAAACAACTACAACTATATCATTCGCAAATAGCACACACCACCTTATCTTGAATATGTATTAGAAGTTCATCCATCAAATGGATAATTAAAGTCAAACCCCCGATGTAACCTAAACTAATTGAAAAAAAAATTAGATTCCGAATTTGCCATTGAAAATATTTTCCAATAAATTGATAATCTTTGCCTTTTAACATATCGTATGGCAAACTTCTAAGTTTCAACTTTCTTGATTCTTTTGCCGATTTCATTTCGAAAGTGCAAATTTAGTCATCATAGGCAAATTGTCATTTCTACAAACATTAAAATCTTATCTCTGAGACAATGACTTGGTACACAACTTCAAACCACATGTAGACCTTATTTCTGCTAGACACTATAAGGCAGGTCTGCTTTCAATTACAACTTTCTTATGGCAAAAACTAGCATTGTCAAACTCAAAAGTTGAGTAAGCACAATCCACTTTACTACTTAGTATAATAGTTATATGTTTTATTCATAGTTCAAACATATCAACAAGGATCAACCCATACCTGAAAGTGAGAGAATACTAACTCATATATCAAAGCGATATGTGCTGGATGATAAAGCCCCAATTGAAATGCTGTAGTAGCAAAGAAACAAATGGTTCCATAAGCCTTGCTTATGGGTGGAAGTGACTTGTAGTATCTGAAACAAAAGGAAACAAAAAAGCCTGGACTCATTAGAGAGGAACAGGGAAAAGTTATAGATGCTCTACGGCAAACAAATATGGTCATTTATTATAAGAATGACTGTAAGTAAGTTTATATCCGTTCTTATTCTTTGTTCTTTGTTTACTTCGAAAACCATTATCTCTTTCTTGTGTAAAATAATTGGTCCTTCAATAATCTTCCAAAAAGATCATATTTGTGTCCATTTCAAATTTGCTCAAACAACATTAGAAGCAAAACCACCCTCTGTCCTCACTCTTATCATGTAAGGCCTCCCTCATATCTTTGCTAAACCTCAAATTAACTTGTCCCCAAGTATTATAGCAAGAAACATGGCCATAAATGGAACTTAAAGGAATTTAAAACCAAATAATGGTCTCCTTTTGTATAAATTGACATATAGCCACACCTTTTTTCTTAGATTTCAATGAGTTGGCCTTGGCTTGGCCAATGTATTCCGGGGATTGAGACAGATTATGGTCCACTATACATGAGCCTTTATTTCTTTATTAACAAGATAGTCAACAAAAGAAGAAAGTAACTATACCCTCTTATTTTCATTTTACAAAATCTGTAAACGATTAGAAGCCATATACGATAGAAACTTGTTATTTATTGTGACGTTCCAATTGATCAGAACCTCTTTGTAACATGTCATGTTTCCTATCCAGTTTCAAAATTCTCAACTCATTAAAAATTATGTTTTGCCCGACCAAATTGCCATTGCCTAAACCCAGAGGTACCATGTCAATAGCGAGCAATGACAAAATCCATTGTTGAACACGTGCAGCAACTAATACCAATGGCATGTAGTTTCAACATAAGACGAAATCGAGAGAGCAGCGCACAGATACACCCAAACCTCCAGTTTCAAGAAATGACAAAATCACATGCTCAACAAATCCATCTTACAATCCTGCAGTTTTCAAAATATTCTTCTATTTTTCTATATCTCTCCTAAACTCGAAGGATTTCAACCTTAAATTTGCCTAAAATTACTAGTAACCCTTTCTAAAACTCAACTTATTTGTTCTGCATATATTCATCCTCCTTATTTCTTTCTTTGTGAGACATATCTTACTTCCATAGCCCTAGTTATAGAACCCAACGACATTTTTCTAAAGCGGCTCTAAACCTCATTCCCTTTCTGAATATTAACATTAAAGTTTAAACGGAGACCATACGCGTCAATCATTGCCAACTCAAACCAGAATTACCGACAGAGAAGTCTTTTATGAGCAATGACACGTTTTCCAAAGTTATTTCCCAAAATGCATTAATTGCTCCTACTGTACAATTACTCTATGCATCAACAGTTCTACCACACCCTCAACCAACATCATTGGGAAATTTCAAGAACGTTGTTTTAGTTGACCATTATCAACGAAAAATGACACGATTCAGCAGATAATTTGAAGCGCTAAAACTAAAGAGCATCAAATTCAAGCAATGAGTTTTGCAGGATTTTACAGTGTAGAAATTCGAAATTACGAATATGGATATTTCTAAATATGTGTACATTAAAATATTCTGCATTCCTATGCATGCGTGCGCATATAAACGGAATGAAAACGAATAGAAAACAAATTACTCTGCAGGAGAAGACATTGGAGAACCCCCGAAGCTCAGTTGAAAACTCGGTTTTCAGATCTCCGCTCACCGATTCCGAATATTGTGGCTTTTGATAGCTTTTGTAAAAAACAAAAACAAAAATACTCAACCGAATCAATAGTAACAGTGATTTTCAAACGATATGAAGATCTCAACCGCGTAAAAGAATTCAATTCTGAAATGAGAGCGAGCGATTGCTTCCCCGTTGAGTTTTGACCACGCGAATCTCAGTTCCGAGAAGTTTCGCTAAACGTACCCGTCGCCATTCTTGCGTATCCATACATTGTTAGACAACTGGGCCGAGCTCTTCTAGAATTTAATGACTTAGCCCGCTGGGTAGCTGATGACGTGTATTGGCCAATGGAAAAACATATAAATGGGCCGCCTATTGCACACCAATATCAAGCAAGTTAGGTACTTTTGGTTAGATCACATTTGATAAATGTTTTTGCTTTTAAAAATAACGAAATGAAATAATTGTTGATTTTTTTTTTTATTAATTTTTTTTATCCCGATAGATACATTAACAAATTATCCATCATTATAAATTACTTAGTTTTTTTAACCTGATTGTTTATTTTATATGTCTCTTTAAATAAATGTTCAACAAAAAATAATTTTATTACCTTTTCTTTCTTTAAGTCAAACGTATTTGTTTCAATTGGATTCAAGATGAGCAATAACATTTAAATAGTATCTATTAACCCTAAAAGATTTCATTTCTATTTGATGATTTAATTAACTTGATGACTAATATTGTAATAGAGATGTGATTACAATTTAAGATAATATTAACCAATTAATAACGTATTGAGAGAGATATATGTTGAATTATTTTGCAGTGAAAGTGAAATGGATGATCAAGACGATTCAAGAACAAATGCATAATGAAGACATTTTGACAAATCAATTTTTTGTATGTCTTAAGACAAATAATATTTATATTAGTCGAATTCGTTTCAACCCGATTAGGATCACGCACTATACTCGAATATGTGTTAAATGCAACATTTTGTGTGCGGTTAAGTGTTATGTATGCATGCATGTCAGTGATGAAGCACAAAAATGGTTCATCGGGCGAGTCGCTCTAGGATCCGGAGTATTGAATGTCTCTAAGCTTGGTTTTACTCTCTCAACTCAGGTTCTTGTAAAACAATGGACCACAGATGGACCTGTCAGCGTTGCACTTCTGGTGTGAGAATAACTTGAATGTTCGAAGTGAAGTTTGGCAAAGTATTAGCTAGAAAAAAATATGTGTATACCTAGTCAGATCCACTAGTAGGTTTTTATAGGCATAAGATGAATTGCTTAGTAAGTTTTCCCATAATCTTGGCCAGTCACCAGTATCACTGAGTAAATGATGGAATATAGGAGGAAAGAGTTGTTATTAAGCAATAATGGACCTTCCTAAAGGATAGAATCCGTTGTAACCATATCCCGGATAATGGTAGTAGTCGTGTCGTGCCTTGCAGTCGTGGAGCCAATCCCCATTAACATAACGAAGATCACGGAGTCGAGAAGTGAGACATCGTTACCTAGAGAACATAAGATGTTTTTCTTTTCGGATGAAGGGTATCTCGATCGCCCCCGATTGGCATTTCCAGTACTACAAGTCGGTGTTGTAGATTCAATGTTGAGGGGTCGGCCTTCCCCTAGTGGGGTTGATGTTGTAGCTCAGGTACCCTTCCTTTTTTCTATAAGGGTGATGATCTCTCCTCCCCTCTTCTTTCTATATATAAGGATAGTTTTGGCGTCCATTTTTCTCTCTTTTTGCCTTCTTGCTGATTAAATGTGTAGTGTATCGTAGGAATGCTACAATAATAGTAAGAAGTATAGCGTAAATACGACGAATAATGCCATGTTGGCTATAAAAAGCCAGGTGAAGTAGAGGGTTACTTTAAGTTTGGAGGCCCTTAGGATCTGACAACCTCCCAGGCGTGTTCAAGTTTGATCTCAGGTTGTCACCGAGTCTGGAACCTTATACTGTTAGAGTCGTCCAATAGTCTTCCCTTTTTGGTTTATTTTCTTTTCACGTAAGCCCACTGGTTCACGTGGTTACCCCTTAGAGGCGACTCTTCCACTTAGTTGGAACAACGACCAAATTGGACATAGCCTCGTCAAACTAAGAACATCGAAGTTAGACAGTACTGAACAACTTAGTGTCCAAACGTGATTGATTCTACAGCGGGGTGGTTTTCAAAGTTGCCTTGGCATTCGCACGCTAGATAATTAAGAATCATTAAATTCAATAGAGAAAATGAGAAGGTAGCAAAAACTGAAAAAGTTAATATAAACCTAGTGTCTTTTTATTCCTCTGTCTGATGGCAATAAGTATCCCAAATAGGCCATTCGCTTTATTATACTTACCCAATTCCTTCCCAAATAGACCTTTTATTTCAAGCCTTGGAAACAACCTTGAAATATAATTATATGACCCTTAATCACTTTCTCATCTTGCTCAATATTAGGGTTCGCATAAAATTATTCTTGATTCGAAAAGTAACCAATTGGTGAATGATAATGAAGTTCAATATTTCGCTGATCAATAATTTGAACATTTTCTCTATAGTTCTTCGTATTCTATTTAAATTATCTAAAAATGGCTTTGGCTCTATACATAGCCTCATTGATATATCCCATGTGAATGTTTCTCTTTCTCATCAACCAAACAAAGCACTCAAACAATAGGGTCTACACCTTAAGGATACAAATTACATTATTCCACAATGATAGCATTAGTACAATTTCTTTTGCCCTTTAACCATATTTCTCCTTTACCTATTTTCTTGTGATCCATTATCCAAAATGAACATTTTCCTCACGTTATTCTTCTGTTGATGAATTCTGGACAACGTGATACAAGTCGTAGCAAATTGAGTTTTTCCATGCCTTAGCAATTCCTTTTGATGAAAAATCTTCTTATCATATTAACTATACTAGGTGTCACATGGTCAAATTTTTACCGCAAAAATCGCAACTGTGTAATAGCCTAGTTGCACCAACAACTAGCAACCATGTGAATGTACTGCCACGCAACAGAAATGCACCGATTGTCTATAAACACACGCACGTTCCTGCAACGTAATACAATGAAAACACACCGAAACAGTACTAAAAAGGCACACCCGCAACGGCACACTAACATTTACAGAAAAAATACAACCTTGTATTAATTAACTCGGGTTATAAAGAACCAATTTACATCAATGGTCTGTAAATCCGCTACTATACATTCACCTAGTAAAAACAGACCAAAACAGTAACCATTTATAGGAGAATATGGCAATTGACAACCCTAACTGCATAGACAAGTGATTGACATTTGTCTCGACACATGTCAAGCCCACAAAAGTTGGTTTTTCTATTTGAAAACCAACCAAAATCCCCTAGAAACTAACAGGAACTGTCTAGTAACCACCAGTCTATCAACTCACCACAAACTCAGCTTTCTTCCAGCATTTTTGCACCGTCCCAACATCCTGCCTTGTTGCCATCTCGTCCCATTGTCAGTCGACGTTCCACAACGTCTTACCACACTGCCTGCATGGCCAGAACACGTTGTTGCGCCCAACGACTGCCAACGTCCCGTATGCATTTTTGGCACCAGAATGCACCGCCACCCAATGGTGCGTTATGTCTCGCACATAACTCTGCCTACAACGTAGCGTTGCACCTACGTTGTACCAGCTTGCCTCAGTACTGCACCGAGGTCTTCCTCACTGCCCAACACCCGCTGATGTTGTGCCACAACGCCTTAGCCCACCAATGTGCACCAAGTTGGTACCGTCTTTGCCAACGTCCTTGTCCATGCCATATGCACTCTGTCTTGTAGGAAAGTGCACCAAGTCGGTGTTGTTTGACCATCCAGCGTTATTAGGGGCTAACACTAGGGCACTTGTAAATATAACTATTTAGGGACACACGTCTAGTACCTAGAAGATGTCTTCTAATATCAATTCCAAAAAGTAGGCGGCACATGTTGTCCTGTATAAATGTAAATATTTCACCTCCAACAACCTCCCTATAAAAAATTAAAAGAAACAATTAATAAAATTTAAAAATATATATTATTTATGATTAAAAATATTATAAATTAGAAGTTAACTTACCAAATTAGTTGAGGAACTATCGGTAACCACTTGTGCCATATGAGATTCTCCAATTTTATCCACACATTAGCTAAGTGAGACAAACATTATCTGTCCACTCGTCGCATAAGAAGAAGCATCAATTGAGTCAATAAACATGCTTCCTCGATGACTATTAACCAAAAAATTAATTAAAGTCCTCTCAGTTGTCTTTCCAACCATCCATCATAATAGATCATCCATTTGTTTCACATTTCTTCTTGTGATTTTTAAGCATTGTATTTGTGTGTTCCACCTCTTTCTTTAGTTGGGAAAACATAATCTTATGGCGTGATGGAGCTTTCATACTTGGACTATATTGTCAGATACCTTCAATCTTTGCTTGGAAACCATCATAATTCACAACATTGAATGGAATTCTCACATCATAAATCTATTTCACTATGAGTGTGTAAACCTGGGATCGTAAATATTTCTTCGCCAGACTAACGCCACCAGACTTAGTTTTCTTTTCCTTTTGCTTTTCTCACAATGGTTTATGGATTATGGGTGATATAAATTCATAGGCCTTTTTTGCTTTGGCCTTTTTGGAGCAATTGTATGGGAACTTTTAGTTGATGCAATTTGTCTTTTATCGGAAATCACCTCTTAAACCTTATTATCATCCTCATCCTCATTTCTGAAGTCATCAAACTTCTCTTTCTTCTTTTTGGACATGTATTCTCTAATTTTCTATCTTACTTGAGATGGACATTTTTCACAAATGGTAATATTCATATGTCTGCCAATTGTGTTATTTAGCCTGAACTATACCGCCTTTGGTTACTGTTACACAAACGTTGCACATCACAGAATTTTTATCTGCAGAGTTTCCACATGTGCCTATTTCCGTGCAGGATCTTTTAATCCTTCATCTTCCATTTAATTTGATTCCTAATAAATCGAGAATTCAGCATAAAATAATAATTAATCAAAAATTATAGCACAACAACTAAAATCTTTTGAAAATACAATAACATAAAAAATGAAAAATCTGCCTAGAATATAAAATAAAAAAAATTATAAAAGAAGAGTAAGCACCTAGAAGAGGAAGAAGTCAACAACTTAGAAAAGGAAAAAAGAAAAGAATAAGCAACACGACAAAAGAAAAAGAACGAGTGAAGAACATACCTAGACTGGATGCTAGATTCATTGGGCTGGAGTAAACCGGAAGGATGGTCGTTGGTCTAGTCTCATTTCCATCAAGTTGGAATAGGGTTTCATTTCAATCAGGCAAGGCTTTGTAGTTTAAGTTAGACATAAAACTTCAACAAGGCACGTCTGATTTGGAACTTGCACCTTGCACTTTACAACCATGGACACGTGCTTTGGGAAAGTTGTTGCACCTAACCCTAGGTGAGGCACACAAGTGGCACTTGTGTGCATCTTGCACCCAGGCTCGCCTTTGACTTATGGATTTGATTCACCAAATGACTATTTAAAGATCTTAAAATTATATTATGAAATAATGAGATAATAAATCAAGTTGAAGACGAAGAGCTCGCTAATATGATCAAGTTGATAGAAACATAAAAATTGTCATCTTCTCCAACTATCTTTAATGAAAGCCAAAGATGAATGGATGGCTAACAAGGCAAGAATCAACTAAAATATCTCACGTAAAGACAGCGTCTTTCAGTCTCTTCCATGTAAAGACTAATCTGACATAAAACCAACTCGTATCGATATTTCCCAATAAGCATGCACCGGTTAAAAATCCTTTCCATGTGAGTATTGAAAGAGATGATGGTATCCTTGGAGTGAAGAGAAAGCCCCAAAAAGAGTGAAGTGTGTGAAGATCTATAAGATAAAGTTGCGTTAAGAATACTATATTAGTAAAATACCCATATATCACTGTCAATATATTGTTCTTGTATTAGAGTGCGTGTTCACGAGCCACTTTGATAAGAAGGCGTAAAGACTATCCACTTATAAAATATTTGAAAAACATTGCAACAAGCAGAGCAAAGTGCGCTTTGAACATTGAAAAAACTCAATAGTAAATTTTTCTTCACTATATATAATCAATATAATGAGAAAAGTACAAATATTAAAAGGATTAAGCAAACTTTTTTTTTTTTTTTTTTTAATTTACTATAATTTGGTGAAAAAGATAACAAATAACATAATTCAAAAAAATAAGCTTTTGTTTTACTATTTGCCATAAATTCCTACGAGTCAAACTGGTGCAATTATTAAATCAAGGGACCAATCTAAATATACTTGTTTTTTACTATTTTAAAACGTATTTGTATCAATTTAAATAGTGATAAAATAGATACTTGATCATTAAAAAAACACTCCAGCAAGAAAGCTCGTGGTATTTATAAAATGGTAGGAAAAATATGTGGTAATGTACAAAATGACATGAAAGGAAAGTGACAGAAACTTGTGTAACTAAATATGCATAAATGCAACTATACATGTACGAATTTAACTAAAAAATACATGCCTAAATAAAACCAAAAATAAATGAATGTAAGTGAAAAAAAAAATATATTAAACATGTATAACACGTATGAGTGTGACTTAAAAAATGCAAGAATATAATTTAAAAATGCATTAATGGAACTAAAAAATAAATGAAGTGTAACAAAAAAAATTAAAAATACAAGTACAAAAATCTATTATATAAAACATGATGGACATGAGAGTTCTAGACATTTCACAGCTGTCTGATGCTCTAGGAGTCTGATGCTCTTGAAGACAATGAACGGGCCAGATCAAAGAAAAATATAACACATATCTAAAATGTGTATTTATATTTGACCTTATAAATATATTATACCTAATTGAGGAAATAATATATTTTATGTATAATTAAGGACTATTTACAAAAATATTTAATTAGAATAATATACGAAAATTTACAAAAATTATGGACTTTAAATTTACGAAAATAATATATGGATGTTAAATTTAGTAATGAGATTGAAACATTAAATTTGCAAAAATTAAATTAAAAAATAATATAAAAAAAGAAATAGATATAAACACTAATTAACATTAAATTAAAATCTCTCCCTCTCTCTTTCTTTCTATGAGAGTCGGGTTTAAGCAGAAAGTGTGAGAGATGGGAGATTTTAATTATAAGAAATAGTTAAATTATCCCTAATTAATATTAAATTAGAATCCATCTCTCTCACACTTTCTGTAAGTGTCGGGTTTAAACATAAATTATAGAAATAATATACGAAAATTGCGAATATTAAATTTACAAAAATTATAGAAATAATACATAGATAATAAATTTAGTAATAACACTGAAATGTTCAATTTACGAAAATTAATACATAGATAATAAATTTAGTAATAATCCCTTTAATTAGGTAGAAACCAAATCCTTACAAATTATTCTTTTCGCAGGCTCAAAATCAACTTTTACAATTCATTTTCACAGGCCAAAGAATAACCCTATCTTTTTCTCAGACTAAAGATTAACCTAATTCTTTTATACTTAGGTTAAGAATTAACCCTTACAAAAAAATCACTCCTAGTATCCTTTTACCCGGTAAGGATTGAACCGTTACAAATTCACTCAAAATTAATTCTATTCAAGAAGAATTAGCACCTAATCTTTTTGTACTCTAGGCAAATATCAAAACCTCAAACTCTATACCGGAAGAGATTGAAACCAGCTACCCCTAATTAGACACTCCAAATAGTATTTAATCCGACACACAACTCACCAATTAAAAATTGATAGATTTTTTTTCTACTCGAAACTTCTACTACCCAGATAAATTTGAACCCAATTAATGTCCCGATACTAGTGATAGAAATACAGTGAGAATTTTCAAAATCTAATTTTAATAAAAAAAACGGGTAGCAAACAATTTAGCACGTAATCAGATTTTCTTAAGAAATCGTTTCAAAATAATTTTCAGTTTTAAAAAAAAAAAAAAACGATTTCAAAGATCAAAATTCCAAGTATTAAACAATAATATCACATAACAGTTAATAGTAAAAACTTGGAATGATCTCATTAGGAATCCACCAAATAAAAAATGATTAGCAATGAAACTTCAAATCAGTAGTAGCAATAATCCACAACAATTTTTCTTTAAGAACACTTCTCAAGAATACTTCCCACAATACACTCAGTATAATTCCAGAATGATCACTCTTAGAAAGCACAAGAACAGAATAGCTCTTAAGATATGAATAATTGAAATTATTGAAACCTAAAAAACGCAGGTCTATTTATATGGAATTAGAACAAGCCCTCCAACGGCTAGTTCCCATATATCATGACAAATAATTACTCTAATAAACCCCTTATATCATTACGACTTAATCCTGGTATAATTTACTCAATTATAACTCTTAAAATATTCAATTAAATCCCTCAAACATTTTCTCAAACTCAATTAGACAGGATAGAAAGAATTACATGACCCAAATTGAGAAATATTTAAAATACATGAACCATATCTATAGGGATAATAAAATATCAATTATATCTCTTAAATTCCATCAGATCCCTAAGATATCTCTTATATCCTAACAATAAAACGGCTAGTAACGGCTACTTTTTGAATCAAAATCATGAAATCCTCGAATCCTGAAACTGTCAATCGGTTGATCGACCAGAAGGTATAAGTCGACCGCTCGATTCAAGATGTAACCCAAGCCAAAAACTCTACGCCTATAGGTCGACCTCTGCTTATTCGTCTGTCGACCGAACGATTTAGTGAGTTTTACAAGTCGACCTCTCCCATTTGTTTGTCGACCTAACGATTCAGAGAGTTCCTCTTTTGGCTATAGGTCGACCTAGCTGTCGATCGAATGATTCAGAGAGTTCAGCTAATTCCCATAAGTCGATCGATCAAACACCATAAGTCAACATGTCGATTCAGAGACTTCATAATTCCAGTACCTTCTCATCGGTTGATCGGTCCCTCTAGGCAAGTCGACCGATCCTGTTGTACTCATTTCTTAATTCATTTTTTAACTCAATTTCTTCGACATTTTTGCCCGTTTAATCAATTTCTTTTCTCGGTTAACTCCTTAAATTAATTTTTAATTTCTAATCTTTCTTAAAATAATATTTCTTATTTAATTTTACATAGGAGAAAATATATTAGCTAATTATGATCCTATTAAAAAACACACATAATTGTAAACTCATTTTGTGTCGTGTGTGATCCTAATCGGAATACGTTAAGAGTAAAAATTTAACCTGAATTATTTTCCCCTAAGTTCTTTAAGATCTTCGGTCTCTTAATGTCCATCATCTTTGTTAGTCTCTTTAGCATCCATTTAGCATTCATCTCAACTTCTTCATGATAATATCTTCAATAGAACTTATAAACTGAAACACTCAACAAATTCGTTAGTTACACAAAAAACATCAACATTTAACTATCAATCAAAATCTTAGGATCAACAATCTCCCGCTTTTTTATGATGACAATTAACTTTGATGTTTTTGTCAAAATAATATGTAACCATACTCCCCTTAAATTCGATGACGAATTTTTAACTCATTAAAGCACAATCATGAGGATAATCATAAGATATTCAACAAAACACAAAATACGATCAATAATAAATAATTCAAACTCCCGCTACATAACTGCAAACTATGGTCTCCCCCTTAAGATATTCAATAAAATATCAATAAATTCCCCCCCTTTGTCATCTCAAAAAGTGGGAAAGGGGAACCACAAATAAACACTACTCTAGTTAAATATCGTTATGTCTAGCCATTCTCAAACACACGAATGATTTTCACAAACTGATCTTCCACTTAAGGTTTGGTAAAGATATCAGCAAGTTGGTCGGAGGTATCAATATATTCAATAACAATGTCTATTTTCTGAATGTGAACACGAATAAAGTGATGTCTAATCTCTATGTACTTAGTTCGTGAGTGTTGTGTAAGATTCTTACTTAGACAAATAGTACTTTTATTATCACAATAAATCGGGACTTCCTCTATACATATTCCAAAATCATTTAACTATTACTTAATATATAAAATTTGAGCACAACAGTTACCGGCTGCCATATACTCAGCCTCAGTAGTGGATAAGGCTATTGAATTCTATTTCTTACTTGACCAAGAAATCAAGGCATGTCCTAACAAATGATATGACTCACTTATGCTTTTTCGCTCAACTTTGCAACCAGCAAAATCAGCGTCGGAGTAACTTATTAATTTAAAATCACTCCCCCTAGGATACCATAATCCTAGGTCAGTCGTCCCCTTTAAATATCGAAAATTTCGCTTAACCGCAGTCAAGTACGATTCTTTAGGACAAAACTGAAATCTAGCATATAAACAAACCCTATACATAATATCAGGTCTACTAGCATTTAAGTACGATAAGCTACCAATCATACCTCGATACATTTTTTTCGTTAATGCTTTTACCCGTATCATCTTTATCTATCTTTGTAATTGTTGTCATGAGAGTTTTGTACTCTTTAGCGCCATTCAAGCCACATTTCTTTAACAGCTCCTTGGTATATTTAGCTTAGTTTATGAATATCTCTTATTTGGTTTGCTTAATTTGCAACCCAAGAAAGAAATTCAGCTCTCCCATCATGCTCATCTCAAATTCAACCTGTATTATCTTGGCAAACTCTTAGCAAAGATCCTCATTAGTAAATCCGAAAATAATATCATCAACATAAACTTGTACTACTAGGATATCATAATAAGTTTGCTTAACAAATAGCTTTATATCACAAGTACCCATTCGAAAACCATATTCAATAAATCATTTTTTAATCACAAAACATCAACATTATATGGATCATCATTATGGATAAATATTTATATAATCAAGTCTACTAAATCTATCAAAATCCACAAATTACTAAATTTAGTCAGTATGTCTTTCTCATGATACCCAATAATACCAAGTCATTTTAGGATGCATAACATATCAGCTCAATTCAACCAATTTGTATAAAAGATAAATTCATGAGTAAAAACACATTATACAAATGGTTTTATTAACATGCAATAAGTCATTTATAACACGTAGTGAGATCACAAATACTTGAATCATTTTCTAATCCACTTAGCATGTTTTAGAATTAAACACATGATAACTACTTGATATAAACACATAAAATCATATTAATAAGTCTTAACTAAATGTGATTCCCAAAATCACCATTCAAAGTTTCTAAGACAGCAAGTGAACACATCATATAAAATAGGTTTTAGAAACCATCACTAACTTACCTATTTGGCAAGTCGAAAATCTCCATCTTTAACAAATTTAATAAATTTAAACCGCGAGGGTTAGGAGTATCTTTTATATTTTTCATGGCAACTTTACTCTTTACCTCATTTGTACTGATGATTGCTTTGGGTGAACCATTTCTCTTAGCTTGTCTGTATCATCTCAACATTTAATTATTGTCATTTGATTTTCTGATAGTTCCATTTGCACATGTCTCTTGTGGTTTTCTGATGATGTCCCATCTTGGCTTTGATAATTCTTTTCTAATTGCATGTTTCGCTTGTGGCTTCTCTATAGTTTCAAATTATGTCTTTGGTGCATCTTTTCGCTTTGCACACGTCGCTTGTGGATTTTTGGTGACTTCCTGTTTTGACTTTGATATAACTTTTTTGTTTGCTCCTTCAAGTCTACTTCCGACATTATGTAATTATGCACAAGACATTTCAACAGTTCTCTTCGATATCCATTTCATTTTAAATCCGTCCTTGTTAGACATAAACTTAGGATTTCTGAATGAACATAATACTTTAAAATGTTCAACCCTATTACAATAATAACATCTCAAGTTTGATCGATTATCATAGAAAACACGAGATGTCGAATAAGAATCATTTCTAACAATATCAACAAAACTGTCACTGGCTTGTGATGAAGAATGAGACGATGAAACATATACTTTGCCTAGAAAAAACATTTTCAAAATCTCTCAAAACAGATTTAAGGTCGGATTTTAATTTTCAAAATTTTTTCTTAAGTAAATCGATTTTAGAAACAAAATCAGACTTTTGCTTAGAAATCATGTCAAGATTATTTTTTAAAACTCTATTTTCCTTTTCAAGATAATCCACTTTAGAGAGTAAATTATTAATTTAAAAAACAACGTCCAAAAATTCTTTTGTACCACAATAATCATCCAAATGTACTTTAAATTTTTGGACACTTTTTCCACCATTTTCAAAAGAATCGATTTTTCTTTTTAAATTCAAACTCTCTTTAGCAAAAAGTTATATGAAAGAAAGTAATTTTTCCATAACAATATAGATATTTTCATTATCATCATCTCTATCACTATCACTAATACCACAAGAATTATACATGACATTATCATATAAAGATTTATCACCATCAAGAGAAGATACACAAAAAACATCATCCATAGTGTATGCACGTGACCGATTTAGTTAGGATGTTAAGCCTAATCAAGCTAAAATCAGCTTTGATGTCAATTGTTGGCATAATGAGTTACCTAAGAGGGGGGTGAATTGGGTAGATAAAAAATGTAATCCAAATAATAATACTTCAAAAATCAAATAATTAATTTTACCCTAAATTAATTATTATCTTTATAGCAGCGAATAAGAATTATCAACTAGGTGCACACCAAATAATAAAATATAAATAAAATAAATAAAACAGCACACCAAAAATTTATACTGGTTCACCAAATTATTCTTGGTTAATTTAGTCCCTCGAGCTTCGAGGAGAGTCGCACCCACTAATCACTATAATCCCATTAATCAGGTAGGAACCAAACCCTTACAAATGATTCTTTTTGCGGGCTCAGAATCAACATTTACAATTTCTTTTCACAAGCTAAGGAATAACTCTATTTTTTCTTAGGTTAAAGATTAACCTAATTATTTCATATTTAGGTTAAGAATTAAACCTCACACAAAAAAACACTTAAAGTATTGTTTTACCCAATAAGGATTGAACCGCTACAAATTCACTCAAAATTAATTCTATTCATGAAGAATTAACACCTAATCTTTTTGTACTCTAGGCAAAGATCAAGACCCCAATCTCTTTACCGAAAGAGATTGAAACCAGCTACCTAAATTAATTATTATCTTTATAGCAGCGAAAATAATTATCAACTAGGTGCACACCCAAACAACAAAATATAAATAATGTAAAAAAAGCAGTACACTAGAAATTTATACTGATTCACCAAACTATTCTTGGCTAATTCAGTCCCTCGAGCTCCATGGAGAGTCCCACCCACTAATCACTAAGATTCTTTTAAACAGGTAGGAACCAAACCTTTACACAATGATTCTTTTCTCAGACTCAGAATCAACATTTACAATTTCCTCTTCCCAAGCTCAGGAATAACCTTTTCTTTTTCTCAGACTCAAAAATAACCTTATCTTTTTCAAGCTCAAGACTAACATAATCATTTCACATGCTAAGGATCAAATCTAATTCTTTTATACATAGGCTAAGAATTAAACGTCACACAAAAAACACTCCAAGGATCATTTTTCCCGGTAAGGATTAAACTGTTACAAATTCACTCAAAATTAATTCTATTCAAAAAGAATTAACACCTAATTTTTTTGTACACTAGGCAAAGATCAAAACATCAATCTCTTTATCAAAAAAAATTGAAACCAGCTACCCCAGATTAGACATTCCCAATAGTATCTGATCCGACACACAACTCACCAATTAAAAATTGATAAGTCTTTTTTCCACTCGGAGTATCTTCCACCCCAAATAAATTTGAACTCAATTAATGTCCCGATACTAATGATAGAAATACAGTGAGAATTTTCAAGATCTGATTTTAATAAACATACGGGTAGCAAACAATTTAGCACGTAATCAGATTTTCTTAAGAAATCGTTTCAAAATAATTTTCAATTTAAAAAAAAAAAAAAAAACGATTTCAAATATCAAAATTCCAAGTATTAAACAATAATATCAAACAACAGTTAATAGCAAAAACTTGGAACGATCTCACCAGGAATTCACCAAATAAAGAATGATTAGCAATGAAACTTCAAGTCAATAGTAGCAATAATTCACAACAATTTTTCTTTAAGAACACTTCTCAAAAATACTTCTCACAATATACTCAGTATGATTTCAAAATGATCACTCTTAGAAAGCACAAGAATTAAATAACTCTTAAGATATGAATTATTTGGATTATTGAAACCTCAAAATCTAGGTCTATTTATATGGAATTAAAATAAGCCCTCCAACGGCTAGTTCTCCTATATCATGACAAATAATTACTCTAATAGACTCCCTATATCATTATGACTTAATTCTAGTATAATTTACTCAATTATAACTCTTAAAATGTTCAATTGAGTCTCCCAAACATTTTCTCAAACTCAATTAGATAGGATAAAAAGAATTGCATGACCCAAATTGAGAAATATTCAAAATACATGAACCATATCTATAGAGATGATAAAATATCAACTATATATCTTAAATTCCATCAGATCCCTAAGATATCTCTCATATCCTAACAACAAAACGGCTAGTAATGACTACCTTTTGGATAAAAACCATGAAATTCTTGAATTCTAAAACTGTTAATCGGTTGACCGACCGGAAGGCATAAGTCGACCGCCCGATTCAAGATGTAGCCCAAGCCAAAAACTCTACGCCCATAGGTCGACCTCTACTTATTCGTCTGTCGACAGAACGATTCAGTGAGTTTCACAAGTCGACCTCTCCCATTTGTCTGTCGACCTAACGATTTAGAGAGTTCCTTTTTTGGCTATAAGTCGACCTAGCTGTCGATCGAATGATTCAGAAAGTTCAGCTAATTGCTATAGGTTGATCGATCAAACACCATAAGTCGACCTGTCGATTCATAGACTTTATAATTCCAGCACCTTCTCATCGGTCGACCGATCCCTCTATGCAGGTCGACCGATCCTGCTGTACTTCTTTCTTAATTCATTTTTTAATTCAATTTCTTTGACGTTTTTGCCCGTTTAATCGATTTCTTTTCTCGGTTAACTCCTTAAATTAATTTTTAATTTCTAATCTTTCTTAAAATCATATTTCTTTTCATTTCACATAAGAGCAAGTATATTAGCTAATTAGGATCCTATTAAAAAACACGCATAATTGTAAATTCATTTTGTGTCGTGTATGATCCTAATTAAGATACATTAAGAGTAAAAATTTAACCTGAGTTGTTTTCCCTTAAGTTCTTCAAAATCTTTGATCTCTTAATGTATATTGTCTTTGTCAGTCTCTTTAGCATCCATTTAGCATTCATATCAACTTCTTCATGATATAATATCTTCAATGGAACTTATAAACTGAAACACTTAACAAATCCGTTAATTCCACAAAAAATATCAACATTTAATTGTCCATCAAAATCTTAAGATCAACAGTATGGATAATAATTTTTATTTCTATTCTATATGTTTTATAGTTGGTTACATAGGAATTATTTCATATATTTACCCAAACACTTTTGAGTAATCAAAACAATCACTGTCCAATGAAATACACAAATCTTGAAACAATTAACTATCAAGAGATGAACATATAGTAAAAATCAAATTTGACTATTAACTATCAAAGGAAGAGAAAATAGTGAAACACAAAGATGTGATTTATCAAAACACGATCAATTAACTATCACGGAAAAAATATATAGTGCAAATCAAATTTGATCGATTTAATTTATGATAATTTTAGACCCAAACAATTAATCATTAATTAATTTAACAAATTTAAGTTGGGAGTTTCTTAATTTAACTTGAGAGTTCCTTAATTAAAGAGACTCAAACATTTGAGCAAAATCAATTTGCAGCGATCAAAGAGATCAAAACACGAATCAAGGACAAATCAAACATCTTTTGTTATGAATCAAACAATCTTGGCAAATATATGAGATATCTAACGACGACAAATCAATTGACTCACGAATCGAAGAAACAATTGATTTGAGTAAATCGTAGATTGTTGTACACAAATCAAGAATATCTTTGAGACGTCTAACGATACAGTAGTCCTAGCTACTCGCAGATTTAATAGCCACGATTTTGTATGGTTATTTTTCATCAATTCAATGGAGAAGACAAAGTAAAATTGGGCTCAAAACATCACGCACGTTCGGTAAAGAAGACAAAGGGTTAGGGATCGAATGAGATTGTTTTGAAAACTAAAATGACGACAAGCTATTTACATTGCTTATACTAATAAGTATTTACGCTTTAATCCTTTCAATTATTTACATTACTATCTTAAATATTTTTAAAATAACAAATGATATCTCATTTGTACTCTAAAACGTGTCTACAACGTGTCCTGAGTGTCTCAAGTTGTCCCTTTAAATTTAAATTTTTAAATTTCAACCTTGATATTTGTGTGGAAAAAAAAAATATGTGATACACTATTACATATTAAAGAAGATAACATATTATTCTCAGATGATATTTTTATTGTTGAATCCATTAATCTTTTTGTTTCGTTATCTAAATATTAAAGTTAATAATTTTAAATTAAAATTATTTTTTTTGGTCCATGTTTTCAAGCACATGTTATACGCTAGTTTACTAAAAATTACAACTAAAATATATAATTAAAATGTGTCAAAAAAAATCTAACTGGTGATTGCTCTAGTAACAGGCTGTCTGTAGCAAGCGGTTCCAACGGCCGGTGACGCAAACTCTATTTGGAAGCATTGAGTGCGGGTTAAATAGCATTAACCACTACAAGTTTTACCCTAGAATTACAATGGATTGAATTGTGGATTAAACCACCTAGTTTAATGCATTAACCAATCTACGGGAGATAACATATTATCACCTAAAAAGAACACAGGCTTGGAGAAGTGTTCCAGAAAAAAATCCAGCACAAGAAAATATTATCAAGAAGTAAAACTAGCATATAAATGGGAGTCTTCTTCCACGACGTAGCAATTCATTTAACCATATAGAAGGTCTCAATGTATGACGTCACGACACATTGTCCACCTTGATAAAAGTTTTATTTGTAGACGGTGGTATCTTTGCCAGTGGACCAATATACCATGGCCTCCATAGCGGAACCACAGTCAAGAATTATTGAGAATGTCGGAAAGCAGCCCACCATTAAATTTGGATCAACTTGGTCTCTTAGCCAGGGGGCCAGTTCATTTGGCGTCCCCCAAGAAGGTGAACGTGAAGGTGATAAACAGATTGACCTGCCGAAAACCAATGCATGAACTCAAGATATATGAAAAAGATATAGAACACACCATTTGCGATTAAAAGTTCCAAGGAAATAGAGCAAGAATACGAACATCCATTTGGCCCATCATTAATCACAATTCTGAAGCCGTCATCCAGACCTTCTTGTTTAGCCACAAGCTTTGCAGTGTAAAGAAGGCAGCCAAGAATCTCAAAGTGCCTCTCCTCGGCCTGGTACCAGAGCCCATTAGGATATTAAAATCCTTAAAGAAAGAGAAACAACGATAACAACCATCTTCTAAGTTATAACCAACCATAAATAAGAATTCCATCTGGTAATGTTCATCAATTAATGTTTGGGGGGACAAAAAATGGACACACAAACCTACTACACGCCTGAAGCTATGTTACATGGATCTCAAAAACTGGCATGCCCTAGGATGAGGCACACAATTTTAAATCAAAAGCAGCGAAGGCACGAGAAAAATCATCTCGACTTTGCAGTTATTATGCAACCACAAAAAGAAAACACCAAAAGCATAATATTGGTGATTGGTGAATATTCGATGAGATGAAAGTAATACAACTTTTATACATTGTCTAAGTGAAGTGTTTCTACTTGATAAATTTACAGCATGTTTGGTACGCTAAGGAATTATGGTTATAGAAATGAGAGGTGCATGTTACTTCCCCCAAGCAACATGTCAGGTCCAGGGCATCCCATTCAAAAAATTCACTCAATTGAGCACGCCATTCCATTCTCATGGTGGTAAGTGAAATTAGTTTGCATCCCAGTCCACTATCCAGATAACTTTGCCAGTGAAGTTGCCAAATGTCTGATGGCAACCTCGCTGGATTATTGCCATACATCCAGTAACTTTGTCGAGATGCCGCTAGAACTTAGGCACCGTTATCGAAATGTCCCCAAATAAAGGAGGAAGGTTGTGTTAAGTAGCTAATAGCCAATGTAAAACTTTGTCAAAAATTTCATGACATAAATCTAATTAGATTACATGTTGGGTCGTCCTCTACTAGCAATCGTATCAATTAGAAATAGGCAAGGGTAGGCTAGGGAGTTACCCGAAAGCGATGCATTGTGTCTTCTCCTAGACACGATGTCAAATAAAAACGAATTGGCACATTATGGTAGACGAGTGCAGATAAAAATGTTAGTCCACGAAAATAAGATTAGGTTAATAACTTAGAATACAAAAATACTTAACGCGAAGACGAGGGAATTGGTGCACATGGTCATGAGGAGAATTATTGTTTTCTGCTTACAGAAAACTGAGTTTTTTTTTTTTGGGGGGGGGGGGGGGGGGGGGGGGGGGGGGGGGTGTGGGGTGGAGAGGGTCCAGTGTAAGGAACTCAAATTTAGAATTGTCTAGTTTGTCTCCAGGTAGGATCATAGGTTTTATAGAAAATAGTACTTCAGAAGTTAGATAGATTAGCACTAAGAAAAATGACTTACAGAAAAGCAATAGGACCAAATGAGATTCCAATAAAGGTTTGGAAGAATTTGTGAAATCTTGGGATATGCTGCTTAATTAGGCGTTCCAATGACATGTTGAAGAATAAGAGAATTTTGGATAACTGGAGAAGAAGAATTTTAGTGCACATTTAGAAAAATAAAGACGTCCAAAATTTTATGAATTATCAGTGCATAAACTTACGAGCCATACCATGAAACATTGAATAGAGGTAGTAAAACACAAGACAAGAATAACTGATGATCAATTATCGCCTCAATTACTAAAGCCATATCTTTAGTTAGGGATTGGTGGAAAAATACTTAATAGAATAAAATTTACACATGATTTTTGTGGACTAACAAAAAGCTTATGTTCCGTACACTTAGAAAAATTATGGTGGGTTTAAGAAAACAAGCAAGTACTCAATGTTATAATGATGTGATTGAGGATGCATATGCCATTATAGAATAATGTTTGAACATTAGGAGGTGATATTTGAGCATTTTGAACAGTAGGTGATATTTGAACCTTTCAATCAAGATAATCATGGATCATCTTTAAGTTTTTTACCTCTTCAGTTTAGTAATGGATGAACTCTATTCAAGATAGAGTACCATGAAATGTGTTATTTGCAATAGTACTAGTGGACAAAACAAGAGGTGTTAATAGTAGAATTAACTCAAAAGACACCCCATATCATGTCAATAATACACTAGAAACCCTTCGTCATTTGAGATGTACAACAAATGAAAGTCCATTTGTTGTCAAACGTCATCATTTATAGACAACTTTGCCCTTGTATAGTTTTACAAAAACAAAGATAGCATATGTTTAAGACCTAGAAGGCAAAAATAACCATAACCCCCTATTTTCTCATTTCATTTTTTCTACTTTTATTCCCATTTCTTTTTTCTGTTTCTTATTCCCATCTTCATTCAATTTCCCATGGCAACAACCAGATTCCCACCACCACCACACGAGATCCTAAAGAGCCACCCCACACCACTCTATAATATCAACCTCCATAACCGCACCACCATAGACCACCAACATGATGACCCCGTTCAACTGCCCTGTTGATCCTAAGATTTTGATGAACAATTAAATGTTGATATTTTTTGTGAAACTAACGATTTTATTGAGTGTTTTAGTTTATTAGTTCCAGTGATGAAAATGATCATGAAGATATTGTGACAATACTAAAGATGATGAAAGATTAAGAGTTTGAAAAAATTAAAGAATCTAGGAAAAACAACTCAGGTTAAATTTTAACTCTTAATATATCCCGGTTAGAATCACACACGACACAAAATGTTTTTCAAAATTATGAGTGTTTTTATAGGATTTTAATTAGTTAATTATTTGCTCCTATGTGTAATTGAAAAAGAAATAAAGATAATTGATCAAAATTGAATTTAAGATTTTAGTAGAACTAACCGAGAAAAGAAATTGATTAAAGGGGTGAAAACGTCAAAGAAAATAAATTAAAATCGAATTAAGGAGAGATGTTCCAACATGAGCAGTCGACTGGTCAATCGACAGATGCTTAAAAGGAGAAGTTGCTGGATCGTTCGGTCGACAGGTAAGTCGACCTATGCTTAGAGGATAAACTCTCTGAATTGTTTAGTTGATAGGTAGGTCGACCTATGGCCAAAAGAATAACTCTCTGGATCTCTAAGTCGACAGATAGGTCAATTTGTGAAACATCTTGAATTGTCCAGTCAACAGATGAAGTATGGGCGGTCGACTGATGGGCGAAGGATTTTTGGCTTGGCTACATCCTGAATCGGGCGGTCGACAGATAGATCTGTTTCATGTTTAAAGGATTTCGAGGATTCTGATCAAACAGTAGTCGTTACTAGCCGTTTATGGTTAAGATATGTGAGATATCTTAAGGATCTGATATATTTTGAGGTATTTAATTAATATTTAAATATCCCTATAGATATGGTTCAAATATTTTTGATATTTCTTAATTTGGTACATGAAATTCTTTCTATCTTATCTAATTGAGTTTGAGTAAAAGTTTGAGGAACTTAATTGAATATTTTAAGAGATATTTTTAAGTGAATTATACCTGGAATGAATCATTATGATATAGAGGGTCTATTGGTGTAATTAAATGTCATGATTTATGGAAACTAGCCGTTGGAGGGCTTGTTTTATTCTCTTTTAAATAGACCTGCGTTTTTCGCTTCTGAAGTGAATTAGATATCAATATAATCTGAATTTATTTTGACTTATTCAACTCTCGTGTTTTCTAAGAGTTATCATACTGAGAGTTTGTGAGATCTTTCTTGAGAATCATTCTTTGGAGATTATTTGTTCGATCACCGATTTGAAGTTGCATTACTAATCATTATTTATTCGGTGGAATCCTGGTGAGATCTTTCCAAATTACTTACTATTAATTGTTGCTTGATTATATTATTTATTATTTGAAATTTGATCTTTGAAATTGTTTTCTGGATTTTTTATTGAAAATTATTTTTGAAACAATTTCTTGAAAAAATCTGATTACGTGTTTAACTGCTTGCTACCCATCTTTATTTGAAATCAGATTTTGAAATTCTCATTTTTATATCACTAGTATCAAGACATTAATTGAGTTTGAATTTATCTAGGGTGGTAGAAGCTCCGGGTGGAAAAATCACTTATTAATTGTTTGTAATTGATGAGTTGCGTGTCGGATTAGATACTACTGAGAGTGTCTAATCAAGAGTAACTGATTTCAATCTCTTCCAGCAAAGCGATTGATGTTTTTATCTTTACTTAGAATATAAAAAGATTAGGTGTTAATTCTTCCTTTATTGAATTTGTGAGTGAATTGTAAAGGTTCTATCCTTACCTGGGAAAAGGATACTTGAAGTGATTGTGAGGTTTTGATTCTTGAGTCTAAAGTATAAAAAAAATTAGGTCGTGATTCTTCCTGTAATAGAATTAGGTTATTCTTTAGCCTATAAAAAGAATAAGCTATATTCTTGAACCTGGAAAAAAGAAGAGGTTATTCCTGAGCCTGGAAAAGGAATTGTAAAGATTGATTCTGAGCCTGTGAAAATAATCATTGTGTAAAGGTTTGATTCCTACCTGTTTAAAGGAATCTTAGTGATTAGTGGATGCGAATCTCTGTAGGGCTCGGAGGACTGGATTAACCAAGAGTAGCTTGGTGAACCAGGATATATCGTGGTGTGCTGTTTTATTTACTTTACATATATATTGTTGTTTGGTATGCACCTAGTTGATAGTACATAATCCGCTGTTCTAAAAGATAATAATTGATTTTAGGATAAAATTAATTGTTTGATTTTTGAAGTGTTATATTATGATATTTGTAATACTACCCAATTCACCCCCCTTCTTGGGTAACTCACTGAGCCAACATACCCACAACAACAACAAACCACTGTCATAAGTTCACCCACTCACCATTGCACAACCCCCCCCCCCCCCAAACCACCATCTTCCCCGCCTAACAACCTAAATTACCAGCATAGTTGAAATAAGAACAAGCTAGCGCCCACCAAGAACAATCCCAAACCTGAACCCTACCACCACCGTCGCCAACCTCCACCACAAACCACCATCATATAACCCCCACAACAGATCAGATCTGAATCCCAACCACCATCGCACAATCGATATCGAAATGAAACAGATAGCCAAAGCCCAAAATAATAATAAAATCAAGGAAAAGATTAGGATTTTAGGTGGTCCATCTCTGAATTGCAGGAGAGAGAGAGAACAGATCTAGAAACATTTGACCCATTATTGCGATCGCTGAGGGGGGTCGGAACTGCAATTGCCTTTGATAGAATATTGGAAAAGAAACAAATTCAGCAGAGATTTCCTAGTCATTGCCTCTGGCCTCTGCCTTCAAAAGAGATAGTGGTTTCAGTGGTTTGCTTGGGGGAGATTGGTTCAGAGAAAGGACAGTGACAGCTGTTTGCAGCTAGTTTAGTGAGGGGGACGACGGTCGTGGTATGTTGTGGGAAGGTTGCTTTAGAGCAAGGATGATGGTTGTCTTGGAAGAGAGCAGCATTGAATTATACACTGAATTACAAAGAGGGCCCATGGAGGTACAGAAAAACAAACGAAGTAGGAAAAACAAATAGAAGAGGAAAGGGGAAAGGGGAAAAAAGGATTTTGAAATAAAGAATCGATGGAGTCATTCTACAAGTAGATATTTTTTAGTTAGTTCTTTGATTTATGAATAAAGTGAATAAGTAATCTTATAGGTCACAACTCTCATAAGTGTGTAGGTTGTACTATTCAAAGGACAAGGGGTGTTAGTATTTTACTAAATGATGATAGGCGGTGTCTTTGGCAGATATATTATTAATAATAAGTTACAATTTGAAGAAAAGCAAATCCAAAGGTATCAACTAATGCGGGAATATTAAAACGGAAGTGTACCTTTTGGATTCAAAACACCCGTTTCAGAGTTTTAAATATCAGCCGTTATGTACTATAACAGCCGATACGTAACAAAAAATCGAGGTACCATTACGGTTACAAACCGATACTTTGTGCTTGGACTGATTTATACTGTAACAGGCAGTTACGGGCCCGTATCGGTGTTATGTTCTGCTACAGGGAGGCGTAATGGCCGTTAGAAGACGTTACGCCGATACAGGCTGTATTTTCAACCTTCCCCAGTAGGCCTCTCCAATCAACAGACAACTGCTGGAATTTCAGTCTTTTTTCAAGCCCGTCCCATTAGTTAGATGCTATAATATGATGTACAAGTACAATTTGCTCTTTCATTATATTTGTATAATATATTTTTTATTAAATGTTGTGTGCATCATCTTATTCTTTTAAGATTGTTCAGTAAGATGGTTTTTCATCTTTTTCATATTTTTATTGTGTTTTATATGTAGTTAAATGCCACAATATCTATTAGAATGTGTTTATTAAGGTTTAAATGAGTAAAACAATTATTATTATTGAATTTTTGAGGATGTTCTGGTGATTTTAAAAAATTCACGACCGTTACGAACAGAAAGATACTCCCTATACCGTATTTTTGAGGATGTTCTGGTGATTTTAAAAAATTCACGACCGTTATGAACAGAAAGATATTCCCTATACCGTTACACTACGCCTGTTACCATTACGTAACCCGATACCCGGATTTAAAACCGTAACTAGTTTACAACCCGTTTTTTCTTCTCTTGTCGGCAAGAAAAACACTGTTTGAGTATTTTTTGATAATATTCACATACTCACTAACCAAGACCACTCAAATTTTCTGTAATCTGATGGGATTTTAGAAATATTAGAGGTATCAATGCCTATTTATAAAGAAAATCTCAAGTGGTATGTCATTTCCAATGGGTGTCTACCGAATAGACCTGATCCTTGAGACCAAGAGACAATGTTCTAAGTATCGGCCGTTACGTACCATAACGGCCAATACATAACGAAAATCCGGGTACTGTTATGGTTACGGACTGATACTTCATGCTTGGGCCAATACGAGCCCGTAATGGTTTTACATCCTGTTACAGGGAGGCGTAACAGCCGTTCCAAGCCGTTGAGCCAATACAGGCCATACTTTCAGCCTTCCCCACCAGGCCCCTCCCATCAACAGACAGCGGGTTGAATTTCAACCTTTTTTCAGGCCTCTCCCATCAGTTAAATGTTATAATATGATGTACTATTTTATATGTTTGTGTAATATATTTTTATTAAATGTTATATGCATCATCTTATTCTTTGAAAATTGTTCAGTACGACAGTTTTTCATCTTTCTTCATATTTTATTATATTGTATATGTAGTTAAATGCCATAATACCTATTAGACTGTGTTTATTAAGGGTTAAGTAAAATAATTACTATTATTGAATTTTTGAAGATATTCTGGTGATTTAAAAAATTCACGATTGTCACGGCCGATTCTCGTTATGGACAAGTCAATACTCTCGATACCGTTACATCGTGACCGTTACCGTTATGTAACTCGATACCGCGATTTAAAACTTTGTCAAGAGGTGCACCTATTCACATAGTGTATTCATGGAAGTTGGGGCTCATGTGGACGTTCCATAATCTAACATCTCTCACTCGGATACAATGGGCACCAAATGTGTTTCTCTCTTTAAACTCATACATTATATTCTCTTCATACAAGTTAGTTTAGTGTGCGACCGACAAGTGTCTTCAAACAATGTGGGAGTACCATATTAAGTTTCTATCTGACTAATATGGCAACATCCCAGCTGCAAAATAAAATATTCGTCTATACCCCAGACCAATTTAGTCACCTTAAATTAGGCATTTTTAACTTCTCTAGAGTTCAAAACTCAGAACATGCTTAATCTCCTTTGCAGTAGCGTACTTATTTTCAAAAAATATGATTATATTACATAATATAATTTTGAAAAATAATTTTATATGTGGTGGCCACCATTCAGCACCACATATTGCAATTTTAACAAGATGTGTTACTAAATTGTCTTCCTTTGATTCTCATGTTACACAACTTCTATTTGACTGTTTTCCTAAACATGTCCCTTTAGACCGCGGATCATTTATGACCATAGGATAACAAGCTAAAATAGCAACATCAAATTTCTTAATCATAACATAGTTCAACGCCATAAGGGCACAATTAAATCATTATTAATGATCTACATATATAGGGCTCACACAATAAGAAAGCAAGAATCCATTTCTTACTTCCTATGCAGTCGTCTTAAAGCACATGGTAGTATGATTTACATGTTACGGTATTATACTCACAAAAGAATGAGGATATGATTCTAAATTATCATAAGTCCGATCACTAAATAAGCAATTGACTTGAGAACTTCAAGTTGGTATCTCCTCAAGTATCAGCTTGAAATCTCACATTCCACTATTCTCAGGCTACATGAAGTGTGGGAAACTTCCATGTTCGGTTAGTAAACCTCCTCTTGGCTTATCCAAGGCGACACTGTAAATAAATTTCTAATTCATCTTGAAAATTCTAAAGTCTCATCTTGCAAGCTATCTCAGCGTCGAGACTGGTTGCTATGTGAGTAGCCAACCATTTAGCCTAGTAACATCTACCATCATGGTCATAAGGTATGCTATAACAAATATCCTAAATTATTCATCATACTTCTAACGAATGCAAATAAAATATGAAATTGTAAATGTGTATTGTGGTACAATATATAAAGTCAATAAATCAAATATATCTTTTACAATCTACGAAGACCCAAAGACCTTACATGAGATTGGAACAAATCCCTAGATATAGATTTCGTTAAAGGATCAGCCACCATTTTACTCGTAGAAATATGCTAGCGTACCATTTCTCCATGTAAGACTCTATTTCAAATAGAGTGATATCGAGTTTGAATATGTTTCGTCTTTCCATGATACTTAGAATCCATGCGAGGGCAGCCATACTATCACAACGTATGGTTACAGAATCAGCACAATACGGTACTATCTCAAGACTTTCTATTAAACAGTCTTCTGAACAATTGAGGCACAAACAACATATTCCGCTTCCATAGTGGATAGTGCTATGCAGGATTGTTTTTTGCTTGACCTCGATATCGTACCAAGCTAAGTATGAAAGCATATCCGGATGTCGACTTACGTTCGTCCAAGTCACCACTCCAATCTACATCACTATAGCCTTGCAAATGTATATTTCCACCACAATAGCAAAGCATAGAGTCTACAGTTCTACGAAGATACTACAAGATCCTTTTAACTACTCTCCAATAAACAATTCCTGAATTTCTCTAGAGACGACTGACCAACCCCACAGCATAACATGTCTGGTCATGTACACATCATGGCATACATTAGACTTCCAATTGCACTTGCATATAGAATACGGTACATCTCTTCTTTTTTAATATTAGTTTTCGGACAGAGATCAAGACTCAAGGTATTACCCTTCTTAACAGAAACGTCTATAGGCTTAGCATTATGCATTCGAAATCGTTCAAGTACCATCCTGATGTAAGTCTCTTGAAATAAAGCAAGAAGTTTCTTAGAACAATCTCTAATAATTTTAACACCAAGTACATAATTTGCTTCACCCATATCCTTCATATCAAAAGTAAAGGACAACCACTTTTTAGACAATTATCCTATGTTATTATTTCCTACCAATAAAATATAGTCTATATACAGAGTAAGAAAAATAAAACCCTTCTCAAATCATTTTATATAAACACAATGATCTTTCTCAATCATGATAAAGCCAAAAGTAAATATGGCTTGATGAAATTTGAGGTACCATTGCTTAGATAATTGTTTTAGGCCGTAAATGGAACGTTTTAGCTTGCACACTTTGCACTATTGTCCCTTGGCCACAAAACCAATAGGTTGATCCATATAGATCTCCTCATCTAGTTTTCCATTGAGAAAAGCAGTTTTAACGTCTATTTGAAAAAAATTCTAAATCCGAATAGGCAACAATGGCTAAGATTCGGCGAATAGAGGCAAACCTAACAACAGGAGAAAAAAATTCCTCATAATCTACGCTCTCTTTTTTAGTATAACCTTTCACCACAAGACGAACTTTGTACCTATCAATAGATCCATCTACCTAATGTTTAATCTCTAAAACCCATTTGTTTCCAATAGATGTTTGTCTAGGCAGAAGATCAACTAGTTCCCATACTTGATTCTTTTGCATAGAACTAATCTCATATTCAATTGTAGTTATCCATTCTTTAGTAGCAGTCCAGCAGACGATGATAAAGCCTCTTCGAAAAAATATAGAAAAAATTCCTCATCAATCCCAAATAGACGTCGAAGAATATTTTCACATTGGCTTCTACGCAGATGAAGAATTTGAGAATTATTATTTTGTGGTACATTCCCACTATTTTCTAAATCTCTCCCTTCATCGTCGGGGATCATTGGCATATTTGTAGAAGGATGAAGATTAATTTATACTCGTTTCGCTATTATAGTGCATGAACAGTAGTTTTCATACTTTCTTCATCAATGGACGAAAAATAATTTTTCAAAAAATTTCAATATTTCTGGAAAAAAATTATTTAGAAATATTCTATATTTCATTACGAGTTCAACAATATGAATTTCATAAAATTTGGACTACCGATTGATTTTATATGTGGTTAGTTGTTGTTGTTTGATTTTATATGTTTTTTTTTCAAAGTTTAAGCATAACGTAGAATTTCGGTAAAATGCAATTGTACCTTTCTGGTTATGGTTCATTGAAGAAGACAACTCAAACAGTTCATTGAAGAAGAAAACGACGTCGTTTCTCTTGTTTAATGATATGGCGCATTTTTCTCATTATTTATTCACACCTATAACAAAATGTTGTGCTAGTTTGTTGGCAATGCCTTGCGATGCCGGTTGAACAGGTGTGTTGGTCACGGGTTCGAATCTGGTAGCATCATAATTTTTTTTCCTTAAATAAGAGAAAGAAGAAAATGTTAAAATTTACAATCAGAGAGAGTCGAACCCAGCACCTAACAAACCAAACGATATCTTACAACCACTAGGGTCACACACTGATATGATTAGTACATCGCTGTATTTATTAAAAACTTGTAAGAATTAATATAAAAGGTTGTCTGTTAAGGGAATTGAACCCAAGACCTCTAAGAAATTAATACAACTTACCACTGCGACACTAACATCTGTTGATATTTAAAAAATATTGATTTGTTAGATATCTTATGTTACCTGAGACCACTAAGAAATTTGATTTTACCATTATCTAGATGATTGTTTTAGGCCACAAATGGAACGTTTTAGCTTACAGACTTTGCAATCTTGTCACTTTGCCACAAAACCAATAGGTTAATCTATGTAGATCTCCTCATCTAGTTCTCCATTGAAAAAAGGAATCTCAACATTCTTAAAAAAAGTTCTAAATCCAAATGGGCAACAATGGCTAAAATTAGGCGACTAGAGGCAAACCCAACAACAAGAGAAAAAGTTTTCCCATAGTCTACACCCTCTTTTTTAGTATAACCTTTCGCCACAAGACGAACTTTGTACCTATCAATAAATTCATCTGTCTGACGTTTAATCTTTAAAACCCATTTATTTCCAATAGATTTTCGTCCAGGCGGAAGATCAACTAGTTCCCATACTTTATTCTTTTGCATAGAACTAATCTCATGATTTTCATCTTCCATTGCAATTATCCATTCTTTAGCAGCAAACGATGATAAAATCTATTAATAAGAAGAAGACTCCGGTAACACAAGATATCTAACAAATCAGTAATTTTAAGTACCAACAAATGTAAGTGTCACAGTCGTAAGTTGTGTTAATTTCTTAGAGGTCTCGAGTTCAATTCTCTTAACAGACAACCTTTTGTACTAATTCTTACCAGTTATTAATAAATATGGCTATATATTAATCATATCAGTGTGTGGCCCTAGTGGTTGTAAGGTATCATTTGGTTTGTTAGGTAATGGGTTCGACTCTCTGATTGCAAATTTTAACCCTTTCTTCTTTTCCTTATTTTAAAAAAAATAAAAATATGAAACTACCAGATTCGAACCCGTAACCAACACACCCGTTCAACCAGCATCACAAGGCGTTGTCAACGAACCATCACAACATTTCGTTGCAAGTGTGTGAATATATAATAACAACAATGCGCCATATCATTAAACAAGCCAAAAAACGTCATTTGAGTCGTCTTTTTTAATAAACTAACCAGAAAGGCTCAACTGAAAAGTACCGAAATTCTATGTTTTTCTTAAACTTTGAAAAAACATATAAAATCAACTGCAAGTCCAAATTTTATGAAATTTATATTGTTGAACTCATAATAAAACGTATAATATTTCTATATAAAATTTTCCCGAAATATTGAAATTTTTGAAAAAAATATTTTTTTACCATTAATGAAGAAACCATGAAAAACTACTACTCATGCACTATAACGAAACGATTTGGTGAAACGAGTCTATATGGCTCTGATACCAATATAAACTAATGCGGAAATACTAAAACGTAAACGTACCTTTCGGATTTGAAAACCCATTTACAACCCGCTCTTAGTTTATTCTCTAGTCAGTAAGAAAAAAACACTACTAGAATATTTTCCGATAATATTCACACTCACTAACCATGGCCACTCAAATTTTTTGTAATTTGATGGGATTTTAGAAATCTGAGGGGTCTCAATGCCTATTTATAGAGAAAATTCCAAAGGGTATGTCCTTTCCAATCGGTATCCACCAAATAGACGTGATCCTTGAGATCAAGAGGTGTACTCATTCACATTGTGGCTATTCATGGAACTTGGGGCCTATGTGGATGTTCCATGGGTTGACCCAACCCGCACCATAATCCAACAAAAGATTCAAGGATGAGTAGAACTAAGATGCTAGGCAGCACCGACATGCTAAAGTAGGCAAAGAATTCTTGTGGGGCACGTTCACAAAATGGACATAGATACAGCTGGAAACATTTCAGAGACAAAAATATGTGATTTATTATTTTAGGTTTAATTGTCGTCCATCCCCTCATACTTACCTATTTTCATTTTATTCCTCGTACACTGAAAATAACCATTTTACCTTCTTAGAATTTGAACTATTTTCATTAAATCTAACGGAATTAACAAAAAGAATTAAATACACCTAACACAAACATGATCCTTAACTTTGAATGATCTATATTTCGTCTCAGCGAATATTACAAGATAGAATCAAGAATTTTACAAAAATATTAAAATTTCACACCCAAATCATTTACTCCTTTTAGGAAAAATGTTCGTTGGATATAAAATACAAAATTTTTAAAACACGACATTGGCCTTATTATTTGTCAATTTTCAACAATGTATCTATGTTTTCCTATGTTTTAAGGGGTTAAAAATTAAAATTTTCAATCAATTTTGACATTAGAGATATGTATTAAAAAATATTGTCTTGGATTCTTAAAAATTATGATTTTAATACAAGCCTTCCGTGTCAAAATCGATTCCAAAACGGGATTCTTCAACCTTAAAACCTATGTAGTTTATTAAAAACGGACAAAAAATGAGGCCAAATTTGTATTTTAAAATTTTGAATTTATATCGATAAAAAAAACAATTCTCGTAAAGGGGGAAAACGATTCGGGTGTCAAATGTCAATATGAATTCTCGATTTCAAGTTATACTACTCTCTAAGACAAAACCATGCACATATAGATCATCCAAAATTGAATTCGTTTGAGTAGTCGATTTGTTTTGCAAACTTAAGGATATGGTTCTTTTCCATTTATATAATTAACAATAAGTTAGAATTTAGGGGAAAATCAATCCAAAGGTTTAATGATGAATAGAATTAAGACACTAGGGAGCACCGACATTGCCTAGGTAGGCAATGAATTCATATCAAACACGTTCACAAAACGGATACACCATATATATAGCTGGTAAACATTTCTGAGACAAAAAATAAGCGATCTATTATTTTAGGGTTAATTGTAGTTTAACTCCTCGTACATAGACCTGGTTTTCATTTTATCCCTTGTACATCGAAATAATAAGCACTTTACCTTCAAAGACTTTGGATTGAAGAATAAAAATTAACTTTTCCGTCTAATCTAACAAATTAACAAAAAGATTAAAATAAACCTAAAGCGGATCAAATCCTTAACTTGTGCATTTTGAATTAACCATACATGGATTTGTCTTACAGAATATTACTACGTGGAATCAAGAACTTGACAAAGATATTAAAATTTAAAGAAAATACTTTATAAATAATTTTTTGGTTTGATTAACAAGTTGATGGAGTACTGTTTAAGTCAATATGGTAAAAGTTCAATTAATCTAATTTTGTTGATTAAAGTCCTCATTACTAGTCACTATTGAGTAGATTTATCCCTCAATTACAACCTTTAAGTAATGTTTATTATTGTACTTTTACTATGTTGACTAAGCCAACGTGACTTATACAAAGCAAAACAAATTCCATGGTACTTGACAACAAAATACCCTAAAATTTAACACTCAAATCACTTACCCCTTTCAGGAAAAATGTTTGTTGTATATAAAAAATAATAATTTTTTTTTAAACACGAAAATGACCTCATATTTGTTTTTCTAATAATGTATATATGTTATCCTATGTTTTAAGACATGAAGAATCAAAGTTTTCAATCAATTTTGACATTATAGATATGTATTAAAAAAATGATATCTTGGAGCCTTAAAAAATGATTTGATGCAAACATGCCATGTTAAAATGGATCCCAAAATTGGATTGTTCATAATCTATATAGATAATTAACAACGGACTGAAAATATGAGCAATTTTGTGTGTTAAAATGTTTAATGAATATACGAAAAACAATTTCTCATGAAGGTGGTAAGTAATTTGGGATTTCAAATTCTTGATTACAAGTTGTAGTACCTGATCGTTCTCAATTGTGTACTCATTTTACCTCCCAGGTCTGTGATTTGGTACTGTTTTGAGTGTATATTGATTGGTAATAATCGCTTTTACTGGTTTGTGCAGGTGTGGAGCTCAGACCCGGAAACGCATCGGTTTTGAAGCAACAAAGACTGCCCCACTGGGCAAGGTTGCAGCCAGGACCTCTCAGTTTGCAACAGCAATCTCGCCCAAAAAGGGCTTTTTCCCCTAATTTTGGGGAATCACATCGCCGAATTCAAGGGAACATTACAGTACGTTCTTGAGAAAAAAAGTAGAGATCTGAGGACAGCTTTTCGATTCACTCTTCTTCATCCATTGAAATGGGTGAAAAGCTTGGGAAGAAGAACAAGAATCTCATATGTGAACTGAAAAATGAGGTTCTACGCCAACATGAGCGGCTAAGCACCTTTTTCGTGTGAGGGTCGTGCCATATATTAGGTTTTTCTTGCATTTTCATCTTCATTCCCTTCTAGATCTTTCTGTAATAGTTGATTGACAATGAATTTCGAATTGATGATTTTACATAATTGATTCTTTTTCTTGATTATCTTGTAGAAATTGGACTTTGAATTAGTTATTTCTAGACATTAGATCTAATACAGGTAGTTAAGATTTAACAGTTGTGCAACGTGGTTTCTTGGAATTGGTACAATTTAATAGGATGCATTATAATTCACCTTAGATTAGTTAATATAGAAATTGAATCTCGAAGATATCCATACCGATTAAATGGTAAGTAAATCTTTCGTAGTAATCTAGTTTGTAGCCAAGGTCATTTCATTACATACAGAATTAAATTAGAAAGAAATGGAAATTAAACGGATAACCAAACTACACGAGCACAAACCCTATCACGTGGACTTAAGGTTGAGTTCCATGAATGGGGTGGAATTCAGAATAGAGTTGGGCGTTGTCGGGAAAGGAATAACAATTATCTAAATTGACCTACATGTTTCAACTCATATACCATCTTTAGACTTGATCGACATAACTCAGACTTAATATGTTATCAAGATTGGTGAGATGTTTACAGTATTATCATTGTAAATCCTCACGAGACTAAACTTGTCTCCTACGGATTGCCTAATAGTTTAAAGACTTGTTGCATATGCTAAATACAATCGTGTTCCTACGAAAGTGGCCCTTTATTTCGTAAGTTGACTTTGGTTTTACTCCAGAACTAGCAAAATGTAGGTTTAAAGGTGTTATTGTTCTCAATTGTGTACTCATTTTACATTCCAAGTCCATGATTTTTGTAGTATTTGAGTGTAATTTGATTGGTAATAATCTGTTCTGGTTGTTTGTGCATTTTTCCCTGATTTCTGGGAATCTCTTTCCCAAATTCAGGCAACGTTACAATATGTTTTAGGAAAAAAAAATAGAGATTTGAGAACAAAATTTTGATTCATTCTTCTTCTTCCATTGAATGGGGTGAAAAGCTTGGGAGGATGAATAAGAAGAATCTCAGCCCTGAAGCTAAAAATGTTGTTCTATGCCAGCATGAGTGGCTAAGCACCTTGTTCAAGTTAGAGTTGTGCCATGTATTTGCTTTTCTTGTATTTTTATCTTTATTCCCTTCTAGATATGTGTAATAGTTGCATGACATGAACTTTGATTTAAAGGTTTTACATAATTGAATTTATTTTTTAATTGTCTTGTAAAAATTGAATTTTGAATTAGGTATTTCTAGACGTTAGATCTAACACATGTGGTTCAAATCATGGTTGCGCAACGTGATTTCTTGGAACTGGCATGGTTTAAAAGGATGAATTAGGTTAAGCAATTAATTCACCTTAAGAGTATTTCCAACAGTTAAGCCAAATTTGGTGTGCCATTTATCAAATATGGCACATGACTAGTACTATGGTACACAAAATTAGAGTGAGTGCTCAAATGGTTGTGGCAAAATCAGTGTGCCATCTTTTAAAAAGTATTTTTATATTAAAATTAAAAATAAAAATTAACTTAGAATTAATTGTACTTTTTAAATATATTTTATTTTTGTAATAACTTTAAAATATTTAATATTATGTTCTTTTTTTATGTAGTTTGATTTTTTTAGTTAAACTAAATTATAACAATAATTGAAATTTAAAATAAAATTAAAATCTTTAAATAACCCAAGGTTAACCCAATCCTAATTGAACCTATTCCCAATTAAACCCTCATCCAAATATACAAAATGGCAAGATGATAGCCGAACTGTTGGAGCTCATTTTGGCATCAATATTTGGGATGGCACGGAGGATGGCCGAGCTATTGAAATTGCTCTAAATTAGTTAATATAGGAATTAAATCTCAAAAATAATCCACACCAATTACATGGCCAATAAATATTTCGTAGTAATCTAGCTTGTAGCCAAGGTTACGTCATTACACAAACAATTAAATCGGAAAGAATTAGAAATTAATAGAATAACCAAACTACATGAGCACAAACCCTAACCCAAGTTCTTCCCATATTATATTGCACAAAAGGGATACGCCATAGACACAGCTAGAAACATTTCCAGAACAAAATTATGTGATATATTATTTTAGAGTTAATTGTAGTCCACCCCTTCGTACTTGGACCTATTTTCACTTTACCTCTTGTACATTGAAAGCAGGCAATTTACCTTCTAGTATTTGGATTTAAGCGCAAAAATTAATTTTTCAATGAAATCTAACGAAATTGACAAAAAAACTAAAAAACACTTGCCGTAAACCACATTGAAAGTTTGAAAGCCATAGCTACCTAAACGCACTCCATTTTGATGATCAATAAATGCATGGATTCATATCAGATGGTATTACAACAGGGAATGAATTGGACAAAAAATATTAAAGTTTAACACCCCAATCAGAGGGTATTACAACATGAACTTTAATAATTTTTGTTTAATTCTTGATTACAAGTAGTACTCTCCGAGTCAAATTAATGCATATATATATCATCTAAAACTGAATGTTTTGAGTAGTCAAATTGTGTTCCAAAATTATGGATTTGGTCTGCGTCGGGCAATTTAGGTGGCGTTTGGTAACCGTTTCTGTTTCCATTCCAGCAGTGGGATAGGAATGGGATGGGAATTTTGTTTTCTTTTTGGGAGTAGAATCGCGTTTGGTAACGATAATTTTTTTTTGGTTTTGGAAAGGGAATTGTGTTTGGTAACGATTTTATCCTAAAATCTTTTTTTTTTTTTTTTTCTTTTCTGATTTGGCCTGACGGCGGTGGCGCCGTCGCCGGCCGCCGGCGACGCCCGGCCGGCGCTCCGGCAACGGCCGCCGACGGTTCTCCGGCGTCGGAGACGGCGGTGCCCCCGCCGGCGATGACCGGACGGCGGTGGCGCCGGCGACGCCAGCCGGAAGACAATGGCGCCGTCACCGGCAACTGCCGGAAGTGGCCGGAAAATTTCCGGCCGGACGGTGACCGGCGACGGTCGCCGGAGATGACGGTCGACGGCGGCGGACGGTGGCCGGCGGCGGTTAGGTGAATAGTGACCATGAGTTTTGGGAATGGAATGGGAATAATGAGAAACAACTTTTTTTTGTTTCTCATTTCTTAAGAAAAAAGTGGGCACAATTCTCAAATGGGAATGAAATGGAAACGGAAACAAAAATTACCAAACGCTATTCCCAAACAGAATTCCCAAAAATCTGGGAATAGAATGGGATGGAAATGGTTACCAAACGGGCCTTAGTTTTTTGTCAATTCCGTTTAAAATATAAGGAAGTAAAGCGCCTATTTTTAAAGTACAAAGAGGTAAGTGAAAATTGATCAAATTACAAGGAGGTGAACTGCAACTAACCCATTATTTCATGATTAAAATAATGTATCGGTTGAAATTATTTGTTTAGAGTCAGAAAAGAAGTGAGTGGGATTTGAGTAGGGCATAACACAGAATGAACCTAGGGAGTTTAGGGGAAGGGAGAGAAAATGACGGTCAACTCGGTAAAGAGAGTGAGAGAACTTGGTCACACAATCATTGAATTGACTATATAACCTCGGACATGTTTAGGCTAGGCTTTTTTTTATTGTAAAAGTCTATTGCTTGTTGCTGCTTCTTCTTGTCAAGCTTGTTTTGACTTGGTGTTGTCCAAATGAGCCTTCAAACACCTATATATAATGTGTTTTTGTAATGTCCCATTAATTATGTCATCAATTGTACTCAATAACTTAATTAAGAATCTTTCCATATCTAGCCTAGTTCGAGGTAAGGTCAATACAACCAGTTGGCAACACTCCCTTATGTGGGAGCAAGAGGGGGCGTATGGTCGACACATCCCCTTAGGCACCATGTTCCATCCTCCATTCCACAATCTCTCCTGAGTCCCAGACTCCCGGTATTATTAGATCTTTATTGCGACCTCACTCTCTAAGAGGCTCGACGGTACGGATCGAACTTCATATGGCTTAAGGGAGCAAGTGCGGTGATTTGCTTTTGGCTTAAACAATTATAAAGATTTTCTAACTTAATGAAAATAAATTAACTTGGCAATAATGATTCTGATGGAGGCATCAAGGAAGTCCCAGCATAGCGTCGATGGATGTTTTGGTACCTGTGCCGGAGAAGACACCAGTAGAACCAATGAGCTTCAACAGTGGAGGCAGCGTGAAACATTGGTGTTGGCGTGTTGCAAGCGGCTCCGATGCCAGCATTGGTGAGATTGTTGGCGAAGTTGTTGGCAACACACGGTGGCTCGCAGCGTTGTTGGACAAAATCACCGTCGCCAACCGTAGGCCTTGACAGGCAGTGTCAGCAAGGTCATCGGCCGCGAGCCGGCATCAGTGCCAGCGCACGGCGCTTCAGGTCCAAGGGGCTTGCGCCAAGGGTGTCGGCAGCAGTGGCCTATTCTTGGCACCCGTACAACGGCGTTTGTGCTGTGGTTCAAGCAAACACCCAGGGTGACGCGCTGCCATAATTATTTCCTTTCCCTTAAATAAGGCATTGATAGGAAATTACCTTTTTCGCCACTTTGCTTTTTTTGAGACCTTCCACATTCGTCTTGGGATGCCCGGAGACCTTTGCAGATATAGTATGTACATTAAAATTGTAGTTTTTTGACATAATTGATGCATGTACTATTAGAACATCGCAGGAATCCCTTGGAGGTTGGCTGCAGATATCCTCGAGATTCAAGGGAAGCTTTTACAGATTAAGGTCATTCTTTCTCATTAAGCCTAAACTTGGGAGTTTGGGTGAAACCTTGGTGTTCAAGGAGGAGCTTCTATATCCTGCTCTTGTTAGAGGATGCACTAGATTGGACAGACTTCATTTCCCTATCATAAGGAAAGTGAAGCCTGTCAACAGATGATTTGTCATTCTTCAATTCTTTGTATTTCTCAAGATTTGGACAGACTTCATTTCCCTATTATGTCCCGCTGCTAATTTTTCGATTTGAATAAAACTGTTACTTATTTAAAAAAAAAAAATAGTTTGTGCAACTATAAAGGAAAATACTGGAAGAAGTACCATAGAGACTCCAGTCAAGCCATCTTTAACTTTAGGAATTATCAGAATATGTGTAGGAGCCTGGGGAGCTATGTCCCTGAAAGCAAGAACCTGCAGATGGAAAATGCATTCCGTGAAAGATGTCCTCCTCAGATGACAAAAGATATAACTTTATTAATATTTAAATTTTTTCATACTCAGATGACAAATAAGAAAAAAACTTAGAGATGCATCAGATGTAGAAATTGTTGTTTATTTCTCTTTCAGGAAAAACAATATTATTAATACTGCACTTTTTTTGGTTTATCTCCAGTTAATTACACCTTCATAATGATATATATAACATGGAATGAAGAAAAACGCATTGACCAATACTCTTATTTTCCAAAACAAAAAAGAAACAAGAAATGTACAGGTACTCTAGGGAGGAGTATTTAATCAACCATCAACTCAATAAAGTAAATATATGACTATGGAGTGCCACAGAAAATGTAAATAGGTTGCGTTTAGGTAAGAGATTTGACAAATCTAAAGAATTTATAAATAATGGGATTTCAAAATCTAGAATTTTGAAATCACATCATTTACAAATTTCTCAAAGAATTTGATCTTGTAATTTCATAATTTCCTTGTTTGAATAGAAATTCATCCATAACTCTATGTAGCTATAAGTATATCCATGTATCCAATACATTATGGCTAATCTGAGAGAAGTATTCGTACTTCTTAGATTAACAATGAAGGCACCTACAGGGTTGATCCTAGAAATTAGAGAAGTACCTTGGGCGTACGAAGTCTGGACACGACACAGACACTACAAGACTAAATATATAATTCGAATGTAGAAATCAAATCACATAAAAGGAAAACATCACTTTATGTATAACTTAAATCACATAAAATGAAAACAATCATTTATATATAATTTAAATCTCATTTAACAACTCTTTAACAGATCTTAGAAACGAAAAATAAGTGCTTGATGATTTATTGAATTGATTCATATGTACTTTCCCAAATTCCATATTTCATAATTGATTTATTAACTACTAAGACACAAAAATGTCCCCAAAAATTAGGTAAAAGACATGTATCCCACATCGACATCCCGTTTTAGATAAAAATAAATAAATAAATAAAATTGGACAATTGTACCATGTCGAGACATGCTAGATTCATGTCAATGTCCAACACGAGTCGAAATGCGCATAATTGTGCCTGTGTTCATGCATTGTAGGTGGCAACATTGAGAGCCCAACTTGGGGATGGGTCACTCGCATGTCCAAAAGAAAAATAACTAATAGACCCAAGCCAGATACGGTCCCAATAGGAGGTAGTCAACAAGGAGCAAGCCCATCCAAGCAAGGCCAAAAGGTCCATCCAAAGCAAGGCCAAATGGAGATGGGCCACGAAGGATGATGAGGCAGTTGTTGAGGCTATTTTAGGTGTCTAAAGTAATAAAAGATATTCTTACCCTTAACAAGGGAAACTTAAAGTCATCACTACCTCATTTTCATGTTCAAATGTATATAACCATTGACCTCCATTACCCAGCGACTCGTATCATTTTTATTAAAATAATAAATACAACAAAGATTACGAAAAAATAATATTTCTTGTGTTATTTAAAAACCAAAAGTGGCATAAAAAATAATAAACGATGCATGTTCACCATTTTTAAGTGATTGTAAAATGTTCAGCAGCATCTAAATATTTCTAATGGTTAGTTTCTTCTCTGTGTAAAAAAAGGATTTTTAAAATTTGTTGTAAATGAATTAAAATTCCTTATGGCATGTTTGTTTCAGTTATTGAATATTGTTTCCAATTTTAAAAAACACAAAATATGACTATTTATCTTTTAGCAACACAACTCAAAAACAATTTTACAAAATTATTTTTACAATACTCAATCAATTACATCAACTACTTTTAATATTATATTTTTATTATTTTATCTATTTAATTTTAACATTTTTCTATATATCTTTATTTTTTATCTCTACAAATTCTCTACCCAACATTCACCTAAGATACACCATTATTATTTTAACATCATATTTCAATCAATTACATCACTTTTACCTTTTAATTTTTGAACAAGTTATCAATAAATATTCTCTAGTTAATATTTTTTGTCAAAACTAAACCAAAGAATTTCTTACAATTTTAAAAAATATTTTCAAAATTGTCAAAAACAAGCCCTTAGTTTTTTGCAGTATGTTACTGCAACAACTTCATTCAACAGACAAATTCTTAAAGAAGAGAAAGAAAATGAGAAATATAGGCCCCGTTTGGTAACCCATCCCATCCCAGAAATTCCCATTCCATTCCCAGATTTTTGGGAATTCTGTTTGGGAATAGTGTTTGGTAATTTTTGTTTCCGTTTCCATTTCATTCCCATTGAGAATTGTGCCCACTTTTTTCTTAAGAAATGAGAAACAAAAAAAAATTGTTTCTCATTATTCTCATTCCATTCCCAAAACACATGGTTACTATTCACCTACCGGCCGACCACCGCCCGCGCGCCGCCGCCGGCAACCGCCCGTCGTCCGCCGCCGTCGCCGCCGGCCACCTTCCGGCCGGAAATTTCCCTGCCACTTCCGGCCGTCGCCGGCAACGGCGCCATTGTCTTCCGGCCGGCGTTGCCGGCGCCATTGCCGTCCGGTCATCGCTGGTGGGGGGCCACCAACGTCTGCGACGCCGGAGCACCGCCGTCAAGCCAAAACAGAAAAAAAAAAAAAAAAAAAAAAAAAGATTTTACGATAAAATGGTTACCAAACACAATTCCCTTCCCAAAACAAAAAAAAAATTATCGTTACCAAACGCGATTCTACTCCCAAAAAGAAAACAAAATTTTCATCCCATCCCATCCCATTCCCATCCCACTGCTGGAATGAAAACAGAAACGGTTACCAAACGCCACCATAAAGTACATAGTGCATGTAAATTGTTTACAAAGGTATTCGATTATGAGAACGCAAAAATGAAAATATCAAAAACTAGTAGAGTTGATACTCTTGTGGGTCGTGGCACCATCAACGACAGCTTGACCAACTTGTTTATGGTCCATCCAGTTTTGAAAACACTTGGTTTAACTCTTCTAATCACTTATATATTAATCAATGATGAACTATTGCAGCTATTTAACAATATGCAAGTATTGTTGATTCTACAAAGAGCCTAATACAACCGTTCGCTATGCCCAAACACAGATTCATCTTTCTAGTAACTAGGAAATGGTTGCACAGAAAGTCCCCCATGCCCCCGGATCAAAATTTTGGCACATGCTTGTTGCCCAAATTTTGTTTTATAAATAAAGGTAATAGAGTTTGGCCGTCAATATAAATCGTAACAATCCACCCTCTAAGATCCAATCCATTTTTTTCGGTTTTTTTCCCTTTTCTAATTCCATCTCATAGAGTCCATATCTTTTTCACATTATATTTTGTCAAATTGCATTTAGATTCCATGAGTTACCCTTCTTTAAACTCAATCTTTGTGGCATGTATATCTCCATCCATTTTAAAACAAATAAGCAAGAGAAGGTTGCACGGAGAGAGAGAGAGAGAGAGAGAGAGAGATCAAATACAAAGGTTTTCAGCTGATGTTTCCCAGGTTTGGCATTGACGTATGTTAGATGGTTGAATTTAGGAAAACTGGGCTCCGCCGAAGATCAACAAAGTTATACAAGAGATCAAACAAGAATACTCTCTAAAAGACTGTTTGTACCACTACAACAATACCTTATCATCCTCATAAACCACACTGGCAGGTATTTCCTTGCTAATGATTTTGTCAAATCTGTAAATGAAAGAATAGTAAGATGTCAGGCCATTAGATAACACAATGGACAAAGAATAAGGAGGACAAGGATTATGTGAACATGTAATTCAGAGTGAAGTTTCCAACCAGTAATATCACTAAAGGTTTTTCCATTAATTGAAATAAATGAAGGAAAATTATCAAAATGCATAGATTGTAACTTTAGAGAATGACAGATACTACACCCCAATCTCTCAAACACTCAATGAGAAACATAAGGTTTTAAACCAACTAACTTCATCTTGAGTTAAAGTTCATAAGCTGGTATACCAACAGATTCAAGACATTCAAAAAATCTTAATAATCCTAACTCACTGAACAATGAACAGAAAAACTAAAGAGATGACAATTGACCTTATGTAAATTTGGTGTGCTATGTTTCCATTGATACGATCACACCCTTTAGGATGTTCAACACAAAATCATTTGGAAAATACAAGGATATTTATCACATCCACAAAGGTAAATCCAGCATTTTGATACATAAGAACGTTGTACCCTTTCCCAATAAATTTGTTGTGGTTTGATAGTAAATGAACACTCAACAATAATAATGATTACAATGAACCTGCCTATATCATCTGCTTGTATTATGACTTTTATGTGCAACTTTTCGAGGACAAGAGGTTGTTATATTTCATATAATGGACAAAAGATTACAATAGATCGTATAAAGGCAAAACCCGAGTCACCTCAACAAAATAGAGGGAAAAAAAAGGCCCTATAAGAAAGGATCCCAACTTGAGGAAAACCATAAGCTTCCAAATAAGGCGGAAGTTCGTCCAATAACATTGGATCCCCACAAAACTGCAACTTAGTTACACAGTTAACCTCCCTTAAACTCATGATACGTGCTAAGAGAGCATGGCGAGTTTGGGAATTGGCAAGTCAGAAACAAAATAGAATTGTGATCCTCGTGAAAATGAATAATTAATGAAATTTATATGGAGGACTGATGCGAAAGGTTTAAAGATGACATTGACAAACAAAAATGGAGTGGATGCCTTAGCTTCAACTTTGGGTTGTGGCATGTGAGTATCTTGGGTTACCGTTGGGGGCCAAATACAAGTCCAGTGGCATTTGGGTGCCGGTGATCAAGAGGTTTCAGAATCGTTTGGCGGGTTGGGAAGTTAAGTATCTCTCTAAAGGGGGCAGGCTTACTTTAATACTCTTGTCAATTTACCAACTTGCTTCATCTCTTGTTGCATTGCCAGTATGGATAGAAAAGAGACTGGAGAAAATTCAAAACAATTTTCTTTGGGGAAATTCAGAAGAAGAAGGACAAATTCATTTGATTGGGTGGGAGAATTTGTCAGACCTTGCAAGAGGGTGGTCTTGGCTTTCACAACCTGAGAGTTTTCAATCTGGCCCTTCTGAGCAAGTGGTTGTGGCATTTTGCGCTTGAACCAGAAAGTCTTTGGAGATAGGAGGTGGTTGCTAGAGTTTGTTCTAGGAGATTTGGGTGGTCCACTGGTTTGGTCAGTGTTTCACATGGAGTAGGGTTTGGAATCCAATTCCAAATATTGAGGAAACTTTTTGATCCTAGATCAAGTTCCGATTTGGCAAGAAGAGTGCACTTTTGGAAGGATTGGTGGCTTGGGAATTCCTGACAATGTACTAGGTTCCCCACTCTTTTGCTATGGTTCTACATAAAGGAGCCCTTATAAATGAGTATTTGTGTCTCTAGGGAAGTGGTTTCTTGGACTCCAGTCTTTAGGAGGGCTTTGTTCAGACAAAGGATAAGTTTGAATGGGTTTGGGATGGGAAAGAAGTTTTGTTTAGTTGTCTTTCTATGTTGCTCTAAGTGGTGCGAGAGACAAATCTTTTCCTTGGAGGGCAGTTTGGAGATCGAAACCTCTGGTTAAAGTGGCCTTTTTTGCATGATCAGTGGCTTGGGATGTAATCACATAGTCGACAATTTAAAAGGCTAGTTTTTCGTCTCCCAAATAGGTGTCATGTGCTTGGCATCAAAAGAGACAGCCAGTCACCACTTAATGTTTTGCCCGGTGGCTTGCAATCATTGGACCATGACCCTTTCGTTGATTGGTGTATGAATTATTTGAGTTTAGAGCTACTACATTGTTGGCATGGAGGCAGACCAAGTAGCATTGCAAGGGAGCTCTAGTTGGCCCTTTTTCGGTGCCTTTGGAGGGAGCAGAATTGGCGTATTTTTAGTGGAACTGCTCTGTCTTTACCTTTCTCAAAGCAATCCTTCTTTTATATGTTATGTTTTTTGTGGAAGGATCGTTATCCTTCGAGAAGCCTTGAAATCCTCGAGTTTCTTGGAGAATTTAAGGCTTCATAGTCCAGCCCAACCAACACTAATGCCAGAACAACGGTTAAAGAACTCGAAAAATCTTTTCACAATAGCAACTTGAATGTATATAATACAAAAAATAGTGCAACCCAATGAGCAAAAGATATTGACTAAAAATATAAAAACATAAGCAATATCGGATAAATTAACCATCAAATAAATCAAACAACCAACAAACAACAAAGTATCCGTGTCGGAAAACGTATTCGACACGCCTAAATCCGTGTTCTACTATTTTATATTTAATTTATTACTTGAAGGCTTTGTTGTTGTTGTTGTACTTGAACACGCACACGACACACCTACTTTTAGTGCTATTCAAAAATTAAGAGGGTTGTATGTTCAAGGATATATAAGGAGAGTAACAGAATGGGGGGGAGGGGGGTTCATTGGAGTGGAAGAGACGAAGAAGAGGGTGAAAGGAAAAATACAGTTTGAACCTTAAAACTTTGAATGACTTTTTAAATAGAACCCATTGAATTAGTTGGAAGCAAATACGCTTTTTTGTTTTTGTCCTTAGAAATTATAAAAACATTTTAAGAATAATCATCGTTACCAAATTAAGTAGGTAAAGTAAAAATATGTCAGGCACAGGTAAAATTGAATTTCACAATGATAATATTATTATTACTGCCATTTACTTAAAAGAACCAAAGCACAAAAAATACTGTAATATAACAACATAACATAAAATAAAAGATGATAAAATTGAAAATTGAAGTGACCTAAAACACTTTCTTTACACGAGAAAAAATAGGTAATATACGTTTTTGAAGGAAAAAGTGCACCATTAGGCATATAGACTAAATACATGCCAATATGCATCACATGGTGAAAGAATGGACCACTGTTTCCACGAATAACTTGATGGAAAACATACACTCAGATGCATTCTGAAATTACGTAAAACAGGTAAACAGATGAGCAAAAACAAATTACAATTCATTGAAATAACACGAAAGATCATGAAAATTAAGATAACAAAGAAATATAGACAACTAAAGTGTTCTTCAGCTGGAATCTCATCCAAATGCAAAGGATCAGTCAAAGCATCATAAACTTCGAAAAGAAAGTATAGCAGCAAGCTCGTAGGCCGTAGCCCCTCAATTCTCAATCTATCTTCCCAACAAAATGAAAAAAATTACGCGGAGCATCAAGTTACATGTACATATTGAATTTGCAAATAATACGACAAGGGTCACCTAGTCATGAGAAAATTTGTACCTCTTAGTCTATGAGATCTAGGGTTAATTACACTAATGTGTGGGAAAATGAGAATCACAAGAACACATATATAGCAAAAGAGTACATTGTTGGAGAATCGGAGGGAACGGCGGCGAGAGCAGCTTCTTTTTCGGAAGCCATTGGGTACTTCAGAGGAGAGAACTGCGTGGTGAGTACAAGAAGTCGCCTACTAGTGGCGCAGGGTTTTACTGTTCTGTTTTCATTCTTGCTCTCTTCGTGTATTGCGCTCATAGCTTATATCAACGAGTTTTACCCTTTTTGAGGAATTCGGGATTCCGTAGTTTTTTAAATTTATAAATATATACCAGTGGAGAGCACGTGACTTGCGCATGTCTAGACATGCTCCTATGTCCAATATATTTTATGAAAAATAAAAAGATAAATTATATATACTTAAGTATAAGTTCTAAACTGTTGAAATGTAGATATATTATAAAATTCCAATTTGTATAATCATTTGCATCAAATAATAAAATATTTCAATTTTTATCATTCATCATGAATAAACATATTTTTAAAATTTCATAAATTATTATTAACAAAAAATATATATGAATCTAAATATCAATCACAACTAGACTATGCATAAAATATAATAATTTAAAACATTTAGGAGTATGAATATCTCAATAAGGTCGATTTGAAGTAAAAATAGTAACAAAGTTATTAATATCTCTATTCAGTAGTATAACTCTCATTTTAGACGATGATAGTAGGGAAAATAAAGATCTCTGTTTGATAAGAGTAAAAAAAATTTGTAAATATGGTTATACTATTTTAGGTATTTAGGATTACAATAATTAAAAAAATTAAAGATGTATATATCACTGCAATAATTTAAATTATATATATATTCAATCACAAAAGATGACATGTAATGTATTTTGAATATATATTATTTCTGAAAACATAATTTTTTTAGAAAAATAGAGATAATAAAATATCGAGAAATTTTTTTTAATTAAAACTATTTCAATTGAAAGTCAAAATCTAAATCTAATGACCAAACAAAAAATTACATCAAGTTGAATATGTGTATTTTATTTCTTTGGTGTTACAAATTTTTTATAATTCTTTATATTTTTTTTGTGTTTCTATATATAATTAGAGTATTTTTTTACACAATAAAATGAGACTATCTATTTTTCTTCCAAAATGTACAATTTAGAAATCTATTTTTTCAATCTTTGAGTCAGTTAGTCACGACCTCGGCTTTAACCCATTTAGTGAAGTAGTCAATGGCCACGATCAAGAATTTCCTAGCAGTAGCTATAGGGAATAAACCAAGAATGTCAATCTCTTACTAGGCAAAGGGCCATGAACCGATCATAAGGAGTTGTCATGTGGCCAGGATATTGATAGTCGGCCCAACTTGTTAACATTTGTTGCATACCAGATCTCACGCATCGGCTTCAATTGTTAGCCAGAATTAACCTTGCTTCAATTTTTCCTTGGCCAAGGACCAAGCCCTCAAGTGGTTGTCGGACAACCATTTATGGATGTCTTTATGTACGTGGTGGCCTTCATGAGGGTGGAGTCATCACAATAGCAGACCCATGAAAGATCATTTCTACAGTATCCCTCAAATTAACATGTACCTAAATTCCTGGCACGAAACCATTCAGGTTTCAATCTTTTTGTCTTAGAAAACCCCCACCGTTGAGATAGTTAGAGATGAGGCCCATCCAACTAGGTTGATGTGTCACTACCTTGACTTCTTATTTGGCCTCATCGCAGCTTGGCCAAGGCACACTTTCGATCAGTATAGTTCTTTGTCACTTAGTCTCAAAGACAAAGGCTAAATTAGCTAGTGAATCTGCATGGTTGTTTTTCTCCCTTGGGATTTGCTTGACAGTGACCTTTGAGAACCCTTGTAGGATTAGCTTGTGTTGGCCCAATAGAATACCCAAAAGGGGGGTGAATTAGGCAATTAAAATTATATCAGAATAAAACTTGAATACATCAATTTATTAATTTTATGTCTAAATTAATTATTATTTTTATATTACAGCAGAATTATAATAAATCTAAGTGCACACCTAAACAACAAAAATAGAAAAGTAGTAATGAAGCACACAAAAGATTTATACTGGTTCACCAAGCTACTCTTGGCTAATCCAGTTCCCCGAGCTCCACAGAGGTCGGACCCACTATAACCAAGATCCCTTTAAAGGTAGAAACCAAACCCGCACACCGATTCTTTTACAGATTCAGAATCAACCTTTATAATTTTCTTTTCCTAGGCTAAAAAATAACCTCTACTTTCAAGAATAACCTATTTTTTTACAAGTTAAAGATTAACCTAATTCTTTTTATCACTACGACTCATGAATCAAAACCTCACAAAACACTCCAACTATCATTTTCACAGGTAAGGATAGAACCTTTACAAAAACACTGAAAACACAAATTCTTATCTAGGAAGAATTACTACCTCAATCTCTTTATAGGAAGAAATTGAAACCCAACTACCCCTGATTAAATACCCCCAATGTTATTTAACCTGTCACAACTCACCAATACAAAAATTGATAAGAAGTAAATCTTACTCAAAACTTCTACCACCCCAGATAAATAATAACTCAATTAATATCCCAACTAGTGATAGAAATATGTGAGACATAAAAATCTGATTTTAACAAGACATGGGTAGCAAATTGGAGCACGTAATCAGATTCACGAAAATTGTTTGCAAAAATATTTTCTTAAAAAATCAGAAACAATTTCTAAGATCAATTTCCAAAATATAAACAAGTAATGCAATGAAAGAATATAATTGGAAATATCTCACCCGGAATCCACAGAATAATCAGATAAAGCAATGTAACTTCAGATCTGGTAGCAGCAAATATTAATCGCAATTGATCTTCAAAATCACTCTTAGAATAGCTCACAAACTCTCAGAAAGACAACTCTTAGAAAAACTCACTCTTATGATATGATATGATTTATCTTTTTTACTGCTTAATGATATATGAAATTCGCAGGTCTATTTAAAGGAATATGAAATCAGCCTTCTAACAGCTAGTTTACATGTGTCATGACAATTAATAGCACTTATAGACCCCTTCTATGATAATGACTTCATTTTGGTTTAATTCACTTAAAAACAACTTTCCAATCTCTCAATTAAATCCTCAAAATATTTATCAATCTTAATTAATAAGAATAGAAACTATTTCAAGAACTAAATTGAGAAACATTAATATTTAATATACCAAATCAATAGGATTTAATTAACATATGAACCATATCTTAAATATCACCAAATCCTTTAAATCTCTCTCAAATCCTAACAAAAAACGGCTACTTTTAGATATGATTTCGGAATCCACATGATCCTGAAACAGAGCCACTAGTCGACTGTTCGATTCAGGATGTAGCCTGCTGCGTTCATCGGTCGACCGCTCGATCGACCTACTTGTCCACTACTAGATACAGATAGTTCCCTTATTACGCTCCGGTCGACTTACCGGTCGACTCACCAATGCTGGAACATTTTCTAAATTCGTTTTAAACTCTTTCTCTTTTATATTTTCGCCCCTTTAACTAATTTCTTTTCTCAATTAGCTCCACTAACTTTCTCAAATTCCATTTTAACCATTTATAAATATTTCTTTTCAAATACACATAGGATCAAATAAATTCATCTCAATTAGCTCCACTAACTTTCTCAAATTCCATTTTAACCATTTATAAATATTTCTTTTCAAATATATATAAGAGCAAATAAATTCATTTTATCAAAACACACATAAATAATAAAAATATTTTGTGTCATGTATGTGTTCCTAAATGGAATATTAAGAGTAAAGATTCACCTGGGTTGTTTTCCTTAATTTCTTCAAACTCTTAATTCTTTTTCATCATATTGACATCTTCATTTCTCATCCATTCAATTTGACGTCTTCATTACTGGAACTTTAAATCACTGAAATACTCAATTAAACATTAGTTCCATCAAAACATCAATACTTAATTGTTCATCAAAATCTTAGGATTAACAATTTCCCATTTTTTGATGATGACAATTAACTTTGAAATTGTTTTCAAAATAAAATATAACCACACTCTCCCTGAATCCGAGGATGGGTTCTTTAACTCATTAAAGCATCATAATGAAGATTTTAATAATGCACAAAGTAAAATACTCATTAAAGCAAACATTTTTAACATACTCCCCCTTAATTACACGTCAACTAATTCTCCCCATTAATAAAACATCATCTAATTTCTCCCCCTTTGTCATCTTTAAATACAAAATTTAGGGAGGGGGGAACACAAAAACATCTCTACTCTGCTCTAGACAAATGTCATGAACCTTAATTTTCCGTTAGAGATTTAGTGAGTATCACAAATTAATTGAAAGTATCAAAATTTTCAACATAACACATTATTGCCTTGCTTATAAAAACTTCTCCCCCTAAATAATTGTAAATAAGTAAATTCATGCATAGGAGAATAATCCTGAAGCAATCAAAATATTTCAACAATATAGCATGTAATTATATTCAGTTAAGTCTGCATGCCTCACTAATGATACCAAATAGTGTCTTCCCTTTATAGAAACAAACCATATGTTCTTTAACACACTAAAATAAGAAGCATTTCTCAAGCATTTTATCAATCATAAATCTAGTGCATGCATAAATACGGATAAGTGCATATATCTCTCATAAAATCTCATTTCTCTTTTAGAATAATAATAATTATTTATAAATCAATAGATATATAACATAAGAACATATGATCATGCATTAAAGCTAGATACTTAATATCCATAAATATATCCATATGCACAAAGTATCAATTTAAAACATTAAGCATAGATTGATACACCATGAATATTCAAATAATCACATATATGGTATCAAAAAGAATTCCCATGCTTTCATATTAATATTAACCATACAAATATTATCATGATCAAATTAAGTTATTCAATTTACCTCAGTACAAAATATTATGCATTTTAATAAATCAAGAAAAATAAAAAATTTAATTTATCTTATCTCATTTTCGTAATATGTTTCAAAATTTAACTCATAATCACTACTTGATGTAAGCACATAAAAACATGTTAATATTTCTTAACTAAATGTGATTCTCAAAATCACCCTACACTGTTTCTAAGACAACAAGTAAACACATAATTGAAAATAGGTCTTAGAAACAATTACTAACTTACCTATTTGGCAAGTTGGGCACCTCATTCTTTAACAAATTTAATGAATTTAAAATGCGGAGGATTAAGAGTACATTTTCTATCTTTTGGAGTGACTTTACTTTTTTACCTCATTTGAGCTCATAATTGATTTAGGTGCGCAATTCTTCTTGGCTAGATCGTGTCTTCTCTTCCTTTGATTTTTGCCATTTGACTCATTGATGATTCCATTTGCACATATCGCTTGTGGTTTTCTAGTGATATCAAATCTTGGCTTTGGTACAACTTTTCTCTTAACACATATCTCTTGTGATTCCTTTATAACTTCACCTCTAGTCTTTGGTGCATCTTTTCGCTTTGCACACGTCGCTTGTGGTTTTGGCTTTGATATAAACTCTTTAACTGATCCTTCAGATCCACTTCCGATATTTTGTAATTCTGCACAAGACATTTCAACAATTTTTTTCGGTATCCATTTCATTTTGGATCCATCATTATTAAACATAAACTTAGAGTTCCGAAACGGACATGATACTTTAAAATGCCCAACCCTATTGCAATAATAACATCTCAAATTTGATTTATCATATAAAGCATAAGATGTAAAACATAAATCATTTCTAACAATAGAAGCATAACTATCACTGGCCTGTAATGAAAGATGAGACGATGAAGCATATCTACTTTGCTTGGAAAAATCATTTTCAGAATATCTCGAAATAGACTTAAGGTCGGATTTTGATTTTTCAAAATTTTTCTTAAGTAAATCGATTTTAGAAACAAAATCTAACATTTGCCTAGAAATCATATCAAATTTATTTTTTAAAACTCTATTTTCATTTTCAAGAGAATCCACTTCAGAGAGCAAATTATTAATTTCAAAAACAACTTCCGAAAACTCTTTTGAACCACAATAATCATCCAAATGCATTTAAGATTTTCGAACACTTTTTCGACCATTTTCAATTAAAGCAATTTTTCTTTTTAAACTCAAACTCTCTTTAGTAAAAAGTAATGTAAAAGAAAGTAATTTTTCCATAACAATATGGACATTTTCATTATCATCATCTCCATCACTACCACTAAAATCACAAGAATCATAAACCATATTATCATATACGCATTTCCCACTATCAAAAGAGGATACACAAAACACATCACCCATGGTGTGTGCACGTGACGGGTTTAGTTAGGATATTAAGCCTTACAAGCTAAAACCAGCTCCGATACCAATTGTTAGCCAAGTAGAATACCCAAGAGGGGGTGAATTAGGTAATTAAAATTATATCAGAATAAAACTTGAATAAATCAAATAATTAATTTTATGCCTAATTTAATTATTATTTTTATACCACAGCGGAATTATAATAAATTTAAGTGTACACCCAAACAACAAAAATAACAAAGTAGTAATGCAGTACACAAAAGATTTATATTGGTTCACCAAGCTACTCTTGGCCAATCCAGTTCCCCGAGCTCCACGGAGGTCGCACCCACTATAACCAAGATCCTTTTAAAGGTAGGAACCAAACCCGCACACCAATTCTTTTATAGGCTCAGAATCAACCTTTACAATTTCCTTTTCCTAGGCTCAAGAATAACCTCAACTTTTTACAAGCTCAAGAATAACCTCAACTTTTTACAAGCTCAAGAATAACCTAACTTTTTACAGGCTAAAAATTAACCTAATTCTTTTTATCACTACGACTGACGAATCAAAATCTCACAAAACACTCCAACTATCATTTTCACAAGTAAGGATGGAACCTTTACAAAAACACTCAAAACACAATTCTTATCCAGGAAGAATTACTACCTTAATCTCTTTACAGGAAGAGATTGAAACACAGCTACCCTTGATTAAATACCCCCAATATTATTTAACCCGTCACAACTCATCAATATAAAAATTGATAAGAAGTAAATCTCACTCGGAGCTTCTACCACCCCAGCTAAACAATAACTCAATTAATATCCCAACTAGTGATAGAAATATGTGAGATACAAAAATCCGATTTTAACAAGATATGGGTAGAAAATTAAAGCACGTAATCAGATTCAAGAAATTGTTTGTAAAAATATTTTTTTCAAAAATCAGAAACAATTTCTAAGATCAATTTCCAAAATATAAACAAGTAATGCAATAAAAGAATATAATTGAAAATATCTCACCCAGAATCTACAGAATAATCAGATAAAGCAATGTAACTTCAGATTTGGTAGCAGCAAATATTAATCGCAATTGATCTTCAAGATTACTCTTAGAATAGCTCACAAACTCTCAGAAAAATAACTCTTAGAAAAACTCACTCTTATGATATGATATGATTTATCTTCTTTACTGCTTAATAATATATGAAATTCGCAGGTCTATTAAAAGGAATATGAAATCAGCTTTCTGACAGCTAGTTTACATGTGTTATGATAATTAATAGCACTTATAGACCCCTTATATTATAATGATTTCATTTTGGTTCAATTCACTTAAAAATAACTTTCAAATTTCTCAATTAAATCCCCAAAGTATTTCTCAATCTCAATTAATAAGAATAGAAACTATTTCAAGTACCAAATTGAGAAACGTTAATATTTAATGTAACAAATCAATAGGATTTAATTAATATATGAACCATATCTTAAATATCACCAAATCCCTTAAATCTTTCTCAAATCCTAACAAAAAATAGCTACTCTTAGATATGATTTCGGAATCCATATGATCCTGAAACAGAGCCACGAGTCGACTGTTCGATTCAGGATGTAGCTTGCTGCGTTCATCGATCGACCGCTCGGTCGACTTATCAATTCAGAGATTTTCATTTAATCTCACCTGTCGACTGCTAGATACAGAGAGTTCCCTTCTTACGCTCCGGTCGACTTACCGGTCGACTCACCAGTGTTGGAACCTTTTCTAAATTCGTTTTACACTCTTTCTCTTTTACATTTTTGCCCCTTTAACTAATTTCTTTTCTCAATTAGCTCCACTAACTTTCTCAAATTTCATTTTAACCATTTATAAATATTTCTTTTCAAATACACATAGGATCAAATAAATTCATCTCAATTAGCTCCAATAACTTTCTCAAATTCCATTTTAACCATTTATAAATATTTCTTTTCAAATACACATACGAACAAATAAATTCATCTTATCGAAACACACATAAATAATAAAAATATTTTGTACCATGTGTGTATTCCTAAATGGGATATTAATAGTTAAGATTCACCTGGGTTGTTTTTTCTAATTTTTTCAAACTCTTAATTCTTCATCATCATCTTGACATCTTCATTTCTCATCCATTCAATTTGACGTTTTTATTATTGGAACTTTAAATCACTGAAACACTCAATTAAACATTAGTTCCATCAAAACATCAATACTTAATTGTTCATCAAAATCTTAGGATCAATAGCTTGGATTTGTTTAGATACTCTATGATTTTGCTTATTTGGTTGCACCGTTTACATGATTTGCTATGAGCAACGAGTCGCAATAGAGTTGCACCTCAGTTGCCCCAAGTTCTTTTGGAATTCTCAACGAAGAAATCAAGGCCTTGTTATTTGTATCCTTGAACCCAAGTCTCGGGTCGTATTCTAGGAGATCCCACTCGGAGGTCTTGATTACCAAACTGGACCTCACTCTGCTATGGTTAGACGGCTTATCTACATGAGTAGTCCAAGTGTCAGGCATCTACTGGTCAAGATTTGGATCCGCTTCTATTTCTGTCAGGGTCCTTTCCTAGGAAAAAGTAAGCTCGGAGATGAAGTCTGCTAATGCCATACCCTTGATTGCAGTTCTTGGCCAGTATTCAATATGGAATTCTCTGAGTTCAATGGACCACTTGAGTAGTCGCTCGAAAGTCTTAGATCGGTGCAATATGACCCTCAGTGGTCCATTGAACTTAGAGAATCCAATATAACCCTCAGTGGTTGATTGGTCAACACTGCCATAGGTTGATCCTAGAAATAGTGTGTGAGTTTTCTCTCCGAGATTGTCGTGGTGTAGGCTATCAACTTAAGTCGAGGCTAGTGTGACTCTTCTCGGGTTAGTGTGTGACTGACGTAATATACGGACCTTTGAATACCTTGCTCTTTTACCACGAGTATCGAGCTTACGATAATGGACGATGTAACTAAGTACACGATCATTTCTTACTCAGGCTCTAGTTTGGTAAGTATTGGCAACGCTCAAATGTATCTTATAAGTGCATGAATTTTTTTTTCATACATGTTAATCAATCCCAGACTCTTGTTTTCTAGAAGAGGCTGAAAAAAAAGAAGCACTTATCCGATGCCCGAGAAATAAAGCGATTTAACGCTACCACTTGTCTTGTTAGGCTTTGTACCTCTTAATCATCCTCGGGGATGTCATATTCAGAATCACCTTGACTTGTACCGGGATGGCTTTGATTTGACGAGAAACTAATGCGAATATATCAACTACACCAAGAGATCCATTGTATGTTCCAGTTGGCCCAATAACAAGGATAAGGGCTAACATATTTAAAGAAACACTTAATAGGCTAACTCAAAAGATTTGGGTTGAGTCTAAAATGGTAAAACTCAAATTAAGCCCAAGTGAAGACCAAGGCCTAATCCATCTCATCAAGGCAAGCGAATAGGCTTAGGCGTGAACTTGAATGGGCCTAGGCATGAGAGCCACATAATTTCAGATTATTTATTTTATTAATTAGTTTTTTAATTTTAATTTAGATAATTTATTTGTTGATTTATAAGGCATGATTGCAAATTAGTCTTTTCATTTTCTGTCGTTTTATTTTGTAATGAGAGACACTAAGGTTTCCTTTGCATGTACTCTTAGCTGCAGATTTTACACTTACTAGATAGCTAGGGTTTTATTTTTGTTCTCTTGTGGCCGTCTCTTATGTAGGGTTTTATTTGTTCTCTTGGCCGCCTATTTAAGAGGTAATGTAGGCTTGAGAAACGTAACTTTATTAATATAATTTTGAGAGAGTTTTTCTCTTGAGTTCTTCAAAGAACTTTTCCAGAACTTATCAAGAATTCTTGTGGCGTTCAAATTCTATATCTTTAGTTTGTGATTAACTTATAATCATTGGGTCAATGTTTGTTACTTTATATCTTTGGTTCGTATTTCATTCATAAACGATTAGGTCAAGGTAATCTATCCAAATTTCTGAATTTTTTTACTCATCCTTTTCATTTATAAAATTTGAATTTAGATCAATCCTAGCGAAGAAATCCTAAATTAGTTTTGGATCTCACCAATTCTTGGTGAGATTCACATCAGGAACTTTCCAACAGTGAGATCCTATGCTTCCTAGTGAGGTTTTGGGTCTTACTAATTCTCGGGTTCAGCTTCATCCAATACTTCCTAAGCACATCGAAACAACCTTACAAATTTGTCAAGTGATCGCTTGTTATCTTGTTCTTGACCATCATGTCATTGTTGTAGACCTTCATTGTCTTCCCAAGCATGTCGGTAAATATATTATTCACTAACCTTTGGTATGTTACTCTAGCATTTTTCAATCCGAAGGGCATTACCCTATAATAGTACGAGGCTTTATCGAGGGGTTACATGCTGATCTAATTGTGCCCCCAGATGGCATCCGAGAAACTGAATGACTCATAGCCAGCAGTCATACCCACAATGACGTCAATCTTTGGGAACATGAAGTAGTCATTCAGTCAAGCTTTATTGACGTCAATGAAGTCTGTGCACTACTTTTTGGTATCCTTCTTTCCTGGAACTAAGTTGGCCAACTAGAGAGAAAAAATAATTTCCTTCATGGTCACTATCTTGAGCAATTTTTGGTTTCCTCTTCGATCACTACCTGTTTTTTCAGCCTGAATTTCCTTCTTTTTTTTCCAAAATGGTGGGCAGACATGAATAATATATAGTCGATGAATGGGATATGTTTGGGTCTATCTTGGGAAAATCTTCATGTGACCAGGCAAATAAGTCATGGTTGACTTTAAGGAGTTCAATCAGTTTCTTCTTCAAATCTTCTAGAAATGTTGATCCAATTTGAATAGTACAATTCGATTCAGTTGGGTGCACTTGGAAAGTCATCTAATTCCTCCTCTGGGTGGGGATGCAATTGTCATGGCTACTCAACCAAGGGGTCTACAATCGTTCCCTTATTGGGATGTTCAATCATATATTTGGGTAGAAAGTCTTTATCCACCTCCTCGCTCTTTATTTGTTATTTTTGTATCTCTATCTTGGTAACAAAATATTGTCGGACCACATTTTTATTGTCCCGTACTTCGTCGACTTCATTTTTGGTCAGGAACTTCAGTATCAGGTGGTTTATGGTAGTTATGAACTTAAATACATTCAGGCAATGTCTTCTAATGATGACATTATATACAAATAGGCTTTACAAACATGAACTTCACATCGATTGTTGAGTGTTTTGGCTCGGTCCCCTCTATAAGCTGAAGTGTGATCCAACAGAGCAATTTCACTATTTCCCCCCCTCCAAAATTGACCATGGAAATCATCATTGGCTTTAACTGGTTGCGACTGATCTGCATTTTGTTGAACACGGCTAGGTAGAAGATTTTTACTAAGCTACTGTTGTCAACCAATACTTGTCACATGTTTTAGTTCATGGTTTGTAATGTTGTAGTATGTGATCTAGAACATGTACTCCTCAGCGCGTCGCTTGGTCCTCCGAGCGTGTACCTTGTGCTCGGATTTTGTTGATCCTTCCAAGGCGAATCCAACATGAATCGTGCGGATGTCTTCTCTAAATTCAATCCTTTATCTTTCTTCATTGAGATGTTGATCATCATACTATCTTTCAATAGTGAATCTTCTAAGGTGGCCCATCCTTATCAATTGCTCGATCTCATTTTTTAGGTTGTAGTAGTTATCCGTGGTATAATTGTGATCCTGGTGAAAATCATATCACTTGTCTAAGTTTGTTGTTTTCCCTCGACTCTTCAAGGTTTGGGACCACTTAACTAAATTTTAGTCTCGAATTTGCAACAAAATGGTCGCTAATGGGCTATTAACTAACTTGAAGTTTGTGAAGCGTAGTGGAGATTCATTCCTCCTCGGCTTCTTATCAAATCCACCGCTTGTTGCCTTGTTTCTTCTTTTCTTTGATTGGGAGTCATTTTGATCGGGTCTGTTGTAGCTTGACTCCTCAACCTTCTATTTTCCTGTGGGGCCTTTTTCTTCATTAGTGCAGGCACGATATACGTCATATGCCACAATGAATTTAGTAGATGATATGAAGGCTGCAACTAAGGTCTTCGGTAGTGTCCGGGAAATGTCATACAAGAATAGGCCTTTTCTTACCCCCGACATGAAGGCCGCTACCGACATTCTATCATTCAATACTTTTACTTGATTAGCTTCATGGAAAAACCTCTCAGGGGTCTACCCTCTAATCCTTCATTTGCCTTATTAGCATGAGGCACAATGGGTTTTTAGGATGTCGCTTATAGCTTATGAACCTATGGGAAAAAATAAGGCTAAAAGACTCGAATGAATAAAAAATACCTAGCTTTAGAGTCTTGTACCACTTTATGGCGGTCTCGCCTAAGGCTACTTGGAATGCTTGACACTTTGTCGAGTCTGATACTCCACGTAGATCCATGTGAGCTTGATAAGTGTCCAAATGTTCCACCGTGTTGGTGTTGCCTTGGTATATTTCGATTTGAGATGAAAGTTTAAAATTTGTTGGGCCATGTTCCTGTAATACCCGAGCAGTGAATAACGAAGCATTTCTCTTTACGATCTCTTAGAAGTTAGGATCTTTCTTGCCAATCTTCCCAAACTTCTCATTAATGGCGTTGACCTGATCCCAAAGATCTTTTTTAGCTTACCGGTCTTAATTGCCTAGCTGATTTTTTTAGTCAAGACACCGATGAAGCTTTTATAGAAAATGGGTAAGAATCTCCCGATACTTCAAAACCCTTACCCAATGCATGAATATAGTATGTCTTATTTTCTCAAGATGGATGTACCGTTTCTTTTATCTCTTGTCTTCACTAACGATGCACATGGTTCAAGCCATTAATCTACATGAGGCCCTCTTTCTGATGGTGGGACTTCAGGATTGATGTAACAAAAGCTCATAGACAAATATGATATTCGAAAGAATACAGCGGGAGAGTACATAAACTACCTCCCTTTAAACAAGTCGAGCACAACTCCTCATTAATGGTTGCTCAAATAGTCAAATCGATCAGACATCAAATCAAGTCATACGACAGTTAATGCCCAACACTCTTGAAAGGTGAAAAACTACAACTATAGGCCACAGCCAGTGCATTGACATAGCACGACCCTTGAAGAAACGACATGCACCGAATCCCCATGTAACATCCAAATATTCCCATGGTGTGAAAATCATGACTTCCCTAAGAATAGGGGGCATCTAATAAGTGGAAATTCGGATAGATGCTATAAGGGCGCCACATACCCTCGAACACACCATCGACCCAAGAACTCCAAAATCTTCAGGTTAGTCGGGCTCCATCTCTATACCTAACCCAAGTTAGTCCTCCTAGGGTACGAGGGCCATCACGCTCCTACTCTAAAGGTGGTTGGAGTCACATTTCCCATAAAGAAAAATATCGTTGCCCAAAATGGTCCCGCAATATCCGCCTGTCATCCCAGCTATCTCTATGGAAATGGGACATAGATCTACACCATTACTATAATGGTATCCAAAGAATCTAGGAAGACTTGCTAAACGAGTCTCCTTACTTCCTATATAAAGGTCAAAACCCTAAAGGTCTGAGGTATGTACAATCGTACGATAAATGTTAGGTTACTTACACCGCTTTATGCACTTAATACATTAATACATCTTTTCTTAGTACCCTCAAGTGATTCTCACACTAGAGGTGCAACGCCAGCAGGCTCACCGTAGTGCATTATTTTGCAGAAACAAGACCGAAGGACAGTAAGAAACCCCAACAATCCATCGATCCCCGATCTCAGAGCTGACATATCTAGTGATCCACTTCTAAGCATTATTAAGGAGCACCTTATGCAAGAGTAGCTTCAAGGCTTATGTGCCTTCAGCGCTGGCGAATCTTGCCTTTTCCATGAATGGGAGAAAGATCACATAAAGCTTTGATTAGTTAAGGAGGAGTTGTGCCTGATCCATTGCGATCTCTAGGGGGCTTAGAATGACCCTGTGCAACCAAGGGCAAGGTCTCAGGAAGTGGGGGTAGCCCACTCTGCCGAGATTCCTCACGCCCTTATTTAACTTGGTCCCTTGAGGGAAGCGTCAGTTCGTAGTCATGTTTTGGTTGGGGGTAAACTAAATAGAAATAGATAACATCTCTTGTCTTTTTTAAGGAGGCTTTGCCCTCTCCCGAATTAATTATTCGGATAGAAATGGTAGTCTTTGGGAAGGGTGCCTGATTTTTAGAGCATTTTGCTGTTGGTGTGGGTCGTAGGACGCAGGTCTATTCTTTTTTAGGACTGACGTGTCACCTAAGGCAGTCGTACAACTTCCCAAGAATATACTGAACGTGGCCCACACAATTTTTTTTATAATGCCAGTCGCGATGATCTGCTTGCATGCATCGTTGTTTTCATATCAACCAATGGGAAACCTAGAAAGAGATCTCATTCGGTGTATATCCATATCCTTTTATAAATAGTAAAGGCATGCCAGGTTCGTTCCACCCATTTTCTCATTGTCTTTAGATTCTTATCTTTTCTATTTCTGAGAATGTCTGGAGTTGGGTTGCATGTGGTTGAGGAGCACCGCTGCCTTTGTACCCTTTAAAGGGTCAGGGTAGAAGAGGCTTAAAATTCCATCTGCCCTATTGCTACCACGGCCGAAGATGTTGCCTATATGAGTACCATCCGGTTGGCATTTACCGTCATAAACCACTAGTTCCTCCACATTTCCATCCAGAATCTAGAGCTGGAATGAGAGTTGGCTGTTGTCAGCATAGAGTGCTCTGAGAATGAAGTTTGCTTCCGATTGAGGTTGCACTATTTGGACGACTGAATAGAGAAGATGGACTAGGGGCTTCGCTTTTTGGTTTTTCATGATGAGGCAAGGGATGGAAAATCAAAGAGGACGATGGAGAAGATATCAGACTTGCACGTTGACAACTTGGTGGGTCGGATTCCCAAACTTGAAGACACAATGAATCGGGCTCGTCTTAACATGGGTTGGCCTTCCTCCCCCTCTGGTGATAGTGTAGGACCTTCCCGGAGGGCTTACTCATCCTTCACTAAGGGAAGTTGTTGAACCTAATATTTTGATAAAAAATTAAATGTTGATATTTTATGAAACTAATTCTTTTATTGAGTGATTTTAGATTAATAGTTCCATAGGTTGAAATGAGAAAAAAATTGGGTTAAAAATATTAATCATTGAAGAATTCAGGAGTGACTATTAAAGAATCAAATGAATTCAAGATGGGAGCAAGACGAAGATAACGAAGATTTTCATAGCATTAAATACATTTAGGTGAAAACAACTTATTACTTTTATACTCTTAATGAAACAGGAATCAAAATCACGCACGACACTTTAAAATGAATAATCTTATATATGTTATGGTAAGAAGTGATATAATTTTATGGTCTTAACAAGGTTTTATAAAAAATTAAATAATAAAATTATTTTTGGTAAAGTGTTTAAGTGAAAAAATGGTTTTAACACATAAAATAATGTATTTTCTGGTTAATTCGGTCAACCAAGGAAATGCGTCGATCGACTAATGAAAATAATAGCTTAAGAGAGTTAGATGGGTGAACCTACTTGCCAATTCAGTCAACTGACGATTTGGATAGGTCGACTAACAAATCTAATAGCCGAAATGAAAAAAATAAGAGAAAACACACTAGGCGAATCGACCAACCGATGGGGAGGTTGGTTAATCAATTGCAGGCAGTACAACGGTTAGAAAGTTGACCGTTGCAAGAGCGGTCGATTAACGTAGGAGTCCGTCAACCGATCAGGTCAGACAGTCAACAATTAACTCTTTTTATTTTTTTTAGCCAAATCACTTTGTTTTTAATGATTTTCAAAGAAGTTTTTGAAGGGTTTGGGTATTTTACTTTTATATATCATATATTACTAATATCCTATTCATTTATTCCATATATTAAATTATTCTTTTGATTGAATTTGTAAAACTACTTTTTATCTTTAAGAGTTTTGAATTTAAAAAGTTTTGGGGACCAAATTGATATTTTGTAAAAGTATTTTTAAATGAAACATACCTATTTTGATAGTACATGATATATGGGGTATTAAAGAGTCACTTTGGTCTTGTAATTTGAAAAGTAGTCGTTCGAGGTCTCGCTAGAAGTGTATATAGAGAGACCAGCGTTTTGCAAATTAGATAATCAAGAACATTCAACTTTTACTATTATAAGAGAGTATATTACGCTGAGAAATTTATAAGAGAGTATTATCTAAAGAGTTCTTGATCGAAACGTGAAAATGTTTTGGTCACCAGTCTTTGTTCTTCAATGAGTTATCAAAATCATTTTCAAGAAAACTCGGTGAGATATTTCCAAGTTAATTAAAGTGTTTTCTTAGATTATTTGTTTAATTACTTGGATTAAGTATTTTTAGAAAAATCGTTTTCAAATCTAATATTATGAAATATTTTAAAATGATTTTTACTTATGAAATCTAATTATCTACTATTTGTGCTTTAAATTGATTAAATCAGATTTGTACCTCACATAGATTCTATCACCTAATTTTTAGAATATTAGTTGGGCATAATTATTTTGAGGTGGTAGAAGGTCATGTAGGAAGAAACTTATGAATATTTTGTATTTACGAGTTTAAATGGATTAGACATATTTGAGACGGTGTTTAATCTGGGTAATTAGGGTTTAATCTTTAGCCTGAGAAAACATTAGGGTTTGATCTTTAGCCTACGAAAAAGATTAGGTTAATCTTTAGCCTTTTAAAATATTAGGTTTTGATTTTCTGTAATAGAATTAGAGTGAGATAAGGTTCTTCCTAAGTTTGTAAAAAGAATAAGTGTAATAGTGTGAGAAGAAAATGTTCATTCTGAGCCTGCGAAAAGAATCAGGATTGTAAGATTTTGGTTCCTATCTGGGGAAGAAATGAAAGGGTTAGTGGATTGTGAAATCCTTGTGGAGCTTGAGGGATTGGACGTAGGTAAGAGTAGCTTGCCAAAACAGGATAAATAATTATGTGCTGCATTGTTATATTTCTATTGTTAGGGTTTTAAAGCCTTGACAATTATTTCTGGATTGGATTATAAACCCCGAGACATGTCGTAATTGCCATTTCTACTCGGAAATAGTTGTAATGCCTCTCGTTTATTAAGGAAAAAGTTGTTATCACTACCTAAATAACGGCTCATTACTTCATATCTGATCGCACCACATTTATGAGATTTAATACCGCTAAATTAAGTTTTGTAAATCTCTTAAGTAAATTAAAAAATAGTAATTGATTTATTTTCTTTGTTTTTGTAGATTTTTCGAAATGGAATAAAAATACGTTAATTCGGAACAAAATGAACAAGAAACAGACGAGAACAAGAGAAGTCTGGACAGATCACGTCCAACCAGAGCTAGGGGAGTGTGCCCACTGGTCGAAAAAAACTTGTTGTAGAAAAAACTTGTTTTTTCTTTGTTTTTTCAATTTTATTACTCGCAAGTGCACGAATCAATAGTAGTAAAGATTATTGGAAGTGAGGTCGATCCCACGAGGATTGCTTATAGGAAAAACTTAATCCGCCCTAGTTAACTTAATTATAGTCTAGTTTAAGATAATTTTGTTTTTTGATTTGTGATTTCAGAAAGAGAAAATTAAAGAAACAGTGAAATAATTAATTTAGCTTGATCAAAGGTGGAAAAATACTAAGATTTCAGAATCCACCGATGTATAATTAATTAGTTCTATTATTGTGTTGACCCCAAAGTTTTAGTGATAGTTTTAGAAATGAATTTTACTATCTCATTAAGATTTTAGAAATTATACAAGCTTGTTTTTTCTTCGCTTTGAAAATATAATTTCTTAAGCATTATATGTATACAAATTAATGGAAAACATATAATCAAAAGATATAATTTATTTTACAATACAAACTCAAGTATTAAATAATTTATAACAATTAATAATATATGATATTAAAGATGAAATTATTTATTTAATTGAAGCAAAAACCATAAACTTTTAAATGCCAATTGTTCGGAATCAACACAACATAAAACTTAATTAATTACACATGGTTTCATCCTCAATCTTAGTACTAAGAAATTTAGAAATACATAATAGAAGAGAATAAAACCTTATTGACAATTAACATCTTCCACTAAAATGTGAATAACCAATAGCCCTCTTCTATTGTGAACAACCAATAGCACTCTTTTGCAGCCCCTTAACCAATAGCACCCTTTAGTTATTTATAGTGAACTGGTTTAAACAATCGGTTGTACAAAGTCAGGGCAAAGAAAACAAGTAGAAACTTGGGCACATGGGGGGTGGGTGCACCGAAATTCGGTGCACCTGTGCACATTGGGCAGAGAACAACGCTCTCTGCCCCTGACAGCATATGCGGCCAGCTATAAAGCTGACCGCCTATGCGGCCAACATTTCTGGTCGCACAGCGACCAGTGGGCATACCCCCTAGCTCCGGTTGGACGTGATTTGTCCAGGTTTCTCTCGTTCTCGTCTGTTTCTTATCCATTTTGTTTCGAATTAACGCGTTTTAATTCCATTTCGAACAATCTGCGAAAACAAAGAAAATAAATCAATTACTATTTTTTAATTTACTTAAGAGATTAACAAAACTTAATTTAACGGTATTAAATTGCATAAATACGGTGCGATCATACCCCCAATCCTAAATTTTGCTAGTCCTCGAGCAAAACTAAATATGCAATTTAAATGAAAAGCTACTTTCGTAGGGAACACGATTGCATTTAGCGTATGCAATAAGCCTTTAAACCCCTAGGTTGCCCCTAGTGGATGAGTATAGTCTTGTGAGGGTTTGCAGTGATGCTACCTACAAACAACCAACATTTTTTTTTTCAAAAAGTTTATCAATCCTGTCTAATGCTAATATATTAAGTTGAAATCCTACAAGAGTTACTGAAATAATTATTGATTGCATAACACATGATTGTTAACAATATCTACTTTTTGTACCCACAACATATGCCCAACTCTTTTTTATAATGAATTTAATACAAGTAACTAGTCAACAAATTTTAAACAATCAAATAACGTTTTTCCTGAAATAAAAATGTATTTTTTTTTTTTTTTACATATAAACAATTTTCCTTAAATAAATGGCGTGTGCAATACTAACCCCACTGGACTTTCTAAGATATCCATGTAGCGAGCGTTGGGCCAATGATCCCAAACCAGTTGGCTCATAGCATAGGTGTTAAAACACCCTTCAGACTTAAAAACTCGAACAACTTAGGCTTCGAAATTAACGAGCCATTTATTGTCTTAACAATTTGCTCCCCCCTTTTGACGCGAACAGTCAAAGCTTACTGAGATAAGAGTCCCGGTTACTTAGCAGAAGTTCATCATTTGAGACAATTTTTATTTTTTTTTACTCCAAGGATAGGTTATTGTCAAGCCAAAATTTAGAAAATTAGCTAATGTACTGATTTTTTTTTTTTTTTTTTCAGTGCTATGCTTCAACAATTATTAGCAAACTCAAGTTTTTATTCAACATATTTGCTATCAGAAGATGGTTTGATAAAATTAAGTGCCAAACAATTAGGGGACACGAGCATGTACAAACATTTAACCCCCTAAACCTAAATCTCGCATTGTCCTCAATGAGAAAATTACGAAATTAATTGGTAAGGAAAGATACTACCTGAAGGAATTGATTTGTATGGTCTGAAAGCTTGTTCTTGTCTGCCACAATAGTGGGTTGCCTCCTACTTAGCGCTAAGTTTAACGTCTTCAGCTAGAGATTTCTATCAAGAGAATGACTAATCTTGATAAACGGGATCTTCAAGGACTGTTTCTTTCACTTCAGGAGTTTTTAATTCCAAAAATGGTTTTAACTTTTGGCTATTCACTTTGAAAACACCACCATCTTTTGAATTTTCAATTTCAACAGCTCCGTGGGAAAAAAACAGTGCGAATGACATACGGGTGATACCATCGAGAACGCAACTTCCCTGGGAATAGATGCAGACGAGAATTATATAAAATGACCTTTTGACCTGGAGAGAAAGATTTCCTCAAAATATTTTTGTTATGAAATTTTTTCATTTGATCCTTATATCTTTTTCCGCAATTGTATGCGTTATTCCTAATTTCCTCTAACTTATTTAATTGGAGTTTTCTCTGAATACCTACTTTGTTTAGAGGAAAATTAAGGTGTTTGATAGCCCAATATGCTATGTGCTCTAACGCAACAGGTAAGTGACATGCTTTATCGTAAACAAGTCGATAAGGAGACATTCCAATAGGGGTTTTAAAAGCAGTTCGGTAAGCCCACAATGCATCAAATAGTTTTAAAGACCAATATTTTCTTGTTGGGTTAACCATATTTTCAAGAATGTTCTTAATTTCCCTATTTGAAATTTCCACTTGACCACTTGTTTGAGGGTGATAAGGAGTAGACACTTTATGAGTAATGCCATATTTCTTCACCAAATTTTCAAAATGTCTGTTACAAAAATGTTTTCCTCCATCACTGATGATAGCACGTGGTGTACCAAATCTGGAAAAAATATTTTCTTTTAAAAATTTCACCACAACCTTATGATCATTCACCTTACAAGCAACGACTTCTACCCATTTCGACACATAATCAACAAGAACAAGAATGTACAAATTACCAAAAGAGTTAGGAAATAGACCCATGAAATCAATACCCCAAATATCAAATAACTCAACAATAAGAATTGGGTTCAAGGGCATCATATTCCTACGAGAAATACTTTCTAATATTTGACATCGATCACAAGAGCGACAGTACACATGAGTATCTTTGAAAAAAGTGGGCCAATAAAATCCACAATGCAGGATTTTTGCAGCAGTTTTCTTTGAGGAAAAATAACCCCCACATGCATGATCATGGCAAAACAAAATAATACTTTGCTGTTCGATCGTAGGAATACATTTCCTAATGATTTGATTAGGGCAATATTTAAACAGATAAGGATCATCCCAAAAAAAATTCTTTATCTCAATTAAAAATTTAGTTTTATCTTGGCGACTCCAATGATTAGGCATATCACCAGTGACAAGATAATTAACTATATCAGCAAACCAATGTAATTGGGATACGGACATGAGTTATTCATCAGGAAAAGTTTCTTTAATGGGCAAATTTTCACTATCAGACTCCACTATCAACCTAGACAAGTGGTCAGCAACAACATTTTCAGATCATTTCTTATCACGAATTTCTAAATCAAATTCTTGTAACAACAAAATCTACCTAATAAAACGAGCTTTAGAATCCTTTTTAGAAAGAAGGTATTTTAATGCAGCATGATCAGAATAAACAATGATTTTAGAACCAATTAAGTAGGATCAAAACTTGTCTAGAGCAAACACAACAGCAAGCAATTCTTTTTCAGTGGTGGAGTAATTCAGTTGTGTATCAATGAGAGTTTTACTGGCATAATAGATTATATGTGATAACCTATTAACATGTTGACTCAGAACTGCACCTATAGCATAATCAGATGCATCACACATGATTTCAAAATGGAGATTCTAGTTAGGAGGTTGAATGATCGGAGCAGAGGTTAGCAAGTGTTTTAGTTTCTCAAATGCTTTAAAACATGAATCATCAAAGGCAAATGGGGTTTCTTTTGCAACCAAACCACAAAAAGTTTGAGAAACCTTACTAAAATCTTTGATGAACCTGTGATAAAAGCTAGCATGACCTAAGAATGACCGAATTTCTTTTACTATTCGTGCAGGAGGAAGATTAAAAATTAAGTCAACTTTTGCCTTATCAACCTCAATTCCTTTTTTTGAAATAACATGACCTAGAACAATCCCTTTCTTAACCATGAAATGACATTTTTCCCAATTTAACACAAGATTTTTCTCTTTGCATCTAACCAACACTAATTTCAAATGGTGCAAACACTCATCAAAACTTGACCCAAACACAGAAAAATCATCAATAAAAATTTTGAGAAAACGCTTTACCATATCAGAGAAAATACTAATCATGCAACGTTGAAAAGTACTTGGAGCATTACATAAGCCAAATGGCATACGTCGGAGGGCGAAGGTTCCAAATTGATAGGTGAAAGTGGTTTTTTCTTGATCTTCAGGGGCAAGGGAAATTTGGTTATAACCGGAGTAACCATAAAAAAAACAGTAATAGGAATGACCTGCTAATCTCTCAAGCATTTGATCCATGAAGGGAAGTGGAAAGTGATATTTTCTAGTAACAATATTCAGTTTTCTGTAGTCAATGCAAACACGCCACCCAGTTTACACTCGGGTAGGAATTAATTCATTTTCATCATTTTTTACCACTGTTATCCCAGATTTCTTGGGAACCACCTGAATAGGGCTGACCCACTCACTATCAGAAATAGGGTAAATGATACCCACATCTAAAAGTTTAATCACTTCAGTTCTAACAACTTCTTTCAGGTTTGGATTTAAACGTCTTTGGAACTCACGACTGGTTTTGGAATTATCTTCTAAATGAATTCTATGAATGCACACTGATGAACTAATACCCTTAATGTCTCTAATTGTCCATCCTATGGCTTCCTTATGATCTTTAAGGATATTGATTAATTTATCTTCCTGTTCGTTATCAAGATCAGATGCAATGATAACGGGCAAGGTTTCTGATGGTCCTAAGAATGCATATTTCAGGGTATCAGGCAAGGGCTTAAGGTCCAAAGGTGGTGACTCAGATTTTGAATGGATGGACTCAATGGGTGTAACATGGTCAATTTTGGCATTCCATTTATCAATATCCATTAATGGTGTAGATTCTAACAAAGAATTTACATCACTAATAGAATTTTCAACATCTACATTCATGCCAAATTGTGTTGAATATTTTTCAAAATGGTCGTTTTCATTCATTTGCAGGAGAAAATCATTAGTAACTAACTCAATCATATTTATTTCACACTCATCATCCAGTTCCACACATTTATTAGCAACATTAAATATATTCAGTTCAACAGTTATATTTTCAAATGATAACTTCAAGATACTATTACGACAATTGATAATTGCATTAGAAGTTGCTAAAAATGGTCTACCCAGGATAATAGGGATTTGAGCATGCAAGTCTTCAACTGGTTGGGTATCAAGAACAACGAAATCTATAGGAAAATCAAATTTGTCAACCTTGATTAAAACATCTTCTATAATACCTCTTGGAATTTTCACAGACCTATCAGCTGATTGTAGTGTCATAGATGTGGGTTTCAACTCACCTAGACCGAGTTGCTCATAAACCGAATATGGCATCAAATTCACACTCGCACCCAAGTCAAGTAACGCTCGACTAATCTTTTGATCACCAATTACACAAGATATGGTTGGACAACCAGGATCTTTGTATTTGGCAAGAGTTTTGTGCTGGATTATGGAGCTTACTTGTTCAGTCAAGAATACCTTTTTTGGAACATTGGTTTTCCTTTTCACAGTACAAAGATCTTTCAAGAATTTCGAATTGGCATGTACTTGCTTTATAGCATCAAGGAAGGGAATGTTAATGTGAACTTGCTTAAACTCCTCTAAAATGTCACTATATTGTGTACCTTTCTTTTTTGGAAGAAGTCTTTGTGGAAATGGTGCTTTTGGAAGGTAAGGCAATGATTGATTTTCAATCGAGTCATTGGGTTCAGAATTTTCAGGTCGGCTCTTAGGACTCACTTTCTCAAGCTCAGGCAGGTGATCAGGTTTGATGATAATTTTTCCCGACCTAAGAGTAGTAATGGATTTAACATCCTCAATACGGTTTGATGATCCTACCTCAAGTTGACCTTTTGGATTTGGGACGGGTTGACTTGGAAACCTTCATTTTTCTCTCTCTCCTACAACAGTTGCTAGTTGACCCAATTGCATTTTAATTTTAGAGATGGATTGTTGGGTTGACTGCATGGACTGATGTAATGTTTCCTCTAAGGATGGATTTCTTGAAGGGTATGACGAAGTGGGATGGTAGAAGTTTTGGTTATGGGTGTTAACTTGAGGCCCTGGTTGGTTCATTGCTGGTTGATTCTGCCTCCATGAAAATTTTGGATGGTTTCTCCAATTTGGATAATATGTGGGAGCAAATGGGCTATCATATGATTTCCCATATGAATGGATTGGATTGGCCTATTCATAATAGGCTTCTTAGAAAGTTAACAATGACGAACATAACTGAGCGGTTTGGGACGGATTTTGACATAAGGCACATACTTCAGTTTTAGAATTCATGCTCCGACTCAAGACTAATGCATCAACTTTCCTAGTCAAATTGGCTAGACAAGTTTTTACATCAATATCATATCTCACCTCATAAATTCCTCATCTCTTTGGTGCATTGGGTTTGACTCTAGAATCTAGACAGTTCCACTGTTGAGAATTGACAGACAGTATTTCAAGAGATTCCCAAGCTTCTTACCCCCGTAACTGCAAAAATTTTCCACCATGCATAGATTGTATCATTTGACGATTTGATGGGTTTAAACCGTCATAAAAATACTTCACAATCCTCCAAATTTCAAAACCATGGTGGGGATACTTTAAAGTTAAATCATTTAATCTTTCCCAACATTCATAAAATTCTTCACCCTCTTTTTGGTAAAATTAAAAGATTTCTCTTCTAAGGTGGTCAGTTTTTTACATTGGAAAAAATTTAGACAGGATTTTGTTAACAAGTTGGTCCCAATTGGTAATTGTTCTTGGAGGAAGAGTATTCAACCAGGCTTTTGCTTTATCTTTGAGAAAGAATAGAAAAAGTCTAAGTCGAATAGATTCATCAGAAAATTTTTGGAATCGAAATGTAGAGCATATCTCAAGAAATTCCTTAACATGCATGTATGGATCTTCTCTCTCTAACCCATAAAAAGATGGCAAAAGTTGGATTATGGATGGTTTGAGCTCAAAGTGGGACGCAGTTGTTTGTGGTAAGACTATACAAGATGGAGAGTTGGCTGAGATAGGAGAAAAGTATTTGAGAAGAGTTTTCTCTGGTGCTAGCGGATTCATATGTATTTCTGGATTCTCAACTCGCTCTTCCATTTCTATTGAGATTTCACCTACAACTCTACTTAAAGATAATCTTCTCCTAACCAAACATTTTTTTAAATCTCGTTCCCAAGCAAGCGTACACAATTTCTATTTATTTTTTTTTATTTTTTTTTAAATTAAAGCAAATAATAACAGTTGTAATTGCAAACAGTAGAGGAAGCGCAACCTTCCTATCCCGACAAAAGAAAAAAATAAAATAAAGCGGAGGAGGCTTAGCATTTTATCCAACAGAAAAAAAAATAAAGCGGAGGAGGGTTAGCCTTCCTGTCCAACAGAAAAATAAAATAAACCAGAGAAGGCTTAGCCTTCCTATCCAACAGGAAAAAAAAAAATAAAGCGAAGGAGGCTTAGCCTTCCTGTCCAACAGAAAAATAAAATAAAGAGGAGGAGACTTAGCCTTTCTATCCAACAGAAAAATAAAATAAAACGGAGGAGACTTAGCCTTCCTATCCAACAGAAAATAAAAAATAAAAAATATAACTAGTAGAATAATTAAACTAACTTGGATTTTAAACCTTTTCCGTCGCAAATCCCTGGCAATGTCGCTAAAAACTTATTGTAGAAAAAACTTGTTTTTTCGTTGTTTTTTCAATTTTATTATTTGCAAGTGCACGAATCAATAGTAGTAAAGATTATTGGAAGCGAGGTCGATCCCATGAGGATTGCTTATAGAAAAAACTTAATCCGCCCTAGTTAACTTAATTATAGTCTAGTTCAAGATAATTTTGTTTTTTGATTTGTGATTTAAGAAAGAGAAAATTAAATAAACAGTGAAATAATTAGTTTAGATTGATCGAAGGTGGAAAAATACTAAGATTTTAGAATCCACCGATGTATAATTAATTAGTTCTATTATTGTGTTGACCCCAAAGTTTTAGTGATAGTTTTAGAAATGAATTTTACTATCTCATTAAGATTTTTGAAATTATACAAGTTGGTTTTTTCTTTGCTTTGAAAATATATTTTCTTAAGCATTATATGTATACAAATTAATGGAAAACATATAATCAAAATATATTATTTATTTTACAATACGAACCCAAGTATTAAATAATTTATAATAATCAATAATACAAGATATTAAAGATGAAATTATTTATTTAATTGAAGCAAAAACCATAAACATTTAAATGCCAATTGTTCGAAATCAACACAACATAAAACTTAATTAATTACACATGGTTTCATCCTCAATCTTAGTATTAAGAAATTTAGAAATACATAATAGAAGAGAATAAAACCTTATTGACAATTAACAATATCCCGATAATCCTGCCACATTAATGATAATGGGCCAAGATTCAGGAAAAACTTTTCAAAACAAGTCTTATCTTACCTATAAATACTAGATGGGGTCTAGCCAGGTACGTGCACTCTTTCCTAGTAAATACTTTGCCAAAATTTCCTTAGAACGATTGACTGATTCTCACACTGGAAGTGCAGCATCGACAAGCACATCTGTGGTGCATTGTATTGTAGGAACCTAAGCTGGGAGAGTAATATAAGGTGGGAGAAAATCTATATTCCTAATCTCAAAGTGTATCTGATGAACCATTTTTCAACTTCATCAAATTAGCGCCATCTATGGGAAATGACTGTCTTTCTTATTACTTTTATTAAACATTTATGGTTATTTTGAGGTCAAGAATAATGAAAAATGATAAAGAAGATGAAAGGCAGCCACTTGGACATGGCTGATATGAAGCTGGTCCATTAGGGGAGTCACCATTACTCTTCCTGGAACTGATGAGAGAGATATGTGATCTCTCCCAAAACGTTCAATATCTAGATGGTTGGGTCACCCAGAGCCAGTTGTCTCCCATCTTGAATTCATTTGATTCTTCAATCGTCACTCCTGAATTCTTCAATGATTAATCTTTTTAACCCATTCGTTTTCTCATTTCAACCTATGGAACTATTAATCTAAAATCACTAAATAAAAGAATTAGTTTCGTAAAATATCAATGTTTAATTTTTCATCAAAATATTAGGTTCAACAACTTCTCTTAGTGGAGGATGAGTGGGCCCTCCAGGAAAGTCCTACACTATCGCCAGAAAGGGAGGAATGCCAAACCATGTTAAGACGAGCCCGATTCATCATGTCTTCAGGTTTGGCAATCCGTCCCACCAAGTTGTCAACGTACAAGTCTGATATCTTCTCCATCATCCTCTTTGATTTTCCATCCCTTACCTCATCGTGAAGAACCAACAAGCGAAGCCCCTGGTCCACCCTGTCTATTCAGTCGTCCAAATAGCGCAACCTCAATCAGAAACAAATTTCATTCTTAGAGCACTCTATGCTGACAACAACCAACTCTCATTTTAGCTCTAGATTCTGGATGGAAATGTGGAGGAACTAGTGGTTTATGACCGTGAATGCCAACCGGATGGTACTCATATAGGCAACATCTTCGGTCGTGGTAGAAATAGGGCGGATGGAATTTTAAGCCTCTTCTATCCTGACCCTTTAAGGGGTAAAAAGGCGGTGGTGCTCCTCAACCGCGTGCAACCCAACTCCAGACATTCTCAGAAATAGAAAAGATCAGCATCCAAAGACAATGAGAAAATGGGTGGAACGAACCTCGCACACCTTTACTATTTATAGGAGGATATAAATATGCACCAAATGAGATCTCTTTCCAAGTTTCCCATCGGTTGATATGAAAACAACGATGTATGCAAACAGATCGTCACAACTGGCATAATAAAAAAATTGTATGGGCCATGTTGAGTATATTCTTGTGAAATTGTGCGACTGCCTTAGGTGACACGTCGGTCCTAAAAAAGAATAGACCTGCGTCCTACAACCCACACTAATAGCAAAATGCTCTAAACAATCGGGCACCCTTCCCAAAGACTATCCTTTCTATCCGAATAATTAATTAGCGAGAGGGCGAAACCTCCTTAAAAAAGACAAGAGATGTTATTTATTTTCATTTGGTTTACCCAGGACCAAAACATGACTATGAACTGACACTTCCCTCAAGGGACCAAGTTAAATAAGGGCGTGATGAACCTCGGCAGAGTGGGCTACCCCCACTTTCTGAGACCTTGCCCTTAGTTGCACAGGGTCGCCCTGAGCCCCCTATAAATCGCAATGGATCTGGCACAACTCCTTCTTAACTGATCAAAGCTCTATGCGATCTTTCTTCCATTTATTGAAAAGGCAAAACCCACCAACGCTGAAGGCACATAAGCCTTAAAGCTACTCTTGCATAAGGTGCTCCTTAATAATTCTTGGAAGTAGATCAGTGGATATGTCAGCTCTGAGATCGGGGATCGATAGATTGTTGGGGTTTCTTATTGCTCCTCGGTCTTGTTTCTGCAAAATAATGCACTACGGTAAGCCTGTTGGCGTTGCACCTCCAGTGTAAGAATCACTTGAGGGTACTGAGAAAATATGTATTAATGCATTAAGTGCATAAAGCGGTATAAGTTACCTAACATTCATCGTACGATTGCACATACCTCAGACCTTTAGGATTTTGACCTTTATATAGGAAGTAAGCAGACTCGTTTACCAAGTCTTCCCAGATTCTCTGGATACCATTATGGTAATGGTGTAGATCTTAATCCCATTTCCATAGAGATGGCTGGGATGACAGGCGGAGATTGCGGGACCATTTTAGGCAACAATATTTTTCTTTATGGGAGATGCGACTCTAATAGCCTTTAGAGTAGGAGCGTGATGGCCCTCGTACCCTAAGAGGAGTAACTTGGGTCGGGTATGGAGATGGAGCTCGACCGACCTGAAGATTTTGGACTTGTTGTGTCGATGGTGTGTTTGAGGACATATTGCGCCCTTATAGCATCTATTCAAATTTTCCCTTATTAGATGCCCCTTATTCTTAGGGATGTCATGATTTTCACACCATGGGAATATTTGGGTGTTACGTGGGGATTCAGTGCATGTCGTTTCTTCAAGGATCGTGATGTGTTAATGCACTGGCTGCGGATAGTTTTTCGTCTTTTAGGAGTATTGGGCATTAACTGTCGCATGACTTGATTTGATGTCTGATCAATTTGACTATTCGATCAACCATTGATGAGGAGTTGTGCTCAACTCGTTTAAATGGAGGTAGTTTATGTATTCTCCCATTGTATTCTTTCGAATATCATATTTGTCTATGAGCTTTTGTTAAATCTAACTGGTGTGTTTCTGATTGTTCTTGATTTCTTAATAATTTCATCCCCTAAATATATATTTTTCTAAGTTCTTGATGGTTTATATACTTCTAATAAGTTCATTTTTTTTATATTTATACAAATTTGAAGTGTTCTACCAAAATCATATATAAAAATAGCGGTTTACAGCCTCTAGAACGAAAACTATTGTTCACTCTTTTTGCTATAAATAATTATACAATTGTAATTTTGAGATTAAAGAAATTTAATATAAAAGTAGACTTGTTAAGCTTTCCAACGACTATTTATATAGTAACATTAGAGTCCAGATGAGAGAGATGTGGCAATTTGAAATTAGCCTAGAGCATTACCCAGGGTCGTGCGCAAAGCACATGCGCTTTGGCTAACACATTATATTTAGCTTGTTCTGGGCGTTACTTTAGAGAAAGAAAATGGCCATAATGGGAATTATGGTAATTAAATGCCATTGGTGTGCAAGAAAATATGGGGTATTTTTTGGCATAATAGTAGGGGGTCTTCAAGAGTTTTTTTTTTTTTAGTTTTTTTTCTTTAGTAGGGATTGTTCACCGTTTTTCATTTTCTTCTTTTCTTCTCATTTTTTTTCTTCTGTCTTTTTTTCTTTTTATTTTTGCTGGGTGGTCTACCGAATTCTGCTGGAACTTTCTTGTCTTCATGGGTTATATTGAATATCGTTGGGGAAGATCCATGGGCATAAACGGCTAAGGTTTCAATCGGGTTATGATTGTGGTAAGTATTTTTGGTTTTATGTAATATTGGATTTTTTTATTTAATTTTGGATTATGTGTAAACTATTGTGTGGCATGAATACTATTCTTGATTTGATTTTATTGTGGTTGGATTTATTGTCAACATGATTTTGTAGAGATTTTGGTTTAGATCCGATTACTACTAGAACATCAAATCTAGTATCTGTTGTCTAGATATCAAGGTCACACAATTGTATTCTTGGAGATTGATTATTGGTTTCGGTTGGTTTATGCCTACATTTTAATTCACCCTATATTAGAGTAACATAGGAATTAAATACCAAAAGTAAATCACGCGGGTAAATAATCAATATAATCTTTCTGAGTAGTTTCGGCTTGTAGTTAGGAATGCTCGTTCCGATTTAAAGAGAAAATACAAAAACAACATAAATCCCAAAATACGTAACCCATAATGCTTAACCCAGTTATCTATTTTTATTTATTTTAGATTTAGTATTTATTTTCTCGCATTAAAAACCCAAAATACAAAATAAAACTTCATTTTCGTCACAAGAAGAAAAATAATTAAAAACCGATAAATACAAGACTGATCCTTGTGGTTTGACACTCTACTTGAACACCATACTACATCAGTATTGCGGTACCAGTTAAGGGTATTATTTTTGTGCAACCAAATTTTGGCTCTGTTGCCAAGGATCGGCTTCGCTAATTGTTGAATTTTGTTATTTTTTTCTTTCTTTGTCTATATATATCCATCATTTTTCTTTCTTGAGTTTTATTTTTGTAGGTTTAACCGAAATTTGACCAGTAAGTCCAGATCGTCAAGCGAGGATTAAGGTTATTCCATCCATTTTTTAGGGCAAAATACCTTCTAAAATCTCTAACTATTTACACACTTCTATCTAGTCCTCTTAAGTTTATTAATTTAAATTTAAACCCTTTAAGTATGAAGGTGATTTTAAAAGGTAGTTCTGTTAAAGTTTCCATCCAAACTAACAGAGTTAGGGGGCAAAATTGTCTTTTTCTATTTTTTAAATTTTTTATTCAATTTTCTCTTTTTCTTTCCTTTTTTACTTTTTCTTTTTTCTTTCTCCTCTTTCATCTTCACCGAAGCTCGCTCTCTCTATATCTCCTATTCTTACCAAACCTTTATCTCTCTCTCTCTCTCCACCATCTTCTTTCGCCGCCGCCACCATCCTCGCCTTAACCACCGACTTTACCGCCACCACACCATCTGTTATACAGAGTGGTTCACCCTCTGTAATACAGGGTGTAGCTACGGCGAAAAAAGGTGGTGGAGAGAGAGAGAAAGAGAGCTTCAGTGAAGATGAAGGAGGATGAAGAGAAAAAATAAAAAAGAAATGAAAAAAATTAATAAAAAATAAAAAATTGAAGATTACAATTTTGCCCCCAAATTCTGTTAGTTTGGATGGAAAATCTAACGTAAAGACATTTTAAATCCACTTTCATGCTTAAAGGGTTTATTTGAAATGAATAAATTTAAGAGGACTACATAGAAAGTGCTAATAGTTAGAGGGTTTAAAAATTATTTTTCCCTTTTTATAAAAAAATAAAATAAATAAATAAATTAGGGACTAGGGTAGATGGATGATGATGCTATTGAGATAGTAGTCACTTCATTTATGAAACTTACATATTCTTAAGACCACAACCCGATCCATATATGGACAATGCAGAGGAAAAGAATGAATTTCCATGCTATATAAATTGTAATTAAGTTAAGTAAGTGAAATAGAGAAATCATAAAATCTTGCATCAGTATGGTTTATCTACTTTAATTATTAGATTGGATCTTACTGAGCCTGTTAATGTACAACCTGATTCGGATCTAATCATGGAAATGATTCTCTCTAAGCAAATATTCAAAAAATTATGGGTGGGATCAACATTATTATAGTGAACCTTCAAGTTTGTATTTTTACAATCAATCCTACTATCAACTCCAAGCTCAACCATTATTTCCCCCAAGAAACTAGAGATGAACAGGACGATGACATGCAACAAGTCCTTAAAATCTTGGAAGACCGAGCCAAAATGATAGACTCAAATTCCAAATCCATAGCTTGGCTAGAAGCCCAAATTAGGCATCTCATTGAAGTTTTGAATACGGAGAATGCAGAGAGTAGTCTAGAGGTTGACAATCAGGTAGGAGTTGATAAGAGTGGTCTAGAGCATGAGAGTAAAATGAAGAGTCATCGAAAAGACCACAACCAAGCGAGATTAATGAAGAACCCAAATGCTATGATCCTGAGCTTGAGTAGTGTTTAGCTTAATCGTCATCGTTTAGTGAAGTAGCAAAGCAAATAGGATATGAGAGTAATGAAGAGTGGGTGAACTTAGAAGTCTAAAATACATACATGGAAGACGTTATGATATAAAATCATGAGAAAGATGGGATCCAACCATTAGAGAGACATTTAGGTAATCTTCTTAATGAGACATCCACGATACCTATGCCGCCACATCCCAAATTAATGTATACTTATTTATGTGGTGGACTAGCCATCAACCCTGATTATAGATGATTCTTGTCATATTCGTTGGGTTGACGGAACACATCTTCTATCGGGTGTCTTAATAAAAAGATAACCAAGAAAGTCCCATGAAAAAAATGGGATTTGTTTTAGGAAAGAAGTTAGAAATTTGAGCGTCGCCTGCTACTCGTTTCAAATCAACTGGAGGAAAACTCAGCAAAAGGTGAGAAGTGGGTTGCTCTATTACAGTTAGGGACTTAAACACACTCATCGTTCGGCTGAAGACGTTAAATTTAACGCTACGTGGGAGACAACCCACACATAAAAATTTAAAAATAAAATAATAAATAAAAAGATAAAATATAATAAATAAATGAATATAACTTGGTGAGGATTGGATTGATTGACTAACTTCTTTAACTCATCAAATTTTGTGTTTATTTTGATATTACAAATACACAAGTTTGAGGGTGTGTTCTATGCAATCAAGTCGTGTTTTTGTTGGCATACCAAGTACTATTTCTCATTCCTTTCCGATCTTTCGTGTTTTTATCATAGAGGACAATGCTAGACTTAGATTTGGGGGATAAATGCTTGTAGTCCTTTTTATTATTCCATACTGTGATATAGTCAATCTATGTTATGAAAGCACGTCTGTTGGGTAAAAACTTGAGTAGCTGAATAGTCATTGGGACATAGTACTGACTTATAAAAATTGCTCATTTTTTACCTTTGCATGCATCTTGATTTTCTTTTATTTTAAATGTAATACATATAGTGGTTTGTTGAGTTTTGACATGATAATAACTTACTCCTGGAAAAATATTGAAAATAAATAATGAAAAAAATCCAAAACAATAGAGATAATTAAAAAAATTTGTCAATAATGAGAATTTTCTGTATTAACAACGAACTTTCACTAAGTAACCAGGCCTCTTGCCTCAATAAGCAGTGTGTGTTCGCATAAAAAAGAGAAAGCGATTTGTTAAGACAATAAGTGGCTAGTTAACCTCGAAGCCTAAAATGTTTGGGTTATTAAACCAGAAGGGTGGCTTTACACCTAATGCCCCGAGCCAACTGGATTGAGATCATTGGTCTAACACTTGTTACATGGACATCTTAGAAACACAATAGGGTTAACATTGCATAAGTCACTTATATAAAAACAAATTATGCAAAATATATATATATATATATATATATATATATATATATATATATAAAAAATACTTTTGGGGAAAACTTATTTGATTGTTAAAGTTCAAACGACTAACTGCTTTGTGGTAAATTCATTATAAATGAAAGTTGCGTGTATGCTGTGGGTGCAAAAAATGGCTATTGTTAGGGGTCATGTGCTAGGAAATCAATGGTGAATTCACTGACTCTTGGGTGATCTCAATTTGATGTGCTAGCATTGAACATGATTGACAAATCTCATGTGAGGAATACAATCAACAATAAGGAACTTGTGATATTTATGGGTATTATCATTGTCAACCCTCACGAGACTAAACTTGTCTACTATGGTTTAAAGGTTTGTTGCATACCCTAAATACAATCGTGCTCCTTACGAAAGTGGTTTTTCCTTTAACAATCATATTATGTTTTGCTCGAGGACAAGCAAAATGTAGGTTTGGCAGTGTAATCTCTCTTGATTTCTTAACAATTTCATCCCCTAAATATATATTTTTCTAAGTTCATGAGTGTGTATATACTTCGAATAAGTTCATTTTTCATATTTACACAGATTTGAAGTGTTATACCAAAATCAGATATAAAAATCGTGGTTTATGGGCACTAAAATGAAAACTATTGTTCACTCTTTTTGCTATAAATAATTATACAACCAGAATTTTGAGATGAAAATTGAATATGAAAGTATACTTCCTAATCTTTCCAATGACTGGTTATATAGTGAAATCGGAGTCTAGATGAGAGAGATACGACAATTTGAAGTTGGCCCAACGCATTACCCAAGGTCGCATGCAAAGGGCATGCACCTAGGCCAACACACTATATTTTGCATGTTCTGGGCGTTACGTTTGAGAAAGGAAATGGCTATATTAGCCATTAAATGCCATTAAAGTTAAAAAAACGAGGGGGTATTTTTTGACAGAACAATAGGGGGTACTCGGGATTTTTTTTTTTTTTAGGTTTTTTTTCTTCAGCGGTGATTGTTCATTGTTTTTTATTTTCTTCTTTTCTTTTTATTTTTTTTCTTCTATCTTTTTTCCTTGTCATTTTTGCTGCGTCTAGGTCTACCAGATTTTTTTGGAATTTTCTTGTCTTCATGGGTTGTATTGAATATTCTTGGGGAAGATCAACCGGCATGAATGACTAAGGCTTCAACCGGGTTAGAATTATAGTAAGTATTTTGGTTTTATGTAATATTGAATTTTTAATTTAATTTTTTATTATGTGTAAACTATTGTATGGCATGAATATTGTTCTTGATTTGATTTTAGGGAAAAGTACATTTTAAACTCTCTAACTATTGACACGTTTCTAAGTAGTCCTTCTAAAATTGTCCGTTTTATTCTAAACCCTCTACGTATCAACAAGTTTTTAAATGGTCCTTCTGTAAAAAAATTCCATTAAAAGTAGTATAATGGAGGGGCAAAATAACATTTATATATATATATATATATATATATATATATATATATTTTAATTTTTAATCATTTCTTTGATTTTTTTTCTTTTTCTTCTTCTTCACTTCTCTTTCTCCTGCTCAATTCTCCTTCCCTCCATCCTTTTTTTTCTTATTCTTTTTTTTTTTAATAGAATCACCTACGTTAGCAGATCATCCAGGTGCTTCTGCTTCCTCAGCCTCGATCTCTTAGCAGATTCGCGGTTGGAGATCATCCGCTTCCTCTTCCATTGATCCATCAGCTCCTAAACGTTTTCCACGGAACGTGATCATTGAAATGTGAGTGACCATGAGCCAGACTATGTACTGCTAGATGATGCCATTAAATCTAAAAAAACAGCTAAAAAAACTCAAAAAAATGAAAAACCCAGAAATCTAGAGAGGGAAAATCGAGAAAAACTAACAAGACCCAGATGGTGATTTTAGGATTAAAAAGCTTAAAACTATATATATATATATATATATAATTATGAAATGAAGTAGAACTAATAGAGGAAGACGACAAAGAAGGATTGAACTAAATGGGCCCTACGCCTGTATATCGAATTTATCATAAACCTAGAGAGGAACAGTTCACTCAGAAATGCAGACATGAATTTCAAAGATGAAGAACAATATATTGAGCATTTAAGATCAATTTTTATCAACACATAAAAAAGTGGAGATTTTCAAGAGAGATCTAATGAAAAAGCTCTAATTTATGTTGGAAGATTTCTTGAGAATTTTGAAATGGGTTCTTGGATTTAAACTTAAAAACACAATTTTTGACAAAGATTAACCAGAAAAAAAGGATTGGTTTTTGATAGGGAGGAAGAAATAGAAGAAGAAAGGGATTGTGAGAGTGATGTGGGTGGGGATTTATACAAAAAATTACACATGGTGGGAGAGATCAACTTTTGGGGGGGGGTTTAAAATGTAAATAGGATAAAAATGAGAAAAAAATAAAATGATTAAAATTTTTAAAAAAATATAAAAAGACTATTTGCACCTCCATTTTGTAACTTTTAATGGAATTTTTGAAAGAAAGACCATTTAAAAATGTGTTGATACGTAGAAGGTTTAAAATAAAACGTGCAAACTTAGAAAGACTACTTAAAAACATATCAATAGTTGGAGGATTAAAAATGTAATTTTTCCTTCATTTTATTGTGGTTAGATTTATTGTCAAAATGATCTTGTAGAGATTTTGGTTTAGATTTGATTACTACTAGAACATTAGACCTAATACCTGTGGTCTAGATCTAATGGTAGTACAATCGTATTCTTGGGGATTGATTATTGATTTTGATGGTTTATGCTTAGATTTTAATTCATCCTAGATTAAAGTAATGAAGGAATAAAATACCAAAGATAAATCATACATGTGAATAATCAATCTAATATTTCTGATTAGTTCTGGCTTATAGTTAGGAACGCCCATTTGTACAAATCCGATTTAAAGAAAAAATACGAAAACAACATAAATCCCAAAATACGTAACCCATAATTCATAACCTGATTATGTATATTTATTTGTTTTAGGTTTAGTATTTATTTTCTCGCATTAGATATCCAAAATATAAAATCAAACTTTATTCTTGCCAAAATTAAAAATAATTAAAAATCGATAATTACAAGACCGATCCCTGTGGTTTGACACCCTATTTGAACACCATACTACATCAGTGTCATAATACCAGTTAAGGGTTTAATTTTCTAACGATCATATTCGTAATGGCAAGAGATTCTGGATCTTTGTCGTGATTTTCAAGAAACGGGGGTGACAACGAGGCTGGGTGTCCTAAGTGTATGGCGACGATGCTGACTCTGGGTCATTATCTAGGGTATATAACGACAATGTTGATGTTGGGCTGTCATCTAGGGTGCTCCTTGCTGAGGACCAAGACAATGCTCATAGAGTTTCCCGACGATGCTTGCAGACCCAAATTCGGGATGCAAGTAGTGTGGCAGCCGACATGGTGGTTGTTCAAGGTGAAGGGGCGAAACCAGCGGAGTTCCGATGACCTCATGCTCCTGAGGCGACTTTGGTAAGAGAGAAAAAGTGGACAGAGGCCTAACTCATGGTGAGCCATTTGAGGGATACCTAAGTCCACGAGATACATAGGTTTTTTTTCTCATCCCTATCAACGTGCGCCTGATTACTCCTAAGCTATTGTGGAACATGCTTCAATGCCCATCTGATTGTACTATCTTTTACTTTGATACTTTCTTTGGCGGGGTACGCTTTCTACTCCATCATTTCCTCTACGAGGTTCTTCATGAGGTCAAGCTAGTACCCTCGCAGTTGGCACCTAATGCGAGGAGGCTAATAGTGGGATTTACCATCCTGTACTTGCGAAATGACGTATATCTTTTGACTTCTCTATTCTTTTACTTTTTCCACCTAGCCATGAACGTGACCCTGTTCGACTGCTGGTGTAACGGACCGGTTTCCCAGGGCCGCCACGTGGTTTCTTCCATTGGAGAATTAATACTACAACTAAATAATCAATACTTTAATTAATAAAATTGATAAATTTTATATACAACGATGAGAATTATATTTATTGATTTATCGAATCGATTTTACAACAGTAATAATAAATACAATTATTAAAAATTAAATAGAAACTCAAATAAAATTTCTGGCATAGTTTTATTCTCACCGGCCCTGCAATGAAAACTGTGAGGTTGTGAGACAATGCTTAGTAGAATTTTTAACCCATTTACTATGTGCATTCAATCAATCCACAAATAAACACATGAACATGTTCCCCACATAGTTTTCACATAATAATCCTACATATTTCATGAAAACTAACAGTTAAAATTTAACAAAAACTTCAGCATAAATCGCATAATCAAGAGAGAGATATTAAATATAAATATTAAAGGAGTTAAAAATTCTACCTCAAATCCGAAATTGATAATAATCTGCAAAAGGAACTGTTTTCTTCTTCTTCTTCTTCTTCTTTATTTTTCTTTTCTTTTTTTTCCTTTCTTTATTTTTTATTTTTTCCTCCAGTTTTTCTCGTCGCCCTTCTTTCCAGTATATATCTCTATATTTATATATATATATATATATATGGAGAGAGAGAGAAATATACTGGAAAATAGGTGAGGTGGTGAAACTTTGAACACACACACAAATATATATATATATATATATATATATATATATATATATATATATATATATATATATATATATATACTGGAAAGAGGGGGGACGAGAAAAATAGGAGGGGAAAAAAAATAAAAAAAGAAAGGAAAAAAGGAAAAGAAAAAATAAATAAGAAGAAAAAATAGTTCGTTTTGCAGATTATTATCAATTTCGGATTTGAGGTAGAATTTCTAATTCATTTAATATTTGTTTTTAATCTTTCTCTCTTGATTATACGATTTATGCTGAAATTGTTAAATTTTAACTCTTAGTTTTCATTAAATATTTAGGATTATTATATGAAAACTATGTAGGGAACATTATGTGTGGATTTATTGAATGCACGTAGTAAAAGGATTAAATTTTTTACTGAACGTTGGTTCACAACCTCACAGTTTTTATTGCAGGGCCGGTGAGAATAAAACTGAGTCAGGAATTTTATTTGAATTTTTATTTAATATTTAATAATTGTATTTATTATTATTGTTGTAAAATCGATTCGATAAATCGATAATTATAATTGTCATCATTGTATATAAAATTTCTCAGATTTTATTAATTAAAGTATTGATTATTTAGTTGTATTATTAATTCTTCAAGGGGAGAAACCACGTGGTGACCTTGGGAAATTGGGCCGTTATAAAGTGGTATCAGAGCAGGTTTGTGACCACCCTAGATTTAGGTTGTAGTACTCATTACTTATAATAGGTAAAGTAATACTTAAAAATAATAATTTTCGTATAACTCATTAATTCAAAAATAATAATAATATTGATATGGAACTAGAATATGAAATTTAGGTTTAAGATTCTCAATTGGAATGGTAGATATGTAAGCACAAGAATCTACATCACAGGTGTAGCTCTGAATGGTAGATACATCCAGGAAGTCTAGGGGAGGTGAACTTCCTGAGCAAAAGCTTGGATATTAAAATAAACAGTGACATTCAAGATATAAGAGATTATATTAAAAGATATCTTAAATGATTCATGGTTTCCATGGCCATGAATTTTATTTTTATTTTTTTTAAGGTTTATTTACTTTGTCTACTTAACTTTGTGGTCTTGTTTTTTTTTTTTTTCTTTGATTATTGAAGTGCTTATTTTTATCATTTGAAGTTGTTGTGCATTTGTGGATGAATCCAAATAGGGATAATATTATTCGTGCCACCTAAGTTTTGGGATAATATCAAATTGACCTCTATTAAAAGTAATAATCTCTCTCCAAGGCCTTAAAAAAAAAGTGATGGTGTCAGTATATTTTAAGATGAATATCTGTAATTACCCTTATTAGTTTAATTTATGATTTTTAAATTTTACTAGGAAGAATGAGCTTTTGGCCCTCAAGTGCAAAGTGGGTATTTAAATGGACCCCAAGGATTTTGAAACTCATATTCATTACCAATAATAAGTTAAGTAAGACTGGGTGAGTATCGTGTTAGTCATGGACCATAGGGTTATCGGTTTAAAAATTTGTTTACTATTTTCTATATAAATTATCAAATTACATTTTCGTATTAAATTGAGAAAAAAAAAAAGTGTTGATGAAAATGGACTTTAATGGATCAAGTAATTTTTTTAAGTGTGGAGATTAATTTTTATTTTTCTGCTATGCCATAGTTGTCTTGTCAGGAGGGTATGTCCTGCGTGATGTTGTTGGTCCTTATAGGAGGGCATGTTCTGTAGGATGTTGTGTTGTGTCCTGACAGGAGGGCAAGTCCTACAGGTAGTGAATATGTTGTTGATATATTGTATTGAGACCTGATAGGAGGAAAGTCATGCAAGTAGTTGATATGATAACTCCCGATCATGAAGTAAAACGATCCTATAGTTAGTGAAAAAGTATGATATTTTATTATATAAAAGTGAGTTAATCTATTGATTTAAATTCGGTTGTTCTATGATATTTGTGGAATTTTGATATTTCCCAGTGTGGTAATATTGTTGAAAATGGGTTTTGATAAAAATACTTGATCCATAAATTATTTTTGTATTATGAAGATAGTACACAAATAAAATATTCGGATAAATATTGGTCCACTATCAGCGATAGGTAGAGTTAGAGTGTGGGGTAATTGTTGAAACTTTTGAAGGATTTTATGTAATAGTTTTATATACATTTTACGTTAATTTTTACTTTGAGCCTAAATGATAATTTAGAAATTCAAGTGGGGAGATTTTATGTAATATTTTTATATATGTTACAAACTTTTGAGACGCATTTAATTTTTGTAGTTTGACACGTATTTATGTGTTTGAGATGTATTTATATGGTTAAGAAATATTTGTGTGTTTGAGACGTAATTATGTGGTTTGAAACATATTTGTGTGTTTTGAGACATATTTATGTGGTTAAGACATACTTATGTGTTTCCAGACGTATTTATATGATTGAGACGTATTTGGGTGTTTTGAGACGTATCTATATAGTTCGGAGACATTTATGTGTTTCTAGACGTATTTCAAGTTTGGATTGTGTTGACATTTTATGCAAAAGTTTACGAGATTATAAAATTGATATTATGGATATTTTGATGATTTTTGGACTCACGGGTAGTCCACGAGGAATTTAGCTATCTACTGGTTATCATATTGGTTGCGAATATATTGGCTTGAATGTTAGATGGAATTGATCAATGTTAGTTATGGGATATGACAATGGACTTTAACATGTCATGCCAAGTGGAAAAAATTATTGAGGTCCTGAACCTGATGGAATTGAGATAAACTCAATTCAAGTGAGACTACTATGATATTTTAAAAATATATTTGTTGGTTGCATATAGACATATATATTTATTGCTGTTTTTTTTTTTTTTTTTTTTTTTTTTTATCAAAGTAGCTCAGTGGAAGCATTTAGAAATATAATATTATTTGACAATTGGTTATCTGTGGTAGGTGTTACCGACCAAAGTGCACACTGTCCGTATGTTATTGGATATAGAATGGACTATCGCAGATGCAAAAGTGATGATATATAGTATGAATTTTGACTGTTATGAATTATGAGTGATTTTCGGTTATGGGACCCTACATAGAGTACAATTGTTCTAAAATCGAGTGAGATAATGATTTTATTGATACAGAGCTGTTAGAGGCTGAGCCAGAGGTAAAAAATGATGCTTAGACCATTGTAGCTTCATCTTCTACACCAGCGGATTCGTCGACAATTGTCCAGGGAACGACAACATTGGTTATCCCGTTAGCAGCTTCCCTAGAGGTGGTACCTTGCCCTAGCCTCAATTATTCCAAGAAGAGGCATCACTCGGCTGTCAACGTTGTGATTCATAATAAGTTTATGGCGAAGAGGGCGAAGGAGCACCTTAAGGCTGCTTTCGGAAAGGGAAAGGAAAAGATGGACAAATCTTCTTAGGATCGATCACCATTATTAAACTCTGAGGAATGGACCCCAGGGTCTAGGGGCTATCTATTTGTGCCAGAGCTTTCCTTGATCTAGAGGATACAATAAGATGGGCCAATACTACATTCTCTTTAGGGGATGTTAAGGCAGCGGCTGCGGAGTTGGGCAGTGATCCAGCACTGAACTTTTTGTAGTCAAGCATCGCGGTAATAATACATGTTGGCCCAGTGATCTACCCAAGAGGGGATGTGAATTGGGTAGTTATAAAAATTAAAGTGAATTCTTATATTTCAACACTTAAATATTCAAATAATTAATAATTAATTTAATCCTAAATTAATTATTATTGTTGGCCCAGTGAACTATCCAAGAGGGGGATGAATTGGGTAGTATTAAAAAATTATCAGAATAATAATAACACTTTAAAAATTCAAACAATTAATTTTATCCTAAAATTAATTATTAGCTTTATAGCAGCGGATATGTGTTATCAAATAGATGCACACCAAACAACAATATAAGTAAAATAAATAAGGCAGCATACCACGATATATCATAATTCACCAAGCTACTCTTGGCTAATCCAGTCTTCCGAGCCCTATGGAGATTCGCATCCACTAATCACTGAGATTCCTTTAAACAGGTAGAAACCAAATCTTTACACAATGATTCTTTTCACAAACTCAGAATCAACTTTTACAAATCCCTTTTCCCAGGCTCAGAAATAACCCCTTTTTTTTTCCCAAACTCAAGAATAACCTAATTCTTTTTGTATCTTAGGCTAAAGAATCAAAACCTCACAGAAACGCTCCAACTATCATTTTCCCAGGTAAGGATGGAACCTTTACAAATCACTCACAATTAATTCTATAAAGGAAGAATTAACACCTCAATCTCTTTACCTAAAGAGATTGAAACCAAGTTATCCTTGATTAGATACTCCCAATGGTACCTAATCTACACACAACTCACTAATTACAAATGGATAAGTTTTTTCCACTCGGAACTTCTACTACCTCAAATCAATTTAAACTCAATTAACGTCTCGATAATTGCTAGTGATAGAACTAAGTGAGAAAACAAAAATCTAATTATAAAAATAATTTGGGTAGTACAAAACTGAGCACGTAATTAGATTATCTCACAAATCGTTTTAAATGATTTTTTATACTTTTAAAGTTCAAAAACGATTTCTCATATAATCAATTAACCAAGCAAGCAATGATAGCAATAGACTCAATTAAGAATATGCTTGGAACACTTTCACCAAGAAAATATAAAATCGGATTATGATAAATATGAATAGCACACAAATAAGTATGCAATCAGATTTTCACCAAAAATTGTTTTAAAAGATTTTTATGCAATTTAAAGTTAAGAAAACGATTTTATCAAGATCTTATCAACCAAGTAAATATGGAAAAATAAATATGCAGTAAAGATTAATAGCTTGGAAAGATCTCACCCTGATAACACCGAAGAATTATAGAATGAAACGCTAGACAGCTCAACTCAATGACGCTTACACAATCAGCGCTTTAACTCAAGAACTCCTCAATAATTGATCTTACAATTTGTTCTCTCAAAATAATATCAGAATGATTACTCTTATAAAAGCTTATGAACTGAATAGTTCTTGATATTGATAGATTGGGATGTGCAATCCGCAGGTTTATATATAGAGAATTGAAACAAGCCCTCCAACGGCTTGTTTTTAAATGATAAGTATCTAAAAAGCGCCTATAGACCCCATATATCATTATATTTCATTTTAGGTATATTTGACTTAATTATAACTTTCAAAACATTCAAATTAGTCCCTCAAATATTTCTCAAACTCAAATCGATAGGATCGAAAAAATTATATGAACCAATTTGAGAAATAACCAAAATATATGAATCATATCTATGAGGATGACAAAATATCAATGATATATCTTTAATACTATCATATCCCAAAAATTTCTCTCATATCTCAACCATAAACGGCTAGTAATAGCTACTATTTGATCAGAATCCTCGAAATCCTCTAAACCTGAAACAAACTCATGAGTCTACCGGCCAACGCCCATAAGTCAACAGCTCGATTCAAGATACTAGCCAAGCCAAAATTCCTTCGCCCATCGGTAGACCGCCTATCCATCACCTGTCGACTGGACGATATAGAAAGTTCCATAAGTCGACCTATCTGTCGATTTAGAGATTCAGAGACTTAATATTCTATGCATTGGTTGACTTACCTGTCGACTTACCAATGCTGAAATTCTCTCCTTAATTCATTTTGAATTCATTCTCATTGACGATTTTAGCCCCTTTAACCGATTTCTTTTTTCGGTTAACTCCACCAAATACTTAAATTCAATTTTAATCAATTATCAATATTTTTCTTTCAATTACACATGGGAGCAGATAATTTCACTAATTAGGATCCTATCAAAACACACATAAATATAAAATTATTTTCGTGTCGTGTGTGATCCTAATCGAGATAAATTTAGAGTAAAAATAGATTAGAGTTGTTTTCACCTAAATTCTTCAGAATCGTCAATCTCTTAGTATCCATCTCCGCATCATTCACAATTTCTTCATGATGTTATCATCTCTGTATTGTGTCTGCATCTTTTACAATTACTTCATGATATTATCTAAAACTCTTTAAATTGAAATACTTAATAAACACATTAGTTCCACAAAAAATATCATCATTTAATTGTTCATCAAAATCTTAGAATCAACAATCTCCTCATTTTTTATGATGACAATTAACTTTGATGTTTTCTTTAAAACAATAATGTAACCGCACTCTCCCTAAATCCGAGGACTGGTTCTTTAACTCATTAAAGCAAAGTAATGAAGATAATTATAAGATTTTCAAAAAAGAACAAATTTAAGTATATAATGAACTCTCCCTTAAGATATTCAACAAGATAATTCAATCTGCCCCTTTAGACATTCATTAAAACATCAACTAATTCTCCCCCTTTGTCATCTCAAAAAAAAATTGGGCAGGGGAACCAAAAACATCACTACTCTGGGCAAATGTCATGAACTCTAATTTTCCGCTAGAAATTTAGTGAGTATAACAAACTAATCAAAAGTATCAAAATCTTCAATATCATCTTTTTCAATTTAAGCATAACACATTATTGCCCCGTTTATAAAAACTTCTTCCCCTAAATAATTGTAAACAAGCAAATTCATGTATAGGAGAATAATCTTGAGACAATCAAAATATTTCAATAATATAGCATGCAATCATATAGTTTCATTTAAGTTCTCATATCTTACTCATGATACCAAATAATGTCTTCCTATTAGATAAAATCAAGTCATGTAATCTTTAGTGCACTAGAATAGGAAGTATATCTCAAGAATAACTTAGGATCAATCAACATAGTATCAACATCATGTATGATCACTAATCAATTCCAAGCAAGTTTAATCTTATAAACCAATTGATTCAGATTGAGTCTTCTCAAGTAACATGTTTCTAATAAATATATAATCATTTACGCACAAGAACATAAATCATATCTCAATAATAACATGCATATTAAATGTGTTATCTCATAACATGCTAAATCCCTTCCACAATACTAATCAAAATAAGGATATATGAAATGTATGAGAATAACATACTATCATACAAATAGTTAGGTGCTTCATGCCTAAAAATATATCCTCGTGCAGAAAAATATCAACTTGAAACATTAAGCACAGTTTGATATGTATTCAAATGATCATATATGGAATCAAAAAGAATTCTCATGCTTTCATATTAATATTAACCATACAAGTATTATCATGATCAAATTAAGTCATTCAGTTCATCTCAATATAAAATATTATGCATTTTAATAAATCAAGATGTATAAAATAAAAACTCAATTCACTTAATTCAATTTCTAAATGTCGTAACATGTTTTAAAATTAAACACATGATTACTACTCGATATAAGCACATTATAAAAACATGTAAATACACTTTAACTAAATGTGATATTCATAATCACCATATAATGTTTCTAGGACAACAAGTGAATGCATCATTTAAAATAAGTCTTAGAAACCATTGCCAACTTACCTATTTGGCAAGTCGGGACTCTCCCTCTTTAACAAATTTATTAAATTTAAAATACAGAGGGTTAGGAGTACCTTTTATATCTTTCAGGACGACTTTACTTTTTACCTCATTTGTATTCATGATTGCTTTGGTCCATAGATCCGCAATGTTATCTTTTGACTTTATATAATCAATTGCGATAACTTCATTGGAAAGTAACTGCTTTACGGTATTATACTTTCGACCTATATGTCGAGACTTACCATTATACATACTACTCTATGCTCTTCCAATTACCGATTGACTATCACAATGTATGTATATAGTTGGCACAAGCTTAGTCCACATTAGAATATCTTTCAAACATTGTCGAAACTACTCTACTTCTTCTCCTGCTTTATCTAAAGCAATAAATTCAGATTTTATTGTGGATCTAGCAATACATGTTTGCTTATAGGATTTCCATGACATAGCAGCTCCTCTTAATATAAAGACATATCCGCTCATGGATTTAGTGTCTTTAGTATCAAATATACAATTTACATCACTGTAACCTTCAAGTACTACTGGATATCTAGTATAATACAAACCATAATTATGAGTACATCTTAAATATCTCAAAAATCTCACGATAGCTTTCCAGTGTTCTCTACTTGGATTGCTAGTGAACCTGCTTAATTTACTTATTGCGTAAGTAATATCAGGTCTTGTATAATTCATTATGTACATTAAACTGCCTATTATTCGAGAATACTTCAACTGAGATATACTTTCACCAGTATTCTTAAAATTATGTTGATTAACATCTACTGGTGTTTTGCTATACCAAAGTCATCCTTATTAAATTTTTCAAGGATTTTCTCGATATAATGAGATTGAGATTATATCAATCCTTAAGATGTTCTTGTAATTTTAATTCAAAGAATGACATATATTTTTCCCAAATTCTTCATCTCAATTATATTTGTTAACATTTGTTTGGTAGATTTTATGATTTTATCACTACTACCAATAATAAGCATGTCATTTACATATAAGCATACAATAATATAACAAGACTCTATTGTCTTAATATAGACACACTTGTCACATTCATTGATACAAAAATTATTTGACAACATAACATCGTCAAATTTTTTATGCCATTGTTTTGACACTTGCTTTAATCCATACAAGGATTTTACAAGTTGACATACTTTATTCTTTTTTCGAGGAACCACAAACCCTTTTGGTTGTTCCATATACATTTCTTCATCTAATTCACCATTCAAGCAAGTAATGTTAACATCCATTTGATGTATCTCAAGATTATGTATAAATGCGATTGCTATTAACATACATATAGATGTGATTCTTGTTACTGGTGAATAAATATCAAAATAATTTATACCCTCTATTTGCTTATAACCTTTAGCTACAAGTCTTGTTTTATATTTATCAATTGATCCATCTGCTGTCATGTTTTTCTTAAAGATCCATTTATAGCCTAGTGGTTTTGTTCCAAATGGAAAATCCACTTGTTCCTATGTATGATTTTGAAGGAATAACTCAATTTCGCTATTCATAGCCTCTTTCCAAAGAGGTGCTTCAGGCGTAGACATAGACTCTCCAAAAGTTTGCTCATATCCTATCATATAGGTATAAAAATCAGGACCAAAAGATTTAGAAACTTTTGTTCTTTTGGAACGTCTAGGTTCAATCTCATCCTCTTGGGAATTACTAGAAGTAGTATCACTTGTTCTCTTTAAAGAACTTGACTCAATAGAAGTCTTACAATGAAACACATCTCAAAGAATGATACATTCCTTGATTCAATAATCGTATTCTTATGTACATTTTTAATTTTTGATTTATGAACCAAAAATCAATATACGTTTAATTTTGGTCCTATTTTAATCTGCCTAGGATCAAGAACTATAATTTTTGCAAGACACCCCTACACTTTTAAGTATGAATATGAAGGTTTTCTTCATTTCCACAATTCATAAGGAGTCTCATCTAATTTCTTGTGGGATAATTTGTTTAAAATAAAATTCGCTGTTAAAACAGCCTTCCCCCACAAGTTCTGAGGTAGACCAGAATTTATTAACAAAGAGTTCATCATTTCTTTTAAAACTCTATACTTTTTTTCAGCAACTCCATTTTGCTAAGGCGAATAAAGTGTTGTAGTTCGTGAATTATTCCATGTTGTGCACAAAACTCAACAAAAAGGTGAAACATAATCTCTACCTCTATCACTACACAACATTTTAGTCTTTTTGTTAAGTTAATTTTCAACTTCAGTCATATAATGTACAAACATGTCTAATACTTCATCTTTACTTCTTAAAAGATAAACATAATAATATCATGTACAATCATCAATAAAAGTAACAAAGTACTTTTTTCCTCCTTTACTTTGTACAAATTTTAAATCGCAAACATTTGTGTGCGCTAACTCTAGAGGTTCAATTTTTCGTTTAATTGAATGAAAAGAAGTTCGAGTAAATTTTGACTCTACACAAGTCTCACATTCGTGACTTGTATTATCTTGACATTTAGGAATTAAATTCATATTAATTAATTTACGTAAAGTATCATAATTAATATATCTTAAACGATCATGCCATATATCCAAAGACTCAATCATATAAGTAGAAGAAGTATTAGCTTTATTATTATTGTTATTCTTGGGACTACAGTCATAACATTGAGCTTGAAAAGACCTTCATCTATATAGACGTTTCGCACATACATACCACTTTTAGTAAATTCAAACTTATCAGAGTCAAACATTATCCTGAATCCCTTGTTACTCAGCAAAGATCCAGAAACCAAATTCTTACGGATATCTGGTACATACAGTACATTATTCAAAGTAAGTTTCTTACCAGAGGCCATTTTCAACACGACGTTTCCATGTCCTTCAATCTTAGAAGTTGAAGAGTTCACCGTATAGAGCTTATCCCTAGATTCCACCGGCTGATAAACGGTGAACATCTTCTTATTTGAGCATATATGGTAAGTAGTACCAGTATCCACATATTATTCTCTTGGATTGTTAACAAAATTGACTTCAGATACAATAGCTGACAGATTCATCTTGGAAATCTCATCAATAAAGTGTTCCACTTCAGTCACGTGAGCCTGATTTTTAGGCTTCTTTTCCTTTAGTACAATTCTCTTGCAACAATCTTGAGCACGATGTCCTATCTTACTACAAGTATAGCAGTTGCCCTTAAACTATATGTTTATAGCTCCTTTGTTTGAGCTTGATTCAGTTTGCTTCCTCATCTTGTGAGTTTCTATGACATGGGCTCTTGACATCATAGAATTACGACCCTCATGTTTAAAAGAGATCTTATGTTCTTTTTCAATTCCCAATTTGAGAATCAAGTCTTCAAGAGTCATCTCCTTTCATTTATGTTTAAGATAATATTTGAAGTCACCCTATGATAATAATAATAACTTCTCAATTACAATTGCCACTTGAAATGACTCACTAAGAATCATTCCTTCAGCATGAATATCATGCAGAATGATTTGGAGCTCTTCAGTCTAACTGATGACTATTATCAGGTCCATCATTTTGTAGTTTAGAAATCTTTCGACTACGAATTTTTTAGTCATAACATATTCAATTTTGTACTTCTTCTCTAGGGACTGCCACAATTCTTTTGTCGTTGTGACCGAGAAATACACATGGTAGAGTATATTATTCAATCCATTAAGAATATAGTTCTTGCATAAGAAATCAGAATGTCTTCATGCATGAGCAACAACAGTCTGAGTGTCAGACTATTCAGTCATGGCAGTAGCATCCTCGCGGATAAATCTTTCCAAGTTTAATGTGGTTATGTAGAACATCTTCTGCTTCCATCTCTTAAAGAATCTTCCATCAAATTTCTCTGGATTTTCTCTACGTGGAGTAGGCACAAGATGTGCAACAAGCGTAAGTACAGCAGGTGGAGCAACACCTTGATTTCCAGTCGCAGCAACGGTAACAACAACATCATTTGAAGACATATTTCTTTTAAGAAAATAAAAACAAAGAAGATAAGAAACTTTGTTACTAGAATGTTTTTAAACAAAAAATCAGAATTGTATAAAATAATTCAAAAAATCTACTTTAAGATTGTTGGTAAATATGATGTAAAATTAATTAAATAATTAAACAATTAATTATTTAATCAATTATTAATTGGAGAATAAATTTAAAGAAAAAATAGTTCTAATATCTTTGTTACGGAAACATTCCAGATAATATTATAAGGAAAAATATTACAATCCAGAATGGTAAAAACAGGAAGAAGAATAAATCTTACAAAATAATAAAACAAACCGAAATAGAATACTTACTGTGTAATAACAAAAAACAGAAACAAAAATACCAGAAGAAAAGATCGAGGCAATTGTTTGACGATTTGTCCTTAAAGCAGATTTTGCCCCCGCTAGGTGCTTACGGTTGAATGACCGTCTACCTCCCAAGATACAGTGATCAGACTGCAACTGGTACCAACACTAGAAACTAGAAGTTGGACGAACAAGAGAAGTGCATAACTCTCTCAAGAACTCCCTAAAAAACAAAAACAACAAAGAAGAAGAAACTTTCTGCTGAAAATAAGAATGCTATGTAGCTTATGGATGCCTAATATTGAAAATGAATACCCTTTTATAGGGAGCAAAAACCAACCTGAAGAAGTCTGAGTTTTAAGGAATTTAATAGACAATAATAACTTTTAGACAGTTATACACTTGAAGAGTCTTCAGATTTTTTTAACTCTCTGTAGGTACACAGCTGAACAGACAACAATCTTTAATTTTATAACTTCTCTCAAGTTATAAAACCTTGAATCTATACTTTAGGTTGTATTTGGCTTTGAATTTTTTGGATTTGCTATAAAATATATCAAGTCTAAACCACATTCCACAAAATCCACAAGGCCGAAGGCCAAGGACCTGAGACCCGGGCTTTAGCCCGGCCGAGCAAGCGGCGGTAGTGCCATGCGCACTTGTGGCTTTATTTATTTTGTAACCTTTAGCCTACATTTTTTCCATATATGTCAACGCCTGAGAGGGCTTACCTAGAAGAGGTATCTCGAGTTTTAATAAATGACTTTTCATCTTCTTAAGTTACCAATGTGGGATAACCTACCCTATACATCAATCAATGTCTTCAAATAGGTACTTTAATGAATAATTTTAATTCACCTCTTAAATGATTTTACATAAATAAATATACCACATTCATCTTCTCACGAAATATAACACATTAATATATTTATATGTCCCAAATTATTATTGAATCCCACAAATAATTGGGCACAAAATACAATACAAATTCATTTAATATAACACTTAATAAGAACTTCCAGAGACATCCATTGTCTTCATCGTTGGATTCATCCAAATATGAGGCTATTCATGCAGCCCAAGGAGCAGGCATAGGCTCAAAATGTGGTAAGAGCAGCGTCGGTCATTCTCTGGGAAGTGAGAACGTTTTCGCCAACAACCACCACCTTATCGCTTGGAGAGAGACAATCTGGGAGGGATGTCGCTTTTGACCAGAGCCAAACAGCCTTAGATTAGCTAAATATAAATGTTTACCAAACAATGGAGGCAGTAAGTGACCACCGCTGCCGTCATCGCCTCTGGCACGTTCCAATTACCGTAAACTTCCAAACTAGTATCAGAAAGTCAAAAAACGCTTTCCCTCTTTGGAATTGATTCTGAGTTTGAATTGTATTACTGAACCATCATCCATATAATCTTCTTCTTTAATTGTCAAATGGTAGGGTTGCCCGCACCTCCAACTTGAGCATCCTTTTACCGCCGCTTCGGCATTAGTCTGAACATGGTTCATATAAGACTGAACGATTTTCAGAGCACAATGTTTGATAAGCTCCTTGATTAGCGAAATCTCTCTCTGGTTTGATTAGCTTCTTAAAGGTTCCGATTTTCAAGTGGGTTGCAGGGAGAAAGAAATTAAGAAAAAAAAAAAAAAGGAAAAAAAAGTCATGTGTATCTCACGTGCTAAAATTTCACGTTCTAAAATTCGTACTGTTGACCCACAGATCCACCCAAAGACGGGTGAATTATGTAATAATAAAAAATTAAACAATCAATTTATCAAACACACAAGTTATTAATTTACCTAATTGATTATTATCTTGTATAATAGCGATGACGTATTTAACTAAGTGCACAACCAAACAATAGAAATAGATAAACAATATACAACGATTTATCCTAGTTCGGCAAACTACTCTTTCCTACGTCTGGCCCCCTAAGCTCCACAGGGCTTTCGTAACCCACTAATCCTTAATTTCTTTTCCTCATAAAAAACTAACTCATACAATCTTTTTCACAGGTTCAAGATTAACCTAATTCTTTTTGCAGGCTCAGAATCACACCCTTACACTTTACATTTTTTCCTTTTTACTGGTTTAGGAAGAACCTTATCTTTTTACCAAGTTAAAAACTAACATAATTCTATTGTAGGAAGAATCAAAACCTAATCATTTTCTCATGATAAAGATCAAACCTAACTACCCTGATTAGATTTCGTTCCAAGTATATCTAATCCACTCACACTCACCAATACAAAAAATCAACAAGTTTTTTTTTCCCACAAAAGCTTTTAAGACCTCAACACAATTATGCTCAATTAATGTCTCGAATACTACATGAGGAAATAAATCTGATTTATCTCAATTAAACCACAAACATTATTTAATTAGACTTCACAAGTAAAAATCATTTCTTAAGATATGTAAGTAATTAAAACTAGAAAACGATTTTTTAAACACAAATATTCCAAGTCGTCAATTAGATTGTAAATGATAAGCACATAAAATCTTTTCACATCACGATGCCTATAGTGTTGGCTTGACCTTTCATAAGTGGAGACAAAATAAATCGGTCATAATAAAGACACCTACTACTTAACCTTTCCTATGTGGAGACAGCATAAATTGGCCAATGCTTATTCAACAAATATCGTTATTGCTTCTTCTCCAGGAAAAGAAGTTCACGACTTACAAAATTGTACTCAATTTCATGTATGGCAGTTCCTCTATCAAAGAAAGCCCACTTAGAAATTAGTAGTAACCGGCCAAGCCACTAACATCTCTAACAACATTCTGGAACACTTCAAAACCAAAGAAATGCACTGGTTTGTTTTTCTATTTCTTATTTCCGGAAGCAATCTTCAATTTGGAAAGAATTCACCTGGATTTCTTGAAAATAGACAAAATAGCTCAATGTCGTATAAAAACAGGTAATGAGAACTTTTGCTCACTTTGATCAAGAACACTTTTAAGAATCACTCTCTTAGAAATATTTCAGCAAAATCTCACTCTCTTTAAAGCGAAGGTTGATTGTTCTTGATTTATTAAAGTTGAAAATGCAGGTCTCAGTATATAGATTTAAACCATGCCTATAACGGCCACTTTCAAAACATAAGACCCTTAAATGACACTTTAAAACCCCATATATATTATACTATTAAAATAGATATATTTTATTTAAAAATACTCTTTGAAAAGATTGATTTAGTCCCCAAAACTTCCTTGATTCAAAATTCTTAAATATAGAAAGTAGTTTTATCAATTCAACTCATATAATTAATCAATATAAGAACCAATTAATTATAATCCTAATAATAATTGATATTTAATGGAAATTTACTCAAATCCCCAAAAAATCCCAATTTTCAACGTTCAAAATCATAGGATTTGGGTAAAAGATCATAAACACCAAAACAGTCAAGTTGATTGAATCTGAACCAGTTGGTCAACTGCCCATAGGCCAGTAAACCGACCATCTACAATGTTCCAATTTTAGGTCGTTATTTATTTCCCTTCGTTCGACTGCCCATTCAGTCGATTGACTGATTCCTCCAGTAGCCTCCACTCTTAATTTTCTTCAAGCTATTGTTTACGTTAGTTGACCAACCCATTTCGTTAGTTGACCGAATTGACCAGTAGCTTCCTCACACATTTTCTTTTAAGTTGTTGTTTCTGTTAGTTAACTGACCATTTTCGTTGGTTGACCAAATCGACCAGAAATTTCTCATGTTATGTGTTAAAAATATTTTCTTAATTCCACATTTTATCAAAAATATTTTTATGATTTTAACACATTATAAAATCCTTTTTAGGATCTTAAATTTATTACTTTTGACGATAACACACATAAGATTACTCATTTTAAAGTGGCGTACGTGATACTAATCGGGTTGCATTAAGAGTATAAGAGTAATGAATTATTTTAGCTAAGAATACAAAAATCTTTAATACTCCAAAGAATCTTCAATATCTTCACTTTGCATCCATCTTAAATCTCTTATAAAATCTTGCCTTGTAAATCTTTAGCGATTAGCTTTTTTAATTCAATCTTTTTCTCATTAGAACAAATGGAACTTCTAATATGAAATCATTCAATAAACCAAGAAGTTCCATAAAATATCAAATTTTAATAGACCATCAAAATATTTAGGGTTAACAATCTCCCATTTTTATAATGACAATTAACTTTGATGTTTTCTCAAATAAAAAATATAACCACGTTCCCTTGAATATGAGGACGGATTTTTAATTCATTGGAGAACCATAATGAGAAAAATCATTTATCAAAGAGTTATTCAATATAACCCATAAAACATTATTGAACATTATTACTTCCCCTTTCTAAATATACTCATAAATTCATGCTAGGAAAAACCAACTCTTTTAAAAACATCATACAATTTATCCCTCTTTGTCATCTCAAAAGATGAAGTATCAAAACATCTATTCTAGGTATATATTATTATGCCTAACCATTCCTAAACCTCGAATAATTTTCAAAAATTGATTAGCTAGAGGTTTAGTAAAAATATCAACGAGTTGGTCGGAAGTATCAACATATTCAATAGTAACATTTATTAAATGATGACGTATCTTTATGTGCTTAGTTCGTGATTGTTGTGTTGGATTCTTACTTAAACATATAACACTTTTATTATCACAATTGATAGGAACTTTATTCACACAAATACTAAAATCATGCAATTATTGTTTAATATATATAATTTGTGCACAACAATTACCAGCTGCCATATACTCCGCCCCAGTCGTAGATAACGATATAGAATTCTGTTTATTGCTAGACCAAAAAACTAATGCATGTCCCAAGAAATGACATAACCCACTTGTTATTTTACGCTCAACTTTGCATCCAGCAAAATCAGCATCAGAGTAATTAGTCAAGATAAAATCACTCCCCCTAGGATACCGTAATCCCTGATCACAAATTCCATTTGGATACCGAAAGATCCGCTTGACACTAGTTAAACGTTACCCTTTCATGTAAGACTGAAATCTTGCACACAGACATACACCAAAAATAATATACAGTCTAGTCGTTGTCTTTTTCAATTTTTGTAGTCGTTGCCATGAGAGTTTTAATTCTCTCATCATACTCATTTCAAACTCCACCTGCAAAATCTTGACAAACTCTTGGCAAAAATTTTCATTAGTAAAATCGAAGATGATATCGTCCACATATATTTGAACTAGAAGGATGTCAGAGTTATTTTATTTAAAAAAATTATATTTCACTTAGACTACGTCGAAATCCAATCTCAGTTAAATATCGACTAAGTTTTTCATACTGAGCTCGTGGGGGTTGTTTGACTCCATACAAAGCTTCACGTAGTTTAAAAACATGATCAAACAATTTATCATTTTTAAAACTAGGTAGTTGTTCTACATAAACTTTCTCAATTAAAAATCCATTTAAGAGAGCATTCTTGACATCCATTTTAAATAATTTAAAATTACGTAAACATGCAAAAGCCAATAACATTCTAATGGCTTCTAATCGAGCAACGTGAGCATATGTTTCATTACAATCAATACCATCTTCTTGATTATAGATCTGTGCTACTAATCTTACTTTGTTTCTAATTACTATATCTGTTTCATCATTTTTATTACAATAAACCCATTCAGTACCAATAACAGGATGAAAGTCAGGTCTAGGAACTAGAGACCAAACTTTATTCTTCTCAAATTGAATTAATTATTCTTGTATAGCCGAGATCCAAGATTTATCAGTTAAACCTTCGTTAACAGCTTTAGGTTCAATTTGAGATATGCAAGATTAACAATATCTCTAAGGAATGACCTAATACTTACACCTCTTTTAAAATTTTCAATAATTTCATTCACTAAATATCCCAAAATTGTCCTTATAGCTTGTGGTGTAGTCGTTCATTTATTTTTGCGGTACCTTTTCCTAAGAATTTGATGATTCATTTCTTGATTTAGCTTCTTAATTCTTTTACTTTATTGTACCTGCAATATCATTATCCAAATCATTTCTCGACACAAATTGATTAGATTCTTCAAATACCATATGCATAGATTCTTCAACAATTAAAGAACGTTTATTATAAACTCTATATGCCTTGTTATCCGAAGCATACCCAAGAAAAATACCTTGATCAAATTTAGCATCAAAATTTTTTAAATTATATATCCTTATAATTTAAAATAAAGAATTTACATCCAAAAATTTTAAAATATTATATATTTGGGGTTTTTCCATTCCAAATCTCATAAGGGGTTTTATTAAAATCTCTTTGGATTTTTTAAGCGTAGTCCTGGTCATTTTTTAAGCGTCTTGTTCTTTTTTTTTACAACACCGTTTTGTTGTGGTGTTCTTGGTACAGAGAAATTGTAAGAATATCCATATTCATCACAATAGCTAATAATTTCCTCATTTTTTAAATTCTCTATTCCTATCAATACAGATGTTTACAATAAATGATTATTTCTCATGTTACATACTCTTACGAAACTTAGAAAATGTAGATGCCACATTACTTTTCGTAGATAAGAAAAATACCCATGTAAGTTTAGAATATTCATTAACATTCACGAATGCATCAAACTTCCCTCCTATATTAGAAATAGCATTAGGACCAAATAAATATAGATGCAATAATTTAAGATATTTTGATATAGATATATGCAACTTCTTCTTGAATGATGATTTAGACTACTTATCTAATTGGCATGCATCACATACTTTATCTTTAGCATATTTGAGATTAGGTAATCCATGTACGGGACCTTTCTTATATATATGAGAAATCAACTCCATGCTAGCATGCCCAAGACGTCTATGTCATAACCAACTATTTTTAGATAAAGCATTTAAACAAGATAGATTTTGTGATTAAAAATCCTCAAATTGACAAGTGTAAATATTTTCAACACTTGAAGTCACAATTAAGATACAACTATCATATCCATTCTTAATGATACATCTATTATTGTAAAAACAAAAATAACATTATAGCCCTTGTCACATAATTTACTTACTAAGCAAATTATGTTTACGACCATCTACCATTAAAACATCCTCAATAGTAGCAAAATCATGACTGATACTACCTATATTGATGATTTTACCCTTGGTATTGGCTCCAAAAATCACATGACCTTCATCTTTCGGTGTTAAAGATGTAAATTTAGATTTGTCCCCGGTCATGTGTCGAGAATAACTACTATCCAAGAACCATTTTTTCTTGCTTAATGATACTTTCAGAATAACCTGCAAGTGGCACCTCAAATAGTTCCTAAGTGGTACCCCATCTACGTACACCCGATATTGTTAGTTGGGTCAATGTTCGTTCCTTTAGGAACCCATACCTATTTATCTTTAGAAAATATTTGAATTTTTTTTTCTTACGGTATGCCTCACAAGATTACAGTTAAATCATCTAACAAGATTCTTAATTTCATAAAATAATTTTTGAAATATCTTTTGCTTAATATATTTTTGAAAAGCAATTACAACTTTATCAAATACTTTTCTTGAACTTCCCAAAAGCATGTTTAAGTTATTCTCTCCACTTGTGAATTTGAGAATAATATAACATAGATCCAAAATTTTGGATTTCAATTCATTATTTTCTAATTCAAACTTAATCATTGTTTGTTAAGTGTGTTAACTATACTTTGTATGGCATTTATACGAGAACATTGATTTTTATAATCATACAATAGTTCTTGATAAACATCAAATTATTCATCAAAATTTAAAGGACAAGAACTACAACATTTTAGGTATCTTATCTCCAGTGGCCATTATAACAAGTAAAGATGAATCGTCACTACTAGATTTTTCAGAGCTACTTGATTCCAAATCATCTCATATGGCTTTCATTGACTTCATCTTTTATTTTTTCACCTTCTTCTTTTCTTTTTCTTTTTTCATTTTTTTCTTTGGCAAAGAAAATTGAATTGAAAATGACTGTTTTATGACAATTGTAGCATTCAACATTATTCATATTGAAGTTCTTATTTTCTTGGAATGTTTGTCAGGTCATCATTCTGAAATTATTAGTGAGAAGTGTCACATCCTTTTCTTGCTCACTATCAAAACTTATATCACCATTCTCCTCAACCATTTGAGCTTTTAGTGCCAAAGATTTCATTTTATTTCTAGATCCATTTTCTTATCCATGAATAGCTAACTCATGGTTCATTAAATTACCAATGAGTTCATCGAGCATATATTTGGTGAGATCTTAGCTTCATCGATTGTCGTTACTTTGGGTTCCCATGCTTTAGTTAAAGATCTCAGAATTTTTTGGCTTTCTAAGTGCTCCAAGACTGTTATAGATATTGGTGAATCGAGTGTACATCTCCTGAATTGATTATGTGTCACCCATTTTGAATAGTACAAACTATTGAACCAAGGCATTGATTTTGGATTCTTTCACTTTATTTGTTCCCTCCTGTGCTATTTACAATGTATCCCACATCTCTTTTGTCAATTCACAACTTGAAATCCTATTATACTCATTTGCATCTAAAGAACAAAACAAAAGATTAATAGCTTAAGCATTAATGGATAACTCTTGTTTATCTTCCGAATAATAATTTTCTTTTTTCTTAACAACACCATTAACTTTGGGAATATAAGGACCATCTCCAATAACCAACCAAACTTCATAGTTAGTTGCTTGTAAGAAAGCAGTCATTCTGACTTTCCAGAATACATAATTATTGCTAGTAAACAATGGAGAACAATGCATGGATTGCCCCTCAGCTAGTGTGTTCATGCGGTGTGCCATGTGACCGTTTTAGCTAGGATTTTAAGTTTATCGAGCTAATCCAGCTCTGATACCAATTGTTGGCCCACATATCTAACCTAGATGAGGGTGAATTGGGTAGTAATAAAAGATTAAACAAACAATTTATCAAACGCACAATTTATCAATTTCTCTAATTGGTTATTATCTTGTATTACAATGGAAACGTATTTAACTAAGTACACAACCAAACAACGGAAATAGATAAACAACACACAATTATTTATCCTGGTTCAGTAAGCTACACTTACCTATGTTTAGTCCCCCCTGAGCTCGACAGGGATTTCGCAATTTACTAATCCCTGATTCATTTCTCAAGTAGGAACTAAACCCTTATAATCATTTTTACAGTTTCAGGATTAACCTAATTTTTTTCACAAGCTCAGAATCAAACCTTTACAATTTACACTTTTTATTTTTCACAAGCTCAGGAAGAACTCTATCATTTTACCAAGCTAAAGACTAACCTGATTAAATTACAAGAAGAATTAAAACTTAATCATTTTTACAGGCTAAAAGGTCAAACCTAACTACCTTGATTAGACACCGTCCCAAATATGTCTAATCCACTCACACTCACCAATACAAAAAATCAACAAGTTTCTTCCTATAGAAGCTTCTACCACCTCTAAACAATTACGCTCAAATAATGTCCCGAATACTATGTGATAAAATAAACGGAAAATTACCGTTCCCAAAATAAATTACTATTTACCATTTATTCCCACCAACTTTTTCTTGCACGGTTTACTCCCATCGCTTGGAATTTCTTGCACTGTTTACTCCATTTTTCAAAAATGACCGGCAAATAGATTACCGAAATACCCCTCCCGTGATTCGTGTGACCATCTCATTCTGATCATCTCTGTTGTTGTCGGTAAAAAATTGGTGCTCAATTTACAAGACGTTTTGCAGAGGTTCGCTTTCGATAATATTTGCAAGATCACATTTTTGTGTACGATCCGGTGTACTTATTGTCGGCCTTGCCATAGGCAAAGTTCGCGATTGCGTTCGACGATGCCGTTCGTCTCAGCAACCACAGGTTCTTCAGTTCGATTCACCTTCTAGTATGGAAGGTCAAAAGATTTTTCCAAATCAGATCGGAAAAACAACTTAGAATCACCGTCGATAGAGTTCAAGAATTCGCAAAAGAAATAATCAAAGGAAAAAAACAAGAACTAGATGGTGTGTTCAGCTGCAATGGTGTTTTGGATTAGGAAAAGGTATTTTCAGCTACAATGCGTGACAGCTAGCAAGATATTTTCTTCTTTTGCATTTTTTATACTTTGCACCCTGCAATTTGCAGTTTATTTATGACAGTTGATGTTACATTCAACATCCACATGTATTGAATATAACATCATATGGTTTTTAACCATGAATACATATAACAAGAGAACAATTGATGTTACATTCAATATCCACAGGTGTTGAATGTAATATTTACGCATAATACGATCCATAAAAATATGAGAACAATTGATGTTACATTCAACATTCACAGGTGTTGAATGTAACATCGTAAAAAAAATAATAATAATAAAAAAATTGATGTTACATTCAACATCCACAAGTGTTGAATGTTATATTTAACATCCAAATGAGGGGGTATTTTAGTCAGAAAAAAGATACTATCATTAAAAAAAAAAAAACAAAAAAAAAAAACAAACAATTGATGTTATATTCAACACCCACAGTTGTTGAATATTACATTCAACATCCATATGAGAGGTATTTTGGTCAGAAAATGTAACATCAAATGAATTTAACTCTGCATATAAAAACAAGAGAACAATTGATATTATATTCAACATCCATAGGTGTTGGATTTTAAAAATAAAAATAAAATTGATGTTACATTCAACATCCACAGATGTTGAATATTACATTTAACATCCACATGAGGGGTATTTTGGTAAAAAAAAAACATCATTAAAAAAAAATTGATATTACATTCAACACCTACAGGTGTTAAATGTTATATTCAACATCTACGTGAGGGGTATTTTGGTTAGAAAAAAAGATAACATCATAAAAATAAAAAATAAAAAATAAAAAAAATAAAAAAATTGATGTTATATTCAACACCCACAGTTGTTGAATGTTACATTCAACATCCACATTTGGGGTATTTTGGTCAGAAAAAGATAAAATGAGTTATTGGTGTAAAAAAAAAAGTGATGGGAGTAATCAGTAATTTCTTTTGCATTTTGGGAGTAAATTGTGTATGCCCCTAAAATAAATCTGATTTATCTCAATTAAAGCACAAATAATATTTAATTAGATTTCGCAAGAAAACATCATTTCTTAAGACATGCAAGTAATTCAAACTAGAAAATGATTTTCCAAACACAAATATTCCAAGTAATCAATTAGATCATAAACGATAAGCACATAAATCAAATTGGAAAGATATCACCGGGATTTTAGGAAAAAACATAAGATAATCAAGAACACTCTTAAGAATCATTGTCTGAGAAATATTTCAGCAAAATCTCACTCTTTTTAAAGTAAAGGTTGATTGTTCTTGATTTATTAAAGTTGAAAACGCAGGTCTCATTGTATAGATTTCAAACCATGCCTATAAGGGCTACTTTTCAAAAGATAAGACCTTAAATGACACTTTAAGATCCTATGTATAATATACTATCAAAATAGATATATTTCATTAAAAAATATTCTTTGAAAAGCTTGATTTGGTCCCAAAAGTTATTTGATTCAAAATCCATAAATATAAAAAGTAGTTTTACCAATTCAACTCATATAATTAATTAATATAAGGACCAATTAATTAGGATCTTAATAATATATGATATATAAGGTAATGTGATTTGAAAAGATTTTGATTGCTTCACAAGGTAACCAATTTTTCATTAAAAAGGCATGACAATATTCAACTATAGAAAAGCACCGCGGAGAACTAGTAAGAATTGTGTCTGCCATGTAATTCATTCTTTGCACCTCGTTTTGTGTAGCTATTTTCATAATCAAACTCAAAAGAGTGTTCTATACCATACATGTCTTTTTTATTTAATAAAGAAACTACGCGAATATGCTCAAAGCCCCCCCAAAAATCATTTTTCAACATTCAAAACCATAGGATTTGAGTAAAGATCACAAAAACTAAAACAACCAAGTTGAATGAATCTGACTTAGTCGGTCGACCACCCATAGGCCGGTTGCCTGACCATCTGCAACGTTCCATAGACCATTATTTATTTCTCATCGGTTGAACACCTATTCGGTCAATTGATCGATTCCTCATGTAGCCTCCACTCTTAATTTTCTTTAAGCTATTATTTACGTTAGTTGACCAAGCCATTTCGTTGGTTGATCGAATTGACCAGTAGCTTCCTCATATATTTTCTTTTAAGCTATTGTTTTTGTTAATTGACTGACCATTTTCGTTAGTTGACCAAATCGACAAGAAACTTCTCATTTTATGTGTTAAAAATATTTTCTTAATTCAACATTTTATCAAAAAAAATTGTTTGATTTTAACACATTATAAAATCTTTTTTAGGATCTTAAATTTATCACTTCTGACGATAACACACATAAGATTACTCATTTTTAAAGTGTCGTTTGTTAAACTAATTGGATTGCATTAAGAGAATTAGAGTAATGAGTTATTTTACATAAAAATAAGAAAAATCTTCATTACTCCAAAGAATCTGCAATGTCATCACTTATAAAATCTTGTTTTGTAAATCTTCAATGGTTAACTTTTTCAATTCAGTCTTTTTCTTATTAGAACAAATGGAACTTCTAATCTAAAATTACTCAAAAACCCATTAGTTCCAAAAAATATCAACGTTTAATTATCAATAAAACATCTAGGGTCAACTTGTGCTATTATGTTTTTACCCTTGAAATATGACTTGTGCATCTCACGTGCTAAAATCCATCAAATTAACCCTTATTTTTTACAGAAGTGCCACATAAAAAATTGTATGCAAATTGAAAAGCCACATTGAAAAAATAAATAAATCGGAGGGTCACATAAAAGACACATTGCAAATAGAAATATCAAATTTGTAATTTGCCAATTTTATAAAGACTTGGGGTAAGTCTTTAACTGGACTAAAGGGTTGTTTTGTCGTTTAGCTTTGTTTCATTGAGTATTGAAATTAAAATACTATTATTTTTTAAATAGCATTAATAAATAAAAATACAATATTCAATCTATCACATCAACTACTTTTATTATTATATTTTAATTCTGTGTCAATCAATCATATCACTTTTTGATAATGCGTTAATATGGAACGTTGGATATGGGACACTTTTGATCTAGAATATAACATCCTTTAACTAAGATTCATGCAAAACAATGCACACGTGGTTAGGTCTGTCAGCGTTGCACATCCAATATGAGAATTAGTATTATTCGAGGTTGGTAGAAATTTGGTAAAGTTTTTCCAATGAAACATTGTGTACCTTGGCCTGATAGTCTCCCTTATATTTATAGAGGTGGGAATACTTGTTTTCCCGAGATATGGGTAAATCCCCATTAATCCTCTCAAGATTCATAGGATTGAGGGATTTAGATCTGTTAAATTGGTAATTTAATCCCCTTTTCTTATATAGTGGGATTTAGTAACTACCTATCAAGAAATGGATTGGGTCCTAAGTTAAAAGTATGATTACTTAATCTTCGGTAAACTCGAGGCTGAGTAATCTTTTGTGGGTCTGAGCAGAATCCTTGGGTCTTCATGATTGGTTCTTGAGACCTCCTGGTCACCCATGACTTCGGTCTTTGGTCTTATCTCATTGGGTCCCAGACATAATATTTGGGTCATTATGAGTTATGCTCGGGGCTATCTTGCTTTGCTCTAGAGTCACTTATCAAATGTGTCTTTAATTGGAACTTCTCAAAATATCCCTCGTTAAATGCCCTATTTTCGCAATGCTTGAGGAGTTAGGGATTAGGAACAATTAGTCTAGGTGAAATGGTAAAGTCTCGAGGCTCGAATTAAACAAAAAAAAATTGAATTGTGTTGTTGTTTCGAGTTTAGGACCATATTCAATGTTGCAATTAATGCCTTAGGATTTGAAAGCTTGTGTCACTTTACCTCCCCAAAAATGCATTTTATTGAATTCAGTCTCATTGCGTACTTATATAGGATGTAAGAGAAGGTTTACAAATCTTCTAGGTGCTTGGTTTCTTGCTTCCTCTTCACAATCATGTCATCAATGTAGACATCCATCAACTTTCCAAGCATTCTAGCAAATATTTTGTTGACCAATATCTAGTATGTTGCCCCCATATTCTTCGATCCAAAATCTATGATCTAGTAATAGTATAATCTCTTATTGGTTATGAATACAGTCTTCTCCTTATAGGTGGACTACATAGTTATTTAGTTGTAGCACAAAAATACATCCAAGAAGTTGAGCATCTTATAACCCGTAGTGGATCTACTATTATATTGATCTTTGGGAGTTGAAAACAATATTTTTGGGTTGAGATCAGTAAATTTAATGCACATGCTCCACTTTTTAGTCTTCTTCTTAACTAAACCCATATTGTCTTACAAAAGTGGGAATTTGATTTCTTTAAACGTCTCAGCATCAAGTAATTTTTTTGATTCTTCGTTGGTGATATTTTTTCTTTCTAACCCGAACTTTCAACATTTTTTTACTGATAAGAGGGTGGTTATATCCATGTATAATCGGTGCATTTTAACCTCTAGATTTGTCCCAGGCAGATACTCGTGGGAGAAGGCAAACACATCGCGATTGACCCTTAAGAGCATGATCGACCGCTTATTCAACTTCTCATGTATTTTTGAGTCCATTTGCACCATTTTCTCCCCATCAGTCGAGTGTTGAATCGAGACCAAATTCTTGTTTGGTATTAGTCGGGGTTATTGGGGTTTCTCTTCTCTCAGGTCAATGATTATACATTTCCTTGGGTTTTCCATCATGTCCCTAGGAAAAACGTCTTTTTCGTCGACCCGACTTTGTTATTGTTATTGAGGAATACCCATCTTGGTCATAAAGCATTCTCTAGTTATTCTTTGGCTTCGTATTACTTCATTGACCCTAATATTGGTCAAGAATTTCATCGTCAAATTGTAAGTAGAAGTGGTGACCTTGAACGCATTAAAGAACGGTCTCCCAATGCTGGTGTTGTAAGATGACAAACAATCTACCACCATGAACTTGTTACCCAAGGTCGAATACTTAGGTGGGGTCCTCGCTGTGAGTTACAAAATAATCCTACCCAACAACGCAACAGTCTGTCCATCGAAGCCAATTAATGGCATTATCATGGGTCTTAACTTCTTGATCCTAACCCATATCTTTGGGACTACTTCTAGATCCTCCTCAATGAATGGAATTGTCTCTTACTCGATAATTGGGGCCTTGGTTACCTGAAATATATATTTCTTCAATTTGTTTCTTCTCCTTCCGAGCATGGGATTTTTGGTCTGCCAGCAAGGCACCTCTCAAGGTAAAGCCACCATGAATGGTCTTGATTTCACCTCGGGACGCTTGTTATCTTCTTCTCTTTGGTCATCCTGATTATTAACCCTAAATGTTTTGATGAACTAATTAATGTTGATGTTTTGAGGAACTAATATGTTTATCAAGTATTTCAAATTTTAAGTTCTTGTACATCAATGACACGAAATAGAATTGGGGGAACGTTTCCGTTCTTTGATACTAGTAGCAAAAACTGCTAAGGAAGATCACCCGCGATAGCGTGCCCTAGAGGAGTCTTCCGCAGCCTTTATCGCCATAGAAGCAGCACACTTTCAAGCCATCTCCCATATTTTTGAACTTAGGGATGAACTGAAAGATGTTGAGAGGAGCAAACAAGACCTAGCCACTGACTTCAACTACCAGAAGCTCTTTTCCAATTCTATGAAGACAAAGCGGGACAAATTCCTAGAGAAAAATGAGCAGAAGAGGGCCAAGATCTATGAATTTATCAACAAACTAAACAAGTAAGAGGAGTACGCCTTCTACTTCTCCAACTCAGATTCAGAAGATCTAGGTTTGTCTGCTTCTCCAGAGTTGGAATGAAGCTTATCTCTCAACCCCAGTTAAAGATGAAGAAAAAAAATCTTTTTTTTGTTTGCTTATCTCCAACTCAGATTCAGAAAATCTGGGTTTGCTTGCTTCTCCAGAGTCGGAATGAAGCTTCTCTCTCAGCCCCAGTTAAAGATGAAGAAGAAAATCTTTTTGCTTATCTTATTATTATTATTATTATTTTTGTACCAGTGTACCCCCTTTTTTGTATGAATGAAAATACTTGGGGTTCTTGATACTAATGAAAATACTTGGGATTCTTGATACGATCTTGATACATTCTTGATTTCTTAATCTCGTATTGTTTCTTTAGCTTTTCTTTAGCTTATTCGAGTTCACCCCTGCCTGCCTTCTTTCATAACTAGGTTAAAAAATTTGACTAGTTATGAACTATTTGTGAGGCTTATGACAGTATATCGAATCGATACAATTCCTTAGTTGCAGAAAAAATTCAATAAAATAACCAGTCTCAATCCCACGAATAAGGTAAGTTTTCTGGGTATTTCTTATAGATGGACTTGGTGATATAAAATAGATGAAGTTCTTTTCAAACTGTAAGTGACTTGAACTATGTCAACCAAAGTTTGATTGTCCTATAATACGGACATTTGCCAGGCTGAGTAATGAAAATAAACCAGAACAGAGCTTGAGTTGTGAGCTGAAGTGCTTAATTAAAATCTGATCAGCTGATGTTGGGCTAAGGTGTTTTGACGACATACTCAGTCTCAATTAGGACCTAAACCATCACCTTAGTAAGTTTCTGAGTTAGAGAACTCAGTCGTTCGTTGGGTTGAGGTGCCCAGTTAATTGTTGAGCTTACATGCTTAGTGAAACTCTGAGTTAGCGAACTCAGTTTTTTGATAGGCTGAGGTACTCTGTTAATTGTTGAGCCTCCATGTTCAGTGAACTCAGTTGTTTGCTGGGCTGAGGTGCCCAGTTAATTACTGAGCCTACATGCTCTGTTAAACTCGGAGTTAGCGAACTCAGTCATTTGCTGGACTGAGGTGCCCAGTTAATTGTTGAGCCTACATGCTCAGTTAAACTCTGAGTTAGCGAACTTAGTTGTTTGCTGGGCTGAGGTGCCCAGTTATTTGTTGAGCTTACATGCTTAGTGAAATGCTGAGTTAGCGAACTCAGTTGTTTGATGGGCTGAGGTGCCCAGTTAATTGTTGAGCCTACATGCTTAGTTAAACTCTGAGTTAGAGAACTCAATCATTTGCTGGCCTGAGGTGCCTAGTTAATTATTGAGCTGACAGGCTAAATTATCTGTAGCACACTTATTTGGAGTTGTTAAGTGTTTAGAAAATACAGAAGCATAACAATGCAATGATAAATGGTCGCCAATTTAAAGGAGAGAAAATTTATTCCCTTTATTCAAAGTGTTTTTTCAAAACAAAAGAGAATAATTTCAAGATATTAGATTAAAAGCAGAAATTCATAAAAAAAAATTGATCAAGAATTTATACGAAATACTTGCGCAAATGGGAAATGTTCCAGGGTCTGGGGATTACGACTCCGTCAAGATCTACAAGCTAATAGGTTCCTGGTCTATTTACTTTGGTTACACTGTAAGGGGCTTCCCAGTTTGGAGCCAGCTTTCCCAAATGACCTTCTGGGCGATGAGACATTACCCTTCGAAGTACCAGGTCTCCAACGGTGAAGTATCATGGACAAACTGCATGATTGAACATTTGTGCCATCCTTGACTTGTAAGTTTCCATCCGCATCAGTGCCCTGTCTCGCTTTTCTTCCAGCTGGTCCATTTCTTCTCATATAAGTTCTTTATTTTCCACCAAATTGACCATATCGTCTTTTCTGGATGGCATCTCTATCTCCACTAAAACAAAAACTTTAGTTTCATAAATTAAGGAGAAAGGTGTTTCTCCAGTTGTAGACATTGGGGTGGTACGATGAGCCCATAATATACCAAGGAGTTCTACCACCCACTTGCCTTTGGCATCATCTAGTCATTTCTTGAGCGCCTCTTTGATAGAACGGTTTGTCACTTCTGCTTGCCCGTTGGCTTGTGGATATGCTGGACTGGATGTCCAATGTTGAATCTTTAACTCCTTGTACATCCAAGCTACTTTACTTCCATTAAAAGGTGTCCTATTGTCATAAATGAGTACTGTAGGTATCCAAAACAACAGACGATGTTTTTCTGAAGGAAATTCTTCATTTCACTCTCTCCTACTATTGCAAATACTTATGCCTCGACCCACTTGGTGAAATAATCAATCACCACCAGTAGGTACTTCTTATTTCTAGGCGCTGGTGCAAATGGCCCCAACACATCCATCCCCTACTAAGCAAATGGCTATGAGCTAATTTTTGGAGTTTGTTGTTAAGTAGGAACTTTAATGTCATTAGAGAATCGTTGACATTTGTCACACTTTTTGACATACTCTTGTGCGTTAGAGTATATGGTTGGCTAATAATACCCCACTCTCAACACTTTGTGTACCAAGTTTCTTCCCCCTTAGTGGTTCCCACAAACTCCTTCATGTATCTCTTGTAGGACATAGTTTGCTTCTTTTGGTCCCAAACAGAACAACAACGGCTGGGAAAAAAATAGTCTAAACAATTTCTCGTTGGTTATCATATACTTTGATGATTTGTATAAGACCTTCCTGACAGTGTTCTTGTCTTCTGGTAGAACTCTCTCCTTCAAGTATTGAACTATAGGGGTTCTCCAACTTCTTCTTAATTCAACTGGCCTATGTACGCACATTGGCTAACTAAGGCGATTACTGACAGTTGATCAAGGAATTTCACCAATTCAGATTTTTAATCTGGCCCCAAAGTAGAGGCTAATACGGACAAGGTGTCTGCCTTGGTATTCTCAGCCCTTAGGATGGCCTCAAAGTTGCAGCTTTAGAATAGAGAGGTCAACTCTTTCACTTTTTCAGAGTAAATTCGCAACTTCTCTCCATTAATGATGAACAACCCATTAATTTGGTTGACCACCAATTGGGAGTCTGATTTCACCTCCAAATGTTGCACCCCCATTTTCCTGGCAAGAGTCAACTCAATAATTACAGCTTTGTACTCAGCTTTACTGTTGGAGATCTGAAAACAGAGTTGTATCGCTTTTTCGAGTTGATCTCCTTTAGGCGTTTGTAGGACTATTCCTACACCACACCCCTTCATATTTGAAGCACCATCAACCCATAACTTTCAATGGACGGGTCAATTTAGCAATGAAGTCAGCCAGAGCTTATCCTTTGATTGATGCCCTTGGTTTATACTTGATGAAGAATTCACCAAGTTCTACAACTTATTTCATAAGGCAACTAGAAGCTTCTGGCCTGTGCATTACCGCTCGAAGTGGGTATGAGGTCAGCACATTAATCACATGTGCCTGAAAATATGGTCTGAGCTTTCGTGCTGCAGTTACCAAAGCCAAGGCCAGCTTTTCCAACTCCGTATAACGAGTTTCTACTGGAACTAACGACTTGCTGATGTAGTACACCGGTCTTTGCCCTCCTGCGAGTTCTTGGACCAGCGCAGCACTTACTGCTATAGGTGTCATCGCCAAGTAGAGGTTTAGCTCTTCTCTTGGGTTTACTTTGGCCAATGTCTTTACTAAGCCCAAGTATTCTTTGATGGATTGAAGGGCATGCTCACATTCATCATCCCACTGAAAGGTTTTTTTTTTCTTTAAAATCTTGAAGAAAGGGGCACACCTATTAGTAAATTTCGAGATGAATCTGTTCAGTGCCGCTAATCTACCAGTCAATACCTAGACTTCTCTTATGGTTGCAGGAGACTTTAAATTTTTGACAACTTCTATTTGTCCAGAATCCACCATGATGCCGAACTGGTTAACCACAAAATCCAGGAACTTGCTAAATGTGACACTAAAAACACACTTTTCAGGGTTCAACTTCATGTTATACTTTCTAAAAATAGCAAAAGCTTTGGCCATATGGCTGAGGTGATCCTCTTGTCTGGAGATTTTGACGAGTATATCGTCTATATAGACCTCCATGGTGGCCCCAATTTGATCTTGGAAAATGGGGATCACCAACCGTTGGTAAATAGCTTCTGCATTTCTTAAATCGAATGGCATTATCTTATAACAGTACGTATCTTTTGGTATGATGAATGATGTCTCTTCTTCGTTCTGCTGATCCATACGAATTTGATTGTAGCCTGCATAAGTATCCATCATAGTCAATCGTTGGTGCCCTGCTGCAGTATCTACCATCTGATCTATTCTTGGTATAGGATAACAGTCTTTTGGGCATACTTGATTGAGGTCGGTGAAGTCCACAGACATTCTCTACTTTCCATTCTTCTTCTTTACCAGAACTGGATTGGCCAGCCACCTTGGGTACATCACTTCCCTGATGTGGCCAATGGAAAGTAATCTTTTTATTTCTGCTTCAATCACTTGTTTTTTCTCGGGACTAAAGGTTCTCATTTTCTGCCGGATTAGAGGGTAAGACCTGGAAATATCTAGGTAATGTACTGCAATGTCTGAATTGATTCCCTTCATATCTTCAGGAGCCTAGGCGAAAACATCCAGGTTCTTTTGGAGCAGCTCTCTGATCTCTTTGGCCTTAGTTTGGCTTAATGATCCTCCAATCATAAGCTTTTGAGCTCCTTCATTAAAGGCGATCTGTTTCACTTGCTCGGCAGGCTGGATCACACTTGCATGTTCCTTGAAATTGTCAATCTCTCCTACCAAGCTTGTTAGCGGAACTGTTTCCTGGACCTTCTTTGATTACTATAAGGGCATACCCTTGCCCTTCATTACTATGGAAAAACATTGTCTTGAGGCCACTTGGTCATCTCTTATTACTGCCACAGAACCATCACTTACGTATTTGACACACTGATGGTACGTTGATGCAATAACACTCATTGTATGTAACCATTGATGCCCAAGAATTGCATTGTAGGGTGACACTGAGTCTACTACCATGAACTCTGTTGATTTCGTGTATCCCCGTTCTTCTTTCTTGGAGGTGACGGACAGAGTGATCTTTCCACATGGCGATGTGAGATCGCCATTGAATCCCACCATAATGATTTGCATAGAACTAACGTCCGAACTTGGTATTCCCATCTACTTCAGAGTACAAAATTAATATTAGAGATCCACAAAGTAAGGACCAGGGCATCCTCATGTAGGTGAACAACCCCTTACTAATCCTTCTCTAAAAAAGTAATGATTAATCCTGGATTTGTTTTCACCGCCATTGCTTCTCCAAAGCATCGTTCCAGTACTGGTTCGCAGACCTTCCTTTTTCGTTCTCAATTGGACTTACTAGTGGTTGGCCCAATAGAATTTATCATGAAGATTATTTCACGATTCTCTCTAGGACACTCTTTTTTTCGTTCTTTTTCATGATGTTCCTCATGATATCCTTAATTTCTGAGCCTTTTCTTATCCCTTAGGCATTTTTGTAGATAATCAAACAGTTGACCCATATCCGCTAAACGTTTTATCTCATTTTTGAGCTCCAGCAGTTATCCGTATCGTAACTATGATCCCTATGGAAATCACAGTACTTAAACCTATTCTTCCTGTTGGATTTGGTAGTCTGTCTAGGAGGCCACTGAATTACTTCAGAGATGCGTATCTCATGCAAGATTCTTGAGATTGGCATTCGCAGACCAGATAGGTTTGGCTCTTGACGAGCTTCTAATCTGGAATTCGAACTCCTAGATTGATCTTTACGCCTGGCTATTGTGCTTACTTTTTCCTTTCTTCCATCCTTCTTGCTCTGTCTGGGGTGATCTTTGAAAGATCCCCTACCTTCTCTGGTGAGTTTGACATCCTCCAATTTCATGTAGGGTTTAGCTTTTTCCATCAATTTTGACATGCTTTGGGGACTCTTTTTGGTTAAGGAGTCTTGAAAATGGCCAGGAAGTAACCCTGAGGTGAACACATTAATGATGAGGTTATACCCTCCACGCATGTCAATTTCTTATTGAATCGGCTCATATACTAGCGCAGAGTTTATTTTTTCTCTTGACACAAGGCGAGCAGGAAATCAGGACCCTTCATTAACCTTTGACAAGTTATGAAACGGTTGATAAACATCTTTCTAAACTCCTTAAACGACGTAATGGAGTTTGGAGGGAGCGTATGCAACCATTCGAGGGTTGAGCCTTCAATGTGGTGGCGAAAGCTCTGCAGAGTGTAGAGTCACTTGAACCATATAAATTTATTACATGCTTGAACTAGCAGATGTGGTCCATAAGATCTGCTCTCCCATCATACTTCTCGAATTTAGTGCGATCAAACTTTTCAGAAAATGGGAAAAATAAGATATCTGGCGAGAAAGGCATCTCAGTGCCTTTCAACAGCGTGTCCAGTTTATCCAAAGGCCGACCTTTTTTCACTTTACTTCTGATCTATTGATGTGAATCAACAGTCTCAGTTTGGCTGTAGATTTTTCTCTCTAGTTGATGCTTACATCTCCTTGAGCAGGACGCTCCTTATACGACTAAGGATTAGCATACCTAGGAGACCCTACTTCTTTTCCAACTGTATCGTCAGCTATTGAGGATTACGACCTGTTGCCAGCAATTATCTTTTCCATGTATTTGATCGTCTCGACCATCTTTGCTATCTTTGCAGTAAGAGCATCAATCTTTGTATCAGTGTTTGGCACAACCGGTAGAGCATTAGTTTAAACCTCCCCACGCTATTCTACTGGAGTTTCTGCATTAGATGGCGGCGGCAAGTTATTACTCTAACTCGTCGCTGTCACTCTTGTTCGTAGCTGCCTCATAGCCGTGACAGAAAGCTTTTTATGTTAGCATTTCCCACAGGCGGTGCCAAATGATATTGTCAAAAAATCTCCAACACGTGTTACAACTCCGCACATGCCAAAAACCTTTTAACCTTCCTCTTGTTACCTTTCTCCCCAAGTAATGAATGGTGGTGTACTTATTTTCGAGATGCCTTAGATATTGGGCTTGTGCTTCTTGGTCTGCCATAGATTTACATTTGTAGAATTAACCTGGTAGCAAAGATTATTATTTTCTCATTAGTCTCTCACTAATCTATGATATCTTAGTCAGGAACCAGATGAAGCTTCTACTAATTAGGCATAGTTGTCGATAGAAAATTTGGTTGCTTGACTATCTATTCGAACATTCTTGGGAGCCACAATGTTACTCGGTGAAGAATTTATTCTCTCTTGAGGTTGAGCTTGGTGTACGCACATGGGTTGAACCTCAAATGGACACTATGTGTTCGTTCATGTTGTGGGACCATCCACTCGTCTTGGGGTATGTGATCTTTGCATTAGAGTTTTTCTTTTTCTCTTCTAAGTCATTCCATCTCGGGCCTCTTCCCATGTCTTTCCCTTATCAACCCATCTTCACAATGCCATTATTGTTAGACTTTCCATCCTTTATCTACCATGGCGTGTGCCTTATTTTTGGGGGGCACATAGCCCTTTGGTAGTGGTGGCTGTAATTGATGTTGTCAAAAAATCTCCAACACGTGTTACAACTCTGCACGTGCTAGAAACCTTTTCACCTTCCTCCTGTTACTTGCAAAACCATGAGTTTTATTTGTCTCATATTGTATCTATCACGCAGTAATTATTCAGGGAATTAATTGAGCATATTCGTATTGAGGTGGTAGAAGCTGCTTGTGTGAAGAAACTTGCATTTTTTTTTTTTTTTTGTATTTGTAAGTTTGAGCGGATTAGACACGTTTGAAATAGTGTTTAGTCAGGGTATCTAGGTTTCGATCTTTTTCATGTGAAAAAGTTAGGGTTTGATCTTTTTCTCGGTAAAAAGGTTAGGTTATTCTTTTCCTTTGAAAAGAATTAGGTTTTGATTCTTCTGATAATTGAAAAAAAATTGAGTGAATTTTAAGGTTCATCATTCCCCGTGAAGACGATAAGTGAGAGAATGTTAGGTTAATCTTTGGCCTGATAAAGATTGGGTTCATCCTTGTTCTGGGAAAAGGGCAATTTGTAAAGGTTGATTATGTGCCTATAAAATAAGCATTGTAATGGTTTGATTCCTACCTGGTAAATGGATCAAAGGGTTTAGTGGATTGCAAATCTCTGTGGAGCTTGGGGGACTGGACGTAGGAAAAACTAGTTTGATCGAACCAAGATATATCATTGTGTACTGCATTGGTTATTTTCTTATATTGTGTTTGGGTGTGCACTTAGCATTAAACACATATCTGCTACATGACTAAGATAATAATTAATTTAGAAAAATTGATTATTTGATATTAAGTATTTAAAGAAATTAATTGTTTAAATTTTCTAACTACCCAATTCACCCCCCTCTTGGGTTTCTCTTTGGTAGCGAATTTATTTGTCTCTACGATACCGCAAGTGTACGTATCAAGTTTTAATAATATAGGAAAAGTAAGGTTTTCGTATCCATAGGGATTGGCTTAGATCATCACTAAGAACCACGATTATCGTAACCCAACTTTATCTAGGCAATCAAATTTTTGGGTTTTTAAAATAAAATAACTAAAACAAAAATAAAATAATATATGGATTATCTATGCACAAATGTTCTAGGGGTTTGATTTTATCTCATTATTCTCATGTTGTTCTATTAAGTAAATTATTTGTCAATTCCGTTTATTCAATAATCAAGGTCCTCGTGTTATTGCTCTCTTACTACCTCTCCTGAGTGTCAAGTGAGATAATATGTAATCACTTCAATACCGATATCCCCTATCCCGTATTTAGGTGAAAACATTCGTTATACTCGACCTTATAGATTACACAAGTTTTAAATATCTCCCGATATTATTAAAATTTACGTTGTGTTTAACCTAAGTCTGAACCCGAAATTACCTCTCCTGAGTATCAAATCCCAAGTTCTAATATCAACCAAAATATCATGTGTAAGCATAAATTGGAAGCATTATAAAGACAAATACAATTGAATAGAAAGCCTAGTTGGTAAATCTAGAACTTCATCACCTCCTGATTTCACAAAATCCAAATTTTCCAACTAGATTACTTAGGTGTTGATTTCCTCCTAGATTCACAACAACCTAAGTTATGCAATCTCAATTCCGATTACGAATTCAACCTCTCCCGAGTATAAAATTTGTAACCTAAACTCATTTAATTCATTGGTCACATAAATTAAACACATTAAGCCTAAGAGATGCATAAAATGGAATTAAAACTAACAATCAACAAAATAGTCTAAACATGGTTCAAAACAAGACTACATCAAGCCCTAGATTAAATTGCGAATACAACATAGATATATCCATAACCAATCTTTTCAATAAAATCATAAATGCAAACATGTTTGATACAATATTACAAATACAAAATTAAATCAGGATTAGGGAAAGGGAAAGGAAGAGGAAATGCTTATTGTGGGGTTGAGCTCCAAATATTCAACTCCAAGTGCCACCAATGGTGTTTTCCTCTTCAATTCCACATCAAATTGCCATCATCCGGTATTTTCTCGCCCAAAATCACCTCAAAATGGTGTTTTCTTCTTCCCAAAAATTGCCTATTTCTCTCCCTCTTTCGTCCCTTGGGTATGGAGGCTTAAGGTGGTATTTATAGGGGTTTAAAATTAGGGTTTTCTGGTTTCTAAACGGTGTAGGCCAATGGGAGCACGTTGCAGCACGTTTTTTTGCGCTCTGCAACGCGCGTTTTCTCACTGCAACGTGGTTTTGGAAGATCCGACATATGTTCGTATTTTGGTCGTAACTTTCTTGTCTAAACTCCTATTGAAGTGATTAAAAAAAATATGGAAAGTTAAGACATAGATCTATAACTTACATGTTATGAGTTTTTTCAAAATTTAATTGCATAGTAGTAAACAATGGCCTTGAAGTTACTGCACCTGCATACATGTTGCACCGTTTCTTCCATATATTTGTAATCCTACAAAATATAACAAAAACACATTAAAATAACAAAAATTCTTGAAAGCACACAAATATTTGAATCTAAAAGTACTTAATTTATTGTGAAATAAACTACTCATCAAATACCCCCAAACTCAAATGTTTGCTTGTCCTCAAGCAAAAAGAAAATAAAATAAAGGAAAATACAAATCAAGTACTAAAATGCTAATGAAAAAAGATTTGAGTTTTGTAGCGATTAAAAAACCGTACAATATTCTCCAAAACCACAAAATGCTCCAAGCTCAAAAGAAATGCACACATTGAGATTATCTAGAATTTCAACTTTAAGTATCAATTTCAATCCACTCAAAACTCTAGATGTGTTAGTGCGTGCACAATCACTTTCACCAAACCAAACGAGCCTCAGATATATTTATGTGCTAAGGACCCATTTTTCATGTCACTCTCCACTAATTATGTAGGTACATATGTCATTGGAGATCAAAAGGACTTTGCGGGTTGTAATGTATGGCTAAGGTAAAAGGTAGATGGAAATGTCATTTTTAGGCTCAAATTACCCAAGGCATGTATCACAACTCATGCATCTTACAAGATTTTCGAGAAAAATTCACCAACTCCCCCTTTTGTCACATATATTCTTTCAATCGATCCCACAAGGTATAATTCACAAAACCAACTAAAACACACAATAATTTATTTATTTTTGTTTTTGTTTTTTTTTTAAAAATTGGTGAGAACCATACCTCCAAACTCAAAATCAACATTTTCCTCAATGTTGCATGAAAATACCAGGCGAAAATATTCACCACTAAACTATAACGAATAATATTTTTTTTCATAAACAACTAAAACAAACAAAAAGAAACACACAGCCCAGTCCACTAATGACTTTTCAAACACAACCCATTCTAATCCTTACACTCAATGATCCATGTTACTTGCCAATTAGTGACGAGTTTAGGAAGTGAAAATTCATTTAGTGGGATGGATGCACAAATGTAGGTAATGAAAGAATTTGGCAATAAGGCTCAATAGGGGTAACAAAGGATAAACAATTTTCTCAAAGTTAACTTCAAAGGCCCAAACGATCCAAAACGAATGCCTAAATCATCTCTCCAATAACACATAACCTAGTAGTTCGCCTTGAGTTTCACTCAATTGGGTTCTAGCGTTCATGAGATGTCAAAGCCTGCCTACAACACATGAATATTTTTCGAGTACCCAAAAGGCCAAGTGATCGTGATTGATAATGCTCAAGTGTAAAGAGTTAAGAGTGAATTTCAATTAACACAGGTCACGCACACAGAAATCGCAATGCAATACATTTCAAACGACTTAAGAAAATATCAAGTGTTTATACTCATCATCGATTTTAAGTCATTTTATCTCAACAAACTTACAATTTATTCAAACAAACTAACAAAAGGAAAAACGAACTAAAAACATGGCCAAAAGAACACAAGATATAGGACAAAAATCACACATAATCATTTCCTAACCCAACACACATACGCCAACATGTGTCTCACCCCCAAACTCATAGTCAAACATATATTCAAATTAAGCACAAGGGAATAAGACACGAACCTGGGAGACAAGACAATCTTGCCTTCGAGTATGGTCGGCGGTGATACTCCAGACAAGGTGACCGGTGTAGGGCTTTCATCCACAGCTTGCATCTTTAGGCTCCATTATTTGAAAATTTAGGTTGCCTCCCAAGAAGCATTTGGTTTAATGTCCTCGGCTTGACAACGGAGAGGGGCTTGTCAAAGAGCAACTTCTGCCCATAGGTGTCATATAACATAACATATGGGTCTTGGTTCAGAACACCCTCGAGCTTAGTGAGATGTGAACATGATCGGCACATATTCTCAACTTGATTCAGCTCCGACTTATGTGCTTGGTGTGCGTGAAAGAATGGAGTTGGGAGTGGTGGGGGACAAGTGAGACACATCGAATCCTCGTAGATGTGATCATCTTTGATCGGTGGTGGCATCACAATTTGGATCTCAAACGGTGAAGATTCACAAGTGTCATCTTGTGATTCTTCACCATCGATCCATTCTTGGGTTTTCTCCTCATTCGAATCTTTGCCATTAAACACACCGAAGTTTCTCCCACTTGCATTCAGTTCTTCATGGTGGCTTTCACATTTAAATGTGACTTTTGTGTCTCTTAGTGCCGCCTTTTCTGACTCGGCCTCAATATAGCTGACAAGTTAACCGATTTGAGTCTCGAGAGACTTTATGGTCACATCAATTTCTGTGCAAGTTATCTCAATTTTGTCGAGACGATTTTTATGCTCATTGAGTCGGCCATGAGTTTCCCCCATGACTGAAGCAAACATTTCTTCCAGGGTGGGAGAAGACTCCACAGGTTGGTCTAGGGTGTCAATCCATAACACCGAAATATTGGAATTATCCCCCAAGTTTTGATAACTTGTTGAATAATTACAACTCTGATAGTCGAAATCAGTCATGTCTTCCAAAGAAAAATAGGCTTCGTCCGCAGTTAGTTTGTAGAAAGAGGTGGTACCATTTCCTCCTTCCAACCACATTCTTGTTGCGGCTTATAACCAATCGAGAAAGTTTAGCAGTTGACACTTCTTCAGGAAACCATGATTAGGAAACCAAATAAGCAACTCCTTGTATCATTTCCAAGCACAATAAAATGACTCAAAATCTTGTTGAGAAAAATTCATGAGGACTTGTTGATGAGCCATCTCCAAGTACCTTGCAGAACAAACGAAACTAAAAACAAAAATAAAAAATAAAATAATACCTAAATTAAAATCAAGTTACTTATTCACAATATTAACAACAATTTAAAAAGCCAATCCTCGGCAACGACGCCGAAAACTTGGTAGCAAATTTTTTTATCTCTACAACACTGCAAGTGTATGGGTCAAGTTTTATTAGTATAGGAAGAGTAAGATTGTCGTATCCACAGGGATTGGTTTAGATCGTCACTAAGTACCACGATTATCATAACTCAACTTTATGTAGGCAATCAAATTTTTGGGTTTTTAAACTAAAATAACTAAAACAAAAATAAATACAAAAATAAAATAAAATATGGATTATCTATGCATAAATGTTCTAGGGGCTTGATTTCGTCTTGTTATTCTCATGTTATCCTATTAAGTAAATTATTAGTTGATTCCATTTATTTAATAATCAGGGTCCTCATGCTATTGCTCTCTTACTACCTCTCCCAAGCATCAAGTGAGAAAATATGTAATCCTTTCAATATCGATATCTCTATCCTGTATTTATGTGAAAACATTCATTATACCCGACCTTATAGATTACGCAAACTTTAAATATCTCCAGATCATATTAAAACTTACATTGTGTTTAACCTAAGTCCGAACCCGAAATTACCTCTTCCAAGTGGCAAATACCAAGTTCTCAAATCAACCAAAATATCATGTGGAAGCATAAATTGGAAGCATTATATAGGCAAACACAATTGAATAGAAAACCTAGTTGGTAAATCTAGAACTTGATCACCTCCCGATTTCACAAAATCCTAAATTCCCAACTAGATTACTTAGGTGTCGATTTCCTCCCAGATTCACAACAACCTAAGTTATGCACTCTTAATTCCAGTTATGAATTCAACCTCTCCCGAGTATAAAATTCGTAACCTAAACTCATTTAATTCATTGGCCACATAAATCAAACACATTAAGCCTAAGATATGCATAAAATAGAATTAAAACTAACAATAAAAAAAAAAAAAGTCTAAACATGGTTCAAAACAAGATTACATCAAGCCCTAGATTAAATTATGAACACAACATAGATAGATCCATAACCAAACTTTTCAATAAAATCATAAATGTAAACATCTTTGATACAATATTACAAATACGAAATTAAATCAAGATTAGAGAGAAAGAAAGGAATAGAAAATGCTTTGTGGGGTTGAGCACCAAATATTCAACTCCAAGTGCCACCAATGGTGTTTTCCTCTTCAATTTTGCATCAAATTGCCATCATCCGGTGTTTTCTCGCCCAAAGTCGCCTCAAAATGGTGTTTTCTTCTTCCCAAAATCGCCTCTTTCTCTCCCCTTTTCGTCCCTTGGGTATAGAGGCTTAAGGTGGTATTTATAGGAGTTTAAAATTAGGATTTTTGGGTTTACAAATGGTTCAGGCCGATGGGAGTGCGGTACAGCATGCGTTTTTGCGCATTGTAGCGCGTTATGGGTAGTGCTTCTGTCGAAAATACGTTACAGCATGGTTTTAGCAGATCCAACACATGTTCGTATTTTTTAGGTAACTTTCTCATCCAAATTCTAATTTAGGTGATTAAAAAATATATGGAAATATAAGACGTAGATATACAACTTTCATGTTTTGAGTTTTTCCAAAATAGGATTGCATAGTGGTAAAAAAAATGGTTACTGCACCTGCATGCATTTTACACAATTTATCCCATATATTTGTAATTCTACAAAACACAACAAAAACACATTAAACTAATAAAAATGCTTGAAAACACTCAAATATTTGAATCTAAAAGTACTTAATTTGTTATTAAATAAACCACTCATCACTCTTTAGGCCAACAATTGGTACCAGAGCTTATTTAGCTCATTTGGCTTAAATCCTAGGTAAGAAAGATCACATGGCACACTCATAGGCACTCTAGGTGAGAGGCAGTCTATGAATCGTCCACCTTTGTTTGCAAGTGATAATTATTCATTCTGAAAGGACAGAATGATTGCTTTTCTTCAAGCCACCAATTATGATGTATGGTTAGACATTAAAGATGGTTCATTCATTCATAAGAATAATGGAATGATTACGAAGAAAGAGCAGCTGACAACCTCTGATAAACAGAAACTTTCTATTAATTCTCAAGTTATTAATATTCTTTTTTGCTCTTTAGAAGTTAATGAATATACCAGGGTTTTAAGTTGTGGATCAGTTAAATAAATGTGTGACATATTACAAATCATCCATGAAGGGATAAATCAAATGAAACAGTCCAAGATCAATGCCTTAGTTCATCAATTTGAGTTATTCAAAATAGGTGAAGCAGAATCGTTTTTGGAAATGTATACAAGATTCAATAATATCTACAACTACCTCAATCAACTCGGAAAGCCTTATAAAATGGAGGATAAAGTGCAAAAAATTCTAAGATCATTGACTAAAGTCTGAAAGCCAAAAGTAACGGAAATAAAGGAAGCTAAAGATCTCACAATTTACACTATTAATGAGCTTATTAGGAATCTAATGACCCATGAGATGGCTATACGAGAATATGAGGACGAAATAGGAAACATCAAAAGGAATTCCTTGGCATTGAAAGTTTAAAAAAAAAATGAGAAAGAAGATGACAATGATGACATTAGTCTTGAAAGCGAGTAAGAAAACGATGAGGCGCTTCTCATTAAATTTTTTAGAAAAATGACTCGATGAACATTCCAAGGAAAGAGAAATTTCAACATGAGTAATGTGGAATGCTTTAACTGTCATAAGGACAGACACTTCCAATTCGACTGTCCCGAACCAAAGAAGGAAAAAGAGAAAATAAAATAAGAAAGTAAGGAAGACTAAGAAGAAATAAATAAAAGCTACCTGGGATGACTCTGAGTCAAGTAGCTCGAAAAAATAGGGCAATGACGATTCATCTATACTTGCTTTGATGGCTACTGGAGATAAGATAATGAAATGTTCTAATTCTTGTCCTTTAGATTTTGATGATTTATTTGATGTTTATGAAGGAGTAACGCATGATTATAAAAACCAGTGTTCTCAAATTAATACCTACAAAGTACAATGAACACATTTAATAAGCAAGTGATGAAATTCGAATTTAAAAACATTGAATTGAAATCCAAAATGTTGAATTTACATTCGATAGTTCTCAAATTGACAAGTGGTGAGAATAATCTAAAAATATTTTTGGGAAGTTCACGAGGTATCTTTGATAAAGCTAAAATTGTGTTTTAAAAAAAAAAACTTAAACAAAAGAGATTTCATATTTTTTTTCTAAAATCAGGAATCTTGTTAGATGTTTTAAATGTAACATTGTAGGGTATACTATTAGTAAATACTTTTCTCAAATATCTAAATACAGACAAGTTTAGTTCCTAAAGGAACTAAATTTGTCCTGACTAATAAGATCGGACCCACTTAGTTTGGATATCACTTAGGAACTATTTGAGTTGCTCCTTATAGGTTACTCAGAAAGCATCGATAGGTAAAAGAAAAATGGTTCTTGAATAGTGGTTGTTTTGGGCACATGATGAGTGACAAATCTAAATTCACGTCTTTGACACCTAAAGACAGAAGTCATGTGACATTTGAAGACAACACAAATGGTAGAATTATCAATATAGGTTATATCGATAATGGGTTAATTACTATTAAAGATGTTCTCTGAGTAGACGATCTTAAACATAACTTGCTTAGCATTAGTCAATTATGTGATAAAGGTTATAACTTTGTTTTTTATCATGATATATGCATTACTAAGAATGGGCATGATAGTAGCATATTACTTGTTGCATCACGATTTGAAAATATTTATACATGTTCATTTGATGATTTATTTTCTCAAAATTTATCTTGTTTAAATGCATTATCTGAGAATAGTTGGTTATGGCATAGATGACTTGGGTATGTTTATATGGAGTTAATTTCAAATATGTCCAAGAAGATTCTTATACATGACCTACCTGCATTAAAATATGTGAAAGATAAAAAATGTGATGCATGTTAATTAGGTATGCAATTTAGATCATCTTTTAAGAAGAAGTTGCACACATCCACATCTAGATGTCTTGAATTATCGTATCTTGATTTATTTGGTCCGAATGCCAATGCTAGCTAAGGAGGTAAATTTTATGTATTCGTAATTGTGGATAACTATTCTAAATTTACATAGGTGTTTTTCTTAACTAAGAAGAGTAAAGTTTCTTCTATATTCTCTAAGTTTTGTAAGTGTGCTCAAAATGAGAAGTATTGTTGCATCATTAACATCTGTAGTGATAGAGGCAGAGAGTTTCAAAATGATGAGATAATAAGCTATTGTGATGAGCACGAGTATACTCATAATTTTTTTGCACCTAGAACGCCACAACAAAATGGTGTTGTACAGAGAAAAAATAGAACACTTCAAGAAATGGCCAGAACAATGCGGAATGAGAATCGTCTTCCTAAATAGTTATGGGGTTTCTATTCGAAGATGTTTTAATAAAACCCCTTATGAAATTTGGAATGGTAAGACTCCAAATATATCATATTTTAAAGTTTTTTGTTGCAAATGTTTTATCTTAAATGATAAGGATAATTTGGATATATTTGATGCTAAATCTGATTACGGTATTTTTCTTGGGCACACTTCTAATAGTAAAACTTATAGAATTTATATAATAAACGTACCTTAGTAGTGGAAGAATCTATGAATCTTGTATTTAAGGAATCTGATCCACTTGTTTCGAGAAAGGTTTTGGATGATGATGATGCAGGTACCCAGAATAACCAAAACAAATGAGGACATACTACAAAGGAACCACAGAATGAGGAACCAAAAGGAGAAGAAACGACTTTACCACATGCTATAAAGACAATGTTGGGACATTCAGTAAAAGAAATTATTGGTAATTTTGAGAAAAGTGTAAGTATAAGATCCTCTCTTACGGATATTGTCACACACCACCCCAGACACCCATTACCCTGGGGCCGGTGTGACGTCGACATGACATCGTCTGGATGTCAAACCAACTAGAAAACAACAAAGTGCAAACATAGATATACAACCACAAATTTTTACATATACATCATCTCTACTAAGGGGACACACCCGTCCCAGAATTAGAATAATAACAAAAGTATAACACCGGTGAAGCTTTTACAGGTTCGCCTCAGATAGCTCCTCCCAAAATAATGTCATGCTACACCATCGCCAGACTCTACCTAGTGCCAGTAGGGGACCGACTCCTAGCTGTTGTACCTACAAGTGTACTGTCTTCTTCATAAAAACATTTTAGATGGATCAAGCATAAAACATATAAATATCACAATCACAAATAAAAACCTCTTTTTCCTGTCACCACAAAAAACAACATATATATATATTTATAACATCTCAACTAAGTAGTAGAAGTCAACAAGAACGTCACAGCAACCACATAGTATAACGCAACCGAAATAATAGATATATCAACGTAAATGGATACACCAAACCAAATAGTATAATGAAATCAAAACATACTCATCCAGTATAAAAGAATATATATAAATGTACTCATCCAAATCACCATATATGATAAAACACCATATACGACAAATCACCACATACAACACCCCATCACACCACACCATATCACACCACACCACACCACATCACACCCCGGCTAACCATGTGATCGTTTTAACCTCACGATCGGGAGTTGCAACGATACCATACCACCCATAGGATATGCCATCCTAGCAGGTCATAACAACGCTCTGCTGGACTATGCCAAGTAGGTGAACAACGCTCCGCTGGACTATGCCAAGCGAGTGAACAACGCTCTGCTGGACTATGCCAAGTGGGTGAAACACCGCTCTTCTGGACTATGCCAAGCAGGTGAATATCCAACACCAACTTCCATCTCAACAACTCATTCCCACCTTACAACAACAACTTTGTCCACAATCAACAACATCATCAAATCAATAACCTCATCATCAAACTACAACTCAATAAATAATCAACGCTCTGCCAAAGCAGATAAAATCAATAGCATCATCAAATCAATAACAACATCGTCAAACTGCAAATCAATAACATCGACCTCTACCTCCAAAATCGATTTAAGCCAACTATTATTTTCCACCATCTGTTTAAAACCAACGAAATACACATTTCCAAAACACCCAAATCCGCTTGATCCATATAAGTTATAAAATCCTCCAGTTTTAAGTAAAACCATTTTCCATCATATATATATATATATAAAAATAGATTTGATAAGAAGACAGTACACTCACCTGGTGATCCGCTCCCAAAAGCCTTTATCGACTGTACGCTACCGTTCCTCAGGTGCCTGCGAACCTATTAGTGACAAGGCCTAAATTAATATTTTAGGAAAAAAATGACCTAATCATGCAAATGCAGGCCCTACGTTCCATAATTTTTCCCGTCCCCACATTTTATTATGAAAAATTACTATTTTCCACATTCAGTTATGTTATTGTTCAACGATTATTAGAATTAACGATTCCAAGATTATTATCCCGATTGCGGAAATTTTTAATGCTAATAATTCAATTTTAACGAAAATAGTAATCAACTGAAATTTTACCTGCCTCCGAATTTTTCGCTTGCCGAGGAGTTGATTTCTAATTTTTGGTTTTTATTTGGGTTGTTTGTGTAATTTAATTTTCTTCTCTTTTTGGTTTCCTGGTATCTTCAACAGTCGGCTCTCTTTCTCCTACCCTGCTTCGGTTTGGGTTCGACCACACACACTCACATTTACTCATCGCCGATCAACACGCACACCGACGACAACCTACCCAACTGACGACCGAACAACGTACACATACCCACAATATACCAACGACCAAACGGTCGAACACACATATCACTCCTCATCCGACTAACTGGACACCACATGCACATACACACACACACACATACAGTCGGCAAATAAAAATAGAGCGCGCACACACACACACAGCCGACCAACAACACATACCCACGCCGTCGTTTGACTGGCTCACCCACACATCATCGACTCTCGCATACTCACACGCTATCGCCGACACACCCACAAACCCACATACATCATCGACTGAACCGTGCCGATTACACACACACAAAACATTCGAACCCACACCCCCTGGCGATGATCAACGTCAACAGACAGCCCATACCGTCGACGACACCCTACCGAACCAGCTGAACCGGCGAATACACACAAACTATCGCCAAGCAGAGCACATACGTACACACAGCGTCGACAATATCGTCGGACCAAACGGGAAAACCCATCTACACCGTCGCACCTATACATTCCTCTGATCACATGCACACAATGAGACACACACGCACGCCGGAGCAACGGCGACGATCAAAACCCATCACCGCTGGCAACCCAACAAAATTGTCGAACCTCTCTTTCTCTAGATCTCTAAATTTCTGGATTGTGCTTCTGTTTTCAGTGGTGCCATTGAAATGGTATGCATATGTGTGTGTGTGTGTGTGTGTGTGTGTGTATATATATATATATGCATGGAAATGGTGGTATGAAATTGATCAATTACTCGCCACGTCGATCCCCACTCTTCTCGATCTCCCTGCTGACCGGCTGAGCTCACAAACGTGCACACACACACACACACACACACACACATATATATATAAAAAAAATCTTTGGTTAAATTGCACTTTTCTCCCATTATCTTCCATTAAGTCTTTCTTAATCCAATTCATCTTTTAGGATTTTCTTAAGTTGCATTTTGATCCCTAAAATTTTTATTCCAGAATTCGACTACAAATTTTGCATCTCAAATTTAGAATAAGTGTTTCTAAATTTGCAATTCGACCCAATCACTTTTAATTTGTTTTTTTTTTTTTTTTTTTAATTAACTCAATTTTTTCCCGAAATTTTCTAAATGCTCTTAAATGAAATTAAAATGACATATGTGCTAAATCAGAGTCTTACAACCCATCCCTCCTAAAAAAAAAATCGTCCCGAAATTTTATTATCTTAGTTGAACAAATGCGAGTATATGTTTCTCATCTTGTCTTCTCACTCCCACGTCGCTTCTTCTACTACACAACTGCGCCACAACATTTTGACTAAAGGAATCATTTTCGTCCACAACACCTGGTTCTTACGGCTTAGGATTTGGACTGGCTCCTCAACGTAGGTCAAATCTGCTTCCAACTCGATCGGCTATGAAGTCAACACATGAGAAAGGTCTGGCACATATTTCCGGAGCATTGACACGTGGAAAAACTTCATGTAGTCGAGACAATTCTGGCGATAATGCCAGTCTATACGCTGCAGTACCAACCCAATCTAAAATTTCATAAGGTCCGAAGTACCTTGGTCTCAGCTTTCCTTTCTTCCCAAACCTCATTATGCCTTTCCACGAATAAATACGCAAGAACACATGATCTCCCACTTCGAATTCCAACTCCCAGCGACGCTTGTCTATATAACCCTTCTGTTGACTCTGAACAATTTTATTTATTTATTTTTTTTTTCCGAATCACCTTTACTTTGTCTACTGTCATCTGAGCTATGTCCGACATCAACAAATTTCATTCACCCACCTCAGTCCAACACATTGGGGTTCTACATCTCCTACCATACAACGCTTCATACGGGGTCATCTCGATTGTCGAATGGTAGTTGTTGTTGTAGGTGAATTCCATCAACGACAATTGATCATCCCTGCTACCAGGAAATTCCAGAACACATCCCCTCAATATATCCTCCAACGTCTGAATCGTACGCTCTGATTGACTATTAGTCTGCAGATGAAAAGCGGTACCAAATTTCAACTTGTTACCCAAAGCAGTTTGGAAACTCAACCAGAATTTCGAAGTAAATCTTATATCTCTATTTGATACTATGGAAATCGGTAACTGAACAATCTTGTTAATACACAATTGGACATACTTATCAAGAGAATACGTCGTCTTATAACCTAAAAAATAAGTAGACTTAGTAGGCCTATCTACAATTACTCAAATAGAGTTATGTCCCTTTTGAATGCGTGGTAATCCCGGAATAAAATCCATCGTGATATGTTCCCCCTTCCACTCTGGAATAGGTAAAAGTTGCAACTCACTTAGACGTTGATGCTTTGACAAACAAGACACCTAGCAACAAGTTCTGCGTTTTCCCACTTCATTCTGAATTCTCTCCAATTAAACTTCTGACTTCTGAGCTTCAATAATACGATCAATCAACATCGGTCTCAAAATCAAAGTCGCAAGCAACGCTGCCGTCTAACTAACCGCCAATTGAACTCGCAAAGATCTCAAATCAGCATACAGATTAGTATGAACGACTCTAATGTGCGTGATCGAACTCGCCGATTTTCGACTCAATGCATCCGCTACAACATTAGCCTTCCCTGGATGATAGTGGATATTGCAATCATAATCTTTGATCTATTTTATCCAACGTCTCTACCCCAGATTTAGCTCCTTTTGAATAAATAAATACTTCAAACTCTGGTGGTCGATGTATATTTCACAAGTTTCACCATACAGATAGTGCCTTCAAATCTTCAAGGCAACCACAATCGCCGCCAACTCCAATTCATGCATCAGGTAATGACGTTCACTTTTATCAGTCTTCTCAATTTTAGATTTCTTGCAGGTCAATCGGGTCAACGGGGAAGCTATAACAGAGAATCCCTACACCAACTAACGATAATAATCCGTCAATCTCTAAAAGGTTTTGAACTTCGGTCACATTTCTCGGCCTTTCCCACTGAACAACAGCTTCAACTTTCTTCGGGTCCACCTGAATACCATCTCCTAAGATAACATGCCCTAAAAATGCCACATGATCTAGCCAAAATTCACATTTACTGAATTTCACATACAACCACTTCTCTCGCAATGTCAGCAACACAATCTTAAGATGCTCTGCATGCTCGTCTTTGCTTTGGGAATAGATCAATATATCGTAAATAAATACGATAATAAATTGATCCCGATAAGGTTGGAAGATCCGATTCATCAAGTCCATGAAGGCAGCAGGGGCATTTAACAATCCGAAGGGCATAACAAAAAATTCATAGTGTCCATATCTCATACGGAACGCCGTTTTCGCCACATCACTGTCTCTGACTTTCAATTGGTGATACCCCGATTGAATATCTATTTTGGAAAACAATTTAGCCTTCTGGAGCTGGTCAAACAAATCATTAATCTTAGGCAACGGATATTTATTACGAACGGCCACCCTATTCAGCTGTCGATAGTCGATACACATTCTCAACATGTCATCCTTCTTCTTCACGAACAACACTGGGGTTCCCCATGGGGAAACACTGGGTCTGATAAACCCACGATCTAATAAATTTTGTAACTGCACCTTCAATTCTTTCAAGTCAGTAGGCGCCATACGATAGGGTGGAATCAATATAGGAGCAGTTCCGGGAAGTAATTCGATCGTGAATTCCATCTCCCTATCTATTGGAAACCCTGGCAATTCATCTGGAAACACGTCTGGAAAATATCTGACCACTGGAATATCTGTTATCGAAACTTTTCTCTGACTGGTGTCAATCACGTGCGCAAGGTGTCCCTGACAACCTTTCTGCAATAATTTCCTGGCTTCTAAGGCTGAAATCAAACTAACAAGAGTGATAATTCTGTCTCCCGAGAATACAAATTCTGGCTTACCTGAGATTCGAAAGATCCTTTTCTTCTTAAAACAATCCACCGTGGCATGATAGCCGAACAACAAATCCATACCCAGTATTACATCAAGATCGTAAATATTCAAGGGTAATAGATCTACTGACAACTTCCTACCACCAATACGAAGTGAACTATATTTATACGCACTATCTATTAACATGGACTCATAGTTCTTGGCTACTTCCTACACATCATTCTCTATTAATTCTTGCTGTATTTGCCCATTTTGTATAACTTTTAAATTTGTCTGCCCGTCAACCTAAAACGTATTTCCAAAGTAAATTCTTTCTAGATTAGTCTACATCTTGTCTCTTCCGTTTTTACCAAATCAGATTTAATTTCATACCCGAATGGTCGTCTCTTTCTGCTTTAACTATATGAACCTCCATCTCTAATAAAATCACGAGCACACCCACACATTTATGATAGAATCCGCGTATCTCAAATAGTAGCGCAATGTGTCGTGTAATTGTATAAATAAAGTGTTGTCTACCAATTCAATTCAATGAATAACTTAACATCGGACGAATTATGTGTGCTCTGTCACACTGTTGGTTTAACAATAAAAATATTACGTACTACCGACAGGGAATCCCAATGTCAAATACTACGAATAAAATTACTTATCAGTTATAATTTAATATTCCCAACCACTAGCACCCCCACAATCGCAATCCACCCATTACCACAACCAACCACACTACCCGAACCACCAACTGGCAGTATCATAACTTCATCGCACCTACTAATTGCCAACAAAACAAATAATCAAGCATGATGCCAATGTACCATCTAATGTAATAACTATTACTCACGTGCCGAACCCACCTATCAACACCCTATCTCATGGTCCACCACTGGCTCGATACTGCATATCGACACCCTATCTCAAAGTCCCCTATTGACTAGACGACTGGCACGTCTTCCTATCTCATGATCCTCTACTGACACAACTACTGGCAAGTCTACAGAACCTATAACCTAGGCTCCAATACCACTAATTGTCACACCCCACCCAGACACCCATTACCCTGGGGTCAGCGTGATGTCGACATGATATCATCTGGACGTCAAACCAACTAGAAAACAACAAAGTGCAAATATAGATATACAACCACAAATTTTTACATATAAATCCTCTCTACTAAGGGGACACCCATCCCTGAATTATAATAATAACAAAAGTATAATACCAATGAAGCTCTCACAGGTTCGCCTCAGACAACTCCTCCCAAAATACTGTCATACTACACCATCGCCAGACTCTACCTAGTGCCAGTAGGGGACTGACTCCTAACTATTGTACCTGCAAGTGTACTGTCTTCTTAATAAAAATATTTTAGATGGATCAAGCATAAAACATATAAATATCACAATCACAAATAAAAACCTCTTTTTCCTGTCACCACAAAAAACAACATATATATATATATATTTATAACATCTCAACTAAGTAGTAAAAGTCAACCAGAACGAGTCACAACAACCACATAGTATAATGCAACCAAAATAATAGATATATCAACGTAAATGGATACACCAAACCAGATAGTATAATGAAATCAGAACATACTCATCCAGTATAAAAGAATATATATAAATGTACTCATCCAAATCACCATATATGATAAAACACCATATACGACAAATCACCATATACAACACCCTATCACACCACACCACACCACATCACACCCTGGCTAGCCATGTGATCGTTTTAACCTCACGATCGGGAGTTGCAACAGTACCGTACTACCCGTAGGATATGCCTTCCTAGCGGGTCATAACAACGCTCTGTTGGACTATGCCAAGTAGGTGAACAATGCTCCGCTGGACTATGCCAAGCGGGTGAAACACCGCTCTGCTGGACTATGCCAAACAGGTGAATATCTAGCACCAACTTCCACCTCAACAACTCATTCCCACCTTAACAACAACAACTCTATCCACAATCAACAACATCATCAAATCAATAATATCATCATCAAACTACAACTCAATAAATAATCAACGCTCTGCCGAAGCAGATAAAATCAACAGCATCGTCAAATCAATAACAACATTGTCAAACTGCAAATCAATAACAACGACCTCTACCTCCAAAATCGATTTAATCCAGCTATCATTTTCCACCATCTATTTAAAACCAAATAAATACACATTTCCAAAACACCCAAATCCGCTTGATCCATATAAGTTATAAAATCCTCCAGTTTTAAGTAAAACCATTATCCATCATATATATATATATATATATATATATATATAAATAGATTTGATAATAAGACAGTACACTCACCTGGTGATCCGCTCCCAAAAGCCTTTATCGACTATACGCTATCGTTCCTCAGGTGCCTGCGAACCTATTAGTGACAGGGCCTAAATTAATATTTTAGGTAAACAATGACCTAATCATGCAAATGCAGGCCCTATGTTTAGTAATTTTTCCCGTCTCCACATTTTATTATGAAAAATTACTATTTTCCACATTTAGTTATGTTAATGTTCAACGATTATTAGAATTAACGATTCCAAGATTATTATCTTGATTGCGGAAATTTTTAATGCTAATAATTCAATTTTAATGAAAATAGTAATCGACTCAAATTTTACCTGCCTCCGAATTTTCCGCTTGCCGAGGAGTTGATTTCTGATTTTTGGTTTTTATTGGGTTGTTTGTGTAATTTTATTTTTTTCTCTTTTTGGTTTCCTAGTTTCTTCAACAGCCAACTCTCTCTTTCCTCCCCTGCTTCGGTTTAGGTTTGGCCACACACACTCGCATTCACTCACCGCTGATCAACACGCACACCGACGACAACCTACCAACCGACGACCGAACGACGTACACATACCCACAATGTACCAACGACCAAATGGTCGAACACACATATCCCTCTTCATCCGACCAACTGGACACCACATGCACACACACACACACACACACACACACACACATAGTCGGCAAAATAAAAACAGAGCGCACACACACACACACAGAGTCAACCAACAACACATACCCATGCCATCATCTGACCGGTTCACCCACACACCATCGACTCTCGCATACACACACGCTATCGCCGGCACACCCACAAACCCACATACATCATCGGCTGAACCGTGCCGATTACACACACACAAAACGTTCGAACCCGTACCCCCTAGCGATGATCACCCTCGACAGATGGCCCATACTGCCGACGATACCCTACCGAACCAGCTGAACGGGCGAATACACACAAACTATCACCAAGTAGAGCACATGAATACACACAACATCGACAATATCATTGGACCGAACGGGAAAACCTACCTACACCGTCGCACCCATACATTCCTCCGATCACATGCACACAATGAGACACACATCCATGCCGAAGCAACGGCGACGATCAGAACCCATCACCGCCAGCAACCCAACGAAATTGCCGAACCTCTCTCTTTCTAGATCTCTAAATTTCTGGATTGTTCTTCCATTTTTAGTGGTGCCATTGAAATGGTATGCAAATGTGTATGTATATATATATATATATATATATATATATATATATATATATATATATATATTATTTTATTTTATATAAAAAAAATCTTTGGTTAAGTTGCACTTTTCTCCCCCTATCTTCCATTAAGTCTTTTTTAATCCAATTCATCTTTTAGGATTTTCTTGAATTGCATTTTGATCCCTAAAATTTTTATTCCAGAATTCAACTACAAATTTTGCATCTCAAATTTAGAATAAGTGTTTCTAAATTTGCAATTTGACCCAATCACTTGTAATTTGGTTTTTTTTTTTTTTAATTAACTCAATTTTTTTCCGAAATTTTCTAAATGCTCTTAAATGAAATTAAAATGACGTACGTGCTAAATCGGGATCTTACAGATATAATCAATCTTGCTTTTCTATCTCAAATTGAGCCTAAGAATGTGAATGAGGTGTTAACTGATGAATCTTGGATCTCCGCGATGCAAGCAGAATTAGTTCAATTTGAACATAATAAAGTGTGGTCTCTAATTCCTAGACTTGACTCCCATATTGTAATTGGCCTTAAATGGGTTTTTCGTAATAAAAATGATGAAACAAGTATGATAATTAGAAATAAAGCAAAATTAGTAGCACATGGCTATAATCAAGAAGAGGGAATTGATTATGATTAAACGTATGCTTCTGTAGCTAAATTAGAAGCTATTAGAATGTTACTCGTTTTTGCATGTTCATGAAATTTTAAATTATATCAAATGGACATAAATACTACATTCTTTAATGGATTTTTATCTGAAGAAGTTTATGTCAAATAACTACCAGGATTTGAGAGTGATAAACTTTTCGATCATGTGTTTAAACTTTGGAAGACATTGTATGAGTTCAACAAACTCCGTGAGCTTGGTATGAGATACTTAGACGATATTTGATCGAAAATGGTTTTTGATGGGGTTTTTAGCTAATAATTATATTTGGTTGTACTAATAAGGATTTTTGTTAAGAGTTTGTCAAGATTATGCAAGTTGAGTTTGAAATGAGTATGATGGGAGAATTAACCATCTTTCTTGGGTTGAAAATCAAGCAAACTAAAAAAGAGATTTGCATTAATCAAGCCAAGCACACTAAAGAGTTACTAAAAAAACATGACTTGGATAGCGCTAAAGAGCCCAAAACTCCCATGGCAACAACTACGAAAATAGACAAGAACAATACGGGCAAAAATATAAATGAGAAAATGTATTGAGGTATGATTAGTAGCTTGTTGTATCTTACTCCTAGTAGATCTGACATAATGTTTAGTGTATGCTTGTGTGCTAGATTTCAGTCTTGTCCTAAAGAATTGCATCTAACTACAGTCAAGCAAATCTTTCGATATTTAAAAAGGATAATTGATCTAGGCTTATGGTATCCTAGGGGAAGTGATTTTAAATTAATTAGTTACTCCAACGCTGATTTTGTCGGATGCAAAGTTGAGCGTAAAAGTACAAGCGGGTCATATAACTTTTTAGGACATTCTTTGGTTTCTTGGTTTAGCAAGAAACAAAACTCAATTGCCTTATCTACTATCGAGGCTAAGTATATGGCATCTGGTAATTGTTGTGCTCAAATTATATATATTAAGCAACAATTATATGATTTTGGAATATGCATGGAGGAAGTCCCCATTTATTATGATAATAAAAGTGCTATTTACTTAAGTAAAAATCTGGCACAGCACTCACGAACTAAGCATATGGAGACTAAACATTATTTTATTTGTGATCACATTTAGAAAAAGGATGTAACTATTTAATCTGTTGATACATCATTCGAGGATTAGGTATGGCTTGGCATAACGATGTATGCCAAGAGTGATGTTTTTGGGTCTCTGACCCCATTTTTTGAGATGACAAAGGGGAAGAAATCGATGTTTAATGAGTTAGTTGATGTTTAGAAATTTGTTCGCCTGAGCATTGCATTAATTAAATCGAGACGTTAATTATTGGTGTTAATGTTAAATATCATTATTAATTAAATTAGGCTTACATTGTATATCTTTATCATTGTTTACTTTTGTTTTCATATTTATGCTTAAATGAGTTTAAATACCCATCCTCGGATTTAGGGGAAGCGTGGTTACATTCTTTATTGAAGAAAACATCAAAATTAATTGTCATCATAAAAAATAAAGAGATTATTGAATCCAAGGTTTTGATGAATAAGTACGTATTGATATTTTTTGTGGAACTAATGATTTTATCAAGTGTTTCAGATTAATAAGTTTTATACATGTGATTAAGAAGAAGATCTCATGAAGAAAATATAAAGGGTACAAAATGGACGCAATGAAGATGTGAAAAGTTGTGAATACCTTGAAGAAAAATAGATGAAAACAACTCTCTACGTATATACTCTTTGTCACACCCCACCCCGGACACCATTCATCATAAGGCTGGCGTGACGTTGATATAACATTACCTGACCGTCCCTATTGACTACCTTGTACGACCATACGCATAAGACATTATAAAATCATCTATACAACATTGAAATTCAGTGCTATAGGGACACACCCGTCCCAAAAATAAGAACAACAAGAAAATCACATATTATGAACCTTTCTGAGGTTCACCCCTGACAGCTCATCTCACAATACGCCCATCGGACTCTATCGCATGACTCTAACTAGTGCCAGTAGGGGACCGACTGACTCCTAGCTATTTCACCTGCGAGTGTACTGCATTCTTAGTAAAAACATTTTTAATATAATAATTCATTCTAAGTAATACCAAATTTAAATAGATCAAGCATAAGTATACAAACATCACATATCAAATAAAAATCTCCATAATGTAACCAGTGAAAATAAATCAATATATATATAAGTAAAACACCACATCTCAAAACACCACACCATCACACCACTCACTTGCTAGCCATAGTGATCGTTTTAACCTCACGATTGAGAGTTGCAACGGTACTGTAACATCCGTAGAAATACCTTCCTACGAAATATCCATACCCTTTTTGGGGAGAAATATAATCCACACCCCTTACGGGAAGAACTATCCACATTCCATGGGAATAAATCCACACCCCTTCCGGGGAGAAATAATCCACACCCCTTACGGGGAAAATCCACACCCCTTACGAGGAGAAAACTACGGCATCGTCCAAAACAACAATTTCGTCTAAAAATCCACACCCCTTATGAGGAGAATATAAACCACACCCCTTTCGGGGAGAATTTTCAAAATCACATTTATTCTCCCTCTTTTTAAAAGTATCACCCATTTAGTAAAAACCATTTTTTTTTCCAATTTTCTTTCTTTAAAACAAAACCAACACAATTTACCAAAAATCCATTTTTCCCAACGCACCCAAAACTGACTTGATCCACATGGTTTAAAAATCATCCAAGTCAAGTAAAATCTATTTTACACACACACACACACACACATATATATATAAATAGTTTGGCAAGAAGACAGTACACTCACCTGGTAATCCGCTCCGAAAATATCTATATGCTACTGATCCTTCGGTGCCCGTAAACCTATTCATGATAAGGCCTAAGTTAATATTTTATGTAAAAATACCCTATCCGCACCATGTTGGCCCTAATTTTCCATTATTTTCTATTCCCTACCTTTTATTCAAAATATTTATATTCATCTAATAACACTCCGTTAAAGTTTACGATATCGAATTTATTAATGTGAACGGTCTCGCTATTTTCCTATCGCCATTTCGATTTAGATAATTAAATACATATATTAAAGAAGTTCAAAATTCTACCTTTTTCGAATTTTTCACCGGTCCACGAGATGAGTTTTTGGCTTTATTGGGGTACTTTATGTAATTTTCTTTTTTCCTATTCCTTCATTTTTCTTTCTCCTTCTTTTCCCACGTTTCTTCTTCCCGTTTCTTGCTTCTGTTTGTGCTCTTGGTTTAGCCTCACTGCTGCGGCAAAGTCCCCACCGCCGCAACAAAGTGATCCATTTCATTTCTGTTATGCGTACTGATCCTCCATCGCCTAGGCGAACTCCTCTGTTTTCTATTTTGTGTTTTTGGTTCAGCCTCTCTCTTTCTCTCTCTCTCTCTCTCTCTTTTCTCGTCACTCCGATCATCTTCACCTGAATGTTTATACACACACAACACATACACATGCACACCATAACAACACACACACACACACAAACACACACACACACACCGTAACAATTGAATACACATACACCCATACATTCAATCCATACACATACTGATCTAGCAGCACACACACACTCACGCACAAAACTCCCACACGCACATAGAATCATGCACATATACACACGGTAACTCCACCGGCGAGTTTTTTCTCTCTGACCTACCGCCGGTGACACCCCACAGGAGTGAACGACCATACCGTCGATTGGACATACAACACACACACATCATCACGCTCATAAACACAAACATTCACACAATCATATACACGATCATCACCACCACCGGTGACAGAACAACCCATCCCATACATATACCCACATTAAAGGAAAACAGATGAATCACAGACACACTTACAGACAGCGGTGACGATCACCCAAACACCCATGCTAACAACGAGACATGCCCACCGATCCTCTCTCTCTTCGGTTTTCTCACAGTCAAATGGCAACCCACCACCGGCCACCCTCTTCCTCTCTCTCAGTTCTCTCTTTCTTTTTCTGTTGTGTCTGTGTCTGTATGTATGTATGTATGTATGTATGTATGTATGTATATACATATGCTGAAAAACCCAAGCCCCTCACCGACCGACAACTTTTCTCTTTTCCTTTCTCTCGTCGCTTCTCGATTCTTCTCCCGATTTCTATATATATATGTGTGTGTGTGTGTATGTGTGTGTGTGTGTGTGTGTCTGCGTATGATCATAAGGCCGGACAGGTGGCCCATCTCTCCTCCATTTGTTTTCACCACCATTTGTACATATATATATATATATATAAAACAATAATTGCACAAAACCGCCTTCATTTTAGTTAAGTTTATGAATTAAATCAAATTTTATTTTAATGTTAAAAAAATTTCAATTCGGCCCCTAAATTTTTTTGTAAATCACACAATAAATATCGCCAACCGCCTCGATATTTTTGAAAAATGTCAAATGCAACTAAAATTGTTTGCATCTATAAATAGGGGTCTTACACTCTTAATGCAACCCGAATTAGGATCATAAACGATACTTTAAATGAGTTAATTATATGTGTGTCATGATAAGAAATAATAAGTTCAAGATCCTCAAATGAGATATTGTATGTGCTCCTTATGTGAAATGAAATTGATAATTGACCTAATTGGAAAACAAGTTTTAAAGTACAAAAATTTGAGTTTTTGGGTCAATTTGGTCAACTGAGAAAAGAAATCAGTCAAAAAAATCAAACAGTGATTTTTGGAGTTAAAATGAGGTACTACTGATCCAGTCTGTCAACCGAATGAAATTGGTCAATCAACCATTTGATGCAGTAGCTGAATTGGCAAAGAAAGTAAGCACATTGATCCAATCGGTTAATCGAACCGGCTTGATCCACGTGGTTTAAAAATCATCCAAGTCAAGTAAAATCTATTTTACACACACACACACACACACACACATATATATATATATATATAAATAGTTTGGCAAGAAGACAGTACACTCACCTAGTAATCCGCTCCGAAAATATCTATAAGCTACTGATCCTTCGGTGCCCGTAAACCTATTCATGATAAGGCCTAAGTTAATATTTTATGTAAAAATACCCTATCCGCACTATGTAGGCCCTAATTTTCCATAATTTCCTATTCCCTGCCTTTTATTCAAAATATTTCTATTCGTCTAATAACGCTCCGTTAAAGTTTACGATATCGAATTTATTAATGTGAACGGTCTCGCTATTTTCCTATCGCCATTTCGATTTAGACAATTAAATACATATATTAAAGAAGTTTAAAATTCTACCTTTCTCGGATTTTCCACCGGTCCGCGAGATGAGTTTTTGGTTTTATTGGGGTGGTTTATGTAATTTTCCTTTTTCCTATTCCTTCATTTTTCTTTCTCCTTCTTTTCCCACGTTTCTTCTTCCCATTTCCTACTTCTGTTTGTGCTCTTGGTTTAGCCTCACCATTGCGGCGAAGCCCCCACCGCCACGACAAAGTGATCCCTTTCATTTCTGCTATGCATACTGATCCTCCACCGCCTAGGCGAACTCTTCTGTTTTCTGTTTTGTGTTTTTGGTTTAGCCTCTCTCTTTCTCTCTCTCTCTTTCTTTTCTCGTCACTTCGATCATCCTCACCTGAATGTTTATACACACACATGCACACTGTAACAACACACACACACACACACCGTAACAATTGAATACACACACACCCATACATTCAATCCATACACATACTGATCTAGCAGCACACACACACTCATGCACAAAACTCCCATACGCACATAGAATCATGCACATATACACACGGCAACTCCACCGGCAAGTTTTCTCTCTCTGACCTACCACCGGTAACACCCCACCGGAGTGAACGACCACACCGTTGATTGGACGGACAACACACACACACACATCATCATGCTCATAAACACACACATTCACACAATCATATACACGATCATCACCACCACTGATGACGGAACAACCCAACCCATACATATACCCACATTAAAGGAAAACAGATGAATCACACACACACTTACAGACGGTGGTGACGATTACCCAAACACCCATGCTGACAACGAGACATGCCCACCGATCCTCTCTCTCTTCGATTTTCTCACAGTCAAACGGCAACCCACCACCGGCCACCCTCTTCCTCTCTCTCAGTTTTCTCTTTCTTTTTCTGTTGTGTCTGTGTCTGTATGTATGTATGTATATACATATGCTGAAAAACCCAAGCCCCTCACCGACCGACAACTTCTCTCTTTTCTCTTCTCTCGTCGCTTCTCGATTCTTCTCTCGATTTCTATATATATATGTGTGTGTGTGTGTGTGTGTGTGTGTGTATGCGTATGATCATAAGGCCAGACATGTGGCCCATCTCTCCTCCATTTGTTTTTACCACCATTTGTACACACACACACACACACACACACACACACACACATATATATATATATATATATATAAACAATAATTGCACAAAACCGCCTTCATTTTAGTTAAGTTTATGAATTAAATCAAATTTTATTTTAATGTTAAAAAATTTTCAATTCGGCCCCTAAATTTTTTTGTAAATCACACAATAAATATCGCCAACCGCCTCGATATTTTTGAAAAATGTCAAATGCAACTAAAATTGTTTGCATCTATAAATAGGGGTCTTACACTCTTAATGCAACCCGAATTAGGATCATAAACGACACTTTAAATGAGTTAATTATATGTGTGTCATGATAAGAAATGATAAGTTCAAGATCCTCAAATGAGATATTGTATGTGCTTCTTATGTGAAATGAAATTGATAATTGACCAAATTGGAAAACAAGTTTTAAAGTACAAAAATTTGAGTTTTCGGGTCAATTTGGTCAACTGAGAAAAGAAATCAATCAACAAAATCAAACAGTGATTTTTGGAGTTAAAATGAGGTACTGCTGATCCAGTCGGTCAATCGAATGAAATTGGTCGATCAACCATTTGATGTAGTAGCTAAATTGGCAAAGAAAGTAAGCACATTAATCCAATCGGTTAACCGAATGAAAGTGGTTGATCAATCGTTTGAGTCAGGAGGTAAATTAAAGGAAAATTAGACCACTTTGATCCAATTGGTTAACTGATTGAAAGCAATCGGTCAACCCACTGGACTTAAAGCAACAGTTGAATTAGGGACCTGGATAGGTTGATCAATCGACCTATAGGACTTGGTCAACCAACTGAGTCAGTTGAGAATTTAGGAGATTTGGTCTCTTAGTAAAAAAATATCCCTTTTTTTATGATTCCAAGAGAGGGAATTAGGGGATTTGAACCTAATTGAGATATTATCTACCTATTATATCATCCCTATTTATTTGGTCCATGTACTTTGAGATTCTCCTAATTTAAATAGTTTAATACTTCTTATATCTATGGTGTTAAATTGAGAATAATTTTATGGACTTATATGAGAGAATCAAAAGTTATTTTTAAGTGAAATACTTCTGAATTGAAAGATTATCATATATGGGGTTTAAGAATGTCTTTTAGAGGCATATCTTTGAGAAACTAGCCGTCGGAGGGCTTAATATTTGTCTATTAATATAGACCTGCAGGAATTGAGATCAATACATCAAGAACAATCAGTTTAAGCTATTCTAAGAGTGATATTTGCGCTAAAATTTTATGAGAGATTTATTCTAAGTTCTTGATCTAAAGCGCTAGTTTTTTGGCGTCACCGACTTGAGTTCTATTATTGTTCTGTCATTATCTTTGGTATTTTTCAGTGAGATTTATCCAAACTTTATTGTTTATTTTGAAGTTATATTTTTATTGATTGCTTGGTATAAGATTGATTAGAAAATCATCTTAAATTTAAAAACTTAAATTTAAAAACCTGAAAATCTTTTTTAAATGATTTTTATTTGATTATCTGATTACGTGCTTAAATTGTGCTACCCACATTATTTAATAACCATATTTTATTTGTCTCATATTGTATCTATCACGTAGTAATTATTCGGGTCAGTAATTGAGCATGTTCGTATTGAAGTGTTAGAAACTCCTTGTGGGAAGAAACTTGCATTTTTATTTTTATTTTGTGTTTGTGAGTTTGAGCTAGACACGTTTGAGACGGTATCCTATCAGGGTAGGTAAGTTTCGATCTTTTTCCTGTGAAAAAAGGTTAAGGTTTCGGCTTTGTAGTAAAAAAGTTAGGTTATTCATTTCCCTTGAAAAGAATTAGATTTTGATTCTTCCGGTAATTGAATTATTTTTTGATTGAATTGTAAAGGTTTATCATTCTCTATGAAAAGGATAAGTGAGAGAGTATTAAGTTAATATTTGGGCTGGTAAAAAAGATAGGGTTCAACATTGGCCTTAGAAAATGGTAATTTGTAAAGGTTGATTTTGTGTCTGTAAAAAGAATTATTGTAAGGGTTTAATTCCTACCTGATAAATGGATCAAAGGGTTTAGTGGATTGCAAATTTCCGTAGAACTTGGGGGACCGAACATAGGCAAGACTAGCTTGACCGAACCAGGATATATCGTTATATGCAACATTGGTTATTTTCTTATATTGTGTTTGGATATGCACTTAGTATTAAACACATATCCGCTGCATGACAAGATAATAATTAATTTAGGGAAGGAAAATTGATTATTTGATGTTAAGTGTTTAATTATTTAAATTTTGTAACTACCCAATTCACCTCCCCTTTTGGGTAGCTCTTTGGGCCAATAATTTCGTTTATGCCTTGACTAGTTAGGATCACACACGCATGATACATTTACTTGAACTCAATTGAGCATCTTTATATGTTAAGTGGTATTGTTTTTGTGTGAAATATGTTTAACTGACTATAAGTGTCGGTCAACCGTTTCTTATAGAACCGATAATTCTTCTTTGTTTTTCTCTGAGAATTTAATCCTTCTTTTATTTTTAATTGTTCAAAATCATGCTACACATTACCCAAACTAGTTTTCAATCCATTAGGATGGATTTTGTGGGATAATATCATATTCTTAAGGTATTTTAAAAAGCATTTGAAAAAAAATACCTTCCTTATTGTTTCAATTATATTCCAAAGAGTATTTTACTAATTTGAGTCATTAATTGTCATGGAATTTACTTTGAACGGTTTTGGGGGGAGATTTTCCCTTTTTTATATGATCTAAATCACTTAATATATCATATGTCCTTTAAACAATAGCCACTAGTGTCCATTAGTTGCCTTACTGAAACCCTAAATCACTCAATAGATACATTTCTTTTTCGGTAAGCTCTCTTGGCTACTTGAGGGAGCTTTGTTGGACAGAAATCGGAAATGAAAAAATCACATAGAGTACACAAGATAGAAAATTAGAAAATAAAAACATTGATATTTAAGAGCTCAAATTTGGTTCAAATCTGTGATTTTTTTGTGAACTTGAATTGTGAAAAAGAAGAAAAACGTTCTACGTCTCCACGAGCTATTTGGTTGCATTTGTATGAAATCATTTGAGAATTTCTAATCCGAGCAAGCAAAATTTTAGATCTATATCACCTCAAAATCCATAAGTCTATCTGCTCATTATTGACGAAATCTAGGTCAGATTTTTCCTAGTAATTTTAAAATGAAATAATGATTTTGATATGAAATATTTTCTTTTAAATCAAAAAAATCATTTTCATTTATTTTAACGAGCAAATTTGTTTCCAAAATAACATTTGAAAATTCTTTCAAAATTCAAATGAATGGATTTTTCGAAACACTTCACACAAATTCAATAATAATCTCAACAAAATGATTCAACTTAAACAAATAGATCAATTATCAATTATAATTTTTGATGATCAAGACAAAAAAAAAATATACGAAGTAGTTTATGGATCACTATGAGATAACGATGTGATTTCAAATTACTTAAATTTAGAATTCATCAAGGCATCAAATATCATAATATCCTGTTGCTAAAATAAATTCTCTCTGTCAAAGTCATGATTAATGTAAAACATGCTTGGTTAAATCATGATTTAAATCTTATTGATGCATCAATTAAGAAGTTAAATAAATCATTTTATCATTTGAAGAACCTCAATATGTCAAATAAATCAAGATATCCTGAATTATAAAAAATCAGATTAATTTAACATATTTGTATAAAAGATATATGACATGAGTAAGAACACATTATACAAATGATTTTACCAATATGCATGTGCAATGATGGACAAATCATGAAACGATACTAGTGAGAACAAAATGATTGACGTACGTAACATGTTTCACGTTAATTTCAATACAAGTGTTACTGTATCTCATATAGCATAATATACAAAACATAAGAAAATCTCACACAAACATGTCAACATGTGTGATTCTAAAAATCACATGTAACAATTCTTAGACAACAAATTAACATATAATTCAACATATGTTTTAGAAATTCTTACTGACTTACTCAAACTGTTGTTCTTACTCTTGGCATTGACTCCGAAAAATACACGACCTTTGTCTTTCAGTGTCAAAGACATAAATTCCACTTTATCCTCTGTCATATGCCAAGAACAACCATTTTCTAGGAACAATTTGTCCTTGCTCATAGATGTTTACTAGATTAACCTGCAAAGAGCACCTCAAAAAGTTTCTAGGTAGTACGCAATCTACGCGGGTCTAATCTTGTTAGTTGGAACATCCTTTGTTCACTTAGGAATCCATACCTGCTTGTATTTGGATTTTGATCGAAAACAATTGATTTTAGGATGGCCAACATTGTTACAATTAAAAACAATTCACTACTTTTTAAATTTCAGAAAAGAATTTTTGAAATCTCTTTTGCTTTAACATTTTTCTGAAATCCAATGCCTACTTTGTCAAAAATACCTCTAGAACTTCCAAAGAGCATTTTTAAATTATTCTCACCGTTTGTAAATTTCAGAACAATAGAATTCCAATCCTCAACTTTCGATTTCAATTCCTTGTTTTCCTTTCCTAAAATTGATGAGATATTTTTTGAAACTTGATTTTTAATAGAAGTATTTTTGACTTCGTATTTTTCAATCTGTTTGTTTAATGAAATCACTATACTCTGTAGGGAACTTAGTTTTTAACATTGATTTTATAATCATTTAAAATTTCCAGATAAACAACAAATAAATCATCGAAATCTAAAGGATAAAAATTAGAACATTTTAGTACCTCATCCCCTTTGGCCATTAGGGCAAGCATCGTAGTTTCTTCGTTATTACTTGATTTTTTGGAGCAGCTAGAATCCAAATCATCCCACGTTCCTTTCATATATTCTTCTTACCCTTTTTTTATTTATTTTTGTCATTTCTCATTTTTTGGCTTGGGATAATCTAATTGAAAATGCCCTATTGTGTGACAATTGAAACATTCAATATTGTTCATATTAAAGTTCTTTATTCCATGAAAATTACCTCGGGTCATCTTCCAGAAATTTCTTATAATAAAAACTACGTCCCGCTCTTGATCACTGTCGAGGCCTAAGTCATCATTGTTGTCATCTTCATCAACTCTAGGAGCTTCAAGTACCATGGATCTCCATTTGCTAGTACTCGCTCGTTCTTCTTATCCTAGGATAGATGACACATGAGTTATTAGATTGCCAATGAGCTCATCAATTGTGTACTTGTTTAGATCATTGGCTTTCTTAATGGCCGTCACCTTGGGTTCTTATGCCTTGGTCAATGACCTCAGAATTGTTTGAACTCTCTCCAGTATTGAATACAACTTTCCAAACACGCTAAGGGTGTTGTAGATGTTGGTGAACCTGGCGTACATGTCTTTGATAGTCTTTGTAATGCCCATTTTGAAAAGCTCAAACTGGTGGACCAAGACATTGATTTTGGACTCTTTTACCTAATTTGTCCCCTCGTGTATAATCTTCAAGGTATCACATATTTCTTTTGTCGACTCGCAACCTAACATAATGTTATATTCATTCACATATAATCCATAGAATAACAGATTAATAGGTTGAGCATTTATCGATAACTTTTTCAAATCATCCTCATCATATTTATCCTATTTTTTAGGAATACCGTGAATTGATGGAACACAAGGATCAATTTTAATAACTAGCCACGCATCATAGTTAGTAGCCTATAAGAAAGAAATTGTTCCAACCTTCTAGAAAACATAATTATCACATGTAAAAAGTGAAGGACGGTTCATAGATCGTCCCTCAGCTAGTGCATTGATGTGGCGTGCCATGTGATCATGTTTAGCTAGGATATGAAAACTATTCAACTAATCTAGCTCTTGTACCAATTATTGATCCAAAGATCTAACCAAAAGGGGGGTGAATTGGGTGGTTGAAAATTTTAACAAATAAATTCTCAAATTACTTCAGTTTCCTTAATCAGTTATTATCTTGATATTTAGCATAAATGTGTTTTAACTAGGTACACAACCAAATAGATAAAAGTAGAAAATTTGACAGCAAGATTTATGGAGGTTCGACAAGTTACTCTTTCCTATGTCCTCTCTCCTGAGTTCCCGCAAGGAATTAGCAATCCACTAATCTCAATCCCCTTTCCCGATAGGAATCAAACCTTTACAATAATTTTCCTAGGCGTAGGATTAACCTAATTCTTTTCACGAGTTTATAATCAAACCTATTATTTTTTTGGGCACAAGATTTACCCTGATTAGGCAACGTCCCTTTAAGCTTAATTCACTCTTAATTAGACCAAGTACAGTTAGTTTTAAGCTACAACTTACAAATACAAATAACAATTTACATTTCTTCTCACATGAGCTTCTACCTCCTTAATTCAATGTAAACTCGATTAACATTCATAAAATTTTGTATAAAGCTCAACTTTCATAAATAATGTTATTTTTCGATCAAGAATACTCTCAACAATATAGGCTCACAATATTTCTCAAAATATATTTTTCTCAGTTTTCAAAATTTGAATTTTTTTTATGATTCTTGATAATAAATTAGTAAAATTCGTAGGTCTATATAAAGTGATTTTAAATATAGTCTATAACAACTATTTTTCAGAAGATATACCCAAAAATAGTACATATAAATCCCATATAAAAATCAGATGTATAATGGCTATATTTGACAAAACATATAACTTTTAAAACTTTCAATTTTGCCCCAAAATAATTCGATCTAAGACAATCAAAGAATATGAAGAATTTATTGAAAAGATCACAAAATAAAAAATATAGGGACTAAATCTTAAGGTCAAATAAAATCACATAAATCTCTTCTATATCTTTGAAAATTCATTTTTCTTTTTTGACAATATGAATATTTCACACTTAAGATCTTATTTTCAAATAGAAAAAAACATCTCTTTTAGGAACCTAATTCAGATCACTCTAACGGCTAGTAGAAATCAAGATCTTCCCTAAAATCAAGCCCTAAGACTATATATCTTTGACTGTAAATATTTTCAACCATTTTGACTATGAGTCAAGCTATTTTTATTTCCATATTCAAGTCTCAAATCTTTTTAAACATTTGTACAAAAATATAGGTCAATTGAAAAACTTAAAAAAAAAATTAAAAAAAAAAAATCGTTTCTTTGCATAATTAGATTGACTGGCTAAAATTTCGATCGACTGAATTTGTCAACAACTTATCCCAAAATTCAAATGTTCATAACTCTTTTGTCTTAACTCTGATTTAACTTTATGACCACTCTTTAGAAAATTTAAGGGGTTTATTTTCATATACAATTTATTTATGCTCAAAATTCTAACTGTATAAAATGTTATGACTAAAATAGTGCACAATGGTCTTCCATAGAGTATCTAAAATCAAGGAATTTTAACATTGGTTGATTGGTTTGAACCCTAATACCTCTAAACATGCAACGAAAAAATCTTAACATATTTAAACTAGGTGTGTGCACAGGTCAGGTGTTTTTTTTTTTTGGGACAAATCTGACACCCGACCCGCAACTGTCAGGTCTAAAATTCCCAGATCCTCTATCGACCAAAAAGATGGATAATCCACAGCTTCAGGTGTCATCGGATTCGATCGAATTCCAAATGGGTGAGGTCGGATGAAAAACAAAAACAACAACGTAAACAAATAGAACAAAGAAACATACAGGGCATTCAAATGTATAATGAAACTTAGATAGATTTAATAGAAACAAAGCACAAATCGGACTAGAACAAAACTTAGAACATATTCAACAGAAACAAAAAGAAAATTACAACAAAACTTTCACATATCTGTGCTCAATCTCCAGTACTCATTAGTCATTGTGCATATTACGCGTATTTTTTCGCCAACTGCGATGCTCATTACACATATTTCTTCACAAACTTCTTGTTCTTCAGACTGTATTAGTAGATCTAGATAAAAATCAAATACATATTGCAAAGAAAAAGAAAAATCGAAGAAGAAGAAGAAGAAGAAAAAGAAAAAGAAAAAGAATCGAGGAAATCCTATAATATATATACGGAGAAGAACGACGAGTCAAGAGAGGTGGCATGCAAATAATCCCTAAAAACACATCAACAAATAGAATTGAAGATTTCGACCAAATGCGATGTGAAAAATGAAACGTCGATTGATTATGGAGGCTGGAATTAATTAAGGTTTCAAGTTTCAAATGAGACTAGGAGATAAGGAGTTTGATGTGAGGCGACGGCGAAGCTACGATGGTGAATTCTAACCCTAAAATGAGAAAAAAAACCTATATATACTACCGCTATATCGGTCGGGTCGGGTGGGTAAAGTGCATACCCGCTACCCATCCGCCCAGTTCTCTCTTAATCGGGTTGTATCCGACCCGACCGTGAACAATACTCAAAATCCGTGTATTTCGGGTCCGGGTCGATCGGAATAGTGGGCGGGTCGGGTTTTCAGAATTTCTGCACAACCCTAATTTAAACACTTGTGCATGCATACTTATTACTTAATCACATACAATAGCATTTAATATATATTTAAGTGTAGCGCGTGATCTTAGTCGGATTGCATTAAGAGTAAATAAAGAGTGTAAGATGTTTTACATAATCACACAAAAAAATTTCTTCTACTCTAAAAAATCTCCAATTTTCTCATTACAACCTTCCCTATCTTCATCATTCCTTCTCATGAAAATAATTTTTTTTTTCCATTCAAACACTAGAACTAATATCTGAAACACTCAATAAAATCATTAGTTCCTTAAAATATCCAAGTTAATTTGTTCGTCAAAGCATATAAGGTCAACAACTTCTATTGTTATGCCTTCCTTCTCGGCGAACGTCCTTTCTACGGTAAAACTAGCCAAGGCTTACCCTTTTATGGTTGTCCTCAGTCGATACTCAATGTTGAACTCTCAGAGCTCGATCAACCACTTAAGTAGCCTATCATCTCTATTTGGTGTAGAATTATCCTTAATAATTGGATTCGTGAGAACTACCATTGGGTGGGCTTGGAAATTGTGCCTAAATTCCAAGTAGAAATGATAAGTTTGTAGGCAATCAATTAGAACTTAGGAGACTTGGTCTTGGCTCTGGTCAAGGCGTGGTTGACATAATGCACTGGCCTTTGAGTCCTGGTCTCTTCCAAAACAAACGTAGAGCTCACCATAGTTGAGGAGGTAGCAAGGTACACGAACATCACTTATTTAAGACTCAAAATTGTTAAGATCGGTAAGGACTATATGTACCTTTTTAGAGCTTGGAAGGCCTCTTCTTATTCATCTGTCCACTCTACGACCGTGTTTCCTTGGGGAATTTTGAGAAATATGAGACATTTGTCTGATGTTCTTGAGATAAACTAATTAAGTGTTGTGATCATTCCTGTTAAGCAATAGACTTCCTTGACTATCCTTGGTGGTTTCATTTCTTAAATGGATATCATCTACTCGATGCTAGTTTTAATGACCCTATTTGTTACCATATAGCTGGGGAATTTCCTAACTCTAACACAGAAGATTCATTTGCTCGAGTTAAGCTTCATACCATGCTCTTTCAGGATGTCAAAACATTCTTGTAGATTCGTGAGGTGCTCAATTTCTTCTTTGATTTTTACAAGCATGTTGTCAATGTAGACTTACATGATTTTCCCATAATAAGCGGGAAAACATTTGTGCACAGACCTTTGGTTTATTGCCCCAATATTTTTCAACTCTAAAGGCATAACTCTATAGCAGTACAAGCCTTTATCAATTATAAAGGCTATATTTTCCTTATTAAGGGGATACATGCTAAATTAGTTGTACCCTGGAAAAATATCCAAGAAGCTCAACAACTTGAATCCAGCATAATGTTGATCTTAGGAAGGGAAAATAATCCTTTGGGAATGCTTTGTTGATATTTATGAAGTCTACACACATGTGCCATTTGCCGGTTTACTTCTTCACTAAGACAGTGTTGTCTAACCAAAGCAAAAAATTGATCTCTTTGATGGTTTCAGTGTCTTCTCGATGATCTTCTGTTTTTCTAGTCCATTTTTTTTTATGAACATTAGAGTGACTTAGATTCATTGGTAGGTAATGCATCAAAATGATCGGGTTGATGCCGAGTAGGTCTTCATGTGACTGATCAAACACGTCATTATTCACTAGGAATAACTCAATGAATTTTCTTTTTAATTCTTCGGGCATCACCAAGATAATCTATACGGTTCGATATTTAACCAATAGATATATTTGAAATTTTACCAATTACTCGTCGGGACAAATCTGTATTTGTTTTCATTTCTCGACCCTTAGGTCAATAATGTCCCATTTCTTCGGGGATTTAGCCATGTCTCTAAAAAGAGCGTCATCGTCATCTCCCCTGATCTATAGTTACTATCAGGGAATTACTATTTCGGTTACGAAGTATTCCCTCGCCATGTTTGACTTCTTTATACTTCCCCGACTCCATTCTTAATCGGGGGTTCATAGTCACGCGGTATGTTAATGTGAGTGATTGTCGTCAAAGCATTCATGTAGGGTTAGTCTAAATAGCATTATAATCTTGTGTCCACTATAACATGTCTAGGTTCGGTCCCTGCAGTAACTTGTAACGCGACCCGGCTTAGTGGTTTAGTGGTTTCACTACCATAACCCACCAAGGGCGTCATCTTGGGCTTCAGCTTGTCATGGCTAATCCCCATCTTGTTGAATGTTGCAAGATAGATTATCTCTATGAGTTCTTATTGTAAACTAATACCGACACAAAATTATAGTTGGAGTTTGTAACATGAAGACCAAAGCGTCGTCGTGGGAGGTGTGTACCTTTTTGAGGTCTTGCTCGATAAACTTGACGGCCTCGCGCTCGGACGGAGCCTTGGTCACTTGGAAGACATAAAATTATGCTTTTTTTTTCCTCCACTGTACATCATCCTTACCTCTCCTAGGACCTTGGGTTTGTCTTGGACCTTGATAAGTGTAATTTACCTATCTATTTCCAAATCGAATCTGTTACTTTTCGAGTACGTTTATTATATTTTAATAAGTTTTTATATATTTTTGTATAAAATAGGTGTGTAGGGTGAAAAGGCATAAAAACGGATCATAAACGATCAAATCGAATCAAGAACGATGGAACAACGATAGGAAAACAAGCATAAAGGCAAAATTCAGAACTGCAGCCCACTGCCGCGGTGCCTAGACCACTGCCGCGGTGGTCAATATGAAGAGAAGGCTAAATGTTTACGATACAAATATTGTCGGATAGGTTGAACGCCATTATTATAAACTAAACGAGACCAAACACATTTTTGTAAACGAAGTTAATCCCTAGACAATCTTTTCCCTAAACATCTCAATATAATATTAGTATAGTTAGATTAATTAACTTAGTATTAGTATTAATTAATTATAAACTCAATTTATGTCGCCTAAACAAAATTAGGTTATGACAATCGCGGTACTCGATAATAATCTCAACTAATCCCTATAGATACAACAACCCCTACTCCTTTCTATCTATACTAAAACTTGACCCGTACACTTGCGGTAAAAGTGGCGACGTAGTATTCAGCCACCAAATTTTTGGCACCGTTATTGGGGATTGTGTTTTAGATTATTGTTGATATTGTGAATAAATAACTTAATTTTAATTTAGGTATTTTTTTAGTGTTTATAATTTTTTGTTTGTAGTTTTATTTTCTATTTCTTATGTAGGGTACTTGACGATGTTTGATCAACGAGTATTGATGCATTTCTTTCAACGAGATTCTGAGCCTTTTTATAGTACTTGGGATCGATACAAGGATTTGCTACTCCGGTTTTTGAACCATAATTTCCCGAGGGAGTGTAAACTATTGAACTTCCTCGATGGGTTACTAGCCGCTACCAGAATTTGGGTTGAAGGAGAAAACGGTACTGCCTCTTTTGACCAATCAACCACGGACGAAGTCTATCGATTTTTGGAAGACATGGCTGAGTTCAATTTTTAGTATTGGAATTATTCACCATGTTATCAAAGCTTGGGGGATAGTTTCAACCTTTCGGCGCCATGGATTGACACACCGGACCAATATGTTAAGTCTTCCCCTGTCCTGGAGAAAATATTTATTGATTTTATTGGGGAGACTCAAGCGTTTTGGAGGGAGACATATGACCAGATCAATGAGCACGAGAATCGTCTTGACAATATCAAGACGGTCTGCGCCGAAATAGAAGCGACCGTAATGTCTCTTCAGATGCAAATTGGTCAGCTAATATGCTTAATTGAGGCCGAGTCAAACATGATGGTACTGAGAGATATAAACGCCACATGCATTGAAAGCCACCATGAGGAGCCGGAAACGAGCGGAAGGAGTTTGGGAGAGTTTAATTATCCTTACTCGTATGAAAGTGGAACCCAAGCATGGATCGAAGATTGTGATTCATCACCATCGGAGATCCAAATAGTGATGCCACCATCGATCCAAGACGATCACATCTACGAGGATTTGATGTGGCTCACTTATCTTTCACCGCCATTAGCAACGTTATTTCATGCCCACCAAGCACATGAGCCGATGGAGAGTTTTGTTGAAAGTACGAGCCGATCAGAGCAATATCTCTCCAGTCTAGTGTTATATGACACTTACTATGGGCGAAAGCCGCTCTTTGATGAGTTGTTCTTCGTGTCGGGCCAAGGACAATAAACCACGCGCTTCTTGGAAGGCATCCCAAGTTAAAAATAAATTAAATCCATCACAGCCGACTTGATTCGGACACATGTGCTAAACCCCTGTCTTCATTATCATGCTATATGCTGTCATTGGAATCGCTGATGGGTCATTTTGGGCACTACCTGTTTTAAGTACGGAAGTGATGTGTAGTATTTTAGTATTGTTAGTTTTTGTTGTTTTGTTTTTATTGTGTGTATGTTTGTTTAGTTTAATTGTTGTTATGTGCTAAGTTTTGACTTCATCTGGGCCATTACCCGATGATGAGTCTGTCCCCTGATTGTTTATTGAGGTCGAGCTTAAAACTTATTCATGTGTGTTCTGTGTGCTTGACATATCGTTTTAGTAAAAGTTATTGTAGATCCTAAATGCACAAGCACATAAACTCAATGTATAACTGTCTATTTGATTTGAAAACAATTATCTGTCAACCAAATTCATGACAATAGGGATTTTAGAACCTGATTTGGGGGAAATTCGAGGCGAAATCCTAGGTGAGGTAGTTCAAGAGATATAATTTGGGCATTCATTTTGTCGTTTGAGTCTTTGAAGCCTACCATGCAATATGTTTATCCCGCGTTACCCTATCGAAGCCTAATATCTATTTCAATTCTGAACACGTAACAAATACCCTGGCCGATAAAACTTCTTTTCAAACCTGTATCGCTGAGCCAAAGGCACAATTTGAGTGAATCAAGTTAGCAGTTGCAAATGCTACTTGAAGTAAGCGGTTGGGTTTAGGGAGAACTTTTAATTGATTCGGTATTCGAATACTCATTTGTCATTTTTCTTTCGTTTTAACCATACCCGTGAAATTCTAATAATCGAATAAGTTTGGGGGTGTGATTTGTTTTTTTTTTTTTTTTTAAAAAATTAAAAAACATATGTACATATAGTACAATTTCCGTTTGTTTTGACAAGTGAGTACGTCATTCTTAAATATATTGTTCAGGGTTGTTTCAATTTTATCTCTGGGGTTTCGAGTATGAGAGTGTCAAGCGATGTGCCTCGGGTATCGTCAAGTTAACGACATTAACCTGTTTTCTATATCTGATATACCCTTGGCCATTTTTCCAAAATTGAACCAAGTCCTAATGATCTTTTTGAATTTTCAAACCTACATTAGTAGATAATAGAACCCAGGTCAGGTTTAAGGATTCTCTATACCTTAATGGTTTTAGTCATGAACTTTATTGAGGGATAATCCTATATAATCGACGGATAGTTGTATATTTGAGTTTTATCACACACACTTTAACAGGATCTAGAATGGCACTTACTATCATCGAATGTTGAAATTTTAAAACACCACATGGTATGATTTATTCTTGAACTCGATATGATTGGGGGCCGATGAGGGAAAAATCGTTTGGCCGGTAGATGATATTCAAAACTTGCACATTATTGTTTTTAGTATTTTTCGTTTTTAGTTTTTAATTTCATAATTCGTTGTTATATTTTCTTGTATTGTGCGGGTGTTTTGCTCGAGGACTAGCAAAATTCCAAATTTGGGGGTATTTGATAGGTGTAATTTACCTATCTATTTCCAAACCGAATATGTTAGTTTTCGAGTACGTTTATTATGTTTTAATACATTTTTATATATTTTTGTATAAAACAGGTGTGTGGGGTGAAAAGGCATGAAAACATATTATAAGCGATTAAATCGGATCAAGAACGGTGGAAAAACAAGCATAAGGGCAAAATTCAGAACTGCAGCCCACCTCCGCGGCATCAAGACCACCGCCGCGGCGGTCAATATGCAGAGAAGGCCAAATGTTGCTAAAAACCTACCACCGCAGCGGTGAAACAACAGAAAGGTCTCTGATCCCACTGCCGTGTCCACCGCCGAGGCCGTGACCCAATCGACATACTCACCGCCATGGTGGTAAAACCCACTACTGTAGCGATCACTTTGCACATAGTTTAGATATTTATTTAGATATTTTGAGCCCCTATATATTTTTCCCTCCTCTATTTTGGCTAGGAGAGAGCTCATTAGAGACTCCTTAGGGTTAGGATATTTTGAGAGTGTTTTGGGGTGTGCTCAACCAAATCTAAAGGAGAATAACACGTTGGGAAGAAGAAGAAGCGATCGTTGAGCGATTTTAGCGGCAAATCTTCAGACTACGGCTAAGTTGCTTTCGTTTCTCCCTTTATTTTCTTAACTTTGGTAGATTGTTGAGCATGTTTAACTCTATTCTTGTTGTATAAATGGTTATGACCATGAGCTAAACGGATTTTGTCTAAGGATTAATATATTTTATGAAATCATTATTTGTTTGAGTTGTGTTTCTTTAACGATTGTTCTTCGCGATTTCGATTGTGTTTACCGTTATTCTTTAATTATATACTTGTTTAGATATATAGAGAATACGAGATTTGATACTCGAGAGAGGTAACCCCGAAATCGGATGAGGGAAAACACAACGTAATAATCTAATAACCCAAGAGAGAGTTAGAAAGTGTGCAATCAATGACGTTGGGGCAAGACTCATGTGACCTAGTGTCGTTAAGACGTTGAAAGGGACTTCTTCATTGACGCGAAGTTGCATATTTACTTGTCTTACACTCGGGAGAAATGGCGAGTGAGTTTACGATACAGAGATTATCGGATAGGTTGAACGCTGTTATTGTAAACTAAACGAGACCAAATACGTTTTTGTAAACGAAGTTAATCCCTAGGCACTCTTTTCCCTAAATATCTCAATATAATATTAGTATAGTTAGATTAATTAACTTAGTATTAGTATTAATTAATTATAAATTCAATTTATGTCGCCCAAATAAAATTAGATTATGACAATCGTGGTACTCAATAATAATCTCAACCAATCCCTATGGATACAACAATCCCTACTCATTTCCATCTATATTAAAACTTGACCCGTACACTAGCAGTGAAAGTGACGACATAATATTCTACCACCAGACCTCGTATTTCCTTTGGTCGTCTTGTTCTCAGTCATTGTGAACCATTTTAAATGGCCCTTTGAATGGGTTCTTTGATCTCATTCTTGGAAATATTTTTTGGTGGTGTGACCTTAATCTTTGTGGAAATCACACTATTTGTTGAAAATGGAAACATTTCCCCTATTGCTCGAGGGTTGGGGCTAGCTTACCAACTTTTTGTCCCTTATTTAATGGAACCTTACCTAGTGGTGAATTTAAGGGGATGAAGCTCGCATAGGAGAGAGGAAATCTCGACCTCCCTGCATCTTATCAGGTTCTTCCGACTCTCTATTACTTTTCTTTCTCTTCGATATGGTCTCTTTCTTACCTAGTCTATTGTAGCTTGGTTCCTCGACAATTCATTTGCCTTTGTACTCTTCTTCTTTTTTGTTTAGGGCTCAATAAACATATTTGGGCGAGATTTATTCAATTGAGAGGGAAAACACCGAGGCTAATATTTTCAGCGGTGCTCAGGCCAACTTGTAGAGGAATTTGTTGGAGGTAAACTTTATAATCAATATTGTAATATTACATTTAAGGTTTGTATCTGTTAACATTACCATCTCAATTATTAATAAAATGTATTTTTAATATTATTCTTTAATTATATTAACTAGGGCTGGTCATGGGCTCGGGGGCCCGTTCAGCCCATTCATTTTTATTGCAGGGCTAGGGTTGGTCATAATTAAAAAAGACCTTGACTCAAATAATTAAGTTTATAATTTTCAAAAATTATAGAAAAAAAAATCCCCAACAAACACCCTCATGTTTATTCTTATTTACAAATCGTGCCATTGGAATTCCTGTATGAATATTCACTCAGTATTTCAAAAAATATTTAGCTTCACTCAAATTTTACTCAGACGATGATTCATACGTTCAGTGTGAATGTTCACTCAGTATTTTAGCAGAATATTTAAGTCCACTCAAATTTCGCTGAAACAATGATTCATATATTCTGTGTGAATGTTCACTCAAATTTTCTTAACAAATATTTTAGTTCACTCAAAATTTTCACAAACAATGGTTCACACGTTCTGTGTGAATGTTCACTCGGTATTTGAGAATGATCAAAACACATCAGTGAATAAACAAAAATTCCACAAAAAACAACAAATTCATATGAACATTCGCTGATATAAAATTTCATGCAACAATCTGAACATTCACGTGAAAAAAGAAATCAACTCAAAATTCACGAATCTGAAATATTCACATGAACATTCACACGATCAGATCTAGAACGATGACGATTAAATCTGAAAATTCCATTTCTGAGTTTTCAGATTTGTTTTCAGATTTGGAAATTCAGATCTGGAATCAACCGCTCACATGAGTTCAATGTTCTAATCGACTCTTTCAAGCTCTTGAATATGGACTTGGAAAGAAACATATCGATTTGGGAAAAGAGGTTATTCTCAAAGTGACGTTTGAAGACGACAAGTTGACCTTGACTCTATAGCCAAGAGGTTGAAGGGTTTAAAAATATGAAAATATGTAAATCAGTTAATATATATATATATATATATATATATATATATATATATATATAGAGAGAGAGAGAGAGAGAGAGAGAGAGACCAATAGTTATTAATGTTGGTCAAAACAAAATAAAATCAGTTACGCCAAATATAAGCAGTAGCACAAAATTATAACACCACCATTTAGAAATGAGGTTGTTCTCTATCATATCCAAGAACTCTCTGGTGCAGCGGAGAGGTGTTACATATGAAGAAGACAAGTCGACCTTGACTCCATGGTAGAATTTCACCAACAACAAGTTGACCTTGACTTAATTTTAGATTTGGAAATCCATATTTGAGAAAGAGAGAGAGAGACGCGAACACGACAAAAGACGACAACGGTTGCAGTTGAACACGAGCACAAGCAGACAACGACTTTAGATTTGGGCAGACAACAATGGAAAACTGACGAACGGTAACGACGAGCACATCGGTTTAGGGTTTTTCCAATTTATATATGGATTAGGGTTTCTCCAATTTATATACTTACTAACATATAACCCGTGCCTGAAGCCACGGGCGAAAATAAATAACCTAATATTTAGGCAATTAAGCAAAAAAATTAATAGACTCATTACCAAAATATCATTACAAAATATACTGTAAATACCCACAACTACAAACATCAACAAAAGTAATGAATTTTAATTGTTAACATGTGTTGTCAAAATGTCTCTCAATAAATATGTGCCTGAAACAAATAACAATAATTTAATTACCTCATAATATCCCCACTTGAAGGCATGGGCGTAAAAAAGAAAATTGAACCTAAAAATATTGATATAATTTTCCCCGTCTGTACAACATTCTACACCTATTTTATTAAAATATCAACAATAATTGAAATTTAAATATCATCACCAATAAACAATATATATTACAAATACAACACAAGCAATATTCAACGAATCCTCCAATAACACAAATATTCGGATATTAAAATAATAGCACAATTAAGCATAAGTTTAACTAAAATAAAATCAAAGCGAAAAATGCTTATTACCTATCCAAAACTCAGTGCTTCAATGCTTAATTGTCTAATTTAATTAAATTTTCAAATGGTATAATAGTTAATCTAATTAAATTTCATTCCAATTTCAATGTTTTATTAGTATTTGGTTTTATTTTTTGACCGATGAATAATTAAAACCTAATCCCATGTAATTGTGATTAACTAATACCAAATTTATATTGGTATTGGCTAACCTCCTATTTTGTGAGATTAGAAAATACTTGGTAATGAGAATGTGATTTAATCCCACGAACCAAACATATGAATGAAATGATAATTCCCATGGTCATTCCAATCCTGTCTCAAATCCCGCATACCAAACGCCACCTTAATATATTAAACACTTGAAATTTCAATACTTTTGCACTTGAAATTTAGCATGTATAAGTTCCAACACTTATCAAATAGGCCCCAAGTCTCTCCATCCCCCTCAAAAACAACAAAATAATGGATTTTATGTTTAATCTATAAAGCAAATAGTAAAAGTCACAGCAAAATACACAATTGCAATAAATAGTAATGGTATTACACTTTCATATCCACCATTTTGAACATGCAAGTATTACCAAATTAAGAAAGTGAAATCAACGAATTCCAAAAGAGACTTGACAACTATCATGAAAAATGATTAGGTAACTAAATATTACAAACCTTGCAGAGACTAAGAAAGTCGATAACATTGTTCTTTAGTCGACTGAAAATTAGCACCATTGATATTAGCTTGCAATAAATGGTTCATTATTTCCTAATTATATGAAACTTTATTCAATAAAAAAACATGAGCTACATACTTGGCATCCAAAGTAGAGAAATTGGGACCTAATTCTTTGAAACCCTAGTGAGATACTCGACTTGCTTATTCTGGTGAAGCTTCACCCTGTATTCTCATGTGAAAAAAAATAAAAAATCAAAAAAATCAAAAAATCAAAAGTTCCAAAAAGATCACTCAGTTCATAAATTGAGAACTTACTCAAAATCGATTAAAATCTCCACTGCGTTAGAGAGCTCTTACATGGAAAAACATTATATGGAGATTCGAAGTAAACCACATAAGAACTGCAATACATAGCTAAAATCAACCCACAAACGAACATTCTTTGGAGATTACTCAGAATGTGAATCTAACATCAAAATTCATCGAAGTGTGATACTGCCAAAATGTCGAAATGCAAAATTTCATACCTAAGAAGAACCAAGGTGAATCCGGATCAAGATACACATCTAGATCAAGCAGGATATGGATATAGATTCGATTGTAACCTGGATCTGGATCTAGATTTTGATATGCGAAAAGCAACCAACGAAGAAGAGTAGGAGAAGAACTGTGTATTCTTACCTGATTCTGATGGATTTTGAATGTCACAAATAAAGAGGGGTACCTTGGTCGGTGATGCGCTGGCGGTTGGCAACGGTGATTGGAATGGCAATTCGCTGGCGATTGGCGATGGAGCGATGGTACTCCGAAGGTGATGGCACTAGCGAGGCCAATAGCATTGTTGATAGTGTGGTGATGGCAACGATAACGATGGTTGGTGAGGGTTTAGTGGCGATGTATGTTGGGAGATGTGGAAGAGATGAGGGATTGATTAGGAGATTTGAAAGAGAATAGGATTTTAGATTTGAAAGAGAGATGTCAAAGAATGATAGTTTTGGGCACGACCATCGCCAACCACTGACCATCGCCATCCAGACCATAGCTAAACTTCACCATCCTCACCAACCTCCTTTGCACCGTTGGCGTAAAGGTTTCGAAATAGAAAAATAGTGATAAACCTATAATCGCGAGAGAAAAATAGAGAGAGATATACCTGCGAAGAGTGGTAATTGTGATGGCATGGACATGAGCGATGAGGACGATGGAGTGCAGATAGTGACGAAGGATAGGGTCTGTTGGTTTGGGGGAATGAGAGTGAGTGAGGGTGAAAAATGGACTAATTAGGAAATTGCTTAATTAAGGCACAACCGCACGAATAAGGAAGGAAACAAAAGTAAAAAATGAAAGAAAATATAGAAAATAGGAAAGCTCACTTGGATGGGGAGAAAGAGTATGAAAGAGAGAGAAAAAAAAAGTAATTATGGTAAAACAGGAAAGAAATTGATAACTAAGAGCAATTTGGGTGATTTTCGCCTGAAATAAAATTGAATGTTTAGGGAATATTTAAAAAATATTTTCTTTAAAGCCAAAATATCCAAATATATTTAACCTTGTTTCCATTTTGGTAAACTCAATTTTCTTTTATGGTCCTTAACTAATGTCGCCAAAATGTCCTCGTTAGGATTTGTTTGTCCTAGTCAATAAATTTGTTTGTCCTAATCATAAATTTGTCCTAATCAGTAAAAATCGTCATATTTTATATAATAGATATATAAGGATATAAATATATATTCATTAAATTGATCAACGATTAAAGCACTAAACACTAATAATATTTCACAAAAGGGTTACATTATAACATAATTGGTTAAAAAAAAATTTTCTACCTAAAGAGCTATTAAATAAAAATCACTATTATATATATATATATATATATATATATATATATATATGTATGTATGTATAATATAGAAGAGGACAAAGGTTAAAGTCTTCAAATACTGATTTCAATGAGATTGTGGAGATTGAGTCCCGATTCCTTAATTCCCTCTGCCTCAGTCCCGAAAGAGAAAACGGAGATGTGCTACGTCCTTCCATGCCTGCCCTAGTCCCAGCCTTGCCTCGCCGCCGTTCATTTGCTCGCCATCGACTGCTGCCTTTCTATCTCGTCTCGCCTCGCCGTCGATCTCGCTTCGTGTCGTCGTTTATCTCGCGTTGCCTCGTCGATCTCGTTTCGCCTCGCCATCGGTCTTGCTTCCTCGTTGATCGCCGCCTCTCAATCGCTCACGCCTAGCCATTTCCACCGCTAACGCTCTCCCCTGCCGTTCAAAGCTTCGCCACAACCGAGTTTAGGTAATAACCGTGGATCTATTTGTGTTCTATTCAACAGTTGTATAGTGTTTTGTTTTTAAGGAATCTGTTTAGTGTTATGTGAATTCTCTGTATTTCTGTATAGCAGTTGTGTTGTTCATACGGTGGGTATTTGTTTAGTAGCGTTTTGTTCCCAGTAACACATTGTTTAGTGTTCACTTATAGGTAGGGCTGATAAAACGGGTATTTATACGATGACATGATACGAGACCGACACGAAATTATCAGTTTTGGGTTTTGCCTATCAGGTATCGGATCGTTATCGTGTTAGACCCGATAGCACAATAAAAAATAGTACAGGTTATTAGGTTGACTTGATAAGCCGATATATTACACGATAAGACACGATAATAATTTCGTGTATTCAAGTTACACGATAACTTGAGACCCGACCTGTTAATTTAATAAATTATTTTTGCATCACAAAATTATCCAATATTATAATTTAGTACCTAATGTATTATAATTTAGTTTGTTTTGGTTGAACTAGGTTTTTTTTTTTTTTTTGGTAAATAAATTTTGTTAACATGTTGTCAACTTAATAGGTCGTTAACGTGAAATGGGTAAGTTAACGCGTAATGGAAATCTATCAGATAATCTTATTGTGTCGTGTTTACCTAACAAGTTTCGTGTTTTCGTGTGATACGAAAAATTATTGTGTCATGTTGTGTTGACATGATAATTTTCGTATCGTGTTCGTGTTTGGGTAGTTTGACACGATATGTTTATCGTGTCGTGTTCGTGTTTGCTCTTATCGTGTTATCGTTACACGACCTGTTACACGAATTGCCAACCCTACTTATAGGGAAGGACCGGGTTTGGGTTTGATCCGGACATAGGGCCAGACCGGGCTCGAACCTAACATTTTCTTTTTATAAGTCCGGCCCGAGTCAAGCTTGGGCCATGACCGGTCCTAATATCAACATGGTTGTAATTTTTAGTTTCTCAGACTAAAACTAAAATCCGAAAAAATAAAAAGAAAAAACGAAAAGAAAAAACAAAAAAAGAAAAATTCAGACAAAAATATGTAATTTTAATTTTCTTTATCTTTTTTGTCTAGTTTTTGTGTCCCTTGTTTCTCTCTCCTCCAATCTCTCTCTCTCTCTCTCTAACAAAGAGCTACTGCGCCCATCCACTGTCGCCGAATAGTCAATTTATTGGTCTCCGACTAAAGTTCTCCAGAGTCCAGCCGCCGAGACTTCGTCGCTGTTGCCAGCAGGCTTCTTACTTCGAATCGGAACGCCGGGTTGTGGTTTGTTGATCCATTACTCTGCCGCAGCTCCACCACCTCGTTGTGGCGATTTTGTCTAAACGCCTATCGCAGATCTGGATTCTACCCTATTGCGTTTCGCGAACCCCTAGCCAAAGCAATACTGTCTTCGCATATGTCCTCCACCGCTGCTAGATCTAACTAAATAGTGCTTGGTATGTGCAATTTTAAAATCAATGCTTGGTTATGCTTGATTTTTTTTCTGAAAATTTTCGTTGTGATTCTTTTTCGATATGCATGAACATGAAAAGTGAAGAAAGTAAGATGAGCAGTCACTGTCATTGATCTCTTGAAAGGGCCTGGAGCAATCAGGAAGAAAATAAAATGAGCTAGCTATAAGTTGATTAACCTACAATAGTCTCAAATCGGATAATAACGAGTGAAGTTTGTATCTTTGAAGGATCATTTTGTTAGATTTCTTCTCTTTTTCTCTGGGAATTTGCATTATGTTTTGGCATAATTAGTTCTCATTTGAATCGATATTTACTCATTTGTTGTTTTCCACGATAAAATTTAGTTTCGTTGATTTGGTTTCAAAATTCAGACTCCATCTCTCAGAACTGATTGTCTGAGATTCAAAATGAGATCAATGGTTCACCTTCGGTTAGTTCATATCTAAATTCAATTTGGAGGTGGATTTTATGGCTTGAAATGTGCAAGCTTGAAGATGTGATCATATATACAAAAAATAATCTATAAACTGAGTGTTTTTTGTTATCCTGCTATAGAAGTTAGATCTTGGTTTCTAAATATGATTGGATTCTTCCAAATTCCTCTAATTTGTGATCTGGTTGTTTCCACTATAGACGATTTGGTTTTGCTGCTATCTTTCCAGTTTTTTCTGATCACTTGATTTAGATATATCAAATTATGTACATGATTTCATTAAAGTGGACTCAAATCTTCAAGTGAGAATTATCATTTCACCTTGAACATTTACATAACTATCTGTTATCTATTAAAAAAAAAAGTATAATTGGGGGGCAACTATGGTACATCCATAGTTTAGGATGTATCGTACATCTTGTATATTTTGACCCTAAACTACTTTTTTGTTTTATGCTTATAACTTTTCAAAAGTTTTCCAAGTTAAAAATCACTAGTAGTTTTCTTAAGTTGCAAGTTTTTTTCTCTATTTGTACTACTGATGTACAATACATCCAAAAGTTGAGGATGTACCATAGAAATTTCCGTAGAATTGATGTGAAGGCTGAAAACTTTCTATATCAACTTACTTTTAGTAACTTTTTGCAATCATACCATCTAGTTCCTCTTCTCTCAAATGACAAACACTGGCTCTGCTCCTGCAGTCAATGGGATGGTACCAATATCTATTTATATTTGGTGTTGCGTGTTTATGGAGATAGGGAAACTGCCAACTGTTTTGATATACCAGTATCATTACAACATTGCCTGCTAGCTATAGACATTAGTAGTTGATACGGCCTGGATAAAGGGTCATCTAGGCTATAGTCTGTTTTCTATTGACCAACTTTGCTGGTATATGCTGTGTGATGCCTAAATCAGCTTCTGATACATTTGATGTTTTATGCGGTGGTTTCTTTGGAATGAAAAAGATTAATTTGTGCTAAATTGTTGCTTACTTGCGTATAAGTGTTTAGGAATTGTGCTTATAGGAAATGGGGGGTTGACATCTCAGGATGATCGGGAATTCTTTAACTCCTTGTCTCTTTGGACTATAGCAATCATAAACCCACTATTATATTTGACTAGCGAGATATTTTAGATGGTATTTGCAAAAATATCATTTTAATTCCTCTATGCTACTCATGATTTGCTAGTGTCTACTTTTCATTTCACCCAAGGAAATGTATACTGAGCTAGTGAGCTCTATCTGGGTATCTTTCCTACTAAAAAGTAAAACCATTATGAAGTTATGCTTTTTCTGTCATGATGGAGTTAAAACATTATTTTTGGTTTATGATTGATGCTAATACAATGCAATGCAATGCATGCCATGGAAAGATCCATGTGCTTATAAATGTGAACTCAGAAGATCTTGTCATGTTAACTCATTGTTGTCATGGGCGTTGGCGGGCCCCAAGGAAAGTGCCCCTAGTGGGCATATGCCAAGCGACTTCCAGGGTTTTTACAAAGAAAACTAAGGAAAAGTGAGAGGAGGAAATTGCGCATGATGTAGAGAGAGAAATAGAGAAAAAATCAAAGTGCTTCTGCTGAAAGTTGTCCTTAAGCTATGTCGTGGTCATCCTAGGAACTGTATCTTGAGCTGCTGATCAATTAGGTCTGGCTCGTCCTGGTCATCCTCCTTGTTCGATCAATTTCAGACTACACCTCTATGCATGATCTTGTCTTCTTCCCTAGGAGGAAACCCACCACCAAAAAACTTGAACTTGTCTGCTGATGTCCCATCACATATTGGAACTTGAACTCATTGCTGACTATATTCCCCTTTCGAAAATTGAAACTCTTTTATCTTCTGTAAAAGAGAGAATACACTTGGAGCCCTTTTCGGCCCAAAAGCCTTCTTAATATTTCATTTGGGTTTTTAAAATAAAATATAATTGACTAAATTATATATTTGACCCGTTATTTTTTTAATATTTCATCTTAGTGTTATAAGTGAAGGTGAACCTTAGGTACAATGGTAAGATTGTTCTGATCTTTCTGTTTTATTTATCATTTTCTCTTTATATTTTTTTTTATAAATTATAAGTTATAACTTAATAAGTAATAATTATAATTTTATCTATATCTATTCTTCATAAATTCATATATATCATTTTTAATTATTTTTTTTGGTATTTTTTAATTATATATAATATTTTAAAAATATTACAAATTCATCCCGCCCCGGACAGGCCAAAACACTCCCGCTAAATGCACCCGCCTTTTACAACACTGTGTGAACTGTACATTCTAGTTCTTTTTTTTTTTTCTATTTTTTTTTGCATTCTCTTTTTCTATTTTATTTTTAGATCTTACTACTGATAGCTTGAGATTCTTAACCAAAGCAACTTGTTAATAGCGACATATTTGTGCGAGTTTGACACATATATGTTGGATGTGACAGCCACAGGCATTGGGATGGTGTACTAGAAGGAAATTCATATCCTTCTGTGCGAGTTGTGATGATTGTGTTCATTTCAAATTCATATGATGGATATTATGTCTTCGGCTGTCGTGAATGTGTTCAAGACGGCATCTGATTGGGTGACATTGGCACTGGACGCACCTTATGCTCGGGCCGTTGTTTTTGGAGTGCCCATTGGGGGTGTGTTCTCTTTCTTTCCTAATTATTGAAATTAAATCTGCTCTAGTGAAATTGACTTTTCTTTTCTTTTGCTTGTAGGGCATCTATTTGTGGAAGGTCTTCTTTTTGTGGTTATTCTCTTTTTACTTTCACAGAAAAGTTACAAGCCACCTAAAAGGCCATTAACGGAGAAGGTTTGTAGTGCAGCATCTCTAATTATTCACTGAACTGCTGCTGCCTGGGGACTCAAATAGTTTATTGTCTTTTCTAGTTATTTGATCTGTCTCCAATTTCTTCTCATAGTTTTGTAGAAAAACATGTCTTATATTTTTTCTCTATGCTTCTTTAATTTTTATTTTGTTTGTATCTTTCTTTGTGTTATTCATTTGTGATGAGTCCAGTGGCTTCTCCGAAGGAGAGAAAACATGCTAAGAACTTCACAATTTGGACATAAGGAAACATTGGCACTTGATAGGTGTTGGTATCAATACCGTATATGTTGAATAATAAACTAATTGTATTTTCAAAGTGACCACATGTATTGCTATAACTTGGTGATAACAATGCCATAATTCACAAGCAAAAGTGGAGTAACATTTTAAATTAATTCAGAAATCGAAAGGATCAAGTTAAAAAAATGTAACAAATACTGTAGTTTACATATGGGAGATTGATTTCTCATTAGGTATTGAAGGCTGGATATGTCTTCTCTTGTAAGGCTACGTATGCTTATACTGCATTGCTTGTAAAAAATAATATTAAATTCTATGAAGTCTAAAACTATTTCATACATGTGCCTGGAGGACAAATTTAGGACCATTACATGTCTATTGTCCAAGTTTTTTTTTTTTTACTAATGATGATGTTAATGTTGTATTTAAATTACTTGCATAATTTCTGCTCCTTTTCATCAACAAGCTGTTTATTGACACAACCTCTGAATATGGTAAATTTTCAGTTTGATATCCATATAACTTAGTTAAAAGTTATAACTTTGCACAGCTGTGGGATCTATTAGGTTTTATTTTGAATTGTTTTGCTTTTGCACTTTCCGATTTGATAAATATGTTTTCTAAATTTTTAGGAAATAGATGAACTATGTGATGAATGGGTCCCAGAATCTCTTATTCCTCCCATTACCGAAGAGATGAGATACGAACCTCCAGTACTAGAAAGGTGAGAATCTGGTGTTTCTAACAAGTTCCTATAATGAATTAATTTACTTGAAACATTGTGAATTGTTTCTATACTGTTTTCTAAGATTTCAAAACAAAAGGAAAAAAAGAGCTCTATCCGCTAGCTTAATACTAACTTTTTTCTCGTTTCCTTGTTCCTTATGCCCCTACTGGAGAAGGGTAGGAATGACCCCCTTTTACTTGTTAATCCTGTAATATTTGTATCAAGTTCTTCAGAATGCATAGAACTTTTTCACTTTTATCTTCTATAAGAATTCATGCTCACCAAGCTATTAAAAAGAACGGAAAAAAAAAAAAGAAAGAAAGGAAAAAGGAATCCCTGTTCATCAGCTATATTTTTTGCAGTGCTGCAGGACCTCATACGGTAATTAATGGCAAAGAAGTTATAAACTTTGCTTCGGCAAATTATCTTGGACTAGTAGGACATCCGAAGCTACTCGTAAGGAAAAGCCACTCTTATGACTTACTATTTTCCATTTAATGGTTCAAGATGACCTTAATGGACCATCCGTAACAATCTTCACAACAGGAATCATGTACTTCTGCATTGGAGAAATATGGCGTTGGCTCTTGCGGTCCTCGCGGATTTTATGGGACAATTGGTAGTATCTGATACTGATACATATTGGAGCAGTATATTAGTGAATTACTATGAAGTTTGTCTTACCTTTTTACCTTTCACATGATCCTAACATTTTCTGTATCATCAGACGTGCATCTTGATTGTGAGGCCAGAATAGCAAAGTTTTTGGGAACTCCTGATTCTATACTCTATTCTTATGGCCTTTCCACCATGTTCAGTGCAATTCCAGCCTTTTGCAAGAAGGGAGATCTTATAATTGTGTGAGTAATTGCATTTTCTTAAAATAATTGGTTACAAATGGAATATGACATGATATTTCATGGTTTTGGTTTGTCTTTGTAAAGTGGACATACAGGTATAATGCATGGCATATGATCGAACTCTTCAGTGATATTTTCATTTTCAATTGTTTGTAGATATATGTTTGATTTAAATGATTTGGATTTCCAGCTAAGGCTATACCATATAACTCTCTTTCTAAAGATGTTTTTCTTGCTCTTGCAGGGACGAGGGTGTTCACTGGGGAATACAAAATGGCCTTTACCTGTCTAGAAGTACAGTTGTATATTTCAAGCATAATGATATGGAATCTTTACAAAGAACTCTGGAGAAAGTTACCAAAGATAACAAGCGGGCTAAGAAATTAAGACGCTACATCGTGGTTGAAGCTGTATACCAGGTATGGCTTGTTTGATCATGCTTTAGTTTTGCTTTGCTGATGATATCAACCGTGACTGGGAGCCTATTTATTTAACAAGAATTAGTAATCTAATTGTTTACATTTCTCCACTACAAGCAATGGTATGTAGCTTTCTCTTGCGTATTGGACAAGAGTTTTGTTCTCATCTAACTGTCCTCTGTTAACTGAATTACCCTGACTTCCCTTTGTTAACTTTAATATTCCATATCAAGGGTTGGTCAATATTGCATCCACCTTTCATGTCGGCTACACCATTTCTTAAGCACCACCTATCCTTTATATCTACTCATAGTTGTTAAAGGCTCTAAGCACACCCGGAGGCGCTAGCTTGAGTGACGCCAGGCACATGACATTTTAAAAAAAAATTAAAAATAATTTATAGCACTAATATATTGCAAATCTAAAATCAAGAAGTAAAACTATGATGAAATTTCAATTATAAAAAATAAAACACACTTGCAAGTCGCATGTGAGCCAATAAGTAAGGAGAATTAACTAATGAAATTTTCAAATAAATTCAATTGAAAATTATATTAATTTAACTTGAATCATCTTATCTTTTATTCTTCACTAGCCATGGAATTTGAATCCTTTTAAACAACTTAGCGGAAAAAAAAAGAAAAAAAAAGAAGAGAAAATTATATTTAAATCTAAACCCTAATAAACTAAATAAACCATTAAACAAACAAATAATAATACTAATAAACTAAATAAACAACTGAACAAACAAGTTATAACAAAAATAAGCTAAATAAGCAATTAAACAAAAATAATAATACTAGAAACAAACTAAATAAACAATTAAACAGACAAATAATAATAAAAATAAATAATTAAACAAATAAATAATAACAAAAATACACTAAATAAACAATTAAACAAGCAAATTGGAATCACTAGATCAGATCTTGGGTTTAAGGTAAATAACTAATTAAGTAAATAAAATAAATAAAACAAAAATAATTAAATAAACAATTACATAAGTATCTGAATAAACAATTAAATAAACAATAGCATTAACAGAGCAGACGACACCTACTTGAGCCGCTGGAGCAGAGCCACGAATAAATAAATAAACAATTACCAAACAAAAAAAAGGCGCAAAATAGAAGAGACTCACCTGCATCTTGCGATTTCGGAGAAGATGCGAATGAGGAGAACAGGGGGAAGAGGAGACAGGATTCGACGGAGAAGAAATTCGAAGGAGAAGCAAAGCAACGAATAGGCTAGACACTGGAGCAGTAGCTACGAACCGGAGGATCTGAGGATTCGAAGGTGAAATCGAACCGAGGAGATGAATTCGAAGGAGAAGGAGAAGCAGCTTTCGAAGAAGAGAACTAACCTTCTTCGCGACAAAACTGGCCTAACAAAAGGAGAAGAAGAAGGAGCTTTGTGCATGGGAGGCTGATTGTGCGTGGGAAATAAGGGATCTGGGTATTTATTGAGGACTTGGGCGAGGGCTAATTGAGGAATTAAAAAAAGTAAACAAATAAAAAGACTGATCCACGCAAGTTGCGCCTCAGGCGACAGTCGCACAAAGCGAGCGACTCTTGTATGTTCATTGCCTAGGGTTAGGCGGGGCGCAGCACCTTCGCCTCACTGCGCCTAGAGTCTGGGCGCGCGCCCAGGCGCACCTTTGACAACTATGTGTCTACTTCATTCTTTAATCATTTATAACCTTATAATTGTAAGTATGCTGTTCTAAGGCCTTAGGCTTTTGATAATGATAATGTTTTAATTGTTTTCTTTAATTTACAGAATTCTGGTCAAGTTGCCCCATTAGACGAGATCATCAGACTGAAGGAGAAATATCTCTTCCGTGTTTTACTAGATGAAAGCAACTCAATTGGTGTGCTTGGCAGTTCTGGTAGAGGTCTAACTGAACACTATAATGTTCCGGTATGTTTCCAATACTTGTTGGTTTAGCTAAGGCACCATTTGGTAACACTTTTTTGAAGTATTTTTTTGCTTTTAAGTGAAAAAGAACATCCTGAATGAGGCATTGTTTTGCACTTAAAAAAAAAATAAAAAAGTTAAAAACATGATTTTTAGTATTTTTTTTTTCTTCGAAAAACATGATTTTAAGTATTTCTTTCAAAAAACGAAAAATATTTTTTATTTTTTAGAAAATATGAGGAGGTCGATGGAAATAGGGGACTATGACCTGTCCATCCACCAACTTTTTTTTCAATAAACTGTAAATATATTTTTGATTAAAACATTATTTTTATGGATAATATTAAGGAATTATCTCTGTACTATGATACCATCACACTTGAGTAAAGGTAATTTTTTATCAAACTAACTTTTTTTTTTTCAATTATCTTAATTACTTAAAAAAAGTTAAGTGTTACCATGCGGGGGCCTAATCATTTGCCTAATAAAACCTTAATCAATCACTGAGTCACTATTTGTTTGGAATGGTGTATTATTGTTAGATTGAGAAGATAGATATCATAACTGCTGCTATGGGACATGCATTGGCCACAGAAGGAGGTTTCTGCACTGGAAGTACCAGGGTCATTGACCACCAAGTTAGTGTGAACTACTTTATTGGAGTTCCTATAATAAATGATTTTTAGGCAGTGGTTGAATATTTTTGACTTTATTATATTGCCCTTGATGTGAAAGGTGTAAAAGCATTTTAACTTCTTTTTTTAATGGGTGGTTGAAAAGAGGGTAAGTTTGGATAATTGATGAAATTTTATTTCTTAACACAGTAGAAAATTATTTTGAGACATCCAAAAAAACGAAAGTTTTCCTTGATGTGGAAGGTGTAAAAGTTTTTTAACTTTCTGACTTTTGAACAAGTGGTTGAGAAAATGGTTAGTTTAGGAAAGTGATGAAATTTTATTTTTGGATATCCAAAAAAAAAAAAAAAAAAGTTGAACAATTATGAAAGAAGTATTCATAATTTGATTCTAATGCTTAATTATCTTCATGTCCTTTTATCAATATCCTATGCTATGCCTATATCTTCGCAGCGTCTCAGCAGTTCTGGTTATGTCTTTTCTGCTTCTCTACCACCATACCTAGCAAGTGCTGCAATCACTGCTATCGACGTTCTGGAAGAAAATCCTGATCTTATCACAAAGCTGAAAAGAAATATCTCTATGCTATGCAAGGGTCAGTTTGTTTTCGCCGTAATTGTTTACGCAAAATCATTATTAAACTTCATTTTTGTATTCGACTCTTAGATTTCACGAAAAATTACTAGTGCAAGTATTGTAAAGCTGACATGTGGATCCCACCCAATACTAGTAACCACTCACTAAATGGGATCCACATAAAAAATCAAGACATTTCATTGGTCGGTTGCACGATGTAGCATGATGACATGATCCAACAGTTGCAACCATTATTTTCTCAGATTTTGAGGATCCAAATATGGTACAATCAAGTAGTTTTGATTGTACCATATTACCATACAATCGGTACCTTTTTGCAAATTTGATATAGAGTTTACAACTTTTTAGTTGAAACCTTGTAACTAAGAAACCAATGACATTAGTCGAGCTGGATCATACCATATTACCATACAATCAGTACCTTTTCATAAAACTTAAAGACTTTTACTTGAAAACTTGTAACTAAGAAAACCAATGACATTACCTCGAGGTGGCAACTGGGTGGAAATGGGTAAAAACAGATTGGTAGCTAACGGATATTGGTATGCAATGGTTAGATATCAACCCAACCATTTATTAATCGGAAAAAGACAGGATAAGGGTCATAAATGGACAAACATGAAGTATGTGTATGTTATCTGATTTTTACAATTTTTCAATAATTCTGAAAGAATTATGACATCAACATCTAGAAACCTATATTGATTAATTATAAAATCTGAAACTACAACTTGAAACAAAAACAATACGGGTACAAGAAAAAACTTTTTGTTTGTGGAAAAAAAAATCTTTTTACTTTTGTTCTTAAATTTCTGTTTCTGTTCTGGGAATAAGATTTTTTTTTTTTTTCTCGGATTTCGGTTTCGGTTCACGGAACCGAAACAGATTTTTCTTGAAATCTGAGACCAACAAAAAAAAAAAGAGTTTCTGTTCTGCGAAAAGAAAGTTTTTCACAGCGAAAAAGAGTGAGTTGTTTTTTTTTTTTTTTGTCTGAGAACCAAAACATACTTATTTTCACACATTTCTGTTTATGTTCCCTGGACAAAAACAGAAATCCTCGGAAAAAAACTGTTACTGTTCTTAGGAACAAAATTGTTCTCAAATTTCTGTTTCTCTTCCAGAAACGGAAACATATTTTTCTAGTTCTAAAAAATTATTTCTGTTCCAGGTGCATAAACAATTGTTTATTATCGGATTTTCTTCTATTTTTTTTTTTAATATAGTTTTCCTTGTTATTTTCATTTAGTATCCATTATTTGGTAGGTATCCTAATTAAGTGGGTATCCCATGGGTAGCCGGTTTTTCATCCACTACATATTTGTAAGTGGATAAATTTTATCGGACTCCCGGACCTGTTTAGAAAAATTATTCTGCCAACCTGAAAAATTGCTGGCGGATAATTAATACATGGATAACTATTGTCATCTCTAGTAATACCATTGTTATAAGTTTTCAATCAAAATTACTAGTTTTTTCTTGAAAAGTTGGTGATTGTATTGTACCATTGAAAAACCCTAGATTTGATTTCTATTTCCACTTTCTTTTGTGGCTTAATACAGGATTGTCAGGTATAAAAGGCCTTGAGATTGTAAGCGATCCACAATCACCTGTTGTTTTCCTCAGACTAAAGAAGTCCACAGGCTCCACGAAAAAAGACTTGCATTTGCTTGAAGATATGGCTGACCGAGTAAGTTTGTTATTTAGGGATATGTTTGGAAACCCAAATTACTTGTGCGTTTTCAACTAGTTTATACCTCTGCTCATTTATTTGAATTGCAGATACTGAAACAAGACAATATATTTGTGGTGACGGCCAAACGATCCTTACTGGACAAATGTAGTTTGCCGGTGGGAATAAGATTGTTTGTATCTGCTGCTCATTCCGAATCCGATTTGATGAAAGCTTGTGAATCATTGAAAAGAGTTGCAGCATTGATGTTGGATCAGGATTAAATGAGATGACGCTAGTTTTTGATGCAAATTAGTGAAGAATGAGGGGTGAGTCATTAAATTTAGGATTTTTTAATGGGATTTTTATTCTTTTGACCAAATTCCATACTCTCTCCTCATCAAATCTTATTATTTAGACCACTGACAAAACGTAGTTATTTTTTAATCCATTCATGAACATGAATGGACATATTTACCCCTTATATATAGAGGTAAGAAAAACCCTAATTCTACATTCATTTGAGCCTTTGGGGAATTTGACCCCTGAGGTCGCCATCCACTGCGCCGTTCACTGTCTCGCTCTCGTGTTTGTCCGAGGACGACGCATCACCGCCGTTGGTCTCCTTCAGGTTTGGCTACCGTGCTCGTCAACACTGCAGCAGTCGATTTCGACGACGATTTCGCCGAACGTCGCCGCCGATTTCGACGCCGATTTTGATGAACTCCGCTGCCGATTTCGACGAACATCGAGACGATTCAGAGAGAGGCGAAACTTCCCAAGTGTGATGTTCATGCGATTTTCTGATTTTTGGGAGGAATTTGAGGGTTTCTGATCATTGTGATTTTATTTTTTTTTTTGCCTAATTCTTCGTGAATCAATGGGTTTAGGTGAATATTTGTTGCGGTTCAGTGAACATTCAAACCGATTGTCTCGGCGTGAAATGTAAAATGTTTATACCAATTGATTTTTGTTTTTCCGATTGTGTTTTATGAAATGTTTACATATATTGGTGGAAAAAATGTTCATACCAATCATTTTTCATTCATCTTATTTAGGTTTTTGATTTTGATGAATGTTCATACGAAATGTTTTTAATTAGGTTTGGTTTGGTGAATGTTTTATACGAAGTGTGTTTTCAATGTACTGGGGGGTGTTTTTTGTGAATGTTCGTATAGGGGCTAGATTTGTTTTGATTTGTTATTTATGAATATTTCCTTTGTTTGATTTTGTTCATATCAATTTTAAAGATCTGATTTTTTAGGGAGTTCTGGGTTGATTTTATTTTGTGAATATTTCTTCCAAATCTGTTCAGATTTTGAATGTTCATTAAGTTTAATGAATGTCCATAAAATTTGAAACGTATTTTTGCAGTGACCGATTCAACATTCATATAAACGTTTACTATTTTTCATTTCTTGTCCAAAAAATTCGAAAATTATCTCATTAGGAAGAGGATTTTGTGAATATTAATTTGATGTTTTGTGTTCACTTCTTAAACTTGGAATTCAGTCACAACAACTCTTTCTTTGTAGTTGGGTTTGATGTTTTTGGAAATTATAACTTTCCATAAATAATGGCCGTGCATAGAACTCAATGGTAGTGATTTGTAAATACAACATTAATGGGAGGGGCAAATGTTATGCACTATTTTATAAGAACTAAAAAATTTATTCAACTAGTTGATTGGTTCATTTTATGAGTTGTACATCTCTTAGGTCTAAAGAATAAAAATCCCTTTTTTAATTAGTGTTTTGTTATTATTATTATTATTTTTTTTTTAAAACATTTGTTTTGTTTTGTTTTGTTTGTTTTGTGATAGCTTCTTAACTTGTAATTTATTATAGTGTGTTAGAGTTGTCTTTCTTAACTTTGAAGGGTGTGTGCATGAGGTATTTGAAAAAAGAATTTGTTTTTACGAAAATCTATTCTCAAAATTAAATTTATTATAGGGTGTTGAAACTGAAAAATAAGTATGTTGAAAAGGCATTTTTCAAACAATGAATGACGACCGTCTCCAATTCAAAATATGAGAATATTTATCTAAATGCTTTATTATAAATCTAACCATAACCATTTATAAGAAAATAAATATAAATATAATTCTCTTAAACATTACTTTAATAAAATCGATTGGGATTAATTCTAATATCCAAAAGGTCAAAAAGATCTTCAAAAAATTATTTAAAAATATTACTGATAAGTAGAATCATAGGACAACATTAAATAAAAAATGAATTAAGTAACTTGTTGAAATATTATTGGAACCCAAAAAAAATGTCACATAATTTGCACCAAAACATCTAAGTAGTGTCAATGCCAACTTATAAATGAAAAACAAATATGCAAATAATTATTACGTACTCCACCAAATAGTCTATTCAAGATAATTTGCCTAGTACGGAAATCATAAATTTATGAAAATGGTTTAGCTAAATAAACCACCAAATTCACTATTAAAAATAAAAAAATAGTTCAAAATAAATTTCAATAGACCCATAACACGCTAACTCATGAAAACTTCAAAACAACATGATTGTCCTTATTGATTTTTGAATAATAGACAAAGATCAATTATATTCACTAACTTAAAAAAATATTTTAACAACAATCACCACAATAATTCTATTTGTGAATTGAAAATTAATACCCAAAACTAAACTATGACAATTAAATAAAACTCCTATTGAATGATATTATCTAATGATTTATCAAATATACTTATGTTACCAAGCTCATTTTTTTATTTAAATAGATTGAAGATTAATTATATTTATATGTTTCTAAGTTTATATAACAGAATTATTCCCAACCTTTGTTATCAATTTTTATTTTATTTTATTTTATTTTTGATGAGAAAAAACATAATTATTATCAAAATTTTGGAAACAAGAACAAAATCCGAGAATAGAAACACTAAAAATACCTTGTCTTAGTGTTTCTATTAGCACCATGAAATTTTGGGATCACAAATCTAAGGCAAAATAAAACAAAGATCCAAAGACAAATCTAAGGCCCGTTAACCACTTAAATTTTAAATGCTAAAAATTTTAAGTGCTGAATTTATTAAGTGCTGTATTCAATTTCATTCTTTTTTTAATAATTTTACCTTCAATTTTTTTTTTTACAAATTTTTATTGCTAAAATAATTTTTACAATATTATTTTTCAAAAATATTATCTCTCTATTTTTTTTTTCAATTTAATATTTTCTCCATCTATAATTTTTTTATATAATTTTTTTTGTGAGATTTAGAATATTGGTATAAAATATTGGTTGTGATAATTAGGTATTCTATGGTATTAAGTGACAAGTGCTAAAAAATTAAAGCGAATCATAAATCACTTAAAATTTTGAATAATCTTTTAAGTGATATTTTTGTTTTAAGTGATTATTTAATTTTGTTATCAAATGCACTTATTTTGATAAGTTCTTAATGTATTCAGTTTTAAGTGTTTAATTGCGTTATCCAATGGGGGAGCAGAATAAAAATCTAATAATAGAATATAATAAAATTTTAAGACTAAACAAAAGTCCATATGGACTATTTTAAATCAAAATTTTAAATTAAAACTTTTTACTATACGGAGTATTTTAAATTTTGTCTTAAAATTTTTTGGACCTTTCATATTTAGTCCACCAAACTTATTTTTGACAAAAGTATCCCCAAACTTATTTTTGACAAAAGTATCCCTACTTCTTCGTCAGATTTATGAAAAAAAATGTCGCAATCCTCTACAATTCTAAAAAGACAAAAAAACAAAAAAATCAGAAAAAGTTTATTCAATTTCAAAAACTAAATTGATTAATAATATGAATTTATAGAACGTAATTCTTCTATATTCTAATTTCGCATTGACTACTATTAAACATCAATAATAAGACATATGCGTCACTTGAACACGACAATTTAAATCTATTAAAAAAATATAAAAATAGATTATAGGTTAAAACTGATAAATTATAGATTTAAGTTTAATTTAAATCAATTAAATTTTTGGTCTGGACGTCCAAAATTTAGAGCACATGATTACAAAAAAAAAAAAAAAAAACAAAAAAGCCCTAAAATTTTTCAGCTTGCAAGAGTATTTCGTGATGTGAATTAATCCCATGTCGCTAATTTATTCGAAAAACCCAAAAAGAGGTGGACTTGCAATAATTGGACTAAAGACGACCCTTATTGGTTTCCCTTGCCTAACTTTCCGCAAGTATTAAGGTCACCAAAACCGAAGGCCTCTCGCCCGGAAATCTACTTTCTCAGTTTTCCGGCATGGGTTCCGCCCTGTACGTCGTCGTACTGCTTCTCCTCGGCTTCGCTTCCAACACTTGTTCCAAATCCGTCATCCAGCTCTTGCCGGAAAATTACAACTCATTCAATCCCGATGCGATCTCCGGACACAGGAAGGTCCTGAGAGACGACAGCCTGTACTGCGATAGCTGGAGATTCTCGGTAGAGACCAATGACGCCGGCCGCTGGAATCGGATTCCGATCAGGTGCGAAGCGTACGTGGAGGCTTACGTGAACAGTGACCATTACGCATCGGACTCGGAGATTGTCGCTGACTACTCGTTAGAGTTCGCGAAGACGGCGGAAGTCACCGGAAATGGCAAGGATGTCTGGGTTTTCGACATTGATGAGACGTTGCTCTCCAATGTTCCCTATTATGCTGCACATGGATTCGGGTAAGCCTATAATTTTCAGTCATCCCGTTGTATTCGAGTGATATCGCATTAGCTGATCGAAAATCTAGAAATGGTAAAGATCAAGCAAATTGGTGATAATTATATGACGAATAAGTTGTAATTGTGTAGGGTTTTCTTTTTCTCTTCATTAAAATGATAATAGATGCCAATGAACCATCAAACCCTATGAAAACATGAATTTAACCTCCATGAATGATCTACGGAATTAAACCTTCTAAAGATGGAGAAATTATTTTCACTCTTCTTTCTTAGACCCCTTTTAACAAAATTCAACACTCATGAATTAAGTATGTCTGTTTTAACACAAAATTCAACACTCATGAATTAAGTATATCTGTATTAAAAAAATGAAGTAACCACTTAATATATAAATCAGGCACTTAGCTAAGGATCCTTATAAGTTGGCGATTAAACTTTTTTTTTTAGTGGATTACCAAATAGTCCTTTTTAATTATTCGTTCATATTTGTCCCTTCATTTACTTGATATATAACTTCCTAAAAAATAAGGTATTCAAAATCATTTTATTAAAATCAAAATAACTATTATTTCACACATTTTTTTTTCCACAATATAATTATATATTCAAATTTGTTTTATTAATATTTTTAAAATGATATCTTATTTAATATTTTTTTCATTAGTTTTCAGATTCGTGTTACATTCAACATGATATTTTAGAATTTCTAAATTTTACACTCATCTTATATTCAACATGCTATTCGAAACTTTCATAGTTTTTCACAGTGTTTTGAATTCAACATGATTTTTTTTCTTCATGATTTAACTATATATTCAAATTTGTGTGACTAAGATTTTCAAGAAAATTTTATGTTCATCATTTTTTCATTGAAAATTCAGATTCGTGTTACACTCAAGATGATACTTCCAAAATTTCCAATTTTTACATTTGTGTTACATGCAACATGCTACTTTGAGCCTTTCGTAGTTTTCCACACCATGTTGAATTTATCATAGTATTTTTTTTATGATCTAATTATATTTTCAAATTCATATGAATAAAATCTTTTAAATGATATCATGTTCATCAATTTTTGATGGATCATTCAGTAGATTTGGGCTCTTGTTGAGATCATTTGGTAATTTTTCCTGTATAAATATCAATTAAAAATTATTCAAAATTTTAAGTAACGTGTAAGTTACTTATTTTTTAGTACTTCTCACTTAAAACCCTTATCCATCTATCTACCAAAACCATCATTCAACATCAATATTATAAAATCTTGCAGAAAAAGTTATATAAAAATAATTATAGATAAAGTACTAAGTTGAGATAAAAATAGATAGAAAATTGTAGACTAAGAATATTTAGAAAAATAAAGTTGTAAAAATTATTTTGGCGGCAAATTGGTACGAAGATAATTTTTTTGAAGTTAAAAGTATTGGAAAAGTGTATATTTAATATATTCAACACTTAATAAATTCTGCACTTTAGCACTTAATTTTCAGTGTTATCAAACAAGCCCTTAGTTTAGTGATTGGATTGCTGTACTTTAGTTATGTGATAGTTGATATGACTTATTGTTGGCTCAGAGAGTTACCTAAGAGGGGGGTGAATTGGGTAATTACAAAATTTAAACAATTAATACATTTAAATACTTCATATCAAATAATCAATTTCTTTCAATTAATTATTATCTTAGTCACGTTGCGGATATGTGTTTAATAGTAAGTGCACACTCAAAACACAATATAATAGAAAATAAACAATGCAATACACAATGATATATCCTGATTCGGTCAAGTTAGTCTTGCCTACATCCAGTCCCCCAAGCTCCACGGAGATTTGCAATCCACTAAACTCTTTTGATCCCTTTACCAGGTAGGAACCAAACTCTTACAATGATCCTTTTACAGGCACAAAATCAACCTTTACAAATTACCCTTTTCCCAAGTCAAAGATGAATCTTATCTTTTTACCAGGCCAAAGATTAACTTAACACTCTCTCACTTATCCTTTTCACAGGGAAGGTGAACCTTTACAATTCACTTAAAAAATAATTCAATTACCTGAAGAATCAAAACTTAATTTCTTTCAAGGGAAAAGAATAACCTAATTTTTTTGCAGGACAAAGATCAAACCTTAATATTTTTCACAGGAAAAAGATCGAAACCTAGTTGCTCTGACTAGATATCGTCCCAAACGTCTCTAATCCGCTCAAACTCACAAATACAAAAAATGTAAGTTTTTTCCCACAAGAAACTTTTACTACCTCAATATAAATATACTCATTTAATGTCCCGAATAATTATTACATGATAGATACAATGTGAGGTAAATAAAATCTGATTAATTAATAAAGTGGGTAGCACAATTTAAGCACGTAATTAGATAATAAAATAAAATCGTTTAAAATAGATTTTCAGGCTTTTAAGTTTAAAACAATTTTCTAAACAATTTTAAACCAAACAATCAATAAATATATAAATTCAAAGTAAATAACAAAGTTTGGAAAGATCTCACCGAAAAATACCGAAGATAATGATGGAATTGCAATAGAACAGAAGTCGGTGACACCAAATCACAAGCGCTCTAGATCAAGAACGAAGAATAAATCTCTCACAAAAATTTCAGTAACTCTTAGAAAGGCTTAAACTAATTGTTCTTGATGTGTTTTAACTCATTCCAGCAGGTCTCTTTAAGTAGACCTAAAACTAACTTTCCAACGGCTAGTTTTCAAATGTTGTGTCAATAAATGACACATTTAGACCCCATAACCTTTCATTTTAGGTGTATTCCACATTAAAATATCTTTCAATTGTCTCATATAAGTTCATAAAACAATTCTCAATTTAAAACTATACAAATAAAAAGTATTAATTCATTTAAATTAAGAGAATCCATAAGTATGTGAATCAAATCAATAGGGATAATAGAATAGGTAGACCATATCTTAATTAGGTTCAAATCCCCCAAATCTCTCAATTGGAATCTTAAAAAATGGATAGATTTTGACCAAGAGACGAAATCTCTCGATTGCCTAACTGCCTCAGTCGGTTGACTGAGCCCTACAGGTCGGTTGACTGACCTGTCCAGTTTTGAATCCTTACCGTTGCTTGTAGGCTAGTCGGTTGACCGACTGCCTCCAATCTGCTGACCGATTGGTTCAGGTTGTTCCAATTCCTCTTCGAATTACCTACTGACTCAAACAGTTGACCAACCCATTTCATTCGTTTGATTGATTGGATCAGTGTACTCACTTCCTTCGCCAATTCAGCCACTGTTTCAAACGGTTAATAAACCTTTTTAATTCGGTTGACCGACTGGATCAGTAGCACCTTATTTCAGCTTCACTGTTTAATTCGGTTGACCGATTGCTTTTCTCGGTTGACCGATTTGATCAGATTGCTTTATTTTTTATACTTTAAAACATGTTTTTAATTTAGGTCAATTATCAAATTCATTTCACATAAGGAGCACATTCGATATCTTAAATTAAGATCTTAAACTCTATCATTTAATATCAAGACACATAAAAATAACTCATTTAAAGTGTCATGTGTGATCCTAATTCGGGTTGCATTAATAGTATATAAGTAGAGAGTTGTTTTTACCTATTTTTCTTTAAGGTCTTCAAAACTCTTCATATCTTCACCGCGTCCATCTTGCACCCTTTATGTTTTATTCATGAGGTCTTCTACTTAATCACTTATCTAAAACTTATAATTCTGAAACACTCGATAAAATCATTAGTTCCACAAAAAACATCAATACTTAATTGTTCATCAAAACCTTCGATTCAACCCTTATGATTGAAAATTTTATAAGGGAAGTTTGTCAGTTTTTGCCTCTAGTTATCTGGTTTGTCCCCTTTCATTGAATATATAGGCAGTGACTCTTGAATTCTAGAAATGTTTAACATATTAGGTACCAATTCTCAATTTTGGACCATATATAGTTGATCTGGGGGGAAGCAATGTTTAAGGTTGCAGTTTTGGTCAAATAAGTGAGTGTGCTTAATATAATAAAGAGAAGCTTTCTTTCCTTGAGACTATTAGAAAGAATTCAAATGATTAATGTGGTAGAATCTTATCTAATATCATGAGGGAATAGACTAAAACTGCTTAGGCAACATTTGGTTTCATTGAATTGGAGCCACGGAATTGGAATTCGAAAAGAACGCATGCGTAAACTTGAAAAGTTCCATAGATTCATTTCCAATTCCAATTCCGAGGCCAATTCCATTCCACCAAGCAATACCTTAGAAAGCCTACATTGTTGGTATGCTGTACTAGCTACTGTAAAAGTATTTTCACCAAAGAGAGTATAACTTGAACCGTTCAAAAGGAAACAAAAAGTTATGGGCAGGCTAATTTATGACATGGTATCACTGAAAGGGTTTTCTATGGCTACTATTGAAAAGGCTAATTTATGACATGGTATCAGAGTTAATTGGGGAAGTCTCATTTATTGGTCCCCAATTGTTTATCTTATGATGTTTGTTTGATTGCATAACATGTAAGCTGGGATTGCATGTGAGTTTGGGTGTTAAAATCCCACATCGAATTTGTGAGACTTTCCAAAGTAGTCTATATATGAGAGGAGGTACTCCACCTATAGCCATATGGTTTTAGGTTGGAACCTCCTATCACATATAACAAGAAATAAGCTATTACTGGAAATGTTTTTGGCCATTCCTTCTTACTGTTACTGGTCTATATACACACACACACACACACACATACATATGTATCTATGTATGTATGTATATGTTAACAAAGTCAATGTGATTCTCTCTCTCTCTCTCGCTTTTTTCTTAAATTATTGGGGGCTTGTGCCTAAAATACGTTTACAACTCCTTGGGGGTTGATTAAAGCGTGTTTCCTATCCAATACGCTCAAAAAATTAAATAGATTTTTGTTTAAATTCCATTAAAATTGTAGTCCAAGAACTTTTTTCCACTAAACTGGTTGGATATTCGTTTTTCTTCATTTTTCTTATCTCCTTCAATAACTTATCGAGGATTAGTTTTATTTATTTATTTTTTATTTTTTATGTGTGAAATTTTGTTGGACACAATGATAAGGATATAGGGAAAAAGGAGAAATAGTTTACTACATATAAAATTATTCTTATTCCCCTAATAATATAGCCACAGGAGTAGGCTAAATTAAAAAGAATATTAACGAAATAAATGGGCTAATAAAGCCTTACAATAAAGATACTAGAGATAGAAATTACCGTATAAATATAATGCCGCATAAATATAATGTTTCACTACTCCCCTCAAGCTGGGGTGAAAATGTTGATAAGCCTTAGTTTGCCAATAGCTGACTGAAGAAGAGATGATCTTGTAGACTTGGTGAACATATCAGTAGCCTGTTCAGAAGATAGGATGAAGGCAGGTGTGATGATTCCTGACCGTACTTTCTCACAAATGAAGTGGATATCCACCTCGATGTGTTTTTATCTTTTCGTGAAAGACTGAGTTTAAGGATAATATTACGGTGCATTTGTTGTTACATAACAACTTAGATGAGTTTCTCATGGGAAGTCCCAACTCGGTCAAAAGGGAACAAAGCCAAAGTAGTTCACACGTTCCTTGAGCCATGAGGCGATACTCAGCTTTAGCAGAAGATCGGGAGACGACAAATTGCTTCTTACACTTCCATGAGATTTGGTATCTTCCATGAAAGGTGCTCAGACTAGAGGTCGAACGTCTATCGTCCTTTGATCTTGCATAGTCAGCATCTGTAAAGCAGAAGAGTCCCTCCTGTACCCCTGTCATGTAAAAGAGGCCAAAATTGGGGCATGTTTTGAGGTACTGAAGGACATGGTAGACAACATTTAGGTGTGGTGTACGTGGTGAATGCATAAACTGGCTCACAATACTGACAACATACGTAAGATTTGGCCTTGTATTAGTTGGATAGATAATGCGACCTACAAGTTGCTAATATACTGATGGATCTGATAATAATTCTCCTGAGTTTGCTGTTAACTCAAGGTTTTGATCCATGGGAGTGGAAGCGGGTCTATATCCAAGCATCCCAGTGTCATGAAGAAGATCAAGAGCGTATTTCTATTGTGATAGAGAGATACCTTACCGAGACTGAGAAACCTCAATACCAAGAAAGTAGCGGAGATGACTCAAATTCCTAGGGCTGGCAACAAATGAAGCAAGTATGATCTGAGTAATACTAGGTAAACCCCATAGTAAGAATGGCTTTGCTGAATTGGCTGAACCATGAATGAGGAGACTGCTTAAGTCTATAGAGGGATTTTCGGAGTCGACAAATTTTGCCTGAATACTCCCCCTTGAGTCCAAAATCCTGGTGGAGGCTCATATAGATAGTCTTAGTCAGGTCACTATTAAGGAAGGCATTCTTGGCATCCAACTGGTGTAGAGGCTACGAATAGGAGACAGCCAAAGAAACAAGGAGCCAGATAGTAGTCAACTTCGCAACCGAGGCAAAGGTGGCACCAAAGTCTTTACCCGAGATTTATGTGTAGCCCTCAGCAACAAGTCGTGTTTTGTATCAATCAATCGATTCGAGAGACAAATCCTTGGAAATTGGATGATTAGTAGAATGTGAAAGGAGGTAGCAAGATGGTGGGCAACGTTCCCGAGTTTGGTAATGAGGGGGAACATGGTAGAGGGAGATATACTTGAGTCTGGAGAAGATGTCGGTAGGGGATATGAGATACATGGACTACGAGAGTAAACCCGTAACGAGTTGGATGGGGAGTCAAGTGGAGGGTGTGATGTGGTCATGAAAGATATATCTAATACAGGAATAGGGCGCGGAAGTGAGGTATGATCTTTGGTAGTGGTTGCCTCAATAGTTGGAGAACGTATAGTACCCAAAAAATAGGGTATAGTCTCGAGGAACGTAACATTGAGAGAGTGGTAAGTATAATGACTAACTGGATTGTAGCACCATATCTTTTAGACATTGAAGAATAGTCGAGGAAAACATATTGAATAGATTTAGCATCTAACTTGATTCTAGTAGGGCTTCGATTCTGGACAAAACACATATAGTCAAAGACATGGAGTAAGATAGGGAAAAGAGTGTTAGTGGGTTGCAGTATATGAAGGGTGTTTTTGCCTATAAGGACACAACTCTGTGCGATTAATGAGATAAGTAGCAATAAGAACTGCCATGTGCCAAAAAGTTATGAGAACATTTATTCCTCGCAAAAGTCAACGAACTTCAGACATGATGTGACGGTTCTTACGTTCCGCCACACCATTCTGTTCAGGGGTCTAGGGACAGGTAAGTTGTTGAAGGATGCCTTGCTTGTTAAACTCAGCCCGAAATTCATCGGATAGGTATTCTCACCCATTATCTGACTTGATATTGTACACGACGGTTTTATATTAGATTTTTATCATTTTAAAAAAGTGAGTAAAGTGAGTGCAAACCTCTAATTTGTGCTTTCATCAAATAAATTTAAGTATACCGACTATAATCATCTATGAAGGTGACATAGTAGCGGTGTTTGGACATGACTGTAACTAGAGAGGGTCCCCAAATATCAGAATAGATAAGATCAAACGCTTGGGAGGCACGGTGAATACGAGGAATGTAAGAGGTGCGTGTGTGTTTAGATAGTTCACAAACCACACATTGAAATTTAAAATCCTTGCAAGTTTTATTAATAGACGGAAACAACCAATATAAATACTGAAAATTCGCATGTCCCAGACGGGCATGCCATAAGTTTAAATTTTTGAACGAACAAATAGAGGAACCAAAAAAGGTAATTCAGAAGTTTGCATACTAAAAGGTGAATGGCTGGAGGTGAAGGACTTCCGAAGTTGTAGAGACCATCGAATTCATATCCCTTGTTAAAAATCTTCCTTGTAGTCAGGCCCTGCAAGAAACAATGGCCAAGTAAGAAAACAACGGTGCAGTTAAGATTTTTAGCAAGACGACTAACCGATAGAAGATTATAGGCAAATTTAGGACCATAATAAACAGAGTGAAGAGTAATATCGGGGGACAAACAGGCATCTTCCTGACAATGAATAAAGATAAAGGTACCATCTGCAATGCACACAGATTGGTTGATAGGCGAAACAGGAGAGGTAAATGTAGAAAACTCACCAGTCATGTGATTGTTAGTCCCGGAGTTCAGAATCCAAGTAGAGCGATTAGACTTACCATGAAACGCAATAGGAGTACCCGAGGCAAGAGCAGCTACCGTGGGGTTGGAAGACGATGCCGAACTCATTAACTGAGCCTAAAGCTGGGCAATTTGGGCCTGGACGTGGGAAAGATCCAGGGGAGTTGATGGGGGATCTTCTGGACCAAGGACAATATCAACAAGAACATCAGTACGTGGTGCTCATTTTCCTTTCCTCCCTTCTCGGTTTCGAGGTTTTAATTCAGGATGGAGATTATAACAGCGGTCAATGTGATGACTAGACTTTTGGCAGTACTGACAGTATGGTCGCGTGCTTGATGGGCGTGGACTGTAGGGGGCCAGAAAGGCCATCTGCTCAGGGACAGAAGGAGTGACTTCAGGTGGGAGAAGGAGCCAGCGTTTTGAATCAGTACCAACAGTAGAGAATGCACTATATAGATCTGGCATCGATGACGTAGTTAAAATCTGATTGCGAAGATTTTCGTACTCCGAATTTAAACTCATTAAGAAATGGTATGTGTGACAACGATCCCGATACTTGGCTTCGATCTCAACAGTATTCTCATGGAATTCACTAAGAGGTTCATACTGCGCAAATTCCTCCTACCAAGATTGAAGGTAGCCGAAGTAATCTGCAATTAAAAGTCCTAAGGAAACCTGGGAGGCATGGGAAATCTCACAGTAGAGCTTGAAGATCCGTGATTCATTGTGAGAGTGGGTATACATCTTTGTAAGAGCAAACCATAAACCTCTAATAGTCTCGTGGAAGATGAACATATTATAGATCCGTTCCTCCATAAAATTGAAGATCCACCCAAGGATGGTACAATTATCGGCATCTTACCGAGCAAACTTGGGATCCTTGATATCTGGCCTTGGCTCAGTGCCGTCTAGCCATCCGGTCTTACGTTTTTCACCAAAGTAGAGACGGAGAGAGCGAGACTAGGAAGGGAAATTCGCTCCATTTAGTAAGATGGTTGTAACACATTAGACAGTGGCCTCAGTCGCACGAGTAGAATCTGAGCGGGTGGATAGCTACAGAGCAGGAATGGTCTGAGATGGGACGTCACCTTTTTTTTTTTGGATGCCATGGAGACAAATGAGATAAGATCGTAGCAATGAAAAAATTGGACAAATGCTACGGAAGACTGACCAGGCTCCGGAAAAAGAAGGTACAATATGAGAAGGGTAACCAGAGACGCGGTTATCTCACCATTTAATAAATATAAGAGACGATCGTGTATTTAAGACATTTGGAAGATCGACGGTTGGAGAACAACAACGACGGGCAACATAAATTTATGGATGACGAATGATCCGTAACTTGCCGCAGTGGACAACCCGAAATTTGCGGTTATCAAGAGCACAAGACAGGTGCTGGACGGCAGCCTTTGACGGGCTGGTTTTACGAAACTAGGGTTTGCGAAGAGAGTGGGTTTGGCAGTGGTGGCGGTCTCACGATCTGGTTCGCAACAGTTGATTAGAGTTCGACTGGTTAGGGTTTGGTTGGTAGGGTTCAGATCTGGTTCGTGGTGGTGTAGAGAGTTAGGGTTTCGGGGTTGGTGGACGCGGTGGTTGGTTCGTGGCTGGCGATGGTTAGGGTTTCGGCGTTTGGTTCTCGGCTGGGAATGGTGAAGGTTTCGGCGGCAGGTTCGCGACTGGAGACGGCGAGCTAGGGTTTCGGCGGTGGCTAGTTTGGCAACAGCGGAGAGCGAGGGTTTTGGGGTTGGTGGCGGCGGCATGGTGGTGATTGTTCGAAGGGTTAGGGTTTTGGTGGTGGCTGATATTGCGAGCTAGGGTTTTGGGGTTTGGTAGCTTGGTGGTAGAGGTTGGTGGATTCAACAACTGGTGGTGATGGCGGCTTTTAGGGTTTGGGTGGGAAAAGAGAAAAAATTGACCCTAGATACTAAAAAGGATATAAGGTAAATTGAGAAAAATATAATTGATAGTTTTTTATATACAGAATGAGTCTTATTCCCCTAATTATATAGTCACAGAGTAAACTAAATTAGGAAGAATATTACTGAAATAAATAGATTAATAAAGTCCTACAATAAATATACCACATATATAGAAATTAGCATAACTATAATATTTCAACGCTGTGTAATGAACAATGGGAGATTATTTGTGCTATCATTCTATTCCCATTTTCAATCGTGATCAATCTTCAACTTCTTATCGGCTCCTTAGATGCCTCATTTCTCATGGATCTCAAAGTGGTTCTATTGTATTATACTCAATTCCATTAACCCTATGCCTATATTTCCATTCCAGGAAATAAATTTATTGTGCTTTTGTCGTTTTCTCTCTTGACAACTATTATTCCTTGAACTACAATTTTTGTGTATCAAGAGATGAAAAAAGAGAGTTGCCTTCTTTCTTGTATGTCAGTAACTTTCCCGTAACGGGGGGGGGGGGAAAGAGAACTTACCTATGATTGCATGCCTATCTCATATCATGATTTGACTGTGGAGTGTGTACACATCTTTTTATATTCTTACTAAGTACTTCAATTGATTCCTTTTTATTTTATTTATTTTGTTGAATTTCTTTTGTAAAGTTCGTAAGGAGCGCGAGACGGGGGGGAGGGAGTGGCAATGGGAATGTTAGGGATGGCAATGGGCTGGTAATGTATGCCCCTACCTGTACTCACTTAGAATTCACCTCCCTCATGCTGCGCCATTTATGTTTTCTAATTCAGAAAAATCTATACAAATTTCAAATAGAAATAACTCATATAACATCTAAAATACCATATAAACAAGTAAAATAACTTCCGATGTAACAAGTAGAATATCATAATAAACAAATCAACTCAACTTAAAACCCAAGGTGTCCAGACTGAATAAGGTAGAGGTACTAGATTGGAGAGTTGCCTGGAGATGAGTGGTGTTGTGGTGAATGGTGATATGATATGCTGCAACTAGTAAACCATGGAATAATATATTTGTAGTCATGATTCATATAATAGGTTTAAAAATTGAAAAAGATTGGATAAAGTATGCATGTAATTATATTATTATTTAAGGTATATGCTATTGATCTCCCTTGTCATTGTGCACTATACTAGAAATCTCACCTGTCATTTTGTAAATACCAAAGACATCTCCTGTCTTTTTTTCAAACACCATTTACCTCATTTTGGACAAAATTGCCCTTAAGTTATTTTTTTTAAAAAATTCATTAGCACCCTTATAGAGTGGACAGTGGTTTAAAGTAATCACCAAGTGAGGGAGTGGTGAGAGCTCATCCCTCTGCAACTCATTTCTCTCTCTCTTGGGTATATAATATTCTCCCAACCACCTACACACCGGCCACCACTCCGGCCACCCCCAACCCAACCATCCACGCCAAACCACCATCTTTTTCCTCTAATCTCTCCTATATATATTAAAAAAAAAATGATATTTGCTCAGATTTACAGATCCGCGCAAATCCAAGCACACGTCCGCATCTGCTAGTCTTTCTTCCTTATTCTAGACAAATAAGCAAGTAAACTACCTTATGTTATCTCTTCTATTAGGAGGTGAGTGCTTCTTTGAATAGGGAAAAAGTTAGCTCTTGTCAACAACAGAAAGGAAGGGGTCCATGTAGCTGTTGCGCCCGCCCACTTCTTAGTCAGAGTAGAGAGAGGAGAGAGAGAGAGAACTTGTATGAGCGGCGGCGGTAGTTCACCGTTGAAGTGGCGATGGTGATTTGTTGGTTCGACGGTCGGCGGGGGTGAAGGAGAAGGTAGATTTGAGTGGTGATGTTCAGCGGCGGCGCGAAGGTGGGGTTGAGGCAGGGACACGAACCAAGTGGGTACGGGGAGGGGGTTTGGAAGAAAATATATAAATTATGTTTTACCCTTAAGTTTAGAATAATTTACAAATAGATCCCATATGTATTTTAGTTTTTTATTATTTAATTATTTTTTAAATAGTTTAGGGTAAAATTGGTTTTATAATAAAAAATTATTATTTTTTAATCAATAAGGGAGATAAGTGGTGTTTGAGCAAAAAGACAGGGGAGGTCTCTGATATTTGCAAAATGACAGGAGAGATATCTAGTATAGTACAAAATGATAAGGGAGGTCAATGACATATACCCCTATTATTTATTATACAAAAAATAAATTAAGAATATTTTAATATCACTAATTATATGGGGGCGGGGAGCAGGCTATGGGGAGGGGTTTGATACCCGGCCTGAACCTTCGGGGTTCTCAAAACTATCCCTCGCCCCCACACTAAGCCCAAACAAATTATGAATATCCCCGAAACCATTTTAATAGTGTGGGTCAGGGTGGGTTTCCCCGTTTGCAACGCCCCATTGCCATCCCTAATGAATGGAGAGTTCGAGAGTTCACACTGAATGGAGAATGTTTGATTATCCATTATCAAAATACCTATTTAGAATGTGTGAATCACTCATGAATGGTGAGTTTAAGTGAGAGTCGCAGAGTTCTCAAGGGCCGGAATGATAATTTTGCTTATCCACTATAAATAAAAGAACTACAGTGTGAATTACACATGGCACACTGCATTTTACATACCAACAAATTAAAGGCAACATTTGAATCAGTACTTAGATTTTTTGCTTACATTGTGATTCTTCATTGTCAAGATTCCTGTTTAAAATGTTGGTTCTGCTTTTATTGTTTCCTTTTTTTTTTTACCTGTTCCCAGTAAACTAAATTAGAGACAAAAACACTAAGGTCGTGTTTGGTTAGTGTTTTTGTTTATATTCTCAGATGACTTGGAACTTAAACTTAATATTGAAACAAAAAAATAAAATTTTTATTCATGTCTCTTTATGAGATTTGAAAAAATATAATAATCAAGGAGCAGAACAGGAACACTAGCCAAACGTCATTGTTGGTTTATGTAAGTTTTAAATGCATGGTCGATATATTATTATGGGACAAATTTAAGTGACACCCCCTGTCATTTGGGAAACCCACAGGAGCACCCTCTTTCATTTTGAAAATATTGCCGACACCTCGTCATTTTGAACATCCAATGACACCCCGAAAGTACTTCGGACCTTCGACAAACTTATAATTTTAGATTTTATTTGACCAATTTACGCTTTAGTATTTATGACCTTTTAAATTATTAAAAAAAAAAAAAACATATTTAAAACATGACTATAAAATTCATTCAACAATGAGAAATACTCGACCCATTTGATAGAAAAATTAATTGAGCTAAAAATTAAGAAATATATATTTTATTATAAAACTATTTTTTTAAACTAAAACTAAAACACTTAAAATTTAGTCAACAATTTTTTTGAAAATGGGACATGAGAGAAACAAAGAAACGAAACAAAAAATACTTTACAAATAATATTGAAGCAATATTTTATCCTCAATGAACATTAATTTTAAAACTGAAAAATAAAACAAACATGACATGAAAAATGATCAAGAAGTTTTGAAGTATAATTTAAAAAATTGGTATATTTGAAAAATTATCTGAAAAATGCTTAAGTTATTTTGGCATTTTTGTTTTCATAAATAAAATTGTGTGAAAAAACAATTGAAAAAAAATACATTGAAGAAATTCTAAGACTAATTAACAGTATGAAAATGTATAGACATTAGGAATTTAAGATGGAAAAAAATATAACTTCTTATTATTAGATAATTGTATGTGAGAAACTATTTCTTTTTTAATAATATAATAACAAGGTTAAAGTTGTGATCTTACTTTCACAACCACCTACACCTACAGGCGGTGTCCTTGAACTTTTTAAAATGAGAGGGCATGTCCTTGTAGGTTTTCTAAATGATAGGGGAGTGTCACTGAAATTTACTCTATTATTATGTGACGATCAGTTAAAATTTGTAGCAATACTTTATTGCCTCTCTCTCTCTCTCTCCTCTTGGTTTTCGACCCTGATATGGTGGAATCATGTTTCTATTTTGTTGATAGATCGGAGATATTTGATGAAAATTCATTCAATGAATGGGTGGCGTTGGCAGAGGCCCCTGCCATACCATCAAGCTTAAGGCTGTACAAAGAGTTGCAAAACCTGGGATTTAAGATAGTTCTCTTAACTGGCCGTGATGAACCTCAAAGGAATGCAACCAAGAAAAATCTAGTATTTGCCGGATTCAACAATTGGGAGAAACTTTTCTTGAGGTAAATCAGATTAAAAATAAATATTATGATTACTGAATTGGTAATTTTGATCATTCAATCTTTTAACACATAGTTTCGAGGTTTTAGTATTTAAGGTATACATTTCATACATTTAAGAGTAGAAATTTCGGTGACATTTGTTTAGTGTTTTTGTTTTGTCTTTCCGTTTCCATAAAACTTTGAAGAGAAACAAAAATCTAGAAACAATTTTGTTTAGTTCTCATAAATTTGTTCCTAAAATTTGGGAACATAACAGAAACAGGCTGAAAGTGCCATTTGTTTTATTGTTTCTATTCCTGAATTTTTGTTTCTGCTCCCGTAAAACTGAGTGTCTTTGTAGAGATTCTGAGGCTGAAAAAATATATTTCTATTTTGTTCCCATATTTTAGAACAATTTTTTCTAGAAACGAAACATAATTTTTTCTTAGATTTCTGCTTTGTTCCATGTTTTCTAGGGAAGGAAACACCAAGCTGATGTGATTTCTGTTCCTAGAAAATGTGGAACCAAAATGGAAATCTAGAAACTAAAGGAAGTGGTTTCCTTTCTGTTCCCTAGATGTTGAGAACGAATTTCTACAAATGGAATAAAATTGTTCCCAGATTGTTATTTATGTTCTAAATTTTCTGGAAATAGAAACAGAAGTTTGGGTATAAAAACACTAAGCAAACACCACCGAACAATTACACATAATTAGTGGCAAATTTTAAATAATGTGGTCACCTTTTATTCTGGATCAAGCAGAGGGACTTCAGATATAGGTAAATCGGCCACCTTGTACAAATCTGAGAAAAGAAAGGAGCTGGTGGACGAAGGCTACACAATCCATGGGAGCTCGGGAGATCAGTGGAGCGATTTACAGGGTTTTGCGGTAGCCAAACGATCCTTTAAACTCCCGAATCCAATGTATTACATTTTCTGATAAAAAATTGCTCCAGCAATTTACTATCGTTCTGTTAATTGTAATCTATTGTATATTTACTATTTGGCCTTTTATTTGTTGGCAGAAAGAAGTATGAACAATATTAAGCACACCAAAACAAGAGTTTAAGCCGTAACTGGCTATTCAAAGGGCTAACACCCTGCAAAAGATGATTCAAACATACTAGACTTGTACTAGTGTTTGCAAAGGAAGCAAGACGAAAATGGTTGCTTGTGCACATATTCGAAAATGAATGCAAATTTGTGTTAGTTTGATCGGTAAGCTCTGATGCATTTCATCTCACATGGTTGCCAAACCATAAATTGTTGAGATTTTGGTTGTAGAGTTCCAATGCGAGGCTATCAAATAAAAAATTGCCAAAAACGAGTTCGAGGATGGCATGGTGAGTGGTTGAGCTCTTCGCGCCATTTCAAGATATGTCAAGGAGTTACGCAAAGATGGACAAGAAATGCATTGGCAGAAGGACTCAATATCAAGACATTTTGAAAACCATCTTTTGAATCACTTTCCAAAATCAAAGTTGCCAAGGGCACCAAATTTGAATCCAACAGGGTCTTGGAGCCAGATTTGTTGTAGAGCTCTGCAATAAAGTATAGAAACCAATTCACGAGCTCCTTGGCAAATTTGGCAAGTGGAGGAGGCTAGTTGAATTTTGGCTACTAGTAGGGATGGTATTTCAATCCGAACCGATGGGTAATCAAATCAAAACGAACTGAACGGTTTGATTTTGCAACTGATTAAATGGTCTTGGTTTTGAAATTGAAAACCAAAGCAATGTTAGTTTTGGTTTTGGGATAATAATCATGAAATCGAACCACGTAATTAGTATTTTAAATATATTTTTATTATATATATATATATAATACTTCAAAAATTAAACAATTAATTTTATTCTAAAATTAATTATTATCTTTATAGCAGCGGATAAGTGTTATTAATTAGGTGCACACCAAACAACAATATAAGTAAAATAAATAAAACAACATACCACGATATATTCTGGTTCATCGAGCTAATCTAATCCTCCGAGTCCCACGGAAATTCACACTCACTAAACTCAAGATTCCTTTAAAGGTAGGAATCAAACCCTCACAAAAATTCTTTTCACATGTTCAGAATCAATCTTTATAAATTCTTTTTCCTAGGTTCAGGAATAACCTCTTTTTTTTTTTTTCTCAGGCTCAAGAATAACCTCTATTTTTAACAGGTTTAAGAATAACCTAATTCTTTTTGGACCTTAGGCTAAATAATAAAAACCTTACAGAAACGCTCCAACTATCATTTTCTCAGGTAAGGATGAAATCTTTACAAATCACTCATAATTAATTCTATAAAAGAAGAATTAACACTTCAATCTTTTTACCGGAAAAGATTGAAACCAAGTTATCCCGGATTAGATACTCCTAATAGTACCTAATCCGCACACAACTCACTAATTACAAAAAATTGATAAGTTCTTCTCACTCGGAACTTCTACCACCTCAAATAAATTTAAACTCGATTAATATCCCGATAATTACTAGTGATAGAATTAAGTGAGGCAACAAAAATCTGATTATAAAAATAATGTGGGTAGCACAAAATTGAGCACGTAATCAGATTATTTCACAAATCGTTTTAAAAGATTTTTATGCTTTTGAAGTTAAAAAACGATTTCATCAAGATCTTATCAATCAAGCAAATATAGAAAAATAAATATGCAGTAAAGATTAATATCTTGGAAAGATCTCACCCGGATAATACCGAAGAATTATAGATTGGAACGTTAGATAGTTTAACTCGGTGACGTTTACACAATCAGCGCTTTAACTCAAGAACCCCTCAATAATTGATCTCACAATTTGATCTCTCAAAATAATATCAGAATGATTACTTTTATAAAAGCTTATGAACTGAATAGTACTTGATATGATGTGTATTTTTATGTGAAATTTGCAGGTTTATATATAGGGAATTGAAACAAACCCTCAAACGCCTAGTTTTTATAAGTATCTAAAAAACACCTATAGACCCCATATATAATTATCTTTCATTTTAGGTATATTTGACTTAATTATAGCTTTCAAAACATTCAAATTAGTCCCTCAAATATTTCTCAAACTCAAATCGATAGGATAGAAAGAATTATTTGAACCAATTTGAGAAATAACCAAAATATATAAACCATATCTATAGGGATGACAAAATATCAATGATATATCTTTAATACTATCATATCCCTAAAATTTCTCTCATATTTCAACCATAAACGGCTAGTAACAGCTACTAGTTAATCATAATCCTCGAAATCCTCTAAACCGGAAACAGACCCATAAGTCGACCGACCAACGCCTATAAGTCGACTGCTCGATTCAGGATACTAGCTAAGCCAAAATTCCTTCGCTCATCGGTCGACCGCCCATCCATCATCTGTCGACCGGATGATTTAGGGACTTCGTCTAATATTCATAAGTCGACTTATCTATCGACTGGACCATGTAGAGCTCCTTCCTTAATTTTATTTTAAATCATTTTCTTTGACGTTTTCGCCCCTTTAACCCATTTAATTTCTCGGTTAGCTCCACTAACTTCTTCAATTCAATTTTAATTTTTTTTTTCAATTACACATAGGAGCAAATAATTTCACTAATTAGGATTCTATCAAAACACACATAAACATAAAATTATTTTCGTGTCGTGTGTGATCCTAATTGGGATACATTAAGAGTAAAAATTAACCTGAGTTATTTTTCTCTAGATTCTTCAAAATCTTCAGTCCCTTAATGTCCATCGTCTTTGTTAGCCTCTTTAGCATCCATAACTCACTTTACTCAATTCTTCATAATAAATCATCAATGGAACTTTTATACTGAAACACTTAATAAAATTGTTAGTTCCATAAAAAACATCAACATTTAATTGTCTATCAAAATCTTATGATCAACAATATATATTATCTTCACATTTTTATTTATTTATATTTTGACCCCCAATGTGTGTGTTGTAGGATTAGTTGGGTTAATTTTATGGTTTTCAGTATTTCTTCCAGTAGTTATGTTTTGTTTATATATAAAACACAATGATTCAAGGTTTTCAGTTTTGATTTTGATTTTGGTTTTATATAAAATTTAAAAATCTTAACGATTTCGTGATTTTGGTTTTGATTTTGCATAAAATTAAATAGTTCGGTTTTGGATTTCTAGAACTGGGCATTGTAAATTTTATCTACCACTGCCATCAACTATCACTTTCGACAATCGTATTTCCTCATGCATAGACAAACCATACTACTTTTTGCCTCCTCTCTTTGAGACAAACCCAATGACACAAAACTTTGCCGTAGATGGACACCACATGCGCTTTCACTTGCCACCAGTTTATTGTCCAACGGCGTCGTCACGTGTCATGTCGTCGACCACTTCAGCACCACATTGAGTTGTTTCATACATGTAAACTACCACATCATCATTTTCTTTGCTACATCAACTCCATGCACTACTCCATGTCATCCCTGGTCAACTACCTAGACTAGTTAACAACTTACCATGACCAGTTAAACTATTTTTTGACTGATTCTTCTTGTTCTAAGACTATCCTAGCTATATGTGGCATCTTGATTCCATCAGTGGCCTTAGTTTTTCCAAACTTGGATAAGAAAGTGTATTTTTTTTTTTTTTATATTTTTGATTCAGTCATCACTTATTTTCAACCGGTTTAGGGGTATGTCGATCGATTCAATGACTTAAGACTAATTACTATCTAATTTATACCCTCTGATTTCACTTATGGCCTCAGTTTTTTTTTTTTTTAAATTTAGAATATATATATATATATATATATATATATATATATATATATATATCTTTATATTTATCATTACTTGTACGATATTCAAGTTTGACTTTTCACTTGTCGTTCCTATTACCAAAAAAGGTCTTAATCCTACCTCAACCATTGTTTCCCTCTCTATAGGGGATTGACCTTTACTTTTTCAATTTTTTTTTTGTTTATTTTTTGGTACAAATATTTCCCCTACTCTCTCACTCACAATAGACAATTCCTCTTAGTTTTTTTTCCTACCTGTTGTAACTGTATAACATTTGATCCAAATATTTTCTCATTAAAACTATATATTGTTAATGCTCCTACCATTCACACTGCCCATGTTAGTCACACTGGTCATGTTTGCACTTCGTGTCTTTTTATTTCTAACGTGTATTTAATATAAAAACTTACGTTAATTATTTTTATCTATTGGTAAACTATGTGGATTAGGATTAATATTTTTTAATACTGGTTGTCGTGTGCAGAATCCTCGGAGGGGAAATTCATGGGGCTATTGGCAAAATTGGATGTCTCTTTGAGCTTAGTAGCATGCATTTTCTTTTCTCACCACCACCTCTTGTTGTCCCTTCATCAACCAGTGCAACCTCATCTTCATCTCTTAGCATGTGGGACTCCCGCCTAGGTCATGCATCCATCAGTTGTATTTTTATTTAGCCTCTACTGTGAAATTAGTCTTTATTGTTGTTGATAATCTACGGTACAACTAGCTCTATCATACCGTTTGAGGTAGTTTATTATGATGCTTGGGGAAGCTCACCTTCTTCAATTGAGGGGGAATTTTTCTAATTTATAGACGATTACTCTCATTACACCTAGTTATATCTTATGCGTAAGCATTCATAATTACCTCAAATATGCTTAGATTTTGGTATTATATATGACTCAAACTCAATTTTATTGAAATATCAAAACATTTAGATCTAACAATTTCATGGAATACAAGGATCACTCTTTCATTTGTACCCTTCTAAAGTATGACCCGTTTCTCCATAGATCTTACCCAAGTACTTCTACTCAAAATGGTCGAACATAATATAAACATCGATATATCCTTAATAATTTTCTTGTTCTACACATTTCATCCTCTTGTGCTAAGTGTTACTGGGGACAAATTGCTCTAACTATTGTCTATACCATTAATTGAGTTCATTTAGGTACTAATGAAATCTTTGCCCATATCAGTGTTTATATGTTGTCTCTCCTAATTACAGCCTTTTGAAAATCTTTAGGTGTGTATGCTTTTTTCTTCTACATTTATAAGCAAACCAAATCGGAACCTCGGACTCGAATATTTCATCGAGCATAAATGATATCAATGTAGTGATCCCATTTTTATCTACCTCTATATTTTAGTCATGTCATCTTTTGAAAGCACAAGATGTTTCTTCCATGTCCAAGCTTTACTTATTTCTACCACTTGCCAGTTATATTTTACTCATCCATCCTTATACTTATTTCTTAATACCTAGGCATGAGTTTTAGTGATCCTCAGATAGATCTTCCAACTGCTACACAAACTCCCACTAAATTTTTTGCTCTGTCTACGGATATTAAGTATGCCCACTTGAGCCTGGACTAGTTGTACAAGATGTTTCACCTACTGTTCCTAACCATCTTCCTATTGAGCTCGAGATTCCATCCCATTCTAGTAGGGTAACACAACCTCCTTTATATCTTTATGAGTCACATTGTTTTTCCACAATTTTTTTAACTTGATCCTCAACCTTATCATGAGGCTAGTTCTAACCCACTTTGAAAACAAACAATGACATATGATTTACAAGTCTTGGAAGAACAACATACATGGAACTTAGCAGAACCTTCAGCAAGAAAGCATGTTATAAGATACAAGTGGGTCTACAAAATTAAAATATAGTATAATAGATCGATTGGGTGGTATAAAGCGTGTTTGGTTGCAAAAGGATTTACTCAAGAGTACTTATGAGGAGATTTTTGTCTCAATTTTTGGACTTACCTCTATTCACACTTTATTTTCAATTGTTATTATTCATAAGTTGAATCTTTTTCAAATGGACATGAAAAATACCATTTGAAATAACGATATTCTTGAGGAGGTATTTATGAAAGCTCTCATTCGGATTGAATCATGCACCAAACAAAGTATGTATCCTCCAACGTGCATTACATGGGCTTAAGCAAATCCTTGCTACAAGGTTTTCCAAATTCATTACCATGATACATCATTTTTGCTTCACTTCCAACTCCTAAGACTCAGGTCTCTTTGTCTGCTATAGACACCGCATTTTATCCCACCACTAGGCTCTATTTTTGGAATGTAGTTTTGGCATTCATTTTGAAAAGAAAAAGTAAAAAAAAGAAATGATAAGATCCCCCCCCCACCCCAAAAAAAAAAAAAAAAAAATAGAAAAAGGAGAGATTCTTCATAGAAATCGTTGAATTGTGTTGGGAGAAAAAGTCTTATCGAAAATTGAGTTTTTCGAGAAATTTTCCAAAGATTTGATCTTCAAGCGTATTTTTAATCTCTGGAATTAAGAATTGGGAAGATTTGAGGACCTGATATGGCTAGAAAATTTAGGTGGATTTTGCTGAAAATGTTACTCGATATAAAGAGGCAATTTTAGAAGGCCAAATTTGAATTTTGAAAATAAGGGGTAAAATGATAATTTCTAAAGTATTTTTTGAATTCAAAATCAAACGCTCTGAGGCTAGTTAGTTTAGGTAATATTAATTAAAAGACCGTTTGCTAATAACACATCCTCAATAGTAGTAGACCCATTACCAATATTATCTATACTGATAATCTTGCCCTTGGTGTTGTCTCTAAAAGTCACATGACCTTCGTCTTTAAGTGTTAAAGATGTAAATTTAGATTTGTCACCCGTCATGTGCCGAGAACAACCACTATCTAGGAACTATTTTTTCTTCCTTAATGATGCTTTTAGAATAATTTGCAAGGAGCATCTCAAATAGTTCCTAAGTGGTACCCAATCTAAGTGGGTCCGATCTTCTTAGTTGGGACAATTTTTGTTCCTTTAGGAACCTATATTTGTTTATATTTAGATAATCTTTGAAAATGCTTCTTTACAGTATTCCCCACAATATTAAAGTTAAGAAATCTAACAAATTTTTTAGTTTCAAAAAAGAATTTATGAAATATCTTTTGTTTAATATTTTTCTGAAAACCAATTCCAGTTTTATCAAATATTCTTCTTGAACTTTCCAAAAGTATTTTTAAATTATTTTCCCCACCCGTAAATCTGAGAGTAATAGAACTAGATCCGAAATGTTGAATTTCAATTCATTGTTTTAAGATTCAAATTTAATCACTTGTTTGTTAAGTGTATTAATTGTACTTTTAAAGCATTTATCTGTGAACACTAATTTTTATAATCATGCGATAGTTCTTGATAGGCATCAAATAATTCATCAAAGTTTAAAGTACAAGAACTAAAACATTTATTTACCTCATCGTTAATGGCCATTAGAGCAAGTATGGATAAATTATCGCCACTAGAGTTTTCAGAGCTGCTTGATTCCAAGTCATCCCAAGTGGATTTCATAGACCTTTCCTTACTATTTTCACCTTTTTATTTTCTTTTCTTTTTATTCTCTTTATCCATATTTGGCTCAGGATAATCAGATTGAAAGTGATTGGTTTTATGACAGTTGTAGCATTTATTATGTATATGGAAAATTTACTTTCCTCAGAATATTCATTAGGTTATTGATGAGCGGTTTAATTATCAATAAATCAAGTACTTTTATATTCAAATATTTGTGTGTTTTCAAATATTTTTGTTAGTTTAATATATTTTTGTGTTGTTTTGTAGGTATATAAATAAATGGGAAACAAAAATGCAAAATCGGTTCAAGAGGTGTAACTTCAAAGCTATTTTTGACCATGATTCAATAAAATTTTGGAAAATCTCAAAACATGGAAGTTTTATATCTACATCTTATAATTCCATAGGTTTTTGAATCACCTAAATCGGAGTTCGGATGTGAACGTTACGGCCAAAAGAAGAACCTGGTATCGACACTATCTTGAGCATCACTGCAGCGAACATTTCCGTTGCTGCAGCGATGGTTTGATCGCTGCAGCGGTGATCCGGCCGTGAGTTTCTACCTTCCCATCATTGTAGCGATGATACCCATTGCTGCAGCGATCCGACACTAGCTGACATTGATATTTTGAGATATTTTGCATATCTCTTGATTCCCACTCATTCCCACAAGAGCAAGAATGTTTTTTGGACATTTTTGGGAGCTCAAGATCATACCAATCAAGAGGAACACATAATTGGAGAAGAGAAAACAAGATTAGAGCAGATTTTATGGATGTGGAACCATCCATTCTTCAGATAACGACTATTCTCCCTTGTTTCTCTATTTATTTCTAAACTCTTGTTTGTTGTTTGATCATGTATATATTGTTTTTAGTTGAATATTTGGTTAGGTCCATGAGCTAAACATATATTATTTAGGGATTGATGTAGTTTACTAATATACATATTTGAGTAATTGTTATTTCGTTATCGGTTTTTCATCCCTATTCGATTGTGTTTACTATTCTTTTACTTCCATATTATGCTTATTATGATATTTTGGTTGATTTGAGAATACTGGATTTGACACTTGGGAGAGGTAACCTCGGATTTAGACTAGGATTTTAACACAACTAGACGTTCTAATGTTTCGGGAGATTATTAGAAAGTGTGCAATCCCTAAGGTTAGGGGCAAGACTCATGTAATCGTTTAGACACAAGATAGGGATATCGGTGTTGACACGAATTGCATATTCATTCACTTTACACTCGGGAGAGGTAGTGAATGAGTTTTAGACACCTAGATTGTCGGATAGATTAACGACTGTTAATGTAAACTAGACTAAATCAAACACGTTTAAGTGAACGAAGTTAATTCCTAGATAATTTATTTCCATAGACGTTATTCTTAGTATTGTAGTTTGGTTTGTTATAATTTTAGTTTAGTTTATCTTTAAACAAAATCCCAAAATTTGATCACCTAAATAAAGTTCGGTTACGATAATCACGGTACTTAGCGACAATTTAAACCAATCCCTATGGATACGACAACCCTACTCATCACTATTCTATTAAAACTTGATCTCGTGTACTTGCAAGTAATTCAAAGCGATTAAAATATCGCCAACAAGTTTTTGGCACTGTTGCCGGGGATTGACTTCCTGATCCATCCTCGTATCCACAAATAGATGACTCATGGGTCATTAGGTTACTAATGATTTCATTGAGCATATATTTAGTGAGATTCTTACCTTCCTCGATCGCTGTTACTTTTGGTTCCCATACTTTGGTTAATGATCTCAAAATCTTTCGTACTTTGTCCTGCATGGAATATGTCTTTTCCAAGTGCTCCAAGACTATTGTAGATATTGGTTAATCTAATGTATATTTACAAAAAAAATTCTACATCACCCATTTTGAATAGTTCAAACTGATGGACTGAGGCATTGATTTTGGACTTTTTCACTGGATTTGTTCCCTCATGTGTGATCTACAATGTATCATACATTTTTTTCGTCGATTCGCAACCTGAAACCTTGTTATACTCATTTGCATCTAAAGAACAAAACAAAAGATTTATAGCTTGAGCATTAATAGATAACTTTTGTTTATCAGTCAAATCCAATTATTCTTTCTTTTTAACCATTATATTTTCTCTAGGAATATAAGGACCATCCTATATGACCAACCAAGCCTCATAGTTGGTGGCTTCTAAGAAAGCAGTCATTCTGTCTTTCCAGAATACATAATTATCACCTGTAAGTAAAGGAGGACAATGCATTGACACACCCCAAATTTTGATTAGCGGAAGAAGTAGGGAATTGGGGAGAGGATGAACACAAGTTTCATCCCTTCCTCTTTAATTCGTCCAAATCCGTTCATTTTTGAAAATAGTTTTTCAAGGGCTTTTCTTGGCGTCGATTTTGAAATACATCTTGGGCCGAGATTTTTGTTAAAAATGAAGTCACCACCTAACATGGGGTTAAATAGTATGCTAGGTCACCGGGATTTCGAAAATTTATTTTTCTTTTAAAATGACTCGTGTTTTGACTTTCATAGATATATGTACCAGAGATATTCTTTAAGTTCGAGAGTTAGTTATGCTCGGAGAAGGTACTAGACACCCCAAGACACCTGTTCGAAGATGATACCTCAGTCTAAATAGTTATTCATAGTTAAATACTATCCAAGTAGTTTTCTTTGATTACTTAAACAAAAATAATTCCCATTTTTTTCTTTTTATGTATTTTGACATGGTTTAATGGAAAGCAGGTGAATACTACAGCTACTACTAGTCAGTGACACGCAATAACAATTTATATACAGACATATATGTAAATATTAAAGCTATACTACATGAAAAGCAAACTAAGATTAAATGGTTTGGATATGCGACGGAACCCACACCTGGGTTGCCTACGTATCTTGAATGAGAACCAAGTCATCACGTAGTTCGTTCTGGTTTAGAAAAAAAGATATGTGTTGATCCTAAGATTTTGATGCACAATTAAATGTTGATATTTTTGGTGGAACTAACGGTTCCAATGATAAAGATATGGTGACAAATAATGAATGGATACTAAAAGATGATGACAAAGATCATGAAGGATTAAGAGGTTGAAGAATTTGAAGAACCAAGGGAAAAAAAGTTAGGTTAAAATTTTAACTCTTAATATCCCAATTAGAATCACACACGACACAAAAGTATTTTAAAATGATTTTTATAAATATGTGTGTTTTTTTATAGGATCCTAATTAGTTAAATTATTTTCTCCTATGTGTAATTGAAAAAGAAATAAACATAATTGACTAAAATTGAACTTAAGTATTTAGTGGAGTTAACCGAGAAAGGAAATTGATTAAAGAGGCAAAAACGTCGATGAGAATGAATTAAAAACGAATTAAGGAGAGGTTCCCAGCATTGACAAGTTGACTAGAGCATAGAAGGAAAAGTCTCTGAATCTCTTGATCGATAGGTAGGTCGACTCGAGCTTCAATATGAACTCTCTGAATCGATAAGTCGATAGGGAGGTCGACTTGTGACTAGAAATGTAACTCTCTGAATCTCTAGGTTGACAGATAGGTCGACCGATGGGCGATGGATTTTTGATTTAGCTATATCCTGAATCGAGCAGTCGACCGATGATCCTTGGTAAGTCGACTTATAGCACTATTTCAGAATTTTGTGGAATTCTAGATTTTATTCTAATAGTAGCCGTTACTAACCATTTTATGGTTAAGATTCACGAAATATATTAGGATTTGATGTTATTTGAGATATGCAACATATATTATGATATCCTTATAGATATGGTTCATTAAGTTTGAATAATTTTCAATTTGATATATGTAATTATTTTTATCCTATTTAATTGTGATTGAGAAATATTTGAGGGACTTAATTGAGAAGTTTAAAAGCTATAATTAAGTGATTTGAACCAGGATGAAGTCTTAATGATATAAGGGGTCTATAAGAGCAATTAAATATCATAATAAGTGAGAACTAGCTGTTGGAGACCTTATTTTATTCTCTTTTAAATAGACCTGCGTTTTTCATATTAGTGTGAGAGATCAAGAGAATTATACTGAGTTTTCGAAGAGTAATCATATTGATTGAGTTGTGAGATTTTTTCTGAGAGTTATTCTTGAGAATATTTGTTGTGAATTGTTGCTACTACAGATCTGAAGTGACATTGCTATCATTATTCTTTCGGTGGAATCTAGATGAGATATTTTCAAATTACTTTCTATTTAGTGTTGCTTGATTATATTTGAAATTTGATCTTTGAAATTGTTTTCTGATTTTTTATTGAAAAATATTTTTGAAATAATTTTTTGAAGAAATCTGATTACATGCTCAATTAAGTGCTACCCAATTTTTGTTTAAAATCAGATTTTGAATATATCACTAGTTTTGGGATATTAATTGAGTTCTAATTTATCTGGGGTGGTAGAAGTTCCGAGTGAGAAAAATCACTTATCAATTTGTAATTGGTGAGTTGAGTGACGGATTGAATACAATTGGGAGTATTTAATCTAAGAGTAGCTGGTTTCAGTCTCTTCCTGTAAAGAGATTGAGAACAATTTTGTAACGGTTCAATCCTTACGGATAAAATAATAATTGGAGTGTTTGTGAGATTTTGATTATTTAGCCAAAGGTATAAAAGGAATTAGGTTATTCTTAAGTTTGTAAAAATTAGAGGTTATTCCTAAGCCTGTGAAATTTTTTTTGTAAAGGTTGATTCTGAGCCTATTAAAAGAATCTCTGTGAGGGTTTAGTTCCTACCTTTAAAAGAATCTTGAGTTTAGTGAGTACGACTCTCTGTGGAGCTCGGGGGACTAGATTATCCAAGAGTAACTTGTTGAACTAGTATAAATTTCTGGTGTGTTGCTATTTTTTATTATTTATTTATGTTGTTTGGTGTGCACCTAGTTGATATCATATTTCCACTGTTACATAAAGATAATAATTAATTATTTGGATTATTGAAGTATTTTTTCTCTGATAATTTTTTATCTATCCAATTCACCCCCTCTTGGATAACTCACTAGGCCAACAATATGGTTTATTATTAGAGGTGTGACCAAACCCTTAGGGGTTGCCTACGTACTTTGGGTGGTTACCAAAGATAAGCTAAGATGTAGTTCATTATTGTCTCTTTCAAAACTGGATTCATTATTAGAGGTGTGACCGAACCCTTATGGGTTGCCTACGTACTTTGGGTGGTTACAAAATATCAGGTTGAATGTAGTTCAGTCCTGTTATGTATTAAAAATTAGGTTAGCTTTGGTTTAAATCTGAGTTAGTTTGGTTGATTATCAGTTAGTTTTGGTCAAACAAACCTGAATCACAGCCTTGAAATAAACCTTTGATTTTGTTAAGAACCTCAAAAGAACTCCTTCTCTTTAGTTAGTTTAGGGCTTGTGTGCGAGTTGTGAGTTAAAAGTGAAAAGAAATACCATATATTTATGCCAGCCCTACTCGTAACTAAGGAAAACTGGAAGGTTTCTAAAGAAGAATCGCACATATCCTCGAAGGAATAAAGGCCCTCCCTTTATCTCGAGTGCTTAGCCACAAGGGTCTGTCGATGTAGTATATAAGTATATATGCATATATGTGTGTTTATTTAACAAAAAGAAAAAGAAAAAGAAATACGATATTCTTGGGGAGAATCGTATAAACTATGTACAACTCATGGTGTGAATAGTCATTTTGCTCGAATCCGTATGCGTTTTTACCACATGGTTGGTTGAGTCGATGTTTTTGAATGTCTTGTCATGTTTTGAATGCTCTTGAGTGATTTTTGTATGATTTAACCCTAATATGGTTGTTATGGTTAATATTAGGTGTTTGCTTGATGTTCTTGACAAAATCAAATGCTTGTTAGATTGTTCTTAGGGTTTGTTTGATTTTTATGGGTTTCATGTGCTAAGAACATGAAAGTAAGTGTATTATTTACAAGATTCTACTATATACAATACAAAACAATATGCACAAAATCAACCAAGAATTATAGAGGGTTTGGTAGAAACATACCTACTTAGGGAATGTAGTCTTCCATAAGTGTTTACCTCATTTTCCTTGATCTATGTTTGGACGGTGGTTGATTGGTGGTCGCGGTTCTTTGAGTTCTTAGCCATGAACCCAAGAACAACAACCTACGTAGGGGGATGTAGTCGTCCCTAAGTAGCCTACCTCATTTCTTCCTTGACTCAGTGTTGATCAGTGATCGTCGATCCTTGAAGTTCTTGTTCTAAGAACTTCAAGAATTCTTTCTATGCCTAGATTTTAACAGAATAACGACATGTTTTTTGAGAAATCTGCTTAAAAGGCCTAGGACCCAAGAGATGTGCACGAGTTTAGAGAGAGGAGTTAGGCCCTCAAGTCTTGAAAAAATGAGAACCCCAGTACCTCTATTTATAGGCTGGGGGCTTGCTGATAGGTGTAATTTATCTATCTATTTCCAAATCGAACCTGTTAGTTTCGAGTATGTTTGTTATGTTTTATTACATTTTAATACATTTTTATGTGTTTTTGTATAAATCAGGTGTGTGGAGGTGAAAAATGATGAAAACAGATCATAAACAATCAAATCAGATTAAGAACGGTGGGAAAACAAGCAACAGGGCAAAATTCAGAACCTGCAGCCCATTGCCGCGGCGGTCAAAATACAGAGAAGGATCTAAACTCTCTACAAATCCACCGCCGTGGTGGTGAAACAACAAAATGTCTTTGCTCCCACTGCTGCGGCGATGACCACTGCCGACATACCCACCGCCGCGGTGGTCACTCTGCACAGATTTTAGATATTTTTTTAGATATTTTGTTCCCTATTTCCTTCCTCCTCTCCTCTATTTCCTCAATTAGAGACCCCTTAGTTTTAGATAGATTAGAGAGAGTTTTGGGGAGTGCTTAACCAAATTTGAAGGAGAAGAACACAAAGTGAAGAAGGAGAAACAATCTCAGAGCGATTTTAACAGTAGATCTTCAGAATACGGCTAAGTTCCTTTATTTATTTCTTTATTTTCTTAACTTTGGTAGTTGTTTTGATCATGTTTAGCTCAATTATTGTTGTATAAATGGTTATGGTCATGAGCTAAACTTGGATTATCTATGGGATTAATATAGTTTATGAAAATGTTGTTGGTTTGAGTTGTGTTTCTTTAACGGTTGTTCTTCACTAATTCGATTGTGTTTACCGGTTTGTCATGTTTATATGCTTGTTTAGATTTATTGAGAAATTGGGATTTGACACATGGGAGAGGTAGCCCTGAATTCAGACTAGGGTAAACACAATGCGACGATCTAATAACCCGAGAGAGATTTAGAAAGTGTGCAATCCATGACGTTGGGGTAAGACTCATGTGACCTAGTGTCGTTAAGATGTTGAGGGGGATTTCTTCGTTGACGCGAAGTCGGATATTCACTCATCTTACACTCGGGATAGGTGGTGAGTGAGTTTATGATACAGAAATTGTCGGATAGGATGAACACCGTTATTGTAAACTAAACAAAATCAAACACATTTATGTAAATGAAGTTAATCCCTAGATAACATTTTCCCCTAAACAACTCATATTAGTAGTATAGTATAGTTAGTTTAATTAGTTAACTAGATTAGTATTTATTAATTATAAACCAATTTTTACTGCCTAAATAAAGTTAGGTTATGACAATCGTGGTACTCGATAATAATCTCAACCAATCCCTGTGGATACGACAACCCTAACTCTTCCAAACTATACTAAAACTTAACCCATACACTTGCGGTGAAAGTAGCGACATATCTACATGCTACCACTTGTGCATTGGGCAATGTGCAAGCAACACCATCCTCTTCTTTGGGGAGAGTTTGGCCTAGGAGACTTGCTCTCTTGTCTTGGTTTGATTTGGCTTGGAACAACTTTAGGAGAGAATGATAGATTCTCAAAGATTTGGAAATCATTATACCAATTATTTCCAATCATTACCTCTCTACCAATGGCATTCTTTGCACATGGGTGCATTTATGACTTGATGGGATGGATCGGGTTCAGTTTTGGGGCTAAACATTGGTTAGATCCACTATTTCGGTTTGATCATCATAAATGCATCCAAGGTGCATTGAACCTAGTCCTTAGGTGTCACTTTGAATTTGATGCAAAGTGATGAGTTATGACTTGGAGGCCACAGATTCGATTCGTTTCAGATGGAATTGGGTGAACTTTTCTTGTAACCGTTTGTTGGTTTCCAAGTTGCCCAGTTACCCTATATATTTTTATGAAAATATCTAGATCATTTGAACCTAGGCATGCCATATCATCCCAAGCATTTAATGCTTGATGGGATGTGCATTAAATTCTTTGCTTGGAGTCTACTCATCCGATTTGGTTTTGGTAACGGGTAGTCACGATTCAAGGCTTTCAGTTAGTTTCTAAGATATTTTGCTTAAAATATATAGATACCTTGAATTTGGTTTTGAAATGTCATCCCAAGCATTTAATTCTTGATGGGATGGGCATTTAATTCTCATTGAATGCCTTACTTTGGTGGCGAATCGAATCAGTTTAGTTTCGATAACGGTTGGTTGTGCCCTAAGTGTATTGTCCTCTTCTAACGCCATTTGAGTAGGAAACTTCTAGGAAGGCTCCTTGGTCATTACAATCTTGGTTTGTGGGCCTTAAATGATGGCTAGGCCCCTTAATTGCTTGGGCTTACGGTGGTTTGTCAAGATTACTTAGATTTGGTGAATACCCAAGTAACCTTAAATCACCTTGTGATTTAGGGTTTTGTCATGACCTTTACAAGCCTTGATTAAGGTGTCTTGGATTTTTTCTTGGTGGTATGTGATGTGGTATGCATGAGAGAAAGAATTATTTTTGCTGTTAAATTTGACAAGATTTAGTGAAAAGTAAATGTTTCAAAGTCTGGGTGGGGTAACTGAGTTAATTGTTTGAAATTTCCTATAATTTAGTGATAGTGATTAAGATTTATCTATACTAAAGATGATTTGTTTAAAATCAAACCTTAGTAAAGTTATTTTAGGCCTCCTTAAATCATAGGAATTTTGATTTTGACCCGAAACTTTTACTTAGCTCTATTTGTTAAATTCAACATTTTTGCATTTTCGTCATGTTTTTTGGTTGTTTTTATATATTTCATAGTGTGATTTCCCGTAGAAATTCATTCCCTTTAAATTTGAGTTTAAAGTTTATTTGAACTTATACTTGATTTGCTATTGACTAGGCGGGACAAAATGCGATGTCTACAGTTGTCCCTCTTTGTCATGTTAGTTTACTTGTAATGAAAAAGAAGGAGACACAAATATTTTGTTCCGCTAGACATGGAAATACATGTATTTAAAACTATCCTAAAGGATGGAAACATACCTAATCCTGGAGGTTTCGACGAAGATGACGATTGATCACCTCTATCATTGCGTACTTCGAAGGATTGATGAACAATCAACCTTAGGAGACTACTACCGGAAGGATGATGATGCATCTGGCTTCTTTTGTCTTCATTCCTGGAGGATGGTGACATACCTAATCCTATAGGGCACGGTGAGGACGACACTCTGTACGAACCCTCCCGATAACTATGCAGCTGTTGTATTGTATAGTTGATTACTAGTACAATTTTGGTTTCCATGGTTGTATTGACTGCTATTGTATTTTTTTTTTACTAACAAAGTATTGGCTAATATTATAGTAATGGTTTCTTAGTACAGTGTTTATAATACCTGGCCCTAATACTGTTTCGCTAGCTATCTCGCTTAGTATTATCTCGTTGGTGGTCTTGTTTAATATTGTCTCGCTGGTGGTCTCATTTAATAATGTAAATACAACTCCAAAATGATGACGCACGATCAATCCTATGGGATGCGGAGAAGATGACACTCGGTCAAACGACTCCTGGTTGCGAAGAAGATGATCCTTGGTCAAGCGATTCTTGGTTATGGAGAAGATGACATGTGATCAACCGACTTCTGTTTGTGACCAAGCCCAAAGGGCTCTCCTACATATCCCAAATTAATAAGAATCAAGTCATACGTAATTCTAGTATATAAGTAAATTCTACTTCTACATTATAATACTATCCAAAATCCGTAAAATATTGTCTTGTTTGGCTGTCTCTTTTAAAAATTAAAATACTGGTTGTCTCATTGATTATCTCGTTTAATATTGAAAATACTATTCCTAAAGGATGATGCATGGTCAATCCTATAGGAGTTAGGAGGAGGATGCTTGAATCAATCGTCTCCTGGTTGGGTGGAGGATGACACACTGTCAATCATCTCCTGGTTGCGAGGATGATGACACTCGGTCAATCGTCTCTGGGTAGTGAAGAGGATGACACTCGGCCAATGATCTTTAGGTAGTGAGGAGGATGACACTTGGTGATTCGTCTCTTGGAGGATAACACTCGGCCAATCGTCTTCGAGTAGTGAGGAGGATAACACTTAGTTAATCATCTCTTGGAGGATGACATTCAGTCAATCATCTCTGGGTTGTGAGGAGGATAACACTCGGTCAATTGGCTCCGGGTGGTAGTAGTAAGGAGGATGACGCTTAGTCAATCGTTTCCTAGAGGATGATACTTTTTCAATCGGCTTCGGGTAGTAGTAGTAAGGAGGATGGCACTTGGTCAATAGTCTCCTAGTTGTATGGAGGATGACGCCCAGTTAATCGGCTCCTGGTTATATGGAGGATAACACTTGGTTAATCGGCTCCTTGTTGCAGGGAGGATGACGCCTGGTCCATTGGCTCCTGATTGTGTGGAGGATGATGCTCAATTAATTGGCTCCTAGTTGCTTATTTGGATTTATGAAGTATGTCAATATCTGGTGGAACAGGTTCTTTGTTAGGGAAACAGACTCTTGGGTTGTCATACCAATACAAGATTGAAAATGATTGAGAGAATTCATAATGGGCGAAGACCCTCAGGGAACTCAACACATAGTGAAGTTTCTTGGCTATATCTTACCTGGGATTACCTGATAAGGAATAGAAATCTTCTTGGAGGAAAGTTTAACCTCAGGTAAAATGTGCTCCCGTCATAGACTAGGGCTTGATAATACCTATTCATTTTCTGGGATTATAATTTCAGTTTTGAATTGTTGCATTGATTATGATTGGGATTGGTGCAAGTTTTATATCAAGAAACTCTACAGGGAGAAGATCTGATATAATGTGCCCCAACTAGGCAACTCTTATCACAGAGTCTCAACGGAGAAATCGAATATAATGTGCCCCAACTCTAGTTGGGATGAGTCCCTTCACAAATTCTCAATGGAGGAACCGAATATCCAGCTCTAGCTAGGGCGCGGGATTGTCTCTTGAGCGTTCCAAGGATGAGGCAAAGCCCACATGGGTTGCCTCTGTATCCTCAACGAAGTGCTCGATTTGTCATGTTTATTTTAGTCTGGAAACCCTCGTTGGGTTGTTCATGTACGTTGGAATTATTATTCTGGATGGTAATCGTCGAATAACCGAAACCCACCTGGGTCACCTACATACACTAAGTTCCTAGGTTAGGAATCTAGTCAAAATGTAGTTTAACCCTATTGTGCTATCTCAAATTGCTAAACGTGCCCACAAGGGATTCTTACATACCTTGGTAAGCTACCGAGGATCAGGTCAACGCGTAGTTCGAGCACAAGTATCCTTTGTTGTTTGCTTAAAAAAAGGATTGGTAGCTGGCTTCTCAAGGAAGTTAAGGGACTTATCGGGAGATGTGCCCTGATACAGGGCTAAGAGAATGTCGTGATTGCTGACATCTTTCTATTTTTTACCAGACCAACTTGGGCTTCCTATATACCTTGGTGGTCTACCAAGGATAGGTCGTTGGGGATAAAGGAATTTTGTTTAAGGTGACAACCCAACCCATGAAGGTTTCACTTATCCTTGTGCTTACCAGGACTCAGGTCGACACCTAATTCTTTCTTTAGCTAATTAAAGTCTATTATGGTCAGATCTGGATTGGTGGGTTATTGTAATGTTTGGTCTGGTTTAATCCCAATTGATTTGGGAATTTGTCATTGAGAAGCTTTGTGGGGGTCGTATGGTTTGACACGACTTTATGATGATTTTTAGTGTTGATAACGTGATTCGATCCCGATTGACGTGGGATTTTTTTCAATGGTGACCGGAGAAAATTTTGTACGTATCCCAGGCTTTGTTAGGATTAGGTTGGATGTAGTTTCCTTAGTTAAGGATTGTCTATTGCTTGGTAAGTAAGGAGATTGCATATGTCTTTCTCAGGAAAGTCAAAGGACTATTCCTAGAGATGCGCCCTGGGCTAGGGCTGAGAGAGTGTCATAAAGATAATACTCGTCTTTTCTTTTTATTTCAACCAAACCCACTTGGGTTTCTTATGTTCCTCAGTGATTTACTAAGGTTCTGGACGGAATACTATTGGGTATTCTTGTTTTGCACTGGGAATCTGATTGACACTAAGTTCAATGAGCATGAATGGCCTGTAGCTTAAAGGACGCGATCAAACCTTGTAATGGTTACCTACTTATATCAGATAATTGAGAATCAGGTCAGCACGTAGTTCATTGCACATGGTTGTGATAATGTCAACCGAACCCACGAGGGTTTCCAACGTATCCTGGACGTTGTCGGGAATCAGGCTAACACATAGTTCCTACATCTTTGATGAGTTTAAACTAGTCAACCGAACTCGCGAGGGTTTTCCACTTATCCTAGCCATTGTCGGGAATCAGGCCGACACGTAGTTCCAACCATTTGATGAGTTTGAATTTGTCAACCGAACCCAGGAGGGTTTTCTACGTATCTTGGACGCTATCGGGAATCAAGATGACGCGTAGTTCTTGATTTTTTATTTTTTTATTTTTATTTTTTTTGATTGAGGTAATTGTTTCTCGTTGTGAGATGAAATGGACATTGTTTCCATCTGGAAAACACGAACAAGATGACATGTGCCCCAATCGTAGACTGAGGCAGCGATTGGATAAGTTTCGTTGGGGACTTTAATTCAATACTTCCTATTGTGTGATTCGTGATTATCGACAGTGTTGACCTAGTGAGCTACCCAAGGGGGGGGGGTAAATTGGATAGTTATAAAAATTTAAACAATTAAGTTTTTCAACGTGTAAATTATTAAATAATCAATTTATCCTAAATCAATTATTATCTTCTTTACACAACGGATAAGTGTTTATATTCTAACTGCACACCCAAATAAAATATGATAAAAATAATAACAAAGCAGCACACTAAGATATATCTTGGTTTAGCAAGCTAAACTTGCCTAATCAAGTCCCCTGAGATTCGCAACCACTAATCCCTTTATCCATTTACCAAGTAGGAACTAAACCCTTATAATTTTCCTTTTCACAGGTTAAGGAAGAACCTTATCTTTTTACCAAGCTAAAGATTAACCTAATTCTATTACAGGAAGAATCACTATCTAATCCTTTTACAGGCTAAAAATCAAACCTAATCCTTTTACAGGCTAAAGATCAAACCTCATAACTCTCACAAGTATCCTTTTCGCAGGTAAGGATGAAACCTTCACAATTCAGTCAATTCAATTTAGGAAGAATCACAACCTAGTTCTTTTCAAGGGAAAAGAATAATCTAACCTTTTTATACTTTAGAAAAAGATCAAACCCTAATATTTTTACCGAAAAATATTGAAACCTAGCTACCCTAATTAGACACCAGTCCAACCGTGTCTAATTTGCTCGAACTCACAAATACAAAAAATTATGAGTTTCTTCCCACCAGGAGCTTCTACCACCTCAATACAGTTATACTCGATTAATGTTCCGAAATATACTAAGTGATAGAATCAATGTGAGACAAATTAATATCTGATTAATAACAAGTGTGGCTAGCACAAATTATAGCATGTAATCAGATAAACACAAAATCGTTTAAAAATATTTTTATGCTCTTAAATTTGAAAATGATTTTCTAAAGATCTTAAATCCAAGTAATCAATAATAATATAAAATCTAAATTAAGAATAATAACTTGAAAAGATCTCACCTGGAAAACACCGAAAAATGAAAACAAAATCGCAAGATAACACAAATCGGTGACATCAATTCAACAGTGCTTTAGCTCAATAACTTTAACACAAAATCTCCCTCGAATAATCTCAGCAGAATGATAACTCTTAGGAAAGCTTAGAAACTAATAGTTCTTGATGTATTTGATCTAATTTTCGTAGTTCTATATATATAGATTGAGATTAAACCTTCCAACGACTACTTTTCAAAAGATATGACTTTAAAAGGTACCTATAGACCCTATATAACATGTTCATTCAATTCTGGTATATTTCACTTCAAAATAACTTTTAAAACTCTTAATTAAGTCCAAAAAATATTTCTCAATTATCAATCACAAAGATAAGAAGTATTTAGTTGCTAAAATTGTGAGAATATTTAATTATACATACCAAACCAATAAGGATATCAAAATACATGTACCATATCTTCACTAGATTCAAATCCCCCAAAATTCTCCCTTGAAATCATAAAAACGACTAGTTTTTGACCGAAATCCCAAATTCCTTAAAATCGCAACTGAAATAGTCAGTTGACCGAACTTTGGCTTGTCGGTTAACTGATTGATTCAGCGTGTAAACCAGGCCAAAACTAAACAGCCAATTGGTTAACCGATCTCCCCATGGTTGGTTGAACGATTTATTCAGGGTATTTTTCCAACCAAAACACAATGTAATCGGTTAATCGATTACCTACAAATCGATTGACCGATTGGTTTAGAGACTATCATGTTTTCACCCTTGGACCCATCGGTTGACTGATCACCTCTTGGTGATCGATCGATGCAGGTTCTACACTTTTTACTCTAAAACCTCACCGTTTTAATCAGTTGACCAATCATTTTCTGATTAGTCGACCGATTGATGCTGGTTAGTTAATTCTATCACCAATATCTGCTCCAAAACTCAATGTTTGATCCATTTAACCGATTGCTTTTCTCGGTTAACTAAATTGACCTTAAACATAAACTTTTAAACATGATTTTTACTAAAATCAATTTTTATTTTTCAATTTCACATAGGAGCACATATTTAATCACTAATTAGGATCCTAAAATTCATCAAATCAAACACACAATAATATAGCTCATTTAATAGTGTCGTGCGTGATCCTAATTCGGGTTGCACTAAGAGTATAAGAGTGTCGAGTTGTTTTCACCTAATTTTTTTAGGATCTTTAACACTCTGCATTTCTTCAATGTCCATTTTTTCACCCTTGATATTTTCTTCATGATATAATCTTTAAATGAAACTCTTTTTCTGAAACACTCAAAAAACTCATTAGTTCCACAAAAAAACATCAACCTTTTTTGTTCAACAAAACCTCGGGATCAACAGATACTGTGAAGTATGCCCTAGCCAATAGGCTGGGGAGGAGACTAATTAGCTACAGGATTATGAAGCTATATTGGTTTGTCTCACTGTTTGTCGGGGTGACAAATTCGGGATTTTACTGATCAGATCCTATAATATACCTAGCCGACGGATTCATTATTGTATTGTCTATGAAGTTGGTATCTTATAAGTTTTCCAGCTGGCACAACCTCATTGCCGTGCATTTTTGTTATTTGTATCTAGTCATGCATTGGTAAGAGTGATTACCTCTATCTCTAAGGCTTGTAGATTGTTTGTTGTCGAGAGAGTCTTGGATATCATCTTCATTGCCTTGGAATGATGGTGTATTTTGTCTTTCGAGATTTGTTGTTTGCTTTTTGGAGTGTATGGGTTTGGTATTTCGATGTTTCTCCTAAGCGAGATGGGTTTGCAAATATTTGGTATATCACAATTATAGGGGCAGGAGTTTATGACTTGGTTTCCCTGATTATACCCTAGTTTAAGTAATAAAAGGACACACACTTACACTAAAGAGGGTATAATCGCAAATGTCGCTCTTGGAGGGATGAACTTAATCCCTACCACCTAATGACTGGACAATACTGGATCGTTAGAGATTAGTCATCACCACTCATTATTGTTTCCATATAATATAGGCAATGGTGAGTTCGATATGTCTTCTAAAAGTCAAGTATGAATCTTAGCGGTTCTAACTTTTTTCTCAAGTCAAATTCCTAAAGATAGAACCTTGACTTTCTTTCTAGGGGATATTATGTTAACCATGGTTTCTTCAGGTGACGGAGGCCGCCATCCATCCTTCTCTCATGGGAAAGGCAAGGCCCCTGAGACCTCGATTGTAGGGACTGTGTTGAAGCGCTCCCGAGGTTAACCCAGGACATTAGCATTCAGGATTTTTGATTGTGTGCCTATCCTTTCATCTTCTACTACTGGGGAGACCTTCAGGGCATCTAGAGTCGATGACTTGATGATGGCTGGCTCTTTGGGTGCTATAACAATAGAGGCGAGAAGTGGAGCATGTATTTAATGCTGCAGCTCAGTGCCCAAGTTAATCTTCGCCCCTTTAGCTTCAAAGGGCCCAGAGTTGAGGGATCAGCGCTATCGCATCCTATTTCTTCTATTCTTCAGTGGGATTTCCATGGTTTCTTTATTCAAAAGTTGGGAAATCTTAAACTCCAAATAGTTTTCTTCTCTTGTCAAAAGATCCATCCTAGAGGTAACTTTAAAGTGGACCACACTTTTCTTGTGGTTAAAAACCCGACATCCTATGTTGCGTGGTGGTTTTCTGGTTCTATAGCCTCTTAATGAATTTGGATCATAGGATAATATCTGATAAGATTGTATTCTCGGTGGTGAGAGTCATGGGAATTTGAGGTGTTGTGTACAGTTGGTTCAGTGATGACTGTAGGCATACCAAACTAGTTTTGAAATCTAATTTCGCTTATTCAGATTAGAAGTTATCGTGAAGGTATGCTGGTATGGTAAAACCTTCGATCATTTGAGGTAGGATGGTATGGTATAATCACCGACTGTTTACAATAGTATGGTATGACAAAATCGTTGACCGCTTAAGGTAGCATGGTATGGTTGAATCATTGACTACTTAGGTAGGATGGTACAGTTGAATCATTGATTACTCGAGGTAGTATGGTACTATTGGATTGTTATTCGCTTAAGTAGAATGATACTGCTGAATTCTTGACTGTTTAGGGCTGGACAATATTTCTCTTACCTTTTTCTTTTTCTTGTGTCGTTTGTTTTCTCGATTATCTTCCCAGAGATAAAGGAAGAATGTAGACAACCAGAAGTCATAGTTTGCTATGCAGGTTTTCTAGGTTTCTATTAGTTTTTGACCTTTGCTCCTAATCCTGAAGAATTCTGGATTTCTAGTCGAATTCCAATCCCGTATGATGGTGGAAACTGTGAGAACGCGCTCTAGCCCATGGCCAAGGGAGTTTTTATAGTTGGATGACTGAACCTCAATAGGTTTCCTACGTACTTTGGCAGTGTTACCAAGGATTGGGTCAAGTATAGTTCTAGCTTAGGTATTCTCTATTTGTTTGGATAGCAAGGAAAGTATCGAGGACTGTTCCAGAGGTGTGCTAATAGGTGTAATTTACCTATCTATTTTCAAACCAAACCTGTTAGTTTTCGAGTATGTTTATTATTCTTTTTTACATTTTAATACATTTTTAAGTGTTTATGTATTATATAGGTGTTTGAGGGTGAAAAAGAGCTAAAACGATGGAATATCAATCAAGTCAGATCAAGAGCGGTAGAAGAACGGTGGGAAAAAAACAAAGAAGCTAAATTTCAGAACCTGCAGCCTACCACCGCGGTGGTCAAAATACAGAAAATGGCCTAAACTTTCTATAAATCAACCATCGTAGCGGTGAGATCCACCGCCGTGATGGTGAAACAACAGAAACTCTCTACTTCCACCACTACAGCGGTAACACTGTCGACATCCCCACCACCGTAGCGGTGAAATCTACCACCGCAGCGGTGAACCCTGTAGCTGTAAAGTGTAATTTTAGATATTTTTAGATATTTTAAGCCCTATTTCTTCTTTCTTCTCCTTATTTTTGAGGATAGAACCTCCCATACACCTTAGGGATGATATTTTGAGAGGTTTTTGAGGGAAAGCTCACAACCCGAAGAAGAAGATCACAAAATGAAGAAGGAAGAAGCGATTGTTGAACGATTTTAATGGTAAATCTTTGGATAACGGATAAGTCTTTCATTTCTTTCTTTTATTTGTTAACTTCAGTAGGTTGGTGAGCATGTTTAGCTCATTTTTCATTGTATAAATGCTTATGGCCATTGGCTAAACATGGATTATCGATAGGATTAATATAAATTTATGAATATGTTGTTTGTGTGAATTTGGTGTTTTGTTAATGGTTGTACTTTGTTATTTGATTGTGTTTACCATCATTCTTCGATTATATGCTTGTTTAGAAATATAGAGAATACAATATTTGACACTCAGGAGAGGTAACCCTGAATTCGGACTAGGGTAAACACAGCGCAACGATCTAATAACCCGGGAGGGAGTTAGAAAGTGTGTAATCTATGACGTTGGGGTAAGACTCATGTAACCTAGTGTCATTAATATGTTGAGGGGGACTTCTTCATTAACGCAAAGTTGCATATTCACTCATCTTAGACTTGGGAGAGGTGGTGAGTGAGTTTATGATACAAAGATTGTCAGATAAGTTGAATACCGTTAACGTAAGTTAAATGAGATCAAACACATTTAAATAATTGAATTTAATCCCTAGATAATCCATTCCCTTAAATATCTCAATATAGTAATATAGTATAATTAGATAAATTAGTATTTTAGTTTAGTATTAATTAATTATAAACCAATTTTTATCGCCTAAATAAAGTTAGGTTATGATAATTGTGGTACTTGATGATAATCTCAACCAATCCCTGTGGATACGATAACCCCTACTCTTCCCATTATACTAAAACTTGACCTGTACACTTACGGTGAAAGTAGCGACGTATCTATGCGCTACCAAGTTTTTGGCTCCATTATCGGGGATTGTGTTTTAAATTATTATTGATATTGTGAGTAAATAACTTGATTTTAATTTAGGCATTTCTTTTGTGTATAATTTTTTGTTTGTAGTTTTGTCTTTATTTCTTATGCAAGGTAATTGAAGATGTTAGATCGACGAGTACTAATGTATTTCTTTCAACAAGATTCTGAGCCATTTTATTGCATTTGGGATCATTACAATGAGCTGCTATTCCAGTTTCCGAATCATGGGTTCCCGAGGGAATGTCAACTCATGAATTTCCTCGACGGGTTATCAGTTGCAACCAGAACATGGGTGGAAGGAGGAAACGGTACCTCCTTTTTCTACGACCTAACCACAGACGAAGCCATTTGGTCATTGGAGGAACTGGCGGCCTATGATTATCACTGTTGGAATTATTCACCAAGTCACTAAAGCTTGGGGGATAGTTTTAGCACCACGGTTCCATGGATTGACATATCGGACCAATATGTTGAGTCTTCCCTCGCTATAGAGGAAATATTCAATGATTTTATTGGGGAGACTCAAGCGTTTTGGAGGGAGACGCATGATCGAATCAATGAGCATGAGGATCGTCTTGACAATATCGAGACGGTCTGTGCTAAAATCGATGCGACCATAACGTCTTTGTAGATGCAAATCGGTCATCTTCTTTGCTACATTGAGGTCGATTCAAACGTAGTGGCACTGAGATATTTACAAATCACATCCGAATGTGAAAGCCACCGTGAGGAACCGAATGCAAACGAAAGGCATTTGGTTGAGATTGAAGACGATCAAGCTAATTGGGAGAGAACCTAAGTGTGGATTGGCGATGGAGATTCACATATTAATCGTTGTGAGTTTTCACCGTTTGAATTCCAGTTGGTGATGCCGCACTCGATCCAAGACGATCATATCAATGAGGATCCGATGTGGCTTACCTATCCTACCCCGTTTCCAGTTCAGTATATTCATGCCAACCAAGTACATAAATCGAAGTTGAGTTGAGTTGAAATCTCGAGCTATTCAATGCCATATCTCGCCAGTCTTGAGGACGTACTGTACCAAGACCCGTACGTGGTGTTGTATGACACGTACTACGGGCGAAAGTCACTCTTTGACGAGTACTTCTCCATGTCAGGCTGAAGACCTTAAATCAAGCGCTTCTTGGGAGGCAACCCAAGGAAAATATAAATTTTATCCATCTCCGCCGACTTGATTCGGAGGCGAGTTTGTCTTGCCTCCCATGTATGTGTGCTAAACTCCTGTCTTCCATATCATGCTTTATGCTTTCATTGGGATCGCTAATGGGTTGTTGTGGACATTACTCGTTTAAGTACGATGGTGATTTGTAGTATATGTTAGTATTGTTAGTTTATGTTGTCTTGTTTTTATTTGTGTGCATGTTTGTTTAGGTTAGTTGTTATTGCGTGTTGAGTTTTGATTTCATCTAGGCCATTACCCGATGATGAGTCTGTCCCCTAATTGTTTATTGAGGTCGAGCATAAAGCTCATTCGTGTGTGTTATGTGTGGTTGACGTATCGTTTTAGTAAAAATGATTGTAGATCCTAAATGCACGGGCACGTAAACTCAATATATAACTATCCAATTGATTTGAAAACGATTATCTGTCACCCAAATTCATGACAATAGGGATTCCAGAACTTGATTTGGGGAAAATTTGAGGTGAAATCTTAGGCGAGGTAGTTTGGGAGATATGATTTAGTCATTCATTTGATCGCTTGAGCTTTTGAAGCTTACCTTGTTATATGTTTATCCCTCGTTTCCCTATCGAAACCAGAAAGTCGTTTCAATTCTGAACACTTAACTAAGACCATGGCCAATTGAATTCTTTCCAAACCTATATCGCTGAACCGAAGGCATAAATTTGAGTGAATCAAGTTAGCATTCGTGTATGCTACTTGATGTGAGCGGTTGGGTTTAGGGTGAACTTTTAATTTGGTTCGGTATTCGAGTACTCATTTGTATTTTTTCTTTCATTTTAACCACACCCGTGAAATTGTAATAATCGAATAAGTTTGGGGGTGTGGTTCATGTGAAAAAAAAAAAAAACCAAAAAAAAAAACCCATGTATATACGGTTTTATTTTCCATTTCTTTTAGCAAGTGAGTACGAAATTCGTAAATATATGTTCAGGGTTGTTTCAAATTTATCTATGGGGTTTCTAGTGTAAGAGTGCCAAGCATATGCCTCGGGTATTGTAAAGTTAACGACGTTAACCTGTTTTCTATTTCCGATTTACCCTTGGCCATTTTCCAAAACCGAACCAAGTCCTACTGATCTTTTTGAATTGCTTAGCCTACATTATTGGAGAATAGAATCCAGTTAGGCTTATGGATTCCCTATACTTTTTTGGTTTTAGTCATGAACTTTATTGATGGATAATCCAATCCGACTGACGGATAGTTGTATAATTGAGTTTTATCACACACATGTTGATAGGATCTAGAATGACGCTTACTATCATTGAATGTTGTAATTCTAGAACACTACGTGGTGTGTTTTATTCTTGAACTTGGTAGGATAGGGAGCCGATGAGGGAAAAATCATTTAACCGGTAGATGATATTTAAAACTTGCACATTATTGTTTTTAGTGTTTTTTATTTTTAGTTTTTAATTTCGTAATTAGTTGTTAGATTTTCTTGTATTGTGTGGGTGTTTTGCTCGAGGACTAGCATGCGCCTTGGTATAGGGCTGAGAGAATATTGTGAAGCCGATGCCTCTCTTTCTTTTTTGTTTCGACCGAACACGCTTGAGTTTCCTACGTACCTTGGTAATCTACCAAGGATCAAGTCGAACGTATTTTCGGGCTTGGTGATTCTAAGAATTGTACCTATCGCAGATGAGGATAGCTGTTGACAACAATATTGTCCTAGTTTAATGGATAAAGTCTTTTAACTAAGCATTAGCTAGTAAAGATTTGATTGTCTTTGATTGGTAATCTACTTAAGTCTTTGAAATATGTTATCTTTTTTAGGCTACCGGAGGTTTTGTATTTAGAGGAATTTGAATGAGTTTGGGATTTACTCAATCTTGGGAAAATTGCGTTAGATCCTAACAAGGTCAGACTTCTAAAGACGCTCTAATACACCTTGGCGTTTTACAATAATGGGCACGGTCTATCAAGACACACGTTCTGTAAGGTCGACTCCTTGTCTAACTTATGAGTTAGTTGGACCTATTATTAGATACGGACATTGGTACGGTGACTGGCAAGGTAACTTGACCGGATTACACATACGAGGATTGCCTGCTAGCCTGCTAAATCTCTTGAATAAAGTGTATGGGTGCAAGTGTCGTGTCAATGATGGCCTATTGATGCTAAATGATATGAAGGATGCCACAGGATTTTGTGAATTGAAATGCCTAAGTTTCCTCATGTGTATGAAGGTTAATGCATGCCTAAGTGACTCGTGATGCATAGTGCTGTGTAGTACTTTGATACTGACCTTCCGTATTGTATAATTTTGTGACGCCTAACTTTAAAATATTTTCGTAAAGAATGCATTGCCTATCTAGAGATGCTAGTTCTCTCATAGAATGTTTCCTAGAATGTTTGCACTATGTACCTTTTGCTATTAAATTTCTCCCCTATTTTTTCAATGTAGTTTCTGATACTGAAAGCTGACTGGTGCTTTTGAGAGGCTTCCTGTTCCTTTGCTCTTTCTAGCGTTGCAACTGGAATTCCGATTAGTATTTTTCCTCGAACAGTCTCTAGGTTTTGGTGACAAGATGGAAAGGTTCAGACATGAATAGCGGAGGGTTAGTTCAGGTCTCGCTTGGTTAATATCGGGATTTCCCAGAATGGGAACATCTGGCTCGAAATGGAGATCACTGTTGATTTGGTTTGGGCTTTGAATGACTTTTTGGATGAATTTTGGGAGAGGGTTTGAATAAATGGCTTATTTAGAAATGATTCTTCTCTTCCTTTCCTGTATTTTCCTAAGTTAATTTATAATGGTTTAAGCATTAGTCTATACACCGTGTATATTTCCCTTTTCACTTTACACAAGATTATTTTGTCTACTGTGTACTCAGGTAATCATATTCAAACGTTTAGTCACCTTAAGGGTTGTCGCGATTTTTGCATTGGATTATAATGAAGGTAAGTTCAATAGTAATTTAGACTAAGTATCCTTAGCTATTAGTTAACGAGGTAATCTAGTTTCAATTCAATCAAGTTCTGATATTGATGTTTTATAAGATTGTTATAAGGATTACCTAGGCCCTATATATTACCTGAGGCTTTATCGATGGTTCTACTTTACTTCTTCGTCTTGGACTGGGAGTAGGCGGTATGAGCCTTCCCAAGATGACTCAGAGTAGGGAGAATAGAAGTGATGGAGAAACAAGTGTTAGTTAGTGATGACTAACAAATGTTATTTTGTCCTGGTAGTGTTAGGAGAATTTGAGTTGGTCTCGAGGTCTTTGTTGGTTCCTCTCTTATCTTGATTACTTTGTTCGTTTGTCTGATATGACTTATCGTTCTCTTTAAGTCTTAAATGTCTTCAATTATGCGAGATTCTTCTTGTTTTTTGTTTTTAAGATGGTTTTTCATGACGTCTCTAATTTGGTTATGTCTAGATAAAGTCTTAGCTTATGTTAGTTAGTCATAATTTGTTTAGCTACCCGATCTTTCAAGAATTTTTCGTGGACGGGCTAGGGCTCTAAGACTTTATCTATCATTCTTTTTGTCGTAAGTCTTCGAGATGTTTCTTCCTTCATTCCGATTTGAGAAAGTCTTCTGTATTTCTTCGAGGTTACTTGGACATTCCCAGGTTGGAACATATGTAGCAATTCCATAATCAGATTTTTTGTCAATATCTCACCATGATTTGGTTGAAACAAGACATTTCTTCTAACATTTTTCCTTTGGATAATGGTCTAATTTAGTATTGAAATTATGTCATCATTATTTTGATCGTTTGCAGTATATGAATTATGATAAGCAGATTAATTTATGAAAGTTAGAGTATGACGACCTGGGTCGACGTCAAGTAAAATAAGTTTGCATTTGGTGATTTGTAGATGTAGTACGTAGGCATATAAGATAATACCTAATTTATTCGAAAGGACTTTAAGAAATCAAGGGAACAACCGAGATAAACATGGTATTCTTTTCTCTTTTCACGGAATAGTAATGCTGGGTTCATCTGGCTCAATATTTGTTTCAGGGAGGTAATATCTTCTAGCATCGCTGAAATTTCAGTCGTTCAGATTACTTCCAATAGAGGGAGAGATCGGTTCCATCTTATGATCTTTGCAAGCAGCTCCCAGATGGCTTTTCGAAAACTTTACCAAAAGCATATTTCCTAGATTTATTTAGTGATTAACCAACCTAGACCTCCACTAATGAACCTTTTTAAGATGTAAATTACCCTACCTCTATGCATGATTTTATTCTTGACTGTGTGTGAGTATGTCTACATAGATGATGATGTTTGTGCTGTACATATACAAACTTAGGAAGATGTAGCCCTAGCAAGCAATTCTTAGATTTGTTCCGGACAGACTTCGGCTTGGACTTGGCTTTGTAGGACCATGGTAACTATCGACTTTTCATTTATCCTCAAGTTTAAAGTTACAATCATCCTATGACTATGGCATGATTGACCTTTTATCGGCATAGATCCTTCTTCCTAGGACTCTAGGGCACAATCGTCATTTTCTTCCTCAAGACATAGATCAGGCTCTTAAGAATTTCCGATAGAAATATCCTTCCTTTTATCTTTTCAAAGTAGGGATATTTTTGCTCCTAGAACTTGGTGATGGACTCATCTTTTCCATTTAATTTAGTCACCGTTATTAGGTCCTAGTGGCAAACTTATCCTAGATTCTTCCCATGGATTATTTTTCTTAGGACTTAGTGACAGGATTGTACTATTCAAGCATAGATCATTGCTCCTAGGACTTGATGACAAGATTATCCCTTATTTTGTTTACTTTTTAAAGTAGGGATCATTGCTACTAGAACTCAATGAGAGACACATCTTTTTTCCTCATAAATAGATTATTGTTCTCAGGACCTAATGACGAAATTATCCTATATTTTCTCTCAAAACATAGATCATTTTCCCTAGGACCTAATGGTATATCTATCTTTTTTTTTTTTCTTCCTCAAGAGATGGAATATCATTCTTAGTGCTTAAGAAAGAGTCTACGACGCCTTTGATATCATGATGTTTACTGAGGGCGAATTTATTTTAATGGTCTAATTAGTAAACCCTCGGTGGCTCCTTATCAGGATAGATTTTGACTGGCTTGATGCGTTTTGACCTTAAACAAAATGTCTTCCTAATGGTGCATAGTTCCTAAGGTATAGGTTTTATGAGAAATGACACTATGATTAGGACACGACATGCCTCTCGTAGGGAACTGTGACCTGCGATATGTTTACGATTTGTATCACATAGTCTTGATGTGATTGAGTGATGACACTTTCTTATGTTTTGGCAGTTTAACGTGATTTCACACAATTGCGGTCGATTCTTTCCCATTGTCTTAGCAGACAATTTTAGACAGACTTATTTAGCAAAGGGTGTGATTATTTGTTTATTTGAGATGGATTTGTTTTTTTATTTCATTTAAAAAAGCGAAGATACTAGTAATTTTATTAAGCAATGTTTTAATTGAATTATTATGGAGGCAATGGGCACTATTTGTTTGATGTTTTATGTTTGATGGTTTATTGGGTTAAGTGAAGTAAGGATTCTTATTATTTCCTGCAGCTTGCTCCGTATTCAAATCTTTGCGGACGTTTTTGATGTCGAGAAAGCTAGCAATGCATGGGATAAAACAAGAATTCTTACATGGATTATTATGCCTCTATTTGTCCTAGAAGTTTTGTTCTATATACCTAGTACAACAATAACGTAAATAATTATACAAAATTTTAAAAAATGGTATCTTTCTCCAAGATAAGTGTCCTAAGTAGAACAGGGTTTTGGTTATCCTCTATCCTAGGCTCACTATATGTGGTTTTGGCTTTTCTTCTAGCGTATCTGAAAAACAGCTAGTTTCCTAGACCTTCAAACCTCTAGCGTCCTCCTTAGGAGAACTTCCATTTACGGTTGGTGGTCCGAGCGAAAAGAGGTTCATAGCCAGATGTCGGGGGATGCAACCCTATGCTTTGCTTCCACTAACTTCTCTTTCTAACCTAAGGATTTTTAGGGCTTAGATTGGTGTGATGAAACCATCGACTAAAGCCCCTACTGCTGGCCTTTCTATCCCTAAGAAGGTTACAACTTGAGTTTTTATCATAATATGCAATGCAAAGTAAGTGCTCGTGTGTTGGAGAGAGTATACAATAATGTAAATGTAGAAATATAAAAACATTAAATAAAGACAGTAAATATGCATGCATGCTGATATATACACGTGAAATGATATTATTTGTATTATTTTATTATTATTGTTATTGTTATTGTTATGTTTTGCTAGGGAATTGTTTATGTTTGAAATCAATGACGTAATGCTTAGATGTTATTAAATAGTGAATATGGATTTAGACTCCAACTAGGTTTGGCTCTCTTATGAGTTCCCCAGCGGAGTCGCCAGCTGATGAACCCCGGATTTTGGTTAGCGGAAGAAGTATAGAATTGGGGAGAGGATGAACACAAGTTTCATCCATTCCTCTCTAAGTCGTTCAAATCCGTTCATTTTTTAAAATGGGTTTTCAAAGTCTTTTCTAGGCATCGGTTTTGAAAAACTTCTTGGGCCGAGATTTTTGTTAAAAACAGAGTCGCCACCTAGCATAGGGTTAAATGGTGTGCTAGGTCATCAAGATTTTGGAAATTAATTTTTTATTTTGAAATGACCCGTGTTTTGACTTCTATAGACCTATGCACCAGAAATATTCTTTGAGTTCGGGAGTCGGTTATGGGCGAGGAAGGTGTTAGACACCTCAAGACACCCGTCCAAAGACGGTACCTTAGTCTGAATAGATATTCACTATTAAATACAATCGAAGCAGCTTTCTTTAACTACTTAAACAAAAATATTTCTCATTTTTTAAGTTTTTGTTCTTTTTATTTATTTTGACACGGTTTAATGAAAAATAGGTGAATACTACAACTATAACTAGTCAGTGACACCCAATAACAGTTTATATACAGACATATATATAAAAAATGCATGCTATACTACATGAAATACAAACTAAGACTAAATGGTCTGGATAAACGATGGAACCCACACGTGGGTTGCCTCCGTATCTCAAATGAGAAGCAGGTCATCATGTAGTTCGTTCTGATTTGGGAAAAGGTATGGTTTGTTATTGGAGGTGTGACTGAAACCTTAGGGGCTGCCTACGTTACCAAAGATCAGGTTAGACTTAGTTAATTCTTTTCTCTTTGAAAACTGGATTCATTATTAGAAGTGTGATCGAACCCTTATGGGTTGCCTGCGTACTTTGGGTGGTTACCAAAGATCAAGTCAAATGCAGTTCAGTCCTATTATGTTTAAAAATATGGGTTGGTTTCGGTTTAAATATGAGTTAGTTTAGTCAAGTTTTTGGTTAATTATCAGTTAGTTTTGGTCAAACAAACTTGAATCACAACCTTGAAACAAACCTTTTATTTTATCAAGAACCTCAAACGAACTCATTTTCTTTGGTTAGTTTAGTGCTTGTGTGCGAGTTGTGAGTTAAAAGTGAAAATAAATACCTATATTTATGCCAGTCCTACTCGTAACTAAGGAAAATAGGAAGGTTTCGGAAGAAGAATCACACATACTCGATGGAATAGAGGCCCTCCCTTTATCTCGAGTTCTTAGCCATAAGGCTCTGTCAATGTAGTATATAAGTATATATGTATATATTCATGTTTTTCTAACTAAAAAATAAAAATAAATACGATGTTCTTGGGGAGAATCGTATAGACTTTGTATGACTCATGGTGTGAATAGTCATTTTGCTCGAATCTGCACGTGTTTTTACCACGTGGTTGGTTGAGTCTATGTTTTTTGAATGTCTTGGCATGTTTTGAGTGCTCTTGAGTGATTTTTGTATGATTTATCCCTAATTTGGTTGTCGTGGGTAAGATTAGATGCTTGCTTGATGTTCTTGGAAAAATCAAATGCTACTTAGTTTGTTCTTAGGGTTTGTTTGATTTTTATGGGTTTTATGTGTTAAGAACATGAAAGTAAGTGTATTATTTACAAGATCCTACTATATACAAAACAATATGCACAAAATTAACCAAGAGTCGCAGGGTTTTTTGTAGAAACATACCTACTTAGGGGATGTGGTCTTCTCTAAGTGTTTACCTCATTCTCCTTAGTTAGTGTTTGGATGGTGGTTGATGGGTGGCCATGGTTCTTTGAGATCTTAGCCAATAACCCAAGAACAACAACCTACTTAGGGGATGTAGTTGTTCCTAAGTAGCCTACATAATTTCCTCATTGGCTTGGTGTTGATCGGTGATCGTCGATTCTTAAAGTTTTTTTAAAAGAACTTCAAGAATTTCTTCCACGCCTGGACTTCGATAGAATAACAACCTATTTTTTGAGAAATCCACTTGAGAAGCCTAGGACCCGAGAGATGTGCTTGAGTTTAGAGAGAGAAGCTAGGCCTTCAAGTCTTGAAAAAATGAGAACCCCAGCACCCCTATTTATAGGTTGGGGGCCTGCGCATTGGGCAATGCGCAAGAAACACCAACCTTTTCCTTAGGGGATGTTTGGCCTAGGGGATTTACTATCTTGTCTTGGTTTGATTTGGATTGGAATGAATTTAGGAGAGAAGACTACATTCTCAAAGATTTAGTAATCATTGGTAATCATTACTAATGATTACCAATGATTTCCAATCATTACCTCTCCACCAATGGCATTCCTTACACATGGGTGCATTTATAACTTGATGGGATAGATCCAGTTTGGTTAGGGGCTAAACACCGGTTAGATCCACTATTTTGGTTTAGTCGTCATAAATGCATCCAAGGTGCATTCAATCTAGTCCTTAGGTGTCACTTTGCATTTAATGCAAAGTGATGAGTCATGACTTAGAGGCCACACGTTCCATTCATTTTGGTTGGAATCAGGTGAACTTTCCTTGTAATCGTCAGTTGGTTTTCAAATTTCTTAGTTACCCTTAGATATTTTTATGAAAATATCTATATTTTTTGAATCTAACCATTCCATGTTATTCCAAACATTTAATGCTTGATGGGATGTGCATTAAATACATTTCTTGGAGGTTACTCATCTAGTTTGGTTTCAGTAACGGGTCGTCACGATTTAAGGCTTTCAGTTAGTTTCTAAGATATTTTGCTTAAAATATGTAGACACCTTGAATGTAGTCTTGACATGTCATCCCAAACATTTGATTCTTGATCGGATGGGCATTTAATACTCATTGCATGCCTTACTTAGATGGCGAACCGAATTGGTTTGGTTTCGATAACGATTGGTTGTACCCTAAGTTTCTTGTCCTATTCCTTTTCCATTTGAGTAGGCAACTTCAAGGAAGGCTGATAGGTGGAATTTATCCATTTATTTCCAAACCGAATTTGGTAGTTTTTGAGTATTTTTATTGTGTTTTAATTTGTTTTAATTAGTTTTTATTTTTTTTTGTATAAATCATGTGTTTGGGACGAAAAAGAGCTAAAACGGTTGAAAATCAAGCTAATCGGTGGAACATCAGTGGAAGAAGGGTGGAAAAATGAGTAAAAAAGCCAAATTCAGAAATACAGACCCACCGCTGCAGCGGTGAAACAACAGAGAGGTTAGAAAACCTTTACCTATCCACCGCTGCAGCGGTGAAAGAGTAGAAAGTATTTTGCTTTACTACCGCTACAGTGATCAAGCCATCGCTGCAGTGGTGAGCCTAACGACATCATCACCGCTGCGATGGTGAGCCCTACACCTGTAAATTATTATTTTAGATATTTTATTACCATTATTTCATCCCTCCTCCTCCATTTTTGACTAGAACGGGATGAAGACATTTTAGAGGAGATTTTGGTGTGCTCAACACAACCAAAGGAGAAAATCACATTTCTGAGAAGAGGGAACGATCTTAGAGCGGTTTTAACGTCGATTCTTCAGATAACAACTAGTCTCTTTTGTTTCTCTCTTTATTTCTTAACTTTAGTAGTTTGTTTGAGCATGTTTAGCTCATTTGTTATTGTATATGTGGTTATGACCATTAGCTAAACATAGATTATCTATGGGATTAATTTATGAAAATGTTGTTTGATTGGATTGTGTTTTGTTAACGATTGTTCTTCGTTATTCGATTGTCTTTACCATTCTTTAATATTCTTTATATGCTTGTTATGATATACTGAGAAATCGGGATTTGACACTCAGGAGAGGTAACCTAAGATTCAGACTAGGGTTTAAACACAATGCGACAATCTAATAACCCAGGAGGGAATTAGAAAATGTGCAATCCATGACGTTGGGGTGAGACTCATGTGACTATGTGTCATATAGACGCTAGAGAGGGACTTCGGTATTGACGCAAAGTCATATATTCATTCCCTTTACACTCGGGAGAGGGAGTGAGTGAGTTTACGATACCAAGATTGTTGAATAGGTAGAATACCGTTAATGTAAATTAGATGAAATCAAACACATTTAAGTAAGTGAAGTTAATCCCTAAATAGTCCATTCCCCTAAACGTCTCGTATTAGTATTATAGTATAATTAGTTTAATTAGTTATTTAGATTAGTATTTTATATTTATAAACAAAAACCTATTTTTTGTCGCCTAAATAAAGTTAGGTTATGACAATTACGGTACTCAACAATAATCTAAACCAATCCCTATGGATACGACAACCCTTACTCTTCCCATTTTACTAAAACTTGACCCGTATACTTGCGGTGAAAGTAGCGACGTAATTTATCGCTACTAAAGGCTCCTTGTTCATTATAATCTTGGTTTGTGGGCCTTAAATGATGGCTAGACCCCTTAATTGTTTGGGCATAGGGTGGTTTGTCAAGACTACTTGGATTTGGTGAAAATCCAAGTCAAGCCCAAACCATAAATCACCTTGTGATTTAGGGCTTTGTCATGAACTTTCTAAGCCTTGATTATTGTGTCTTGTATTTTTTCTTGGTGGTATGTGATGTGGTATGCATGAGAGAAAGAATTGTTTTTGATGTTAAATTTGACAAGATTCAGTTAAAAGTAAATGTTTCAAAGTCGGGGTAGGGTAACCGAGTTAATTGTTTGAAATGTCCTATAATTTATGGATAGTTATTAAGATTTATCTATAATAAAGATGATTTTATGAAAATCAAAACCTTAGTAAATTCATTTTAGGCCTCCTTAAATCATAGGAATTTCGATTTTGACCCAAAACGTTTACTTAGTTGTATTTTGTCAAATTCAACATTTTTGCATTTTTGTCATGTTTTTGGTTTTTTGTTTTTGTGTATTGCATAGTGTGATCTCTGGTAGAAATTCATTCCCTTTAAACCGAAGTTTAATGTTTATCTGAACTTATACTGGATTCGCCACTAACTAGGCGGGACAAAATGCGGTGTCTACATGCATAGATTATCCTTCAGCTAGAGTGTTTATGTGATGTGCCATGCGATCATTTTATCTAGGAATTTAAGTCTATCGAGCTAAACTAGCTTTGATACCAATTGTTGGCCCAAAGATCTATCTAGGGGGTAAATTGGGTAGTGACAAAAATTTAAACAATAATTTCAAACACAAGTTACCAAATTCTCTAATTGATTATTATCTTGTTAAGTAGAGTAAATGTGTTTAACTAAGCACACACGCAGACAACAGAAATATAACAATGCATTACACAACGATTTATCCTGGTACGATAAGCTACTTTTACCTATGTCCAGTCCCCTGAGCTACACTGGGATTTCGTAATCCACTAATCCTTTGATTTCTTTCCCAAGTAGGAACCAACCCCTTACAATCCTGACTATTTTTGCAGGCTCAGAATTAACCTTTACAATCTCACACTATTACACTATTACACTTATCATTTTCACATGTTTAGGAAAAACCTTATCTCACTCTAATTCTATTACAAGAAGAATCAAAATCTAATCTTGTAAAAGGCTAAAGATTAACCTAATTTTTTTGCAGGCTAAAGATCAAAACCCTTCTTTTTTTCTCAGACTAAAGATTAAACCCAAACTACCTTGATTAGATACCATCCCAACTATATATAATCCACTCAAACTCGCGAATACAAAAAAATCACAAGTTTCTTCCCACATGAGCTTCTACTATCTCAAAACAATTATGTTCGATTAATGTCCTGAATATTACGTGATAGAATCTATGTGAGGCACAAATCTGATTTAATTAATTTAATGCAGAAATAGTAAATAATCAAATTTCACAAATAAAAACCATTTTAAAAGATTTTCACGGTATTAGATTTTAAAACGATTTTTCTGAAATACTTAATCCAAGTAATTAAACAAATAATTTAAGAAAGCAAATTAATTAACTTGGAAATATCTCACTAGAATTTCTTGAAAACAATTACGATAACTTAGTGAAGAACATAGACCGGTGACTAAAACTTTTTTGCGCTTCGATCAAGAACTCTTTCGATAACACTCTCTTATAAATTTCTCAACGTAAAGTTTTCTCTTATAATAGCAAAAGTTGATTGTCATTGATTGATTAATTTGAAAAGGCAGGTCTCTATATATAGACATTTAACTAGACCTTTAACGACTAATTTTTAAATTACAAGATCTTATTTAGGGTCTAAAGGTGCCTTTTAGAGGCATATATTTTGAAAAGTAGCCATTAGAGGGCTTGATATCAATATCAATATATATATACAGACCTACAAAAATTGGATGAAAGATATCAAGAACTATCAATTCTTATACTTTTCTAAGAGTTATTATTTTGGTGAGATTATTCGAGAGATAGTTTTTGTTAAAATTCTTGAGCTAAACCGTTATTGAATTGGTGTCACCGATTTGTGCTGTCTTGCAATCTTGTTTTCATTATTCGGTGTTTTTCTGGTGAGATATTTCCAAGTTATTATTCTTAATTTAGATTTCATATTATTATTGATTGTTTCGAATTAAGATTGTTAGAAAATTATTTTCAAATTTAAGAGCATAAAAATCTTTTTAAAACAATTTTGTGTGATTATCCGATTACGTGCTTTAATTTGTGCTACACATACTTGTTATTAATTAGATATTAATTTGCCTCACACTGAATCTATCACATAGTAAATTTCGGGACATTAATCGAGTATTTGAGATAGTAGAAGTTCTGTAATACCCCCAAAATTTATATTTTTGAAAATATTATTTTATATAAGTTTAATATTTTGGGATTATTTGTAAATTTATGGTAAAAATAAATATTTGATTATTTTTTGGGAGATTTTAATATGAATTATTTTATAATTATGAGGTGTTAAGTGTAATTTCTAAAATCTTAATACTTAAGGAACCAATTTGTGGCCATAAAATTGAAGGGAAAAAAGGGCTCCACATGGCTCAACATAAAGAAAAAGAAAAGGGAAGGAGAAATCGGCAACAATGTGTTATCATATATATATATATATATACATACATATCTATATATACATATATATATATATATATATATATATATATATATATATATATATATATATATATATATAAAGTTTTCTTCTACATATTATATATATGTATATATATATTCGGATTTTAGGTAGAATTTCTAACTCTTTTAATATATGTATTTAATTTTCCTATTGTGTGATTTATGTTATTAGTGTTATTGAATTTTAACTGTTAAATTTTATGAAATAATTATGATTATGTGGAAACTATGTGTAATACATGTTTATGTGTTTAATTGTTGCATTAAATTAGATACACATATTAGAAGGGTTGAAATTCTACTGAGAGTTGACTCACAAGTCCACAGTTTTGATTGTAGGGCCGGTGAGAACGAAACGACATCTGTAATTATATTTGTAATATTTGTACTGATTATTTATCGCGGCAAAATAGACTCAATAAGCCGACAAATTTAATTATCGCATTTGCTGTCAAATTTTTATCAGATTTTTATGAAATTTAATTTTTGGGTCGTTCGGTTGTAGTATTAACGGTGACAGAAATTTTATTTGAATTTCTATTTAATTCGTAATAGTTGTATTTATTATTTACTGTTGTAAAATTGATTCTATAATTTGACAAATTATAATTATCGCCATAGAATTTCTTAGATTTATAAGATGTGCCTACAAACCCCCCCCCCTAAATGGTAAAGAATTTCGAACCAAATATCCAAAATTAATTACAAAAGAATTAAGTATGGGTTTTGTATTCTTTTCTCTAGCTTTCATTGGGAGTTTTTGCCGTTTTGGTGGCTGTTGTTGTAGCCCACGGTGGCATGGATCATGATTATAAATAGTTTTATTACAAAATATTCGTTATTCAGATTTAGCATCAATCCTTCGCATTGCAAAAATTCTCAGATTTAATGAGTAAAATATTAGCCGTTCCGTTTGGTTTTAATTTATAAATATTGCCGTTGTTTGTAAAATCTCTCAGATTTTTGAAATGTAAAATTGGTCATTCGTATTTTTGAATTATTCTCCAAGGGGAGAAACCAAGTGACAGCCCTAGAAAACCTGGTCGTTATAGGTGGTATTGGAGCTCAATTAATAGTAATACTAATTTATTTATAAATAATAAAATATTTGGGATAGATTTTTCTATAGGAGAAACCTAGTGGAGGCCTTAGGAAACCGGGCCATTACAAGTTCCTTGTAGGAAGAAATTCATTTTTTTTTTGTATTTGTGAGTTTGAGCAGATTACACACGATTGAGTCAGTGTCTAGTCAAGATAGCTAGGTTTCAATATTTTTCGGAGAAAAAGGTTGAGGTTTGATATTTATCCTAAGGTATAAAAATGTTAGGTTATTATTTTCCTTGAAAAGAACTAGGTTTTGATTCTTTCTAAAATTGAATTAATTTTGAGTGAATTATAAAGGTTCAATCCTTACTTGGAAAAATGATACTTGTGAGAGTTGTGAGGTTGTGATTCTTACTGTAATAGAATTAGGTTAGTCTTTAACTTGGTAAAAACATAAGGTTATTCCTTAGCCTAGGAAAAGAAAAATTGTAAAGGTTGATTCTAAGCCTGGGAAAAGAATCGTTGTAAGGGTTTGGTTCCTACCGTTAAAAGAATTAGGGGTTTAGAGGTTGCGAATATCTCAGGGGACTGGATTAGGCAATACTAGCTTGTTGAATCAGGATATATATTAGTGTATTGGATTATTTACTTTCTTTATATTTTGTTTGGGTGTGCACCTAGAATTAAACACTTACACGTTGTGTAACAAAGATAATAATCGATTTAGAAAAAAATTTGATTATTTGATAATTAAGTGTTGAAAGATTATTTGTTAAAATTTTTTATATCTACCTAATTCACCCCTTATTGGGTAGCTCACTACACCCATATTTGGTATCAAAGTTGGTTTTAGCTCAACAAACTTAAAATCCTAGCTAAACACGATCATATGGAGTGCACTGATCATGATATCATTTGTACAATTATAGAGTCTCTCACTTTCTCTAATAGTCAGGATCTTGTTGGTGAGAATGATAAACTTGGTGATAATGAGGCTACAGATAAGGCTATTGAAATGCTGATTGCCCTTACTTATGTTCTTGGAAAAGAGAATTTAAAACTCGGGCAAAATATTGCAATTCTGGAAAATAAAAGGTTTTGTACCACTAAGTCTCTTAAGAAGAAGAGTTTGGACAAATATTTTTAAACTGTTGAATTTACAAATGCTTTGACTGAAATTGGTAAATTGCTTGGAAAAATCGATTCTCTTGAAGAAGAGAACGAAGTCTTGAAAACCAATATTTGTGATTTTCAACAAAATGATTTTAAAAAGAAAAATCTTTAGACATTAAATGAGGCCTTGAGCATTGAGTTGGATAATGCAAGGTGTGAGCTTGATAGAGCTTGTGTGAAAATTCATTATGTTGAAAATCAGTGCCAAAATTCCTAAGAATGATCTTGAATTTAAGCATAAGAAGAATTTTGGTCTACAAGTGAAAGTTAGTTCAACAGAGCAATTACTTGAAAAGACTCAAAAGGAACTTGATGAAGCAATGAATAAATTTAAGGATATTGAGAGAACAAAAATTGTTGAAAACCCAATAGTTGGTAAAGCAGCTCCTCAATATCACTATCGATATTGTGCTCTCGTACAGAATAATGATTATTTGAAAAAACGTACTAACAATGCTAAATGTTTTTATTGTGGGAAGCAGAGTCATTTTGAGAAAGTTTGTTATTTATTGCATGGTTACCCTGTCGGATCCAGAAATAACTGGATACTAAAGAGAGAACTTTTATGCAAGTATTAATCGGAGATTCAACCAATCAAGAGGATACAATGAATACTACATGCCAAGAAAGGAGTCCAGATTCAATGCACCAATGAGGAACAATCAATATATGCAAAAGAAAGTTCAAAAAGCAGTAAGTTCAATACATGAAATCAATTGATACCTATCCTCAACAAATGGCAAGAAATTAATACCAGAAAAGGACTATGTATAAAATGTTGACAAAGGATAATAAGGAAAAACATCTCAAATTGTCACACCCCAAACCCTGGGGTCGTGAATTAGGCCCTGGGACGGTCAACTTAGGTAGTCTACCAATAAACCTACTGTGATTTTTCTTATTCCTTGAAGTTTTATTTTATTTAATTTCCTAATCTTACTAAGTGTGTTCCTCTTTAGCATCGATTTATTTTAGAGTTACCAAGTACGCCTAGCGGATGTTACTAACTGTTGATCCCAAGATTTTGATGAATAATTAAGTATTGATGTTTTGGTGGAACTAATATTTGATCAAGTGTTTCAGTGATATAAAGTTCCAATAATGAAGATGTCAAAGTGAATGGATGCTAAATGAAGATATCAAGATGATGAAGAAGTATTAAGAGTTTGAAGACATTAGGGAAAACAACCCAGGTAAATATAAACTCTTAATATCCCATTTAGAAACACACACACGGCACAAAATGAATTTTATCTTTTATGTGTGTTTTGGTTGAGTATATTTATTTGCTCCTATGTGAATTAAAAAGAAATATTTTTAAATGACTAAAATAGAATATAAGAATATTAGTGGAGTTCATTTGAATACAAATATGGATAAAGGGGCAAAATTGTAAAAGAAAGTAAGTTAAAAACGAGATTAGAGAAGAGATCCAGGAGAGGGCAGTCGACTGAGGAGTTGACCGGAGAAAGAAGATGAACTTTCTGAATCTGCAAGTCGAGAGAGAGGTCGACCAATAGAAGTTTAGCAAACTCTCTGAATCTGTGAGTCAACAGAGCAGTCAACCGGTGGAAGCTTGTCAAACTCTCTGAATCTTTGAGTCGACTGAGGAGTTGACTGATTAAGTGCATGGTCTACTTCCAGTATCCTTTAATCGACTGGGTAGTCGACTGAACGCGCAGTTTCAGGATATTGGTTAATCCAATTTTAAATCCAAAAGTAGCTGTTTTTGGTTAAGATTTGAGGGAGATTTCGGGGATATTCTTAACATTTGAGATATGGTTCATATATTAATTAAATCCTTTCAATATGGTTAATTAATTATTAAAGTTTCTCAATTTGTTACTTAAAATGGATTCTATACTTATTTGTTTTGATTGAGAAATACTTTGGGGATTTAATTGGGAGTTTTAAAAGTTGTTATTAAGTAAAATTGAATCTAAATGAAATCCTCATGTTATGAAGGGTCTATAAGAGTTTTTTATTGTCATGACACTTGTAAACTAGCCGTTAGGAGGCTGATTACATGTTCCCTTATATAGACCTGCGAATTTTCTAAGAGAGCTAATCATTCTAAGAGATAAAATCAGTCTATATCTTTTTGAGAGAGCATTTATAAGAGTTATCATTTAACGATATTGTGAGTTGTTCTAAGAGTGATTCTGATAATCAACTGCGATCAATTTATGCTGATACCTAAATTGAAGCTACATTGTTTTCATCATTAATTCTGTGGATTCCGGGTGAGATATTTCCATATTGATTATTACTTGTTTATTATTGTATTTTATAAATTAATCTTAGAAATTGTTTTTGATTTTTTAGAGAAAATATTCTTTCAAACAATTTTTTGAATCTGATTACGTGCTCCAATTTGCTACCTATATATTGTTAAAATCAGATTTCTATATCTCACATAATTCTATCACTAGTTGGGATATTAATTGAGTTTATATATATATCTGGGGTGATAGAATCTCTGAGTAAGATTTACTTATCAATTTTTGTATTGGTGAGTTGTGACGGGTTAAATATTATTGGGGATATTTAATCAAGGGTCGCTGGGTTTCAGTCTCTTCCTGTAAAGAGATTGAGGTAGTGATTCTTCCTGGATAAGAATTGTGTGTTTGTGAGTGATTTTGTAACAGTTAAATTCTTACTGGGTAAAAGGATATTTGGAGTGTTTTGGTGAGGTTTTGATTCTTGAGCCTAACTGTTGAAAAGAATTAAGTTATTCTTTAGCCTGAAAAAAGTAGAAGTTTTTTCTTAGCCTGAGAAAAGGAAATTGTAAAAGTTGATTCCGAGTCTGTAAAAGAATTGGTGTGTGGGTTTGGTTCCTACCTTTAAAGGAATCTTGGTTTTAGTGGGTTCAACCTCCGTAGAGCTCGGGGGACTGAATTAGCCAAGAGTAGCTTGATGAACCAGTATAAATCTCTAGTGTGCTGCTTTCTTAATTTGTCTATTTTTGCTGTTTGTGTGTGCACTTAATTGATTGATTAATTCCGCTGTGTTATATAGATAATAATTTAGGCTTAAAATTAATTTTTTGATTTATTGATTTTTATTCTGATTATTTTTTAATTACCCAATTCACCCCCCTCTTAGGTCTTCTACTGGGCCAACACTAACTAATTAAATACTTAATAATATCGTGGTGAAACTTTGAAAATAAAACTAACTAAATTGTTGGGTAGGGCCTCTATATTATCTATAGAGCCTTCAACAACATCAATAACACAAAATTAACAAAGTTTACAAACGAACCAATAGTCTAGAGGTTCTGGCCCTACAGGGCCCATTAGTACATGTCGTATTTAAAACAAAAGTAGGTCCATAGAGATAGAAAATATCCAAAAGAGGGGAAAAAGAGGGGTGAGCTCAACGTGCTCAGTAGGAAAATCCATCCATTTTCTTACCTTTATCTAATTTTTATATAAAATAAGTGAGTTTATAAACTAGAATACCCTGGTTGGAACTTTTATAAACAAAACAGTATATAATGCATCCGCACATCATAATAAAACATGCTCTTAAAATAAAATCCAAGTAGAAAAATTCTAAAACACAAACAAAATAAGTGTATCACTGCGATACCTGGTAACCGAACTGTACCACTAGAAATCTATACTATCCAGCGAGATATTCACGTTACTTGGATTATCTCCCGAGCGGGTTTAGGGATTTGAACCCAAGGTCAACTCCATGGTGACCCAATATCCTCGGTCCTCACATATTATCATCGCAATACCACCAGCCAGATATATTTAACACACAAAAATATATTCCCTTTATATACCAGATTTGCCCAAACTTCAACTTCTTACTGCAAACCCAATTTCATTTGAAAACACATTTTTCAAATAAACACACAAGGATACATACATATAGTGCATGCTCAAAAACACATAAGAGAAAGGAAAAAATTCACTACCTTAAGATGCAAGTGGCCACCTAGAAATCTCAATTCATCCTATCTCAGCTCACCCAACTACTGGAAGCAAAATTAAACATCCTCTTTATTAATATTATCACTTTATGTGTGTACCCTTAATATCCTAATATTTCTTAAGGGGGTATTGCGCATGGTGAGAGTTATTTACTGTGAACAATCAGTTTTCTCGATCACTTTACCACTGTTAAAAATTTGTTTATGTTCTTTTTATATATTTTTTACATTTAGTTATAATTTTTCAAAGTTCAACAAACAAGCTATCAGAACATTACGGGATTGCATTCAGTAAACTTTCTGGGTTTGTTTCGACATCATTTTGGGTTCAACATTCACCATATAATATCTCAAAATTATCTTAATTGAGTCTAGTTTCATTTTCCATAAGTTTCATATTTTTTTGATTTTTATACAAATTGTTATGAATTTTTAAAGATAGGTTACTCGGGGAAACAAAATGCAGAATTTACACTTCCAAATTTCGGCTCTTTAGTTTATTTTGATACCCAATGCTCCTATACCACGTTTTTTGCTCTCGTAAGGTTTAAAGTTCATCCTAAACTAACATACAACCATTCCAATTCATCTAGAATTAATGTATATCATGGTTTTCCTTAAATTTTCTCTCCTAAAACCAAAAACAAAAAAACACACGTACAAGTGTATCACTACGATACTTAGTGACCGAACCGTACCACTGGGAATCTATGCTATCCAGTGAGATGCTCACATAACCTGGAGTATCCCTCGCATGGGTTTAGGGATTTTCAACCAAGGTCAACTCCATGGTGACCCAATATCCTCTGTCCTCACATGATATCATCGCAATACCACCAGCCAGATATATTTAACACACAAATATATATTTCCTTTATAATACCAAATTTTCCCAAACTTCAACTTCTTACCGCAAACCCAATTTCATTTGAAAACATATTTTTCAAATAAACACACAAGGATACATACATATGGTGCATGCTAAAAAACACATAAGAGAAGAGATAGAATTCCTTACCTCAAGATGCAAGTGGCCACCTAGCAATCTCGAGTGATCCTATTTCAGCTCACCTAACTTGTAGAAGTAAAATTAAACATTCTATTTATTAATATTATCATTTTATGCGCGTACCCTTAATATCCTAATATTTCTTAAGGAGTATTGCGCGTTGTGAGAGCTATTTACTATGAACAATCAATTTTCTTGCTCATTTTACCACTGTTAAATTTGTTTATGTTCTTTTTATATTTTTATATGAAAGTAGACATCATAATATTTAAAACTCACTTTGAATCACCAGATTCTGATTTTTTTACATTTAGTTATGATTTTTCAAAGTTTAGCAAACAAGAACATTACGGGACTACATTCAGTCAACTTTTAGGGCTTGTTTCGGCATCATTTAGGGTTCCAAATTCACCATATAAAATCTCAAAATTATCCTCATTGAGTCTAGTTTCATTTTCCACAAGTTTCATTTTTTTTTTTTTGATTTTTCTACGAATTGTAATAAATATTTAAAGATAGATTGCTCGGGAAACGAAGTGCAAAATTTGCACTTCCAAATTTCGATTCTTTAGTTTGTTTTGATACCCAATGTTCCTATACCACGTTTTTGGCTCTTCTAAGCCTTGGAGTTCATCCGAAACTAACATACAACCATTCCAATTCATCTAGAGTTCATGTATATCATGGTTTTCCTTAAATTTCCTCTCCTAAACCCCCCCCCCCCAAAAAAAACAAGGTTAAAACTCCAAACCTCATTAAAAAATAAAAATAAAAATAAAATCAGATTTTATACAGGTTGATTTCACCCAATCTCATGTCTAATTCTACCTAACCAACTCACACATGACAAATCCAAGTTTTAATAGATTAGTTTTACATCTTAACCCCTAGATCCGTAAGGATTCATAATAGAACTTCAATAAATATTTCTAGGGTTTGAGAAACTTATCTAGTAGGAGCTTATTCTTTCTCCCAAAACTTGATTTCATTCATAGACCTCCTTTTCATCTCCTTCTCCTCTTCTTTCCTTATTTCTCTTCTCTTTTTTGGTGTTGTGTGCATGTGTTTTCTCCTTCCCAATTCCCTATCTATCTATCTAAAATATTAATAATAGTAATTATTTATTTATTTTATTTTATTTTTACCTTTAATTTTCTCCACCACACAAACACACGACACACTAATATATGAGTCAAGGTAGGATCCACACACCAATCTATCTCCCACATTTTTCTCCTCCATTTATACGATTACAATCACATGGGATTTAATATTCAAGATTTTTTTATACTAATTACACTAACACCCTCATATTATATAATATCGTTATTATTAAACCCTAAAATTTCACTTGTAACCCCAAAAGTTATCAAATATATATTCATATCTCAAAATTTCCATGATATATCAAAGTAACCCCAAGAATATTTAACTATAAAATATTATTTTTTGAAATATAAATTTTTGGGGTATTACACAGCACCGTACAAAGGCAAGAAAATTATCAATGAATCAATCCAAAAAGGAGCCAATGCAAGGAAAGAGGAAATCAAAGTAATAAATCAAGAAAAAGGAAATATAGTGGATTCAAAGGAAAATAAGCTTGAAATCAACAATCCACTGAAGGTACACATACTAATTGCTCTCAAGGACAATCCAGGTATGTCAAATTTTCTAAAATTCAAATATATTAATTTTGTTAGGGAGACCAATACTTCGTATTTCTTAAATTAAATATTTGTGATATGTGTGTGTGTGTGTGTGTGTGTGTGTGTGTGTGTGTATGAGTGTGTGGGTGTGAAAATGTTTTAAATAATATGTGTAGATCAAAATAAAAAGTAAAAATTGAGTTAGTTGATCAAATAGGGCAAAAATGAACAAAAGGACAAAAAGGGCCTTGTCAATCAACCGACAGAACTTGTTGGTGAATTGATAGGAACAGAGTCTACAATACGTAGAATTTGCATTGGTCATTTAATCGACCAAGATCAGTTAGTCAATCGGTTGTTACGGGATTAATATCCTTAGTCCTTTCATGTTACCCCCATTTCGGTTTTTGAAGCCCTCTCTCACTAAAAACCCTTATTCTCTTAAGAGCTTTTCATCCAAAATCTTCAAGAGATCATCATGTTTTGTCTTGGACTAGACAATTAAGGGCGTGGATCTACCATTTGGGAATTAAAAGCTTCATCAAAAGGTTGGTTCTTCTATCTCTCTCTAGGGTTTTGGTAGATTTAGTCCATTTTGTTAGATCTTTGAGTTTTAAAATCGATTGTTGAACTCACTTTTGGGAATGCCTAGAGTAAACGACCTTGCCCGGGAAAACCCAAATATGACACTACCCATTTTGAGAGCAAGGAGGACGAAATTAAATTTAAAAATGAATTTTCAAATTGAAAGGTCGTTTGTTGTAAACATATAGATTTTGATGGATTAAAGAAGAAAAATCTTGATCTTGAAAAGTATGTTAGGGTTTTGGGTTGGACTGATTTTGTCTCCCAGAGTAATGAATGGATGCCCATTTGGGTAAAAATGTTTTATAGTAATCTTACACTTAGAGATGAACAATTGAGATCATTTGTTAAAGGGAAAAAAATTAAATTCGATAAGGTTGAACTTAGAGACATTTTGAAGTTAGACAGATGAGATGTACTTCCCTACAATACCCCTCACTGGATTGTGATAAATATTAGGAGTGAGATTGCTGAGAAGTTTAGGTTGGATGGAGATAGAGTACGATCACTATCGCTTGAGCACCATCTCATTCATTCGATGATTACCTATACAATTGTGCCTAGAGGAGAGAGTCATGCGAATGTGAATGAGTTTTATTTATACTTGTTAATGAAATTGTTGAGGGAATAAAACATGATTTAGACCCTATCATGATGGAACACATGAGATATAATTTGAAGAAATCCTTTAGAGTGCTACCCTATGCCAATTTTCTTCAAAGAGTATTCGATTTCATCGGTGTTGAAAGCGACCCTGAAGAAATTAAGTTTTTCACTGTAACCCCAGCATGGATAAATATGAGTAATTGTACTTTGATGGCGTATAAATTTAAGAAGAATAGGTGGGAGAAAAAGAAAGGCAAAGAGAGATAGAGAATAGTGGAAGAAGAAGAAGAAGAAGAACAAAAAGAAGAAGAGTTAAGCTCGGATCGAAAGATGGACATGCTTCAGAATCAAGTTGATGATCTCCAACAACACAAGGAAATGCTAGATTACCAAATGTTTGGGATCGAAAATAACATAGCTGATATGAGAGTGTCCATGGATAGCGGATATGGTAGGATTACGGAGACCATGGAGGTTGGATTTGTGAGGATCACAGGCAGAATGGAACATATGTTCCAATTCAAGCAGAGCTCGCAGTTTGCCAGCCAGTAGTAGTTCAGCGATCAACAGTATTATAGTGGGCACACTACATTCGGAGCATAACAATCTTTTGGAGGATCGACTGCAGTAGGGTCGATCTATGTTGTATTATCAACAGACGCCCTCGAGCTCGAGCATTCAGCCTGATGGTTAGTGGTAGCGGAATATTACGGCGCTACTTTCACCGCAAGTATACGGGTCAAGTTCTAGGAGACTCAATTTATATATATTTTTAATATAATTAATATACTAAACTAATTAACCTAATATACTAATATTGTCTTTTAAGGGAGTAAATTGTCTAGGGATTAACTTCGTTCATTTAAACACGTTCAATTCAATCTAGTTTACATTAACGAAATTCACATTATCCAATAACCTAGGTATCGAAATCTCACTCACTATCTCTCCTGAGTGTAAAGTGAATGAATATGTGACTTCGCGTCAACGTCGAAGTCCCTCTCGAGCGTCTATATGACACTTGGTCTTATGAGTCTCACCCCAACCTCACGAATTGTATACTTTCTAATGCTCTCCTAGGTCATTAGATCGTCACGTTGTGTTTAAACACTTGTCCGAATCCTGGGTTACCTCTCCCGAGTGTCAAACTCCGTATTCTCAAAATTAACCCTAATACTATAACAAACATATCAAGATTTTAATAAAATGGTAAACACAATTGGATAAACATAAACAACCGATAAGGAAATAAAGATTCAACCAAACAACGTTTTTATAAACGAATCGCTCCCTAGACAATATATATTTAGTTATACATGGCTATAACCAAATATACAACAATGAATATGCTAAACATAATCAAATACCAAAAAGGGTTCAAGAAATAAAGAGAGAAACAAAGGAGAAAAGTTGTTATCTAAAGAATGGACGATCCACGTTCACTAAAACCGCTCTGATCTTGTTCTCTCTTCTTGGAATTGTGTTCTCTCCCCTTGGTATAGTCTTGGATATCTTAAGAACACTCCCAAAAATGTTCCAAGTGTTTTGGGGGAGAAGAGGGGACATATATAGGATCCAAAATATCTCAAAATATCCTAAAAGATCTGGTGTTGGATCGCTACAGCGGTGGGAAAGTTAGCAGCTTTTTGCTAGATGACCGCTGTAGCGGTGGGTTCACTGCTGCAGCAGTAGGGAATTCAACAACTCTCTACATTTTGACCGCTACAGCGATGGTTTCACTGCTACAGCGGTGGAAATGCAGCAACTCTCTGCATTTTGATTGCTGCAACGGTGGATGTAGACTTTAAATATTGATCTTTTTGCTATTTTTCTCCACCGTTCTTCCACCGACTTGCTCAATTATAATCCGTTTTCATCCCTTTTTATCCCAAACACCTAATTTATAACAAAAAAGAAAAAAAATAAAAATGTATCAAAATATATTAAAAATGCTATAAAAATACTTGAAACTACCAAAATCGGCTTGGAAATAAAAAGATAAATTACACCTATCAAATACCCCAAAACTTAGAATTTTGCTAGTCCTGGAGCAAAACACTCACACTAAAATAAAAAATACATCTAAATTAACTAACACAAAAGCTAAACACGAATAAAAACACAAACTACCTAAACATAACGATATGCGAGTTTTGAATTCAACTATCGACCAAAACATTTTTCCCCCAACAACCCTCAATCATATCGAGTTCAGGAGTAAAACGCATCATGTGATGTTCTAGAATTTCAACATTTAATAATGGTAAATGCCATTCTAAATCCTGCTCAAGTATATGTGCGAAAACTCAATTATATAACTATCCAACAACCGGATTGGATTATCCACTAACAAAGCTCATGACTTAAACCATAAAGGATTAGGATATGCATATATCTGATTGGGTTCCACTCTCCACTAATGTAGGCTTGGAAATTCAAAAAGATCAATAGGACTTGGTTCAGTTTGTAACATTTGGCCAAGGGTATATCAGGAACATAAAATAGGTTACGTCGTTAACTTAATGATACCTAAGGCACAACGCTTGGCACACAATGTCACTCGAACCCCCATAGATAAATTTGAAACAACTTTGAACATCTATTTAAGAACGTCGTACTCATTTATCAAAAGAAACGGAAATTTAACTATATTTATATATGGGTTTTTTTTCAACAACAACCACACCCCCAAACTTATTCGATTATTACAATTTCACGGGTGTGGTTAAAACGAAAGAAAAATGACAAGTGAGGACTTGAATACCAAACAATTAAAAGTTTGCCCTACTTCAAGTAGCATACGCGAATGTTAACTTGATTCACTCAAATTGTGCCTTCGGTTTAGAGATATAGGTTTGGAAAAAGTTCAATTGGCCAGGGTATTTGTTGCGTGTTCAGAATTGAAATGGCTAATTGGCTTCGACAGGGTAACGAGGGATAAACATTTTACAAGGTAAGCTTCAAAGGCTCAAGCGAATTAAATGAATGCCTAAATCATGTCTCCTGAACTTCCTCGCCTAGGATTTCGCCTCAAGCTTCCCTCAATCAGGTTTTAGAATCCCTTAAATTGTCATAAACTTGGCTAATGGATAATTGGCCTTAAATCAATTGAATAACTATACATTGAGTCTACGTGCTCGTGCAAATTAGGATCCACAATAACTTTTACCAAAATGATATGTCAAGTACACAGAACACACATGGATGAGCATCATCCTTGACCTCGAAAAATAACCAGGGGATAATATCATCATCGGGTAATGGCCCAGATGAACGCAAAACTCAGCACACAACAACAACAAACAAAAACATACTACACTAAACTAAACAAACATGCATATTGTTAAACAATAAAACATAATAACATATGACACATCACCCCCAAACTTAAAATAGGCAGTGTCCACATTGACCCAATCATCGTTCTCAACAATTGAAATATAACATGCTGACGAAGGAGGTTTAGAACATATACCTGGGAGGCTAGACAATCTTGCTTCCGAATAAAGTTGGCGGTTATGGATCTAATTTATTTTAGAACTTGGGTTGCCTCCCAAAAAGAGCTTGGTTTAATGTCCTCAACTTGACATGGAGAAGTGCTCGTTAAAGAGCAGTTTCCGCCTATAGTAAGTGTTGTACAACAACACATATGGGTCTTAGTTTTGAACGCCCTCAAGCTTGGCAATATTTGGCTCTGAATAGCATGTGATTTCAACTTGATTTAGTTCTGGATTATGTGCTTGGTTGGCCAGAATAAAAATGCAAAAGGCAGCGAAGGACAAGTGAGCCACATCGGATCCTTGTAGATGTGATTGTCTTGGATCGTTGATGGCATCACAATGTGGATCTCCAATGGTGAAGAATCACAATCGTCGATCCAATCTTGGGTTTTCGTCTTATTCGATTAATTTCTATTGAATTCACCCAAGCTCCTCGCACTTACATTCGATTCCTCCATGTGGCTTTCACAATTGAAGGTGGTCAGTGCCACCGCTTTGGACTCTGCCTCAATGAAGCAAAGAAGATGACCGATTTGAGTCTCAAGAGACTTGATGGTCTCATCAATTTCAACGCAGGTTGTCTCAATAGTGTCAAGACGAACCTCATGCTCATTAAGTCGATCATTCATTTCTCTCCAAAATGCCTGGCTCTCCCCCATAAATTCAGTGAACATTTCTTCCAGGGAGGGAGAAGACTCAACATATTGGTCCAGGGTGTCAATCCATGGTTCTGAAATGGGAAAACTATCCCTTAAGCGTTGGTGGCTTGTTAAATAATTCTGACTCTAAAAATCGAACTCGGCCATGTCTTCCAACAACCAATAGGCTTCTTCCGCTATTAATTGGTTGAAAGAGGTGGTACCATTTTCTTTTTTCCACCCAAATTCTTGTTGCGACTAATAACCCGTCGAGGAAGTTCAGTAGTTGACACTCCCTTGGGAAACGATGATTGGGGAACCGGAATAGAAAATCCTTGTATAGATCCCAAGCACAATAAAATGGCTCAGAATCTTGTTGAAAGAAATGTAACAACACTTGTTGATCTAACATCTTCAAGCACCTTGCAAAAGAAACAAAACTACAAACAAAAATTATAATCAAAATAAATGCTTAAATTAAAATCAAGTTATTTACTCACAATATCAACAACAATCTGAAAACCAATCCCCAGCAACGGCGCCAAAAATTTGGTAGCGGAATATTACGTCGCTACTTTCACCGCAAGTGTACGGGGTCAAGTTCTAGTAGAGTGAGAAGTGTAAGGGCTGTTGTATCCACATGGATTAGATTAGGTCATCGCTAAGTATCGCCATTGTCATAACCTAACTTTATCTAGGTAACTCAATTTATATTTTTGTTAATATAATTAATATACTAAACTAATTAACTAATTAAACTAATTAACCTAATATACTACTATTGACGTTTAAGGGAGTAAATTGTCTAGGGATTAACTTCGTTCATTTAAACATGTTCAATTCAATCTAGTTTACATTAACGACATTCACATTATCAAACAATCTAGGTATTGAAATCTCACTCACTACCTCTCCTGAGTGTAAAGTGAATGAATATGTGACTTTGTGTCAATGTTGAAGTCCCCTTCGAGCGTATATACGACACTTGGTCACATGAGTCTCTCCCCAACCTCACGGATTGCATACTTTCTAACGCCCTCCCGAGTCATTAGATCATCATGTTGTGTTTAAACCCTAATCCGAATTCGGGGTTACCTCTCCCGAGTGTCAAATCCCGTATTCTAAAAATCAACCCTAATACCATAAAAAACATATCAAGAATGTAATAAAATGGTAAACACAATTGGATAAACATAAACAACCGATAACGAAACAAAGATTCAACCAAACAATATTTTTATAAATGAATCGCTCCCTAGACAATATATGTTTATCTATACATGGACATAACCAAATATACAACAACGAATAAGCTAAACATGATCAAATACCAAAAAGGATTCAAGAAATAAAGAGAGAAACAAGGGAGAAAAGCCGTATATGAAGAATGGATGGATCCACATTTACTAAAACTTCTCCGATCTTATTCCCTCTTCTTTGAATTGTGTTATCTCCCTTTGGTATATTCTTGGAGCACCCAAGAACACTCCCAAAAATGTTCCAAGTGTTTGGAGGAGAAGAGACAATATATATAGGATCCAAAATATCCCAAAATATACTAAATGATTTGGTGTCGGACGACAGCAGTGGTGGTTTCACCGCTATAGCGGTGGAGAAGTCAACAACTTTCTGTTGGATGACCGCTGCAGCAGTAGGGAATTCAGCAACTCTATGCATTTTGACCACTGCAGTGGTAGAAATGCGGCAAATCTCTGCATTTTGATTGCTGCAGCAATGGTTTCACCGCTGCAGCGGTGGATGCAGGCTCTGAATATTGATCTTTTTGCTTTTTTTCTCCACCGTTCTTCCACTGACTTGCTTGCTTATAACCCATTTTCATCCCTTTTCATCCTAAACACCTGATTTATAATAAAACAAATAAAAATGTATTAAAACATATTAAAACACTATAAAACTATTCGAAAACTATCAAATCTAGCTTGGGAATAAATAGATAAATTACACCTATCAGTTAGTACCCACAACAGTTGGCTACGAGTCCGATGAGACCGTACTATCCATTTATGGGACAGGGTCCTCATTAGTCTTTATGATTTATCATTTTTAGTATGGTTATGTAATTTGAACATGTCTCACTGTGGTACCTTGTTCTATAATAGTTAAATCTAGGTTTTGTGGTACTTGATCTAGATAAGACTAAGTAGTAATCAGTTTATTATGGTTAGTCTGAACATAATCCGTTATGCTTAATATTTATTTCTTATAATGAACCACATATATTCTAGTGATTAAAAATGATTCTTATCCTTATTATTGAAAATGATTTTGGTCTCTATTATTGAAAATCATAATTTTATGAGTATTTAAAGAAAAAATATTTTATCAAGATATTTAAAAGGGGTTAAAAGAAATATTTGTTTTATGTCTCCATCCACACTTTTTGAGATGACAAAGGGGGAGAAATGGTTTGATGTTTGAACAAGTTAGATAATGTTTAGGAATTTGTTCACCTAAGCATTGCATTAAGTAATGAGAGATCGAAGTTAAATTGGTGATATTGAGTTTTATTGAACATTGTTGTTGTTATATTTTTTTTGGGCTCACATTGAATATCCGTTGAATTATATTTAAATTTGTCTTCATGATTATGATAATTACGCTTGAATGATTTAAATATTCCTCCTCGAATTTAGGGGGAGTATGGTTACATTTTTATTTTGAAGAAGATATCAAAGTTAATTGTTATCATAAAAAAATGGGGAGATTGTTAATCTCTAGGTTTTGATAGATAATTAAGTGTTGATGTTTTAGTAGAACTAATGGATTTGTTGACTATTTCAGAAAAAGAGTTCTATTTTTTTATTGTATTGAAGATATCATGAAGAATATGTTGAGGGTGCAAAGATGGACAAAGTGAAGAGATGAAGAGTGTTGAAGACATTGAATAAATTAGGTGAAAACCACTTAATACTCTTATACTTGTAATGCAACTTGAATTAGGATAACATACAATACTATTAAATGAGTTATGTTTTTGTGTGTTGAAATATTAGAGTTTAGGATTCTAATTATTAATTAATTATGTGCTCCTTATTTGACCTAATTGAAAATCATGATTAAAAGTTGAAGTGTAGGGTTAATTCAGTCAACCGAGAAAATTAATTGGTTAACTGAATCAAACATTGGGTTTTGGAGCAGAAATCGGTGAAGGAATTGACCAACCAGTATCAATCGGTCAACTGATCAGAAAGGATCGGTTAACTATTTGAAACAGTGAGGTTTTTGGAGCTAAATGTGAAGATCCTGAAGCAATTGGTCAATCGACCAAAGGCAATCGGTTAATCAATGGGCTTAAGGGTAAAAAAGTAGAAGTCTCTGAACTAATCGGTCAACTAATTGGGACTCAATCGGTCAACCGACTGTGCTGGAGATTAATCACAAAAATGTGTGTTCTCAAAATATCATACATATTTTAAGAATGGGAGAATATCCAAACTTAAGGATGCAAAATTTAATTGAATAATTTATCAACTCATGATATAACACATATAGCACAATATTAGAGCGAGGTTCAAATGAGTTCATGAACATGATGATGTTATTATTAAGAATTATGTTCATGTAACATAATCTATCTATAGTCATATAATTAATCATAAATTCAATAGATACTTCAACTCATATGATACCAATTGATTATAGTCATCAAAATATGAGTTCATCCCATGGGTGTCAAATATATCATCTTATCATGCCATATCATTAAGAATAAACACAAATAGTGATTCCAATGACAAGATGAACTAATTGGGATTAGTCAAACAAAGTGTTCAAGTAAAATAGTTTTACATGTGAGGTATAAATATTTCGCAATAAGGATTTTCACATGAATTTCACAAGTCCTTTTGAATCAATTAATTTATGAATATCAAGACTTATAAAATAACCACATATTATCAAAACATATATTAATGAATTTAAAAATACATTTTCAATAACCATATGTGACAACATGATTTTAAGTATATTCAATAAACGTTTCATTTCACAAAAATAATAATTCAATTATGTAAGGATATTATCAATGTTGGCTCAGTGGAATACCCAAGAAGGGGGTGAATTGGGTAATTAAAAAATTATCAGAATAATAACTTCAATAAATCAAATCAAATAATTAATTTTAATCCTAAATTAATTATTATTTTTATATCACAGCGGAATTATCAAATCAACTAAGTGTACACTAAACAACAATAATAATATAAATATTGCAGCACATTAGAAAATTATATTGGTTCACTAAGTTACTTTTGGCTAATCTAGTCCTCTGAGCCCCGCGGATAGTCGCACCCACTAATACTCAAAATCCCTTTAAAGGTAGGAATCAAATCCTCACAACGATTATTTTACAAGCTCAGAATCAACCTTTACAAAATCCTTTTCACAAGCTAAGGAAGAACCTCTACTTGTTACAGGCTAAAGAATAACCTAATTCTTTTTAACACAAAGGCAAAAGAATCAAAACCTCACCAACACTCCAAATATTCTTTTACCTGGTAAGGATTGAACCGTCACAAAATTCACTCAAACTCAATTCTATCCAGGAAGAATTACTACCTCAATCTCTTTATAGGAAGAGACTGAAAACTGGCTACTCTTTGATTAAATATCCCCAATAGTATTTAATCCGACACACTACTCACAGTTATAATTTGATAAGCAGATTATCTCACTTAGAGCTTCTACTACCCCAAATAAATTAAAATTCGATTAATATCCCAAATCTAGTAATAGAAAAGTGTGAGATTGAAAATCTGATTTTAAACAAAAGATGGGTAACAAATAATTTAGCACGTAATTAGATTCAAAAAATTGTTTATAAAATATTTTCTTCAATAAAGAATCAAAAACAATTTCTAAAGATTAATTTCTAAAAATTAAACGGGCAATACACAATAGAAAGTAATTAGAAAGATCTCACCCGGAATCCACCGAAAAAATAAATAGAATGTAGTTACTTCAAATCCGGTAGCAGTAGTGATTAATAGCAAATGATTCTCAAGATCGTCTCTTAGAATAACTCTCATAAAATCTCAGAATGATATCTCTTAGAATAGCTCAATATGATCTCTTAATCACTCTCACTTTTTAATCATATATGAAAAACGCAGGTCTATACATATGGGATATAAATCACTTCTCTAACGACTAGTTCCCATGTGTCATTACACTTAAATGCTCTCTTAGACCCCTTATATCATTATGACTTCATTTTGGTTCAATTCACTTAATTATAGCTTTTTAAATCTCTCAATTAAGTCCCCCAAATATTTCTCAATCTCAATTAAATAGAATAGAAATAATTTTATGTACCAAATTGAGCAACAATCAAACTTAATGAACCAAATCAATAGGAATTAAATAATAGACGAAGCATATATTAAATATCATAAAATCCCTAAAATCTCTTACAAATCCTAACAAAAAATGACTACTTTTAGATATGAAATCGGAATCCCCAATATCCTAAAATTGCACCCTCAGTTGACCAACCAGTCGACCGCTCGATTCAATATGTAGCCAAACCATAGCTGATGCGTTTATCGGTCGACCTATCTGTCGACTTGGAGATTCAGAGTGTTCCATTTCTCTTCACTGGTCGACCTACCTGTCGACTTAGAGATACAGAGAGTTTCATTTCTTTTGACCGGTTGACTTACTTGTCAACTTAGAGATACAGAGAGTTTCACCTGTTTTGTCCAGTCGACCTACTTGTCAACTTATAGATACAGAGAGTTTCACCTGTTTTGTCCAGTCGACCTACTAGTCGACTTATGCATGCTGGATCTATTTTCTAAACTCGTTTTGAACTCATACTTATTTACGTTTTTACCCCTTTAACTATTTTTTTTCCTTTCTAAATAAGCTCCATTAACTTCTTAAATTCCATTTAAGTCAATTATAAATATTTCTTTTCAAATACACATAGGAGCAAATAATTTTATCTTATCAAAACACACATAAATAATAAAAACTTGTGCCGTGTGTATTCCTAATTGGGATATTAAGAGTTAAAATTCACCTGAGTTGTTTTTTCTAATTTCTTCAAACTCTTAATTCTTCATTATCTTTGTCATAATCATTTAGCATCCATTCATAATTTGTCATCGCATCTTCATCATTGGAACTAATAAACTGAAACACTTGAACAAACCATTAGTCCCACAAAAAATATCAACATTTAATTGTCCATCAAAATTTTAGGATTAACAATCTTCCCAATTTTTATTATGATAATTAACTTTGATGTTTTCTTCAAAACAATATTATAACCACACTCCCTCTGAATCTGAGGACGGGTTTTATAACTCTTTTAAGCATAAGAATGAAGATTTTAAAAACATAATCAATAAAGCACAAATTTAAAAATAAAAACTCCCCCTTAATAAAACATCAACTAATTCTCCCTCTTTGTCATCTTCAAAAACAAAATTTAGAGAGAGGGGAACACACATAAACATTACTCTAGGCAATCATATAATAAAAGCACTTTGAATAAACTTTAAAAATCAGAACTCATTTTAACAAATTACTTTTTAAGCACAAAACATTAACACTATAGATAAATATCAAATCTACTCAATCTTTGAAAGAAATAAGATCCCTTTTAATAAATCAAGTTTATATAATAAAATCATTTTCAACAAATACGACGTGGATCATCATTAGAGATAAAAAAATCTAACCAAATTGATCAAATCTAGGTAATTCATCAAAATCCAAAAACTAGAAGTCAAGTTAAACCAAATAACCTAGATTAACTATTACAGACCAAAAGAATAAATGTGGATCTTGTTTTAAAAACAAATCAAAAGAGACTAAATGATAAAGTCTAGTACGGGCTCTATCCAGAAAAGTGATAATACAGTCCCATCGGACTAGTAGCTGGCTGCTGTGGATATGGAACACCTGGCTGAACAATTGGTCCTAGAGTCATTTGCTGATGAAACGGCGTTGACGGTCCTACTCTAGATGACCTTGCTCCAGATGGTCCTGCTACAGTTGGTCCTCAAAAAGACTGTTGTGCTCCAAACATAGGATGTCCTGTAAAGTATGGTTGAGCATTGTACTGCTGCTGATATCCGTGATGAGATGACTGCATAAACTGAAACATTTGTTCCAGATTCCCTGTGATTTTCCCAAACCCAGCTTCCATGTTCATATTCATCTGAACCATTTTATTTTCTAGCCTAGTCATCCTATCATCCATTAAATCCACATGTATCCTTAAATCATCAATCCGATCATGGAGAAAATCCATCTTCTGATCTTTGCTAATTTCTTCTTTATTTTCTTTTACCTCATTTACAACCTGCATTCTCTACCTTTTCTGATTCCTCTTCTTTACCCATCTATTTCTTCTGTACTCATACCCCCATTAATGAAGCATTTTCCACATTGATCCATCCAGGTGTGATTGTTATAGACATTTGCTCATCAGGATCAATTATAACTCTAAAGTGATCAAACAACCTTTGGAGTGCATCAGCATAGGGTAGTATTCTAGAAGGTTTCTGAACATGATACTTCATGTGGTCCATCATGATATGAGCCAAATCCAATTTTCTCCATTCAACAATCTTATTCATCAAATAGAGATCAAAGTCATTTACATTAGCATGACTTCCCCCTCTAGACACAACCGAATAGGTTAGCACCAGATGAAGGAATCGATGCTCAATAGATAACGACCCTGCTTTGTCTCTCTCTAAATCAAATTTCTCAGCAATTGCCCTTCTATTGAAATTTATTGAAAGCCAGTGAGGGGTATTGTACGGGACTATGTCCCCTCTAGGTAATTCTAAAATATGGCTTAGTAATACCGCATTGAACCGAATCACTTTTCCTTTAACAAAAGAAGTAATCTCATGATTATTGTAGGTCAGATTGTTATAAAACATCCGTACCCATACCAGTATCTACTCATGTCTTTGTGTAATAAAATCAATTCATCCCAAATTCCTAAAATATCCTTCAATATCGATATTTTTCTCTTTCAAACTCACAAAATCTATAGGCTTGCAACCTAAAACTCTAAGATTAACAAACTCCTCATTATATTTTTTCTCATCCTCTTCACTTCGAAAAAATACATTGTTAAATGTAGCTCTATTAGCACGATTCTTGATTCTAGGCATTTTTTTCACAAATCCAGACCAACGCAACCAAAATATCACAAGAAATTAAGTCTAAACCACAAACCAACTAAAACCCTAGAGTTTAGAGAAGACCAACCTTGATTTTTGCGAGAAAACAGCCTTCAACACTCAGATCCGAACCTTAAACCTTTTGATTTAACCAAAATTCTTCTAATCCGAGCTAAAATGAACTGATTTCGTGAGATTTAGGCTTGAACGAACTTGGGAGATGAAGGGTTTTAGATACGAGGGGTTTTCAGTTTTGAATGAAATGAATTCAACAAGTAAGGGTATTTATATCCCGACACGATCAGTCGACAGATAAATACAGCACGACTTTCGATATTCCAACCTGAAACTATCGGTCGACTCATGAGTCAACTGCTCATTCTGATTTGTTTTGATTTTGTGCATTTAAACCTAATTTGATCCACTTAGCTCAATTTTTACCTCTTATTTTGATCCACATAATTTTTTTTTTTTTAATGACCCACATATTTAAACACACATACACACATGTATTGCAAACATCTAATTTCAAAATGAACAGGCTCAGTCTCCCTAACAAAATTAATAAACTTAAACTTAAATTTTTTTTGACATACCTGGATCATCTTTGGGAGCAAGTGGTGTATGTACCTTTGGTAGATTACTAATTTCTGACTTGGTATCCTTTGACTCCACCAATGCTTGATTTTTTACCTTAATTTCTTCCTTCTTAGGAACATCAATTTTTTGAATTGATTCAATAAGAACTTCTTTGCCTTTGTTTGATGCTTCATACTGCTTTGGCACAACTTTGTAGATGAACTTTTTCTTGTATTGGTATCTTGTCGTTTGTTAGGGATAAGCTTTGTCAGCTCTCACATATTGAGCTTATTACTTCTATACTCTTGTATTTGGCACGTGCTGATTCTTCTTATTAGGTACATTGAACCATGGTTCCCTCTTTGGTAGAGTATATTTATTGTACCTTCTTGTCTGTTGAAATCTCCTTGTCGGCACATAGTATTCATTGTACCTTTGTCTGAATCTCTGATTTGTACCTACACCAAAATTTTCTCTTTTTGGTATCCAGTTATTTCTGGATCTGACAGCGTAACCATGTAATAGATAACAAGAGTTTTCATAATGACCAAATTTATCACAATAAAAACACTTAATACTATTACCACGCCTTTTCGAATAGTCAGTGTTTCTTACGGGACCATAATATTGTCTCGATTTTGGGAAGCAGCTTCAGTAACTATTGATTTTTCAATAAATTTAGTACTCTCAATATCCTTGAATTTATCCATTACTTCTTTAAGCTCATTTTGAGTCTTCTCAAGTAACCATTCATTGGTGCTATCGTTTACCTGTAAACCAAAATTTTGTTAATGTATAAATTCAAGATCATTCTAAAGCATTTGGCACTCATTTTCAATAGAATGGATTTTTACACAAGCTCTATCAAGATCACACCTTCTATTGTTCAATTCAATACTCAAGGCCTCATTCAAGGTTTCAAGATTTTTTCTTTTAAATTTATTTTGTTGAAGATCATAAAAATTATTTTTCAAAACCTCAGTCTCATCGTCAAGAGACTCAATTTTATCATACAACTTACTGATTTCAGATAAAGCATTTTTAAACTTAACAGTTTCAAAATATTTATCCAAATTCTTTTTCTTGAGAGATTTGACAGTACTAAACTTTTTATTTTCAAGAGTTGCAATCTTTTGCTCTAGTTTGAAATTCTCTTTTCCAAAAATATACGTAAAAGCAATAAGTGCCTCAATAGCCTTATCTGCATTCTCCTTATTGCAAATTATATCAGACTCACGATCAGAACAATGACTATTAGAAGAAGTAGAATTAACAGTAGTACACATAACTTCAGAATCAAGACACTCCATGTGATCGTGTTTAGCTATATTGTGAAGTATATCGAGCTAAAACTAGCTCTGATATCAATTGTTGGCCCAATGGAATCCCCAAGAGAGGAGGTAAATTAGGTAATTAAAAAATTATCAGAATAATAACTTCAATAAATCAAATAATTAATTTTAATCCTGACTTAATTATTATCTTTATATCACAGTGGAATTATCAAATCAACTAAGTGCACACCAAACAACAATAATAAAATAAATATTGCAGCATACCAAAAATTTATATTAGTTTACCAAGCTACTCTTGGCTAAACTAATCCTCCGAGCCCCATGGAGAGTTGTACCCACTAATACTAAAGATCGCTTTAAAGGTAGGAACTAAACCCTCACAACGATTATTTTATAGGCTTAGAATTAACCTTTACAAAATCCTTTTCACAGGCTAAGGAAGAACCTCTACTTTTTATAGGCTAAAGAATAACCTAATTTTTTTAACACAAAGGCAAAAGAATCAAAACCTCACCAACACTCCAAATATTCTTTTACCCTGTAAGGATTGAACCGTCACAAAATTCACTCAAACTCAATTCTATCCAGCAAGAATTACTACCTCAATCTCTTTATAGGAAGAGACTGAAAATTGGCTACCCTTTGATTAAATACCCCCAATAGTATTTAATCCAACACACTACTCACCAATGCAATTTGATAAGCAGATTATCTCACTCAGAGCTTCTACTACCCCAGATAAATTAAAACTCTATTAATATCCCAAATCTAGTGATAGAAAAGTATGAGATTGAAAATTTAATTTTAAACAAAAGATGGGTAGCAAATAATTTAACACGTAATCAGATTCAAGAAATTGTTTATAAAATATTTTCTTCAATAAGGAATCAAAAATAATTTCTAAAGATCAATTTTCAAAAATTAAACAAGCAATGCATAATAGAAAGTAATTAGAAAGATCTCACCTGGAATCCATCGAAAAAATAAATAGAACATAGTTACTTCAGATCCGGTAGCAGTAGTGATTAATAGCAAATGATTCTCAAGATCGTTTCTTAGAATAACTTTCACAAAATCTTAGAATGATATCTCTTAGAACAACTCAATACGATCTCTTAATCACTCTCACTTTTTAATCATATATGAAAAACGCAGGTCTATATATATGGGATATAAATCACCTCTCTAATGGCTAGTTCCCATGTGTCATGACACTTAAATGATCTCTTAGACCCCTTATGTCATTATGACTTCATTTTGGTTCAATTCACTTAATTATAGATGTTAAATCTCTCAATGCAGTCCCCCAAATATTTCTCAATCTCAATTATATAGAATATAAATAATTTTATGTACCAAATTGAGAAACAATCAAACTTAATGAACCAAATCAATAGGAATTAAATAATAGATGAAGCATATGTTAAATATCATAAAATCCCTAAAATCTCTCACAAATCCCAACCAAAAAAGGGTACTTTTAGATATGAAATTGGAATCCCCAATATCCTGAAACTGCGCCTTCAATCGACCGCTCGATTCAGGATGTAGCCAAGCTAAAGCTGCTGCGTCCATCGATTAACCTATCTGTAGACTTGGAGATTCAGAGTGTTCCATTTCTCTTTACCGGTCGGCCTACCTGTCGACTTAGAGATACAAAGAGTTTCATTTCTCTTAACCGGTCGACTTACCTATCGACTTAGAAATATAGAGAATTTCACCTATTTTGTCCAGTCGACCTACCAGTCGACTTATGCATGCTGGATCTCTTTTCTAAACTCGTTTTGAACTCATTCTTATTTACGTTTTCTCCCTTTTAACCATTTTTTTTTCTAAATAAGCTCCACTAACTTCTTAAATTCCATTTAAGTCTATTATAAATACTTATTTTCAAATACACATTGGAGCAAATAATTTTATCTTATCAAAACATACATAAACAATAAAAACTTTTGTGCCGTGTGTGTTCCTAATTGGGATATTAAGAGTTGAAATTCACCTGAGTTATTTTTCCTAATTTCTTCAAACTCTTAATTCTTTATCATCTTTGTCATCATCATTTAGCATCCATTCATAATTTGTCATCGCATCTTCATTACTGGAACTAATAAACTAAAACACTTGAACAAACCATTAGTCCAATAAAAAACACAACATTTAATTGTCCTTTAAAATCTTAGGATCAACAATCAACATCACATTGCTATTGTTAGCGAATAGAAAATCATATATGAATATTATCAAGGAATGACATAAATATTCAAACTATAATTTATTGAGTTACAAATATATTGACATATCAAATCAGCTCATTTAATATTTTGTTATAACATTTATGATGATGTACAAGTAAATAAAATAGACTACAACTCAATATAAACTAGATTAGTCCATAATTGAATTTTATCAATTAAATGCATGCCAAATGCATCAAAATAGTTACATAATATTTTTAACATGTTTATACATATAAAATAACTAAATGAAGTGATTGTTTGACCATTTAGAACAACACACTCAAGTTTAAAGACAATGCAATAATGTCGTTAAACAAATTCTTGGACAAAAAATATTCTGGATGCACTGTGATTAAACCAATATGAATTTTAACCAAATAAACATTTAAAAGATATTTTATACACTTTTAATTTTGTCCAAAACCACACAAAAAATTTCAGGTCAGTCCGATAAGTAGAATGAGAGTTATAATAAAAACGGTGAAGATTGTTAAACATTTTGCTCAAAATTTCTAGTCATAATTTTATTTTACTTCTAAAAAATGGTTGATTAATTTCACCATAAATTCATCCATTTAAAGGTGTTTAAGAATGTATAATCATATAGAATATTTAAAACACTTTCATATGATTCAATGTTATACAAACTTGAAGCACATAAGCATAAGATCAATTGAATCACATAATAGTAAATAATAACATCCAAGTCTAATGTTTCTTAACACAATGGATATAATTATTAAATACATAGGCATTTGTAATGATTCTTGGTTTGGATCTTTGGTTCAACATTTTTGTATCCTCCAAACCTCTTGTTGTTGAAGTTCTTAGTTGATGTGAATCTATTATTGAACTTCTTTTTGCCATTTAGATCATTCTCCACAACATGTAAAAACTTAGATTCCACTTTGGACGACCTTTTCAGTTTAGATGCCTTATTCATAACTCCATCATGAGCTTTATTTATAATATTGTAATTGCCTGCAATATTATACTTTGTATCCCCTTTCGGTATCCATATCATTTTGGATCCATTTCGGTTAGTCTCAAAATTATATTTCCTATAAAGATATGAGACCTTATAATGACCAATCTTATTACAATAATAACATTTATATTTCAAATGATCATTATTCCTTCTAATATAATGATTAGCATGTGATATAAATAATTCTTGATTTTTTGACAATAGTAATCTATCATTGACAATATGATGACAAGGATTAAAAGATGATGCACAACATTTATTGCAATCAATAGTTTTCTTAGAATCCAAATCTTTATGTTTTTCATAATCGATTTAAGTTCCGATTTTGATTTCTCGAGATATTTCTTCAAATCTTCAAAATTTATTTCCAAAACAAGATTTTTTTGAAGTAACATTTTAAAAATCATTTTTCATAGATTTATATTAACTTTTGAGAAATCGTATTTTTGATAAAAGATTTTCTTTTTGAAGTTTAGAATTTTCAAGATCTTTATTTAATCCATTTTTAAGATTTCTAAAACTTGAAATATTATCTTTTAGGATATTCATATCATTTTTCAAAAAATCATTTTCATTATCAAAATATTTAACTTGATCAATCAAGTTGTTTATTTCCAAGACAACATCACAAACCTCTTTTATTTTCAAATAACTTTCCAAAAGATGTAATCTTGAATTTTTTAAATTATTTTCTTTATTTTCAAATGAATTTATTTTTCTTCTCAATTTAAAATTTTCTTTAGAAAAATATTGAATAAGAAGTAATAATTTTTCAATTGCAACATGTGTTGGTTTATCATCATCAGTATTATCATTATCATTTCTACCACTAGTACTACAATATCCATCATTTTCTATATCGTTGATTATTGGTCTTTCAAAGTTAGAATTCTAAATGAATATATAAGATGTAAAAGATTGTACCTCCGAACCAAATTTGTTTGCCCTATATACATTCCGGTTATAGTTGCCCACCGTATCCATTTCTTGTGCATATTGAAGAGAGAAACATTTTTTTATCTTTTCTACGAAGCAGTTGAGTTCAATCCCGTAGACCGAGCTCTAATTCCAATTGTTGGCCCAGAGATTGATCCAAGAAGGGGGTGAATTGGATATATACAAACTTTTCATGAATCTCTCTACTAAAATTTCAAATCAAACTTGTTAGTTCTAATGTTGTGTGTGCAGCGAAATAATCAATCAAATCAAAATAATCAAAGTAAAGAGTAAGGGATAGAGACAATCAAACCACAAGACACAATGGATTTATAGTAGTTCGACAATACCTTTTTGGCTAATCTACTTCTCCACGCTCCTGACAGAGAGTTCTAGTTTACTAATCTTTAATCTTCTTACAAGTGAAGATTAAACCGTTTACAATATTCTTACGGGTAAAGATCAAACTGTTTACAACCTTTCACTCTTCTTACGGGTGAAGTGCAACCTTTCACAAACTTCTTACAGGTGAAGATTAAATCGTTCCACGTGATCTTCTTTTTGGTGAGATCGGTCTGTCACCACCAAATGCACCTCCTTTGGTCTTCTTCAACTTCTTCACAAGTTGATGTTGATGTAATGATGTTGAGGATATTCCTTGCTTGGATGTTTATATGAAGTACAATCTCTTAATACAATACTCAAAATGGTTTTGTAATCTAACTTACAAAATCGACCTTGGAGCTCTAAATACTATCTATAAAGATTATAATACTTTAACTTTCTAGTGTTTAGTGTTTCTCACAAATATCACTCAAGAAAATATATATGAACTTTAAGTACAAGAGTGATCAAGAAGTAGAAGAATCAAAGAGACGGTGTAGAAGAATATCACTTTGTAGTATAGCTCTTTGAACCATTTTTGTATGATTGATCTTTGTAGCTCACTTGATTGATACTTGGATAGATGGTTAATTTCTTCTAGAAATCTTCTCTCCTTATAAAGATGTAGATAATATAGGAGGATATCACACTTGTCGAGCTTGAGAGCAAAGTGACCGTTGAAAATCCTCTTCAAATTGTCAAGACAGAAATGAAAGGTTCCTGTCCATTATCTCAGCAGATTTGTCAAGATTCCATCTTCTTTTTCCAACCTCATTATTGTTAGATAATCTAATTAAATGTAAAGGACCCATAGTCCATTATTGCCTTTGAGGTAGTGAAAAATTACAGCCATATATTAAATGAATACAATTGAGTATGGTTGGTAAATATGAATGTAGACAAATCATGATAGAAATAATCTAATATGGATGAAAATTATTAAAGGTAAGGCTCATCAACTTTGAAATATACAACAAGTTGTTCAAGATAAGATGTCATACACATTGTGATAGATAAGATATGGACTAGCATTTAATGAGCTACCCTACTACTAAGTCAAAATAATATCTTTTGTATTCCCACTTGATTATCTTGAAAAATTTAAATCTAATATTTGTATTCTTACATGATTATATATTTGAGCATGTGTATACAATATGTATACAGCATATTATACATGTGTAAATTCTAATTAAGCACATACAAGCATTTTAAGCTTTTGAACACTTAGAATTCATTTAGCATGATGAAAACCAAATTTTCATACCCTTTTAACCAATTTGTCAATTAATCATAGATGTAACGATAAACATATCAATTGATCAGAAATATATCATGTAGACATGTTAAACTAACATACCGTAATGTGATTTAAGCATTCTGAATAAGATTTGAAACGTAAATCCAAGTTTGAGTTCATAACCAAAAAGCTGTGAAATGTGTTCTTAAACTTTTGAAATGATTTTGATCTAATTGTTTCAATTCAATGATGTTTTGATCAAATTGAATGTTTTTCATGATACTAGACATCTTAAATAAGGTATTCAAACATTCAAGGCTCATAGATCGATCAAAGATTAGACAAAAAATAAAGTTGGAGAGAGAAAACTTACTGACTTGTTTATCAAATTGAAACTTTGGAACTCAAGGATAGATCCAAATAATTCTAATAGGCATAGAATTAAGGATAATTGAGTTACTTTTCCATAGAAAAAAGAATCACCCCATTTGGACTTCAAATGAGTGAGATATGGTTATTTGAGTGAATAAAGGTCAGTGCAGATTTTTCTGTTGGAACTTTCTGCCTGAAGGTAGTCGACTACTTTGCCAAAATGTTGTCAACTACTTGTGTTGTAACTTCAGCGCAAGTGTCGTTTTTGTTCGTTCTTGGTTTTTGACCTCGATCTAGGATTATTTACTATTCAAAACACTTTTAGAGCATTATTTCAATGATATTTAAAGTGTTTTCACATTAAGATCATGCAATGTACCTTATGATCACATAAAAATGAAGTTTAAGCAATTTAAGCATATTTGTGATCAAAACGTCAATATCTCATATATGCATGTATTGATCAAATCGATGATATGCATTGTGATATATAAGTATATTGGACATGTTAGAATCAAGATATCACAAAATGCATATATTGATTATATTATCATTGTAAGCATGTATAGAGAATTCTACAAATTCTAATGCATGCAAAGTATGTGTTGAACACATCATATCATGATATAAACATAGGTTAATCATATTAGATCAAGTATGTCATATTGTTATTTTATAATAACTATATGTATCAAGCAATGCATGCAATGTTTATTTTGATCACGTTGAAAACAAGTTTTCTCATATTAACCATATTATGATCAAGATGTGAATTTGACAAATAATCATGTATTGGACAATCCAATCACATGTATCATTGTTGTGATAAATTTATGCGCTAGGAATACTCGCAAGTGCACGAGGTTAATAGGTAATAAAGTGATCCGAAGATCAAGTATCGTCCACTGGGATTTATCGTTAGAACAAGCTAAGTACTACAATTAGAATAACTCAATTTTATCTAGACGATTAAAGATTTGAATGGTGTTTGAAATATGAAAACAAATTAAACTACAACACTTGGAATGAATTCTATGGGAATGGATTATCTAGGGATTAACTTCGTTCACTCATACATGCTTGATTTAGTCTAGTTTACACTAATGGTTATCAACCTATTCAACAATCAAGATTTCTAAAACTCACTCACTACCTCTCCCGAGTGTAAAGTGAGTGAATATGTAATCACGTCAAAACCGATATCCCTATAAAGAGTTTAAATGATTACATGCGTCTTGCCCCAACCTTATGGATTGCCAAGGTTCTAAAAATTTCCCGAAACATTAGAACTTGTGTTGTGTTTAAACCTAGTCCTAATCTGGGGTTGCCTCTCCCGAGTGTTAAACCCCGTATTCTCAAATCAACCACAATATCATATACAAGCATACAATAGAAATGATAAAACAGTAAACACAATCAAATAGAGATGGACAACCAGTAGCCAAATATAGATTTACTCAAACATAATACTTGTGAACTACATTAATCCCTAGACAATAAATATTTAGTTACCTATAGTCATAACCAAATATCCAATAACAAATGAGAAATATAGCATCAAAAAAACAAACCAAGAGTTTAAAATGAAAGAGAAGATATCCAAATCTGAAGAGTAGATGATTCTACTTCCGAAAGATCTGCTCAATGTCATTTCCTCTTCCCCAATGGTAATCCCCTTGATTTGGTCTGATTTTAGGGTTCCAAAAATGTTCTCCTCAAAATAGGCATCAAGGGATATTTATAGATTTCTCAAAAAACCCTTAAAATGACTGAAAACGTGTTGCCACCTGATGCAATAGCGCTACAGCACACAAACAGCAGAATGGGTGCCAAACAAGCGCGCGCTGCAGCATGCCCAGTGCAGAACACCAAAATGGCATTTTTTCTCTCGTTTTTTTACTGACGTCCTACCGATGGGCCTGATTTGCAACCGTTTTAGCCCAAAACACCTTATATGCATAAAAACGAATAAAAATGATTAAAAACACTATTAGAACACTCGAAAACTACCAAATTCAGAAATATATATATATATATATATATATATATAAAACTAGTTCGTATCTAATTTTGGTGTTCTCATACCATTGGTGGCCATAGTTTTTCCAAACTTGGATAAGAAAGTGCAGCTTTATTTATATTGTCGATTCAGTTCAGCACTTTTCTTTGACCGATTTAGAGACATGTCAATCAATTCAATGACCTAATATTGATTGTTGGTTGATTTCTACTCTTGATTTCATTTATGGTTTCAGTTTTTTCAAATTCATATTATATAGTATATCTCTCTTTGTATTTATCATTATTGTATGATATTCAAGTTTGGCTCTTCACCTTTCATTCTTGCTACTAAAAAAAGGTCTTAATCCTGCCTCAATGATTGTTTCCCTCTCTATTAGGGATTTACCTTCACTTTTAAATATTTTTTGTTCATTTTCGATACAAATGTTTCCCTTGCTCTCTCACTCGCTAAAAGTAATTCCTATCACTTTTTTTTATTCTACATGTTATAATCATATGACATCTGATCAAAATATTTTCTTAGAAAAACTATCAGTTGGGAATACTCTTGCCATTCATACTGCCCATGCTAGTCACACTGGTCAAGTTTCCATTTCGTGTTTATCTATTTCGGACATGTATTTAATACAAATACTTACGTTAAATCTTTTAATCTATTTATAATACCCTGAAAATTTATATTTTTAAAATATTATTTTTATATAAATTTAATATTTTTGGGACTGTTTTGCAAAATTATGGTATAAATAATATTTTTTTTTTTTAAGTTAAATGTTTATTCTAAATTGATTTTTGAAATTTTGGGACCAATGTGTTATTTAAAATGTACCTTTAAGAGTTTTTGGTTATAATTAATATATACATATATTTTTTATTTTAAAAGAGATATTTATGTAAATAAAAAAAAAATATAAATATTAAAATGTGCTGTCTTCATAAAATGAAGACAGCACATAATAAAATTATATATATATATATATATATATATTCCTGTATTATGGATTTGGAATGTTTTGAGCTATAATTAATATTCTGGTTCAGATTTCGACTCAAATTTCAGGTAGAATTTCTAACTCTTTTAATATATGTATTTAATTTTCTTATTGTGTGATTTATGCTGTTATTGTTGTTGAATTCTACCTGTTAAATTTTATGAAATAATTATGATTATGTGAAAATTATGTGAAAATTTTGCCAATGTGCTTTATTTGTCGCGTTAATTAAATGCACGTATTAGAAGGGTTGGAGTTCTACTGAGCGTTGGCTCACAACCCCACAGTTTTGATTGCAGGGGCGGTGAGAACGAAACGGCGCCAGAAATTATATTAAAATTTCTGTTTGTAATAATTGTAGTTAATATCTACCATTGTAAAAATTGACTCGATTAAATTGAATATAATTATGTTGAGATAATTTGTAAAAATTTTCAGACCAGCACTAAATTTATACCACTGGAAATATATTATTCATAAATTGATATGTTTATATTATATAGATTGGACATGAATATGATTTATTTAATATCCACACTTTATTATTAGTATAATAATGATTGTAATATTCCCAGATATACTAATTTTGATATGTGTTTATTCGAGTTTCAATATTATTATTGTTTATCAGTAGTGGACAAATATATAACATAATATAATTAGTAATATTAATTCGTATTAGAAATTCTATTAGTATTTACTGTTTAAAAAAAATTATATCCAAGAACCAATTAAAGTTGTTCCTATTGGTGATAAATTCTAATAATTATTCCTTTAAAGACATTTTCAAATTACTCATTTTTCTTAGTTGAATTTATATTTAAAACTGTAATAGTTATATTTATTATTCATCGTTTATAAAATCGATTCGATAATAATAATTATCGCCGCTGCATTACAAATTAAAAGATTTTTATAAAACGAATAACTAAATTCTTGTTGTCGTCGCATGATAAAATTGAGCAGTAAAATTTAAATTGATAATTATAACTGTCGTCGTAATTGTATATTAAATTACAAATTTAAATTTTAGTATTAAATTGACCGACGCCAGGAATTTATTTGAAAATAATGCGGCGACAAGAAATTCAGTTGAGTTTCTATTTAATTTGTAATAGTCGTATTTATTATTTACTACTACCGTGAGTGAACCGGCACGTAATTGGAAATTTGAAGTAATTGTGATAATTGTAGCTATTATTTACAGTTGTACAAGTTACCCGAAAATTCGACAAATTAAAATTGTCATTGTCGCATTGTAAAAAATCTCACATTTTATTAACGAAATATTGGGCGATTGAGTTAGCGTTACTTTTACAAGGGGAGAAACCGAGTGGCGGCCTTGGGAAATCATACCATTACAGGTGGTATCAGAGTAGGTTTGCAACTGCCCTAGACTTGGGTTATGGTACCCATTACTCATAATAAATGAAGCAATATTAAAAATAATAATTTTAATATTTATCAATTCCAAAAAATAAAAAATAAAAATTTGCCAACTTGTAGTTTCATTATTTTTAAATATATTGCCGTATTTTTGGTGCTTTGTTGTAGAAAAAACAAATGGCATTTGGTTAATTTTTCAATTTCTATTCCCTTTGACATTTTGAAAAATTACATCCTTAGCCCCTAAATTATGTTTGGGTGTCTATGTGGCCCTTTTGGTTAGCCAAATTGCATATTTTGGTCCCTATAGTTTTAATTTGTACATTTGGTTTCAATTTGGTTGTTTATGATCATTTTATATTTTTAGACACTTTATGTTCTCGAAGTTTGGCTAAAATCTCACTTTGGGTCCCTACAGTTTCAATTTGATCATATTAACTTGTTAGTATTAAAATTGACTTGACAAATTGGGACTTGATATCAAGTTATCATTTGTGATATTTGTATAAACCGTTGTTGTTGTAAAAATTTATTCAATTAAGTGATAAATTCTCAGATTCTTATAAATGAAATATTAGAAATTTGATTGGGTATTAATATGTGATAGTGGACAAATTCCTAATATGTGGTTGTGGATAAAAACATTAATATCTGGCAGTGGGATTAATAATATATATATATATATATATATATATATATATATATATATATATATATATATATATATGCATTGACGTCTCCATTATGTTTTTCGGGTGGTTAGACACTTTGCACCAATGTGTTGTTACCATTATTTCACTTTGGTCCCTACTGTTTTAATTTGAACATATTAACATCTTAGATGGTGGTTAATTAATGTAACTTATCAATAATAAATTAAATAAGCTTGGGTAAGTGTCGTACTAGCCGTGGATAATAGCAATTGTGGCTAAATTGAAAATAGTAATTTAAAGGTGTGTACCGTCTTTTATATAAATCGTGAAATTATATTTTCATATTAAATAATGGAAAAAAACTGTTGATGAAAATGGACAGTTTTACGATGATTAATGGATCAAGTAAAATTTTAAAGGTGAAAAATAATTTTTATTATCCTGCTATGTCATAGTTGTCTTCTTGTTAGGAGGGTCAATCTTGCGAGATGTAGATATATGTTATTACTTGTCAGGCAAGTCCTGCAGCGTGAATATATATATATATATATATTGTTACCTGTTACGTAAGTCCTGCAAGATAGATATGATAACTCCCGATCGTGAGGTAAAACGATCTTATGGCTGACAAGGAAGTATGTTATTTTATTATATACAAATGAGTTAACCAGTTGACCTAAATTTGATTGTTCTATTACGATGATATTTTGTTGGGATTTGGATACTGCCCAATGTGGCTATATTTTATTTGAAAGTGGATTTTGAAAAAAAAAAAATACTTGATCCATAAAATACTTTTATACTACGAAGACAGTATACCAATAAAAATAATTCGGATAGATATTGGTTCATTACTAACGATTGGTAGAGGCGGAGCGGGGGGTCATTATGAAACTATCGGGAGCTAATTATTATTTTGAAATGTTAATTTGAATTTTTGAGCTTAATTGGTATTGTAGAAATGCAATTTAGGATGTATTTATGTATTTTGAGATGTATTTATGTAATTCATATGCATTTATGTATTTCGATATGTATTTATATGGTTCGATTGTATTTATGTGGTTCGAGATGTATTTATATGATTTTGAAGTATTTAGGTATTTCGAGACGTATTGATATGATTAAAGGGTAGTTATGTGATTTCAGATGTATTTTAGAAAATAAGTTATTTGAGGTTTCGAGTGTGTTGATATTTTATGGAAAAGCTTTACAAGGTTATTAAAATTTCGATGCGGATATTGGAAATGATTGTTTTTAGTCTCACGGGATAGTCCACAAGGAATTGGGCTATTTGTTGGATAAGATGTTGGCTGCGATATGTTGGATTGAAATGTCGGATGGAAATTGGTAAATATTGATTATGGGATATGGTAGTAGACTTAAAAAGTCATGCCAAGTGGGAAATTATTAAGGTCATAGACCTGTTAGAATAGGGATAGACCCAATCCAGTGAGACTACCATGATATTTTAAAGATATATTGTTATTTATTGCTATTTTTATCAGAGTAGCACAACGGAAGCGTTTAGAAATATAAGATTCTTTGGCAAATGGTTATCTGTGCTAGGTGTTACCGACCAAAGTGCACCCTATCCGTATGTTATTGAATATAACATAGGTCACTGCGAATGAGAATGCTGCGATGAGTGGAATGAATGTTGATGAATGTGAATTATGGGTGACTTTCGGTTATGGAACCCTACATCGAGAACCATTGTTCTAGAATTGAGTGTGACTAACATGACCGTGCGATGGGATTCATAACTATTATTCTTTTGAACGAAATTTCGAGGACAAAATTTATCTAAGGGGAGTAGATTATAATATCCCGAAAATTTATATTTTTAAAAATATTATTTTTATATAAATTTAATATTTTGGGGACTGTTTTACGAAATTATGGTATAAATAATATTTAATTTTTTTTTTGGAGTTAAATGTTTATTCTAAATTGATTTTAGAAATTTTGGGACCAATGTGGTATTTAAAATGTACCTTTAAGAGTTTTAGGGTATAATTAATATTTTCTTTATTTTAAAAGGGATATTTATGTAAATAATAAAAAAATAATATAAATAATAAAATGTGTGTATATATATATAAATAAATTCCTGTATTATGGATTTGGAATGTTTTGAGCGACAATTAATATTCCGGTTCGGATTTTGACTCGGATTTCAGGTAGAATTCCTAACTCTTTTAATATATGTATTTAATTTTCTTATTGTGTGATTTATGCTATTATTGTTGAATTCTACATGTTAAATTTTATGAAATAATTATAATTATGTGAAAATCTTGCCAATGTATTTTATTTGTCGCGTTAATTAAATGCACGTATTGGAAGGGTTGGAGTTCTATTGAGCATTGGCTCACAACTCCACAGTTTTGATTACAGCGCCGGTGAGGCGCCAATGATTATATTAAAATTTCCGTTTGTAATAATTGTAATTAATATCTACCGTTATAAAAATTGACTCGATTAAATTGAATATAATTATGTCGAGATAATTTGTAAAATATTTCAGACTAGCGCTAAATTTATACCACTAGAAATATATTATCCATAAATTGATATGTTTATATTATATAGATTGGACCTGAATATGATTTATTTAATATCCACACTTTATTATTAGTATAATATTGATTGTAATATTCCCAGATATACTAATTTTGATATGTGTTTATTCATGTTTCAATATTATTATTGTTAATCTGTAGTAGACAAATTTATAACTTAATATAATTAGTAATAGTAATCGTATTAGAAATTCTATTAGTATTTACTGTTTTAAAAAAAAATTGTATCCAAGAATCAATTAAAGTTGTTCCTATTGGTGATAAATTCTAATAATTAATCCTTAAAATACATTTTCAAATTACTCATTTTTCTTAGTTGTATTTTTATTTAAAACTATAATAGTTATATTTATTATTCATCGTTTATAAAATCGATTTGATAATTATAATTATAGCCGTCGCATTGCAAATTAAAAGATTTTTATAAAACAAATTACTAAATTCTTGTCATCATCGCATGATAAAATTGAGCAGTAAAATTTAAATCGATAATTATAACTGTCGTCGTAATTGTATATTAAATTACAAATTTAAACTTTAATATTAAATTGACCGGCGCGAGGAATTTATTTGAAAATAATGCGGCAACAGGAATTTCAATTGAGTTTCTATTTAATTCGTAATAGTTATATTTATTATTTACAAATACCGTGAGCAAACCGGCACAGAATTGGAAATTCGAAGTAATTGTGATCATTGTAGCTATTATTTACGATTGTACAAGCTACCTGAAAATTCGACAAATTAAAATTGTAGTTGTCGCATTGTAAAAAGTCTCGCATTCTATTAACGAAATATTGGGCGATCGAGTTTAGCATTACTTCTCTAAGGGAAGAACCCGTGTGGCGGCCCTGGGAAACCGGGCCGTTACACTATTAGTAAACTATGTGAATTAGGACATAAAATAATTTTTTTAATATTGGTTGTCGTGTGCAGAATTCTTGCTTAGGAAAAACTCATGGGATTATTGGAAAAATTGGACGTCAATTTGAGCTTTGTACCTTTCACCTTCTTTCTTGACCACCACCTCTTGATATCCCTTCATCAACTTGTGAAACCTCATCTTCATCCCTTGATTCACCATCTCTTAGCATGTGGGACTCTTGACTAGGTCATGCATCCATCCATTGTATTTTGTATTTATCCTCTAGTGTGAAATAATGTCTATTTTTGTTGAGAATCTCGATTATATTCCATGTCAGCAAGCTAAACAATATGCCGTACCTTTTTCCATTAGTGACTCAGTCTCTACCCTACCTTTTCAGCAAGTCTATTATGACTCTTAGGGACCTTCACCTTCTGCCATGGTAGGATAATCAAGATATTTGTTCTATTTATAGATGATTACTCTTATTACACCTAGGTATAACCTATGCTTAAGCATTCTGAATTACCATAAATACACTTATTAAAGTATTCCGATAGTATTTTGGAGAGTGACTAGACCCTCTTTTTAGTATTTATAAGAGATACGAGACTGATTTGACAAGTTTTCTATAAATCATGGTCAATCCCCATTAATTCCCCATATTTGGGATCATGGGATTATGGAACTGTTACTCTTTAAATACAACTACTCTTTCCATATATATATATATAGTAGACAGTTGTAACGACTTCTAGGCTAGGGTTGCGGCCCTAGCTGAAATGCCACTCTCCACTTTTTGAGGACCGGAGTGTAAGGAAGCAAAACATAGATCTTGGTCAGGATATGTCGTCCTCTGTTCGTTAGGTTTTCGTTAGTCTCCTCGATATTGGGCAGTGTTTTTTGTTACCATTAATAGCTGCGAGCCCCTATGTTTAACACATGATTTTAGCTCACGTGTGGGTCACGTGGGGTTACCTTCCACGTGGTAACTTCTGGAACTGGGAAGAAAAATTCTCTATCATAATCAATTTTCAAAAATTCAATTACGTTTTACAAGGAAACTAATTGTTTTTTCGAAACACAATTAAGTCCCTAAAGAAGTTCAAAAAGAAGCTAATTCAATTTTGGAAACAAAATTAAGTGTATAGAGAAGTCTAAAAATTTTTAAGACAAGATTAGCTTCTCAAATTTCAAATTCAACTTTTTGTTGGTTTTTACATGCCATAAATTCAATAAATAAGGCCTTATTTGTTTAGAGTGCTTTTGCTCCCTCATTTTTATTTTGCTCCAATAATTTTGGAATTAATATATAAAAACATGTTTGATAAACAAATTTTCGTTTCCAAATATTTTCAAAATTTTGGGACTAATTCCAAAATTCCTTAAGAATTTGCAAAACAAGAAAATGTGGAATCTTATTCACTCAGACAAAATTATTCCCAATCTATTTCATAAGCATAAATATTGAGAACAAGTACGCACGTCGCCCACCACCCATGCTAATCACCACGCACGTCAGCTGCCACCACTCACATCGGTCACCACCATGAACATTACCCACCACCATGACGCAAGCTACCAGCGCACTAATCCACAACCTCCAGTGCACATCTTCAACTTCTTCTCTCATCTCTCCTCTCTCTCTCTCTCTCACACACACACACACATACACGTATAAAATGATCTAAGCTTAATTGCAACCCAACACTTTTTTTTTTGTTTTTATTTTTTGAAATTATAAAATATTTTAAAAATAATTATTTTTAGTGATTCTGTTATCAGAATACTGCACAATAACAAAATTCTCATCCATTTTAGTGGGAGTAGAAAAAGAAAAGTAGAAATGTCAATGAAACGCCACCTAAGGAACCATATACTTTCAAAATTCCAATTACACCCTTTGAACACTCAACATTGAATTCTATAATGTTTAAAAAAAATGTACATTCTGTTTTCTCAACCAAACGAGTAAGAGTTTTCAAATCTCCTTGCCTTCAACTAAAATTTTGAAAATTTATTTTCAAATGTAATTTTAATTTTTTTTAATTGAAATTAAATAAAATTAAAATGCAAAAAAAAAAAAAAAAAAAAAAAAAGCAAATCTTGTTGAGGGTTAAAAAATAGATTCTAGAAATTGGGCATTTAAAGTTAAATTTCGGGATAATTGGCGATTAGTTCTAAATAGCGGAGATAATCTATTATTAATTCCTATTTAAAACATAAATTTTTGATAATCTATTAGTCATGGGTATTACTGGCTAAATATGTTGAAAGATGCAAATGAATTCGTAAAGAAACACAACAAGTGCCAGAGATTTTTCGCCCACCCCATTCTCTATTGGTCGTGCTGATTCGCATGACCAGTCCTTGGTCATTTGCCTAGTGGGGTATTAATCTTCTCAGTCCCTTCGCTCAAGTCACCGGCCAGAGAAAGTTCCTGGCCGTGGTGATCGACCATTTCACAAAATGGGTGGAAGTTGAGCCGCTAACCAAAATTAACATGGAGAAGATTAGGGATTTTATATGGAAGAGCCTGATCTTTCGGTTCGGCATCCGCAAGGCCATCATCTTAGACAACGGCACGTTATTTAACAACGACCTCTTTGTTGACCTTTGCTTGGGATTGCGTATCAAAATGCATTTATCCTCTCCTGTCATCCTCAAGCAAATGGTTAGGTCGAGGTCACTAACCGAAAGATCTTGCAAAAACAGAAGACAAGGCTAGAAAAATTTAAAGGGTTATGGGTTGAAGTCTTCTATCCTATTCTATGGGCATATCACACAACGACCAGAACCCCAACGTGAGAAACACCTTTCGCAATGACGTTTGGGTCTGTGGACGTCATCCCAATTGAGATCGGTATGCCATCACCATGAACGTTGACCCCCTATGACCGAGCTAAAATGAAGAAGCATTAGCATTAAACCTGGATCTCTTGGAAGAGAAAATAGAAGGAGCTTGGGTGTACCAGGCCGCTTATCAACAAAGAATGGCAAAGTACTATAATAGATGGGTCTGACCTCATTCCTTCGACGTCGATGACTTTGTCATCAGGAAAGTCACTTTGGTCACAAAATATAAAAATGTAGGAAAGCTAGCTCCCACATGGTAAATACTGTAAAGAGTCACTTGTGTAGTTTGGCCTGGTAGATACGAGCTCGAGACCGAGGAAGGGGTACCCCTGAGACACTTCTAGAACACCGAACATCTAAAACATTATTTTCCTAGAGAGGAAGCATCAATGTAAATGTTGTAAAAATTTCCAGTTTCAAAGTATGTAACGAGGTTCTCTATCAATGAAAAAAGTGTTCGGTTAAATACGTTCTCAACTCTCGAAAGTCTACCAAGAATTGCATCCCAGCGCAAACCACCGAGAGTGATAACCAGACCCCCTACCTAGTTGGTTATCTATGCCCGAGGACTGACCATTGTAGTCCATCGAGGGTAGGACATTGATCTGGTCTGAGGACTGACAGCCTAACATCTTACCCCTTACAATTCACTATGGTGAGGCGATACAAAGAGACGACACTTCTACACAGACTAACTTGAGATAACTCGAAAGGCTCAAATATGGGCTTGACTACGAAGAACTCACCTATGATCAGCCATCAGAATCCATCGAGGTATTGAGATCCTACAGACCAAGTGGGCCTGACTTAAGTTGGATACCCTTACCTGTTAACTGACCACCAGAGCATGAACATACCGAGCTCGTGTAGTCGGCTGGGGGGCAGAATGACTGAGGATGGTAAAGGCTAAAGGACCTATCTGATGCCTCGACACTTGAGTGAGATCTTGTTCTCCTCGGTGTGACATATGATTGAACTTAAACTCTTTTCGGTGTTGTACTTGGTTGAGGCGTGACTTCTCGTTGTTGTGATCTGGATAATCCTATATCCAATTTATAATTAAAATATGCTCAGTATTAAAACTAAGGACGATGTAAAGATCTACCTATTTCTTGGAGTTACAGGTTGAATTGTTGGATAAATAATTTTGTTGTCAAGTGCTTAAAAGTGACCGAACTTGGTCCCAGGTCTGAGGACATTTAATTAAGACTGAGTTGATTATATGTCTGATTCTTAAAGTTTAAAAAAAGATTAAGTGTTGGAGTTTTTCCAAATTAACAATAACCGATCTATGTCTAGATGATGAAGTCAGTTAAATGAGGTTTGTTAGGTAAGTGATTCCAAAATTTATTCAGAAGTTTTCAAAAGTTATTCCAAGTGCTTAAAGGTGACCGAGCTGATTTCCAACTGTAAGGACTGTTGTTTAAGGCCGTTATATTTGGATAATATTTGTTATTGCATGATTGGTGTTTAAAAAATTTGAATACAACAAGTGATGGGAATGTACTGATCATATATAACAACCAAGTAGAGAAGTAATTTCTGGGCAAAGTGAATTTATTACATCAAAAATTATATTTACATCGTGGGGTTCTAAACCTGGTATTACAAACATGATCTGGGAAAGAAAAAAAATAATATATATATATATATATATATATATATATATAAAAGCTACAAAGGTTGATTGGTTGGTTGATTGACGAAGTCACTGGGTTGGCTTGACTTGATCTCTCCCATCCCCGCTGCCTCCAACTCAGGTATTTGTGCTCAACCCGACTCTACCTCCCTGAGCTTTCCCACCATCTTCCTCAGAGTCAGAAAATTGCATTCGGATGGGTTGATAAGAGATCTGGGGGAACTATCGTCAGAAGGAGCGGATGTTGGTGTGACAACCATCATTCATTACCTCGACCCCAATGCTGATCTTGAGGTTCTTGTACTCTTGGCTCATTTTCCATATATTCACAACCTCTCTCTCAGCCCAGGCCACAACATCCCTCTTCTCCTCTTCAGCAGCAGCCAACCAATCCACTATTTCGGCCAGGTCGTTCTTCAGCTTCCTGGCCATGTTGCGTATCTGTTTATTCTGTTTGATTAGCTGCTCGATTTGGGCCTTTATCTTGAGGTCGTCAGCACTCAGCTCATGCACCTTCTCATGAAGTTCATTGAGGCCATTCACTGCATTAGATTTCTCCTTGGTAATGACCTTGTTCTCCTTATTGGCACGGTGCAGACGAAGGCCCAGCTAGGCCACTTTGAAGAGCTTCTACATTTGAAGGAAATGAAAAGTTATGGTATGGAGAAGAAATTTTTTTACAAGTTAAAAGAGTTTACCGAGAAGAACACTTACCACCGTGGCGTCTTGGTAGCGGAATATTAAGTCGCTACTTTCACCACAAGTGTACGGGTCAAGTTTTATAGAATATTGAATGATAAGGGTTGTCGTATCCACAGAGATTGTATTAGATGGTCATAGAGTACTGAGATGATCACAACCGAACGTTATTTAGGCGATAAAAAATGGATTTTTGTTTTAATAAAATACTATACTAAATTAATAATTAATTAAACTATAATACAAAATCTATTATATGGGAATAGATTATCTAGAGATTAATTTTATTTACGTATACGTGTTTGATCCAATTTAGTTTACATTAACGGTATTCAAACTATTCGATAATCTAGGTATCGAAAACTCACTCATTACCTCTCCCAAGTGTAAAGTGAATAAATATGTGACTTCACGTCAATTCTGAAGTCCTCCTCAAGCATCTATATGACACTTAGTCACATGAGTCTCGCCTCAGCCTCACGGATTGCACACTTTCTAATGCCCTCTCGAATCATTAGATCGTCGTGTTGTGTTCGAACCCTAGTCCGAATCCAGGGTTACCTCTCCCGAGTGTCAAACCCTGATTTCTCAATATATCTAAAAAAGCATATAAATGAAGTGAAAAAATGGTAAACACAATCGAATAGGAAAGAACAACCGTTAACGAAACGCAGATTCAAACAAACAACGTATATTAGTAAACTACATCAATCCCATAGATAATCAGTGTTTAGCTCTTGGCCATAACCATATATTCAACGATAAACAATATATACATGATCAAAAAATCAAAACAAGTTAATAATAAAGAGATAAATAAGGGAGAATAGCCGTTATCTGAAGGTAGACCCATAAAATTCGTTCCAATCTTGTTTCCTCTACTCTAATTGTATTCCTCCTCTTTGGTTGGTTGAGAGCTTTTTTAAAATACTAAAAATCACTCCATAAATATTCTATGAGAAGTAGGAATGGATTGGGAACAAAAAGGAACAATAACAAAATATCTAGAAAATTTCTAAAACATGTGGCCATTGACTTTTGTAGCGATAGATTCACAGCTGCAGCGGTGGGCATGTCGGTAGACTTTCTGCTTTTTCACTGCTATAGCAGTGAGCTATCAAAAATTTAGAGAACTCTCTGTTGTTTCACCGCTGCAGCGGTGACTTGATTGTTGCAGCGATGAAACTGCGGCTTTGAATATTTGATCCTCTTGATCGTTTTTTCACCGATTTCCTCATTTTTTGACCGTTTTCACTCCTAACCCTTGTTTTGAATAAAAATAAATAAAAACGAATTAAAACATAATAAAAATACTAGAAAACTTCCAAATTTGAATTGGAAATAGATAGATAAATTTTACCTCTCAAATACCCCCAAACTTGGAATTTTGCTAGTCCTCGAGCAAAACTCCGACGCAATAAAATAAACTACCACAACTACTAACGAATTTAATTCCTAAAAATGAAAATCACAAACAAAGTAAAAAAAAATAACAACGTGTAACTTTCAAAATTCATCTAACGACCAAAACGTTTTCCCTCATCAGCCCCTAATCTTATCGATTTCTAGAGTAAAATACACTATGTGCTGTTCTAGAATTTCAACATTCAATAGCAGTAAGCGCCATTCTAGATCATGTTCAAGTGTGTGTGAGAAAACTTAATCATACAACCATCTACAGATCGGATTGGATTATCCACCAACAAAGTTCATAACTAGAACAAAAAAAGTATAGGAAATCCATACACCAGACTGGGTTCCACTCTCCACTAATGTGGGTTTAGAAATTAAAAAGATTAACTGGACTTGGTTCGGTTATTGGAAAATGTCCAAGGGTATATCAGGAATAAAAACAAGTTAATGTTATTAACTTAACGATACCCGAGGCACAACGCTTGGCTTAATCACACTGGTAACCCCACATAGATTAATTCGAAACAGCCCTGAAATTATATTTGAAAACGTTGTACTCACTTGTCAAGACAAAACAAAAATAAACCTATATTTATTCTTTTTTTTTCAACACACCCCCAAACTTATTTGATTTGTAACAATTTGATGGGTGTGGAAATACGATAGAAAAATGACAAGTGAGTAATCAAATACCGAACCAATCAATAGTTCATCCAAAACCTAACCGCTCACTTCAAGTAGCATAACAAACGCTAACTTGATTTCACTCAAATTGTGCCTTAGGTTTAGTGATAAAGGTTTGGAAAAGCTTTAATTGGCCAGGGTATTTGTTACGTGTTCAGAATTGAAACGGCTTACAGGCTTTGACAGGGTAACAAGGGATAAATAATATTACATGGTAAGTTTCAAAGGCTCAAGATATGAAAATGAATGCCTAAATCATATCTCCTGAATTACCTCGCCTAGGATTTCGCATCGAATTTTCCCCAAATTGGGTTCTAGAATCCATATTGTCATGAACTTGGCTAACGAATAATTGGCGTCAAATTAATTGATAGCTAGTACATTGAGTTTAAGTGCTTGTGCATGTTAGGATCCATAATAACTTTTACCACAATGAAACTTCAATCACACATAACACACATGAATGGGCATTACGCGTGACCTCGATAAACAATTAGGGGATAGACTCATCATCGGGTAATGGCCCAAATGAACTACAAAACTCAGCACACAACAAACATACTACAAACATAAATATAGTAACACTAAACTAAACAAACATACATACAGTTAAACAATAAAATATAATAGCATACTACACATCACCCCCAAACTTAAAATGGGCAATGTCGACAGTAACCCAATTATCGCTCTCAACAATTGAAATATAGCATGCTGACGAAGGAGATTTAGAACACGTACCTGGGAGGCGATACAATCTCGCCTCCTAGTGAAGTCGACGGTGATGGGTCTAATTTATTTTAGACTTGGGTTACCTCCCAAGAAGTGCTTGGTTTATTGTCCTCGGCTAGACATGGAGAAAGGCTCGTCAAAGAGTGGCTTTCGCCTGTAGTATTGTCATACAACACCACATACGGGTCTTGGTTCAAAATGCCCTCAAACTTGGCCAAATTTGGAATTGTTTGGCCGTACTTTCAACTCGATTAGTTGTTGTCTCGTGTGCTTGGGAAGCTTGAACGAATGGTGCTAGAAGCGGTGGAGAACAAGTGAGCCACATCGGATCCTCATAAATGTGATCGTCTTCGATCTGTGGTGGCATCACATGGTGGATCTCAAATGGTAAAGAATCATAATCATCAATCCATGCTTGGGTTTCTGTCTCATTTGAATAATCATCTTTGAATGCTCCCAAGCTCCTCTCACTTGTATACAGTTTCTCTTGGTGGATTTCGATGAATGTGGCTTATATGTCTCTCAGTGCCACCACTTTTGACTCAGCCTCAATAAAGCAGATAAACTGAACGATTTGCGTCTGAAGAGACTTTACGGTCGTATCAATTTCAGTGCAGGTCATCTCAATATTGTCAAGACGATCCTCATGCTCGTTGAGCCTGTCATTTGTTTCCCTCCAAAAAGCCTGAGTCTCCTCCATAAATTTAGCAAACATTTCTTCCATGGTGGGGGAAGACTCCTCCTGTTGGTCAGGGATGTTAATCCATGGAGTCGAAATGGTAGAACTATCCCCCAAGCTTTGGTAGCTTGTTGAATAATTCCAACTTTGAAAATCAAGCTCTGCTATGTCTTCCAGTACCCAATAGGCTTCGTCCACGGTTAGTTGGTCGAAAGAGGTGGTTCCATTTCCTCCTTCAACCCAATTTCTTGTTGTGGCTAGTAACCCATCAAGGAAGTTCAGTAGTTGACACTCTCTTGGGAAACGATGGTTTGGGAACTGGAACAACTCATCCTTGTATCAATCCCAAGCATAATAAAATGGCTCAGAATCTCATTGAATGAAATGCATCAGCACTTGTTGTTGAGACATCTCCAAGTACTTTGCAAGAAAAAGAAAACTAAAAACAAAAATTAAAAATAAAATAAATTTCTAAATTAAAATCAAGTTACTTACTCACAATATCAATAACAATCTAAAAGCCAATCCCCGGTAACTGCACCACAAACTTGGTAGCGAAATATTACGTCGCTACTTTCACTGCAGGTGTACAGGTCAAGTTTTATACAATAGTGAATGAGAAGGGTTGTTATATCCACAGGGATTGGGTTAGATGGTCATTGAGCACCGCGATTATTATAACTGAACTTTATTTAGGTGATAAAAATTGGATTTTTGTTTTAATAAAATACTATACTAAATTAACAATTAATTAAATGATAATACTAAATATATTATATGAGAATAGATTATCTAGGGATTAACTTCTTTTACATATACGTGTTTGATCCAATATAGTTTACATTAACGGTATTCAAACTATTCGATAATTTAGGTATCGAAAACTTATTCACTACCTCTTCCGAGTGTAAAGTGAATGAATATGTGACTTTGCGTCAACACCAAAGTCTCTCTCGAGCATCTATATGACACTTGGTCATATAAGTCTCGCCCCAACCTCACGGATTACACACTTTCCAATGCCCTCCCGGGTCATTAGATCGTCGCGTTGTGTTTTAAACCCTAATTTGAATCCAGGGTTACCTCTCCTGAGTGTCAAAACCTAATTTCTCAATATATCTAAATAAGCATATAAATGAAGTAAAAGAACAATAAACACAATCGAATAGGAAAGAACAATCGTTAATGAAACATAGATTCAAATAAACAACGTGTATTAGTAAACTACATCAATCTCATAGATAATCAGTGTTTAGCTCTTGGCCATAACCATATATTTAATGATTAAAAATATATACATGATCAAACAAAAAAAATCAAGTTAAGAATAAAGAGAGAAACAACAGAGAATAATCATTATCTGAAGGTGGCATTTATAAAAATCGCTCTGATCTTGTTTCCTCTTCTTTGATTGTGTTCCTCCTCTTTGGTTGGTTGAGAGATTTTTTAGAATACTCAAAAACACTCCCTAAATGTTTTGTGAGAAGTAGGAATGGATTGGGAATGAAAAGGAACAAAAACAAAATATCTAGAAAATATCTAAAACAGGTGGCCATTGACCGCTGCCGCGGCGGGCATGTCGGTAAGCTTTCTGCTTTTTCACCGTTGCAGTAGTGGATCTCATCGCTGCAGTAGTGAGCGTTAAAAAATTTAGGGAACTCTTTGTTGTTTCACCGCTGCAGCGGTAAAACTATTGCTTTGAATATTTGATCATCTTGATCGTTTTTTCCACTGATTTTCTCGCTTTTTAACCGTTTTCGCTCCTAACCCCTGCTTTAAACAAAAATAAATAAAAATGAATTAAAACATACTAAAAATATTCGAAAACTACCAAATTCGATTTTAAAATAGATAGATAAATTTCACTTATCACATCCTTGTACACCTCGGTGATCAGCTTCGCATTGCCTTTTGAAGTAATTTTCTTTTGATTGTCTAGGAAGGGGGGTGATCTTATGGACGAAGTTGGGAAGGAGCTCAGGAAGATCAAGGATTCATTGCCTGAGCTTCAAGCCGGTGTCTGGGATGGAGAAATATATGTTCTTCTTATTTTGCTTCGTCTGGCTATCATTCTAGCTGTACTTTATTGTTGGGTCAGACTCAGCCTCCACCACCTTTCTCTTCTCTTTGTCCCTCTTCTTAGTTGGGACCGGGCTATCTTCCTCCACCGAGATGAGATGGACGGTCAGAGTAGGGGTCTTCACCTACGATGTCGGCCTTGCTAGGGTATTGGGGGTCGTGATCCGAGCCAAGTAGGCCTCTCTTCCTGGGCCCTCTCTCTGAGATGAACTCCCTGTTGAGAGACAGTAGCGACGGTGACCTTCTAATCCTTCATTTCTTTTGCAAGCCTCCTCAACGCAGCTCAGTCCATGACTGCAAATAATGGAGCTCAAGCAGAATAAGAAAATAATTAAAATTTCTAAGTGCATTGAAAGAACCGAAAAGAGATAAAAGAACTTATTGTTGGTGGAATTCTCATCGAAAACAGGCTCGGGTAGGGAGGGGTCACTCTAAAAGTATAAATCGTATAAGGACGACTTGATTAACTCCTTAATGTGATTGAAGATCATCTTCAGGATCCGATTTCTGTCCTCAACAATTTTTGGACTGATGGTATACTTCTTATTGGCTTTCTCTGGCTCTGCAAATACAAGAAAAGACATAACTAAGATAAAAGTACCGAGAATAAAGTTTAAACTCAAGTCGGGATAGGCTCTTACCCACTTTTCCCCAGTGCCTCTGGATGGGGTAGTCCATGTCCTCTCCCGGGCCGAACTCCCATCCCGTTTCTCCGAAGAAAAAAAACTTCGGTTTCCATCCCTTTATTGACTGGTCATAGCCACCCAGGAACTGTTGCCGAGCAGCTATATAGCACCACCCCTAACCCCCCCGGGCATGGATTTGAAAGAAAAAAGAGCCTGAAAGAGGTCTAGGGATGGATCAACACCCTCAGCTCAAAAGATTATATGGGAGACCATCACCATCCTCATGTTGTTCGGAGTGAGTTGTGACAGACACAACTAGAAATCCCAATAGACGACCCAAACCCACAGATGAATAGAAAACCATAGGCTGGCCAAGAACTGATCTAGGTAAACCATGATGAATCCCTTAGGAGGTGCACAAGCACGATCCTCAGCCTAGGGAACTTTTAACTTCACCAAGCTAGGAAATAAATATTTAGTCCGGAGTTTCTTCACCTCGTCCTTCATTAAATTTGACTTGATCCCCCAGACTGGGATTTTTGAGAAATTTGATAGACAGGTTGATCGGGGTTAACATTGGCCGACGTAACCCAACAGAATGAGGTAGAAGAAGGGTTACCTTCTGGGACTGCCGAATTACTAGAACCAGGCTTATCGATAGGACCCATATCGAACTTAGTCGAGGGATCCTCAAAAGAACCCGTCCCTATCCGTGCTCTGGAACGACTATAATTGCTGGTTGCGGCAGGAGACTAGGAAGGCCTAGCTCCGACAGACCTGGAAGCCCTTTGGGACGACTAAGTCTTCCAGTCGACTTCCACTAGAGATGAGCTGAGCTCGATCTGCTAGATAGGGGATACCGTTTGAGTCCATTTAGAAGAACCAAACATCAACGAGCTGTACCCAGGAGAGAAATTAAAGACAGACATCAAACGAAAAAGGGAAAAAATGAAAGAGTACCATGCTTAGGAAAAGAATGTGCTATAAAATTACTCTGGTTTGAAGAAATAAATGGAGAGTAAGTGTCTATTTATAGGTGGGCTGTCCTATCAAACTGTTGCACTATTGGACATCGGACAGTGCCCTGATCCTCGTGCCTGTTAGAAGTTGCAGGCCACGTGTTATGCATCAGGGGAGTTGCAGCAAGGCTTCTCGAGGAAGCTAAGTAAAACCCAATCGAGCTCTTCTTGGTACCAAGCAAAATTCTTCCAAGAATGGACTTTTTTTTAGTTAAATTACAAGTAGAGCAGAACCCTTAGTGTCTCGTGTTCCATCTGCACGCTAAGGGCTGGGGGCAACTGATGTGGGCAAAAATTAACTAACCCCAAGTCGCTCCACCTAAGCTTGCCATATAGACCAAACATGTGACGTGTCATCAACGGCATAAGTAGCAGGATTCTTGTTTAGCTCGGTATACTCAGGCCGGTCATTTGTCAATACTTGGATGATTACCATCTGAAAGCTTTCTATGACTAAGGAGGAACCAACCGATGAAGCTCTGGTTGGTATACCTACCTCAGCATCCGTACTCGTGTCTAGGTCGGTTCATGTGCTGTTTTGGTAGCATGGCTCATGGACTTCTCCATCAATGTTGAAAAGCCTAGGCCCATAGCTCTAATCCCTTCATGCTCCATTTTTCTCCACCACGCGCCTTGTTAAGGTCGATAATCGAGCTTAAGGTCCATAATCTCCAAAACGCGAATAAGACCTTCTCCTATAAAAGGAAAGATAAACAATGTTACGAAGGTAATCGCTTTTAAAATATTCAAAGCATTCCTAAATTTCTCGCCCCCAGCTCTTACTCTTACACTGGAGGGGATTTGCTGGGCACAACCCCGGTAGGTCCTTGTGTAGGTATACATCTAGAGCTCAAGTTGGACAACACTCACATCAGCTCAGTTAGATCACAGATTAAAGGATGAAGGACCTAGAAGATTTTCCTCCACTAAAGGCCACCTCTAGATCACTGATAACTCTTCATGTGAATTCTGACCAGACCATATTGTAGGTGCGAACTAATTTTCGACACTAACAATAAAAACTCACCAAAATACATGGAAGAGTCTTCTTTAACTTTATTAAAATTTTCCATCTTCTTTCACTTTTAATTATTTGTATTAGATATTTAAAGACATGAGATGATATTTAAATAGATATGATAAATTGATTAAGTGGAATTTTTCACCCTAGTTATCTTAACTCTCTACCACTTTTTTTTAACTAAGTTATCCTTTATATAGCAGTAAGATGTCAACAACTTTTTGTTTTTAAAATTAAATTTTTTTATTTGTTTACTTAACGTTTTCTTTTTAATGTCATCACTCTAACTATTTTACGTAATAATTTTCTTGAGAGTTATTTCTACTTAATAGGGAGGGGTTACCTAAAAAATTGTGGGAATATTTAATTTATCAATTTACCTATTCAACAACAATATTATCTACTTTATTCCACTAAGTAAATTATTGCGTAACTAAAATTAAAATTGAAATATTAATAGTTAATTCATTTGGCTAACATGATTGGGATATAATTTTAATTATCTATTAGTTAAAACACCATTTATGAGGCAAAATAGTATCTTAACTAATGTAAATGCCTACTAAATTAAGTAAATTAGCATAATGATTTTAAATGACAAATAAAACAGTCTATTTTGTTTCTAATTTTTCATTCTGGGTCGTGCCTCGCGTGGCTTTCTATATTGCTGATAGATCGGAATTTGATGTAAATTCTTACGATGAATGGGTGGAGTTGGTGGAGGCACCTACCATACCATCGAGTTTAAGGCTGTACAACGAGCTACAAAACTTGGGATTTAAGATAATTCTTGTAACTGGACGTGAGGAATCTCAAAGGAATACAACCCTAAAAAATCTACTATTCGCCGGATTCAACAATTGGGATACGCTTTTATTGAGGTAAATGACATTATTTATAATAATAAAAAAAAAGTGTACATTATTTATTTTTTTAAATTCTCTTCTGCGTATTACTTATATTATTAATGGCTTGAGCAATGTATCTAAATCAAACAGGTTGACTTCAGATTAAGGTAAATCCGCCACCTTGTACAAATCTAAGAAAAGAAAGGAATTAGAAGATGAAGGCTACACGATCCATGGAAACTCTGGAGATCAGTGGACTGATTTACTAGGTTTTGCATTAGCCAAAAGGTCCTTTAAACTCCCAAACCCCATGTATTACACTCCCTGATGTAGAGTTGCTATAAGATTTTAGCATCACAATGTTGTAGCAAATTTATAAGACCTCTATTAGATAAATTTTCATATTAATGTTGCATTGCCCATTTGATAATACAATTCAACATTTAAAATTCAATGAATTAAATACTTATCAAATTATATGTGTTTGATAATAGAATTAATCAACCACTTAAAATATAAGTATCACTTAAAATTTGTTCAATATTTTAAGTGATGGGTGATTCATTTATTTTTTTGACACTTCTCACATAATACCATGAAATATCTAACTATAACTATCATTTAATATTCGTACTATAAAGTCTTGCCAAAAAAAAAAAAATGCACAAAATTATAAATAGAGAATGTATTAAATAGAAAAAAAAAATAGAGATAGAAACTTGTAGATGACATTGCCAGAATTTCGTCAACAATTACAGCTCTTAAATCTCTAATTAATACCTGCAAAACCTAGGATTAATACTTGGGATACAGGAATGGTATCAGGCAAATACCCTCTGGCGTGATAATAAGTTAATTAGGTCTTTTGTTATCTCATAATTGAATAACCTTTAGGGCTTATAAATCGCTATATTAATAGAGTGAAGTATACCTTACCTCCTTATTCTTACCATTATCATTGATCATGAGTGCTCTACCTCCTTCCTACCTCTACTCCAATGGGCAGTTGTTTGAAGTTGTGGGAAGTTATTTGAGCATTCTAGGTCTCATTTGATCATTTCAAACCTCCCACGAGCTGCCCTACCACATCCTCATGTACAAATCCTTTTAGAGTTAAAGGTCAACCTGCTTGTTTGGGCCCACCATGTTTAACTTCCTCAAGTGGTTCTGAGCCTCCTCTAGTTAAGCCCATAATTATCCACTTATTAATTGTTAAGCGTGGGTTGTGGGAAAACCACCCATATCATTTTCCCTCTTGGCTCATTAGTTTGTCTGAATTTTGAAGGCAATTGATGAGCTAATTTTCGAAAGTTTGAACAATGCCTTCTCTTCGTTATTCGCTTATTTATTTTTGTAGTTTTTTCTTTAAGATTCTTTAATTACCTCCTTGTTGGAGGTTCCTCAAATAAAAGAGTATATTCTTTGAGTATTCTTATATCAAGAGAGTTTCATTGGCCGGATTTACCTTTAGGTGCTTGGGTTTATAGACCAAACATGACCTTTTATTCTTAGGGTCAATCTATGAATTGATCTGACCTCTTTTCATTTGTAGAATCAATATGTGGAATAGGTTGACCTAAACTCCGCTTATGCTTATTCCTTAGTTGATTTCTTAGGCTTTTGGGTTTATTATTGAACTTAGCCTTGAGACACTTGGGTTCATAAGATGAACTTGACCTCTGCATTTTTTTTAACAGTTTTCTTTGTTGCTTGCTTTCAACTTTCTTTTATGTCATTTGCTTGCTTTATTTAATGTTGATACTAGTTTGGATGATGTAGATATGTTTGTGTTTGGGAAACTGAACTTCCTTGAGGTTAACGCTTAGGATATCCCTCATCCTGGATTCTATATCCTTCTTAAATTTAACGAGTCATATTGAACTAACTCTTTTGCTTAAAGCTTATATTTTTCTCGGGATTAATAGGTTGACCTTATTTTAGATTACATGTGAATTTTTTTAGGCTTGCTTCCCTTTGCAGGTTAAATTTAAACTCAACTGACCTTCCTCTCACTGAGGTTAGTTTGTGATCTAGTTGGCCTTTATATGTTTGAGGTCAGTTCATGAACATGCTGACCTTTATTTGTCGTGAGGTCAATTTGTAAACTGTACCGACCTTCCTTTATTGTAAGGTCAATTTGTGAACATAGCTGACCTTTCTTCTAGTTTTGTTCCTTAGCTTATTCGTTATCTGATTCCTTAGGCATTTGAGTTCGTTGATGAGTTGAGCCTTTAGGTATTTGGGTTCGTAAGTTGAACCTAACCTCCGTTTGTTTCTTTTGTTTATTCCTTAGGCGCTTGAGTTCATAATTGAACTTAGCATTAAGGCACATGGGTTCATAGGCCGAACATGACCTCTATTTATTCCTTAGCTTATTCCTTAGGAGTTTGAGTTTATAACTAAACTTAGCCTTAGGGCGCTTGGGTTCATAGATTAAACCTAACCTCTGTTTATTTCTTACCGTATTTCTTAGACATTTGAGTTCATAGATGAACATAGACTTGAGGCGCTTGGATTCGTAGGCTGAACCTGACGTCTGCTTATTCATTATCTTATTCCTTAGGTGTTTGAGTTCATAACTGAACTTAGCCTTGAGGCGCTTGGATTCATAGGATGAATCTGACCTCTATTAATTTCTTAGCTTATTCCTTAGGGGTTTTAGTTCATCGCTGAACTTAACCTTAAGGCACTTGGGTACATAGGCTGAACCTGATTTTTGTTTCTTCTTTAGCTTATTCCTTAGCAATTTACACAGGCGTTTGAGTTCGTTATTGAACTTTTCCTTTTTCGTTGATTCTTTTTCAATTTTATTTCTCCATAATATGATGTTAACTTTGCACCAACATATTTTATTAATAACCTTCAATGATAGAGTTTAACAATAAAATTAAAAATAATTTCAAATAAAATACTTTATTAGCTTATTCTTTTGCTTATTCTCTTTAGGAGGGTTGAACTCTTCTTCATTTTCTATATCTTTCTGTTCATCCCTTTGTTCATAGGATTTGACTGGGACATGTAGATCTTTTAACTTGCTTTATAAGAGCTGGAATATATTTTATGACACGTAATAATCCTTAACAAACAAATTGTTTCATCTTCTAGATGTAATACAAATTCCTCTTTTTAAATTCGCAAGTTATTCGAATTATTGAGCTGAACTTCATAAAATTACTTGAGTCAAGTTATTCATTCTTTTACGAAACTTGGCAATATCTTTAAGAATTACTAGGTACTGTGTGAAGTTACAACACTTCTAATCATGAGTTGTCTAATGTCAACCCTTTTATTGTCATTCTCATTTTCGAATGCTATATCTCTAATGCCGACAAATATTTTAATTCAAGCTTTAGAAAATTTAGTCGAATTTGACAATTTTTAATTTCTTTTGTGGAGAATAAATAATATTCCAAGTCAAACTTACTTGATTTTCCATAGATAAGGTGATAGACGGAACATAAAATGCACTATTGATGATAATAAAAATTTTATATTTTAGAGAATATTTAGATCACTAGCCGAATTGGGTTTACACCCTCAGAATTATCGTTTATCAAAGATAAGCACTGTTGAATAGATCACTTGGTTTCCATTCATGCAAATTCAAGTTTCTAAATAAGTTATAACAATGTAATTGGATAAAGCATCTCCTGAGGCTAGGTGCATTTATGATCTTGAGAATTTTTCTAAGATCTTTAACGTCTAAATTCTTTGTCCACCCAATCAATAATAATAACGCTAAAATGTAGGGCAAGGTCTTTGCACAATCAAAAAATGGGCCCTAACCCTTTGGAGGCTCCTTTCTCAAAGGAGCCGCGGCCTCCTCAACTCCCGTCTCATCCTTCGACAACTCGCAACCCTTCAACCTCCGATCGGATCACCGTCCACCCTCCACCTCAATCATCCTCATAGATTCCACTGTCTCCGATTTCTTCTTCTTCGATACCTCCAACTCTCAAAGCCCAATCCTCGCTAACCACTTCCTTTGCCCAAAAAACCTTTGCGAGTTTACTCCATAAGCCAAATTCAATCCTTCCTCCAAAACAAATACAACAATACGAAGGAGAACCTGCAATCTATTTTTCGGATGAAAAAATTTCTAAACTGGCTTCGCCATTCCAATTCGCACTCGTGGGAAAATTCTCCCATGGCAAACCTTCATTTGAAGCAATTAAGAAGATGTTCTTTGCTCTGGGTTTGTCTTCAGGTATCGACATTGGCTTCCTGGACTCCAAGCACCTCCTCATTCAATTGTATTCAGAGGAAGATTTTCAGCTATGGTGGCTCAAAGAACAATGGTACGTTCATCACTATCCTCTCAGAATGTTCAAATGGACGCCTGAATTCAGAGCAAATGTCGAATCTCCTATAGCTCCAATTTGGGCAAACTTTGAATTTCTTCCAATTCATCTTCATAATAAAGAATATTTGTTTTCCCTGGCTTCGGCTATTGGAAAACCCTTGAAAATTGACTCCGCATCAGTTAATATGTCCAAACCTAGAATTGCTAGGGTTTGCGTTGAAGTTGATATACGCCATCCGTTAATCAAGCGTTTACGGATTGGTTATGGTTCTACTGGTTTTTGGCAACCCATCTCTTATGAATCTAACCTAACCTATTGCGCTCATTGTTTGACTCTAGGACACACTGAATCTGTTTGCAAAATCAAGCATCTGCTTGCCCCGACAGTGGCTGCTTCCAAAGTGTCTGTTATAGTTACTAGAAACCAGCGCAAAGCTCAACCTCATCAACCAGTTCAATTCGAAGCTCTGATTGATAACTCTATGGTAATACCTCCTTCTAAATCTAATCCTGAAGCTCCTTTTTTCCCACATTGGCTTTTACAAGAGTATGATGATAAATCTGATGCTGTTGATCCTAATTATTCTACTCAGTCAGATTACCAACCCCCTAATCGCATTCCTCCCCAAAATATTATGAAATCCTCTGGTAAACCTTCTCCCACCATTAATGACTCGAATGTGGTTGATTTTCAACTCCCAATTGCTGCTAATCTAATTGAGCCTCAAAATGACGCTCCTACTTTTCTTTTAGCAGCTGTCACTGAAACTCCTACAACCCATACTGCTGAATCCTCATCTCCATCTAAAATTCCTTCTTCAGCTAAACTGCATACTCCAAATGCCCCAATTTCCAATGTGAAGGATTTGCCATCCCACTCTACTCCTCCTCCTCCTACTGTTACGCCTCCTGACAAAACAGTTAGACAGCTTGTTCACAACTCTCCATCACCCACCACTTCTCACACCAATGACCAAACTATCATACAGAAATTCACCTTATCTCCCAAGAAAATTACCAATGTAACAGTTCCTCTTGAACCAGAAGATATTGAATGAATCATGCCTAAGAGAAAGTCTCAATCTAGAAAGGCTCCTAACCCCAGTGTTGTCACTAGATTTGCTTTGAGAAGTAAGGATCAACCCTCTTCTTCTTCTCATGATTAAATGTCTGATTTGGAATATCAGAGGAGCTTCTAAGAAGATCTCCAAGTTTCGATTGAGAAAACTTGTTCACCTTCATAAATTGTAATTGTTGATTATCTTGGAACCTATGCAAACTATAGAGGCTACCCTTTCTTTGGCTCATTATTTACGTTTTGATCATTGTTATTCTAATCCTTCCATCAAAATTTGGATTCTTTGGAAAAAAACCCTGGTCTGCTCTATTTCATTTTCTGCCCAGCAACTTGTTATTGCTCAAGTTTCATACCCTCTTCTTGCCCACCCTGTCTACATGGCAGCTGTTTATGCTAAATGTAATCACTCAGATGGAAGATCTCTTTGGCAGGACCTTCAAGATCAGATCCCAACCTTAAAACACCCTTGCCTTGTAACAGGAGATTTTAACAGTTACTCTAGCCCTGAAGATACCAAAGGATACTCAGCCTTTTCCCAAATCAGTAGCCTGGAATTCAACAACTGTATCCAAAATTATGGCCTCGTCAATGTTCCATTTTCAAGCTCCAAATTTACTTGGTGTAACCAGAATAAGGGCTCTAGAAGAAAATGGAGTAGACTTGATTGGTCATTTATCAATAACAATTGGCTTGCAAAATTTCCCACCACCTCAGTTACTCATCTTCCCAAAACCAGTTCTGATCACTCTCCTCAACTTCTAATCCTTAACCCCACCCTTGCTAATAAGCATATTCCTTTCAAGTTTCAAATCTTTTGGTGCACCAATTCTTCATTTTCAGATATTGTTGACTCCCACTGGCAACAGCCTTTTCATGGTTTAGCCATCCTTATTGTTGCAACCAAGCTTAAAACCCTTAAACCAGTTCTCAAGCAATGGAGCATCACCACCTATGGCAACATCTTAACAACAGCTCAAAAGGCAAAAATGAATATTTCTAGGTTGGAGCAACTTTGTCATCGTGATGATAACTCTGCTAATTGGATAGCCTACAACAAAGCCATTGCTAAGCATAAGATGGCTATTACTGTTGAAGAAGCTTGCTGGAGGCAAAAGTCCAATTTTAAATGGCTCAAAGAAGGTGATGCTAACACAAAAAAAATTCATTCTTCTGTCAAAGAGCAAAGGGCTAGAATACTGATTCATAGCCTGAAGGATGATACAGGCACTTCTTTTACAGATTCTGCTGACATTGAGCAGCTGATTATTCATCATTTTCAAACAGCTTTATGCACTCCTGCCTCTCTGCCACATTATAACTTTCTAAGTATGATCCCTTCCTTGGGTACTACAACAGAAAATGATAGAATGCTTATCTCTCCCTCCATGGATGATGTTAAAGAGGCTGTCTTTAGTTTGAATGGTGATAGTGCAGCAGGGCCAGATGGTTACATAGGTAAATTCTTCACTCACTGTTGGGATATTATTAAAATGGATATGCACAAGGTTGTCTTAGAATTCTTTTATGGTTATGAGCTTCCCAAAGCTTGCTCTAGCACTCTCATTGCTCTCATACCTAAAAAAAAAAAAAAGCTTCATCCTCCCCTGCTGATTTCAGACCTATAAGCTTGTGTAATTCCCTTAACAAAGTGTTTTCTAAGCTTCTAGTTGCTAGAATCAAGCAAGTTTTGCCTAAAGTTATTTCTTCTGAACAAAGTGGTTTTGTGGAGGGTAGAAGCATCTTTGATAACATTCTTCTTGCTCAAGAGTTGACTCACCAACTGTCTAATAAGATTTTGGGAGGTAATCTTATTATAAAGCTTGATATGACCAAGGCTTTTGATAGGGTTTCTTGGCCTTGCCTTCTTCTCATTATGAGAAATTTTGGTCTTCGCAAGAGGATTATAGATATGGTTTGGAGGTTAATCTCTAACTGTTTCTATTCTATCATTGTTAGTGGGGACGTGTGTGGTTTCTTCAAATGTCAAAGAGGCCTCAGACAGGGTGACCCCTTTTCTCCTCTTCTTTTTATTATTCTGGCAGAATCTCTTTCCAGAGGTTTGAACTATCTTGCTCAAGCCCAAATCATCAAATCATACTTTCAGCCTGTCTCCCCAAACCCTATATCTCATTTGGCTTTTGCAGATGATGTTATTATCTTTACCAGTGGTTCTAATACCTCTTTTTTCAATCTCCTAAAATTCCTATCAGCCTACCAAACTAGCACAGGTCAATTAATAAACTACTCCAAGAGTTGTTTCATTCCTTCTAAGTACCTTACTCCTGGAAAACTTGCTTGGTTATCCTCAAAATCTTGTTTAACCAAACAAGCTCTTCCTATACAATATCTTAGCTGTCCTATTTTTGTTGGTAAGAAGAATTCTTCTCTATTTGAATCTTTATTGTCTAAAATCATAATCAAGCTGCAATGTTGGCAAGCTAATCTTCTCTCAAGTGGGGGAAGGCTCATTCTTATAAAATGTCCTTGTTTCTTAAACTCTTCCCCTTTTCATGACTTTTTTCCCTCCTGCTAAAGTCATCAAATCCATTGAGAGTCTCTTTGCTCAATTTTTTTGGAATGGTAAGCATCACTGGGCTAGTTCGAAATCTCTGTGTTTCCCTTTCCAAGAGGGTGGTTTGGGCATTAGAAGCTTGTTTGATTATGTGTTTTCTTTCAACGCCAAACTTTGGTGGAATTATAGATCCAACTCCTCTATTTGGGCCAGATACATGCATAGTAAATATGGTAGAAGCAGGCATGCCTATTTCAGCTCCATCACTTCTTCTCATCAGAGCATGGGTTGGAAGCAATTGATAGAAGGCAAAATGACAGCACTAGATTATATCAAATTCCAAATTGGTCAGGGTCAAATTTCTTTGTGGTGGGATCAGTGGCTTATGGACCTGCCCATTGGTGAGATTATTTTGGTTCCTGATTTTGCTAAATTTTATGAGGTGAAAGATATTATGCATTCTGATGGCAGTTGGAATTGGGGTGTTATTAATTCCATCCTTCTTTTTTTTCCTTAGCTTTTTAAACTTCCCATTGCTGATCAAGATCATATGATTTGGGCCCCTTCCTCCTCAAGTAATTTTTTTTTATCTTCTTCTTGGAACACTCTTAGACAGAACTCCTCTGCTCCTCCTTATTTTTAGTTTATTTGGAACACTAAAATTCCTCTTAAATCTTCTATCTTCATATGGAAGACCCTAAAAAATCTCACCCCTTTTTATGATAAAATTCAATCTATAGGATTTCACATGCCTTCCAAATGTTCTTGATGTAGTTCTTTTGCTGATTCCAGGGATCACATTATGTCTTCTTGTGCATTTGCTCAATTGGTTTGGACTCACTTTGGTAGCCCTATTCATAAGGGGACTCGTTTGTCTAGACTGCTTCTTTGGTGGAAAAACCCGAAGCTATCTTTAAGTCTTCCAGCTATTATCTGCTGGGAGATATGGAAGACCAGATGTCAAGCTAAACTTGATGGTATTCAACCTTATCTCCCTACCCTGCTGAAAAATTTGTATTTCTCCATGCAAGCCAAACTCATCATTTCTCTCAAGAAGTCAAAAAATAACTTCATCTTGGTTAGTTGGATCAAGCCTCAAACAGGTTATTTCAAACTTAATTCTGATGGCTGCTCTCTAGGAAATCCTGTAGCATCAGGAGTAGGGGGTTTGATTAGAAATTGTGATGGTATCGTCCTGTTTGCTTATGTTATTCCCATTGACTTTCATACTAATATGTTTGCAGAAGCCATGAGTCTCTGGCAAGGTATTCAATTCTTTAATGATAATCAATGGAATCATGTTATTCTGGAAGTTGACAGTAAGGTCTAGGCTGATATGATATCCAACCAATGTTTTACCCCCTGGCAACTCAAGCCTCTTCTTGCTGATATTGCTCATCTTAGGTCCTTGGGCCATTTTCCCATCCAACACTGTTTTAGAGAGGCTAATTCCTCTGCTGAAGCCCTTTCCAAGCTAGCTAGTGAAGGCACTGAATTGAGAACTTCCAATTATCAAGATCTTCCTCCTCGGATTAGAGGTTGTTTGAGATTAGATAGGCAAGGCTTTCCGAGCATTAGAAAATGTTTCTGAGTTTTGGTTCTCTCTTTTTCAACCTTTCTCAGCTGTTTTTGAGACCCTTTTTGATGGCTGCTGGTCTGGTTGGTCCTTTGTTCAGAGCCTTCCTGTTTTCCTCTATTTTTGCGGTTGCTTGTAGCTGTTTTTTCCTGTTTTTCTCGGTTGTTGTTCTCGCTGCTCTATTATTGCAGGTCTCTGCTCCTGATTCTTTTTGTGGTGGTTGTTTGGTTGCTGCTGTTCTATGATCTGGCGCGGTTTGATTCTGTTTCTGTTGCTGTTTGGTCTAGTTTTTTGCCGTTGCTTCCCTGCCCCTGCTCCTGCCCCAGTTTTGTTCTCTTCTGTTGTTTTTGGCTGTTGCTGTGTCTCGGCTTTTGCATAGAGCTACTTTACTCTTTTTGGTTGTGGATGTCTTCTTTTTGGTTCTCTATTGTTAGATTTTTTTCTTCTTTTGTTTTGGTTATCATTATTTCCATTCTTGTACTTCTCTTGGGGTGTTTAATTCCCCTTTTTATTCAATTTTAATTCAAAAAAAAAAAAAAAACTGAAATCTCTAAATGACGATTTTATTATTTGTTGCATGCCGAGTATCTAATCTTTATTAATGATAGACCAAAAAGTTAGCCTTGAATTGGTGTTGTGAACTCCTTTAACTATTCCTCCCTCTTTAGTATTTTTAGAGGGACCTCATCTGAATAACAAAAAGTAGGGAGTATAAATTATAATTAAAAAAATTGTTCTTGTATTATCGTTAAGGCAAAGCAAAGTCTACCTCTAGTCATTGTAAATAAATCTCCGTCTGAAATGTAAAAATTAAGCATACACTTTGTAATTCATCTATTTTTCATGAAGTCTTGAAGTTATCGACCTCTAGCATAGTGCCCCCAATTATAAATTTATTCCTCAAAGGTCTTAGGGGTGAAAATTGCAAATAAAATATTACCTTATTGGTCTTTAAAATATGTAGCCTCTAGGTCATCTTCGTCAACTTCTTCATCCTTGTTACTATAAAACTGAAGTTTTTCCATATTATCAAGCTCATCATAAAGAACATGAATACTAATTTCACAATGTAGCCGAGTTATTTCGTCTAGTAAATTTTTGTGGACATATTTGAATATTTTTGAAGTGTCAATAGGTATTTTACAACATTTAATTTGTGTAAATTATAGGGACCAAATTGACATCCAAACCAAACTTTTCAAGGGGGGCCACAATGCAATTTCTACTAAGCTCTAGGATTTTGAAGAATTCTTATCAAATTATGGGGGCATATCTTGTAATTATAATGCACTTCCTAGAGATGAATATCTCACTTTGAGGAATAATTTGTAATTATATGTACTTCCTAGAGATGAATATCCCACTTCTTTTTGAAGCAAAATTTCTCTTACTTCCTAGAGATTGAATATCTCACGTCTTTTTAAAGCAAAATTTCTCTAAATATCATATTTAGCAACATAATTCATAAATTGAATTTAGAAGATGTTCAAGCTTATAATTTACTACAATTATTGATTTATCTTGTCATCAAACTCTTAAGGGGATTTAAAATAAAATAATAAAATTTGAAGGACATAATATGTAAAATAACTATGACCTTTAGGGGTTTTAGAGCTTTTTAGTGCCCAGTTGCTTTAGAGCCTTGACTCGTCATCAAACTCTTTTGAGGGGCTTTAAGAGAGTTGTTTAAATAAATAATTAAAAATAAAAAATAAAAAAATCAAGTGCCATTTCAATCTTATTTCCCAAATTAGAGGAAATCGATCGGGGTGTGCCGATTTCTTAAAAATTAGTCGCCTTCCAGTTGATTTCTATTTTTTTGGCCTTTTAACCAAAAATTGGCCTAATCAAGGCCCATTTTTTGTCTACTTACTGCAGGAAGTAAAAGGTTTTTTTTTTTTTTGCAGACCTACCCTTCCCAGGGGTCCTGCAAAAAGCCGCGCGCGACACCCCCACCCCCCCCCACCCCCCCCCCCACCCCCCAAACACACACACACGGATCCCCTCCCCTCACTTTTTTTTTTTGAATACTTAATTTTAAAAAATTGAACTAAAATTAATTTTTCAAAAAAAAAAAAAAAAAAATAGAATTTCTAAAAATTAATATATTTCTCAAATATTAATTTTTTTGTTAATATTAATTGATATAATAATATATTTATAATATATTTGAAGATATTAATTTTGAAAGAAATAATAACGAAAAACCCAATACATTGTCTCCCTTTCACATTTATGCCTATTTTTCTCTAAATTCATATATTTTTTAGCTTTATTTTTTAAAAAATTACGTAGTCACAAAAATATTTTCTCATTAGTTTCTAAGTAAATTTTAATTTTAAGAAATAAAAAAAATTATATTTAATTTCTTAAAATTTGACTATTTTTCAAATTAATCGTCAAAGTTGCCTTGTTTCGATGACGACCCAGTTTTTTAAAGTAACTTTGAATGTACAAACGATACTCTGTCTGTAGCCAAAATCAATCAAATTTTTATTTTTACATAAACTCTATTCATAATACTCCATAACACAACTAACAACACTGAAAACGAATTAGTGAATGATTTTTAAAAAATCGTCAAAGTTTTCTTTACAAATTGTTTCGATGATAACCTAATTTTTTTCGGCAACTCTGCTCAGAAGTCGATGACGGGAGTTGGCCACATAGATGGGCATCATGAGGTCATTCAACGAATGAGGTGGACCTTAATACGAGGTTGCTATACCATGTGTTGGCCTATGAGTAAAGGTTAGCGGGCGATGAATTTTCTCCACATTAGTTGCCCCCCAATCACAAGCGTGAGGACCAAGGTGCTTGGGACTTGTACTCAAAATCAATTAAGATCACTTATGCTTGGTGACTGTCCCAGATGATAAAGAGATAACGCCCAACCCATAGGAACGACGAAGATTTTACTGGTAGGATAGGAGGTCGCCGTCTAGAAGTCTTTGGTCGTTGACCAACCTGAAAGCCTTGGTAGACGATGTTAGGAATAATCAAATTCCTGATTAACCAGATTTAAGTTGAATAAAAAAAATAGATAAAAAAAAATAGTTCACACACTATTTACACAGTTTGGCACAAATTTGCCCACGTCCATGTCTATGGACTACTACAGATCTTTCACTAAAAAATAGAAAATTACAAAGTGTTTACAAACACTCAACAACTCACAACCCACACTGAATTATACCCAAGAATTTTTCTCACAAAAATTCTCTAAGAACACCCACTATTTTTATCTGGGATTTTCTTCTCTCAGTTGGGTTTTCGCTATGGATTGGTTCATATGGTAGAGAAAGGCAGAGGGCCTTTTTATAGACCCTCTGATCATAGAAGAAGAATTGCCTTTTGTTTTATTTTGTCAACAATGGATGCATTCTTCTCAATTTTCCTCCAATATGTCATTTTCATCTTCTTTGATTTGGCTTTCTCTCATTTCTTTTTTTCTTTGTGATTTTTATATGTGACCTTTTTATTTAATTAACAATCTCCCACTTGAAGATTGATTTCAATCAGTCTTTTCACCTTGATTGATGCAACAACTCTTTTCTTGTCTTGTTATTCATGCAGGCCAACTGAAGCGAAGCATAGCTTTAGTTTATCAATAGTCACCATTTTTTACAACATATCCGTTAGTTTCTTGCTTTCTTGGATCTTCTCCAATATTAACACTTCATCCTCCAAGAGTGATCTGATGAAGTGATAATGAAGTCCAATATGCTTGGTTCTAGAATGAAATGCTGAAATCTTTGCCAAGTGTATCGCACTCTGACTATCTCTGTGCAGAACATTTTTTCCCTATTAGAATCCAAGTTTAGTTAATAAACCTTAAAGCCTATCATCTCTTTATTGGCTTTCGCCACTGCTACATACTTAGCCTCTGTAGTGGATAGAGTGGCCATCATTCGAATTTGTGACATCAAACTAACAATTGTTGTTCCAACAATGAATATATAACTAGTGGTGCTTCTTTAGTGATCGACTTCACCTCCAAATTCTGTGACTACGTAGCCTTGTACTTTTAACTCTCTCTTACTAAAGTACAAACACTTCTCTATGGTGTCGCATAGATATCTCAAAATCCACTTTACTGTTTCCCAATGATCTTTTCTTAGATTTGACATAAATTTGATAACAATTCCCACTACATGGCCAATATCTAGTCTCGTACAGACCATTGCATACATTAAAATTCCAATGGATGAGGTGTACGGAATCTTAGCCATGAAGTCTTTCTCTTCCTCCGTCTGAGGGGACTGATCCTTAGATAAATGAAAGTGACTGGCCAAGTGTGTGCTAACTGGCGTGGCGCCGCACATGTTGAATCTCTACAAAACACGGTTGATGTACTCTGCCTGAGATAATTGTAAAATCCTTCTTTGCTTATCTCTTGTGATTTGCATTCCAAGAATTTCTTTGTTGAACCCAAGTCTTTCATGTCAAACTCCTTTGAAAATTGTTGCTTAAACTTTATGATATCTTCTATATATGAACCAGCTACTAACATATTATCGACATAAAGTAGTAAGATGATATAACTGGACAGATTTCTCTTAAAGTAGCAACAACGGTCGGCGTTGCACTTCTAGAAACCTTCTTTGTGCATGATGCTGCCAAACTTTTTGTACCACTGTCTTGGGGCTTGTTTTAGGCCATACACTCTTTTTTTTTTTTACATGTCATGTTCTCTTTCCATTTTCTGAGAAACCTTGTGGCTGGTGCATGTATATTTCCTCATCAAAGTCTTCATGAAGAAATGTGGTCTTCACATCTAACTGTTCAAGATTAAGATCTTAAGTGGCAACAATACTCAATACTGATAAAATAGTATTGAGCTTCACAACGGGAGAAAAAATATCAGTGTAGTTAACTCTTTCCTTCTACTGAAATCCTTTGATAGCTAGTTGAGCTTTGTATTTCTTGGAACCATCATGCTCCTCTTTCACCTGGTATACCCATTTGTTGTGAAGAGCCTTCTTCCCCATGGGTAACTCATCAAGTTCCCATGTTTGGTTGGAGATCAGAGACTTCATCTCGTCTTTCATTACAAGCTCCCATTTGCTAGCATCTCTAGCCAGACATGCTTTATCAAAGAATTCAGGCTCATTTCTATCTGTCAGCAACAAATAGTTCATGTATGTAAGACCCTGATTTAACACATACGTCATTTTAATTTCAATTGAGAGTATTTAGAAAATTTTGGGAAAAATTGAGTTAAAAATAAAATAATATATATATATATATATAATAGATATAATAATAAAATAAAAATGATTGGGTCAAATTGCAAATTTAGAAACTTATTCTAAATTTGAGATGCAAAAATTTGTAGAATAAAAATTTTAGGGATCAAAATGCAATTTAAGAAATCCTAAAAGATGAGTGGGATTAAATAAAGACTTAATGGAAAATAGGGGGAGAAAAGTGCAATTTAACCAAATGTTTATATATATATATATATATATATATCCTGAGTTGTGAGTTCGGCCGGCCGACAGGAAGATCGTGAAGAGTGGGGATCGACGTGGCGAGCAACCGATCGATTTCACACCACCATTTTCATGCATATATATACATGTTCCTACCATTTCCATCGCTACAAGGAAGAATAATCCAGAAATCTAGAGAGAGAAACGGAGGAGCGGAGCGTCGGTACCGCCATGTAATCGTCGGCGTTCAGTCGCTGGCGTGTGTGCGATAGAGCATGCGTGTGTTCCTCCAGTGTGCATGTATGAAGGTGTGTTTGTCCGATGTGTGTGTGCAGGTGATCGGCGATCGTCGTGAGTGGGTATTCCTCCAACGGCACTGGTGGCGGTGGTGGGTGTGTGTTCTGTTTCTGTTTGATCAGGGGGGGTAAACGACAGAGGCAGTGGCGACATGAGTTTGGCCGATGGGGTGTGTGTGCGTCGTTATGGTTGGGCGTGTACGGTTTAGGTGGGTAGATGAGATCGGTGGTGGAAGTGGCCAGTAGTGGTCGGTGAACCGTGGTGGGGGATGGAGTAGGGCCGGCGGTAAGAGCGATGGGGTGTGGGAGGTCTCAGGTGGACGGATATGGTAGAGAGAGAGAGAGGGTGGCTGGCGTATTTTGAACCGAAACAGAAACAGTAAACGCAAAAAGAAGAAAAAAAAAAAAAGGGAGAATTTGCAGAAACTATCCCAGGAAAATCCAAAACTCATTTCATTGTCGCCGAACGGTTCAGAAACAGGTGAAATTTCAATCGGTTATTAATTTTTGTTAAATTAAATTTTATTTAGCGTTACAAATTCTAAAATCGTAATAATTTCGTAACGATTAATTGATTTTAATTACGTGGTACATAAAATTGTAACGATTTGGAATATAGGGTCTGTATTGAAGGATTAGGATGTTTTAGATAAGATATTAATTTAGGCTCTGTCACTATTAGGTTCGCAGGCACCGACATTCAGATAAAGTATGATCAGTGTCAGTTTTGCAAAACAGATATCGAGGTGAGTGTACTGTTTTCTTGCTAAATTATTTTTGTATATATATATATATGATGAAATGTTGGTTTACTTAAACCGTACGATTTTATAAATTATATGGATCAAGCAGGAGGTGGGTGAGTTGGTAAATTGGATTTCCGGAAGATTTCGGTGGTTTTCGAAATGAAGTTGAAAATGAATTTTTGTTGGATTTGGTGAAATCAGATGGTGTTTTTAAAAGAGAATAGAAAACATCTGTTTTCTAGTAATGCCTGGTTTTTTTAAAAATAAAGGGTGGAAAAGTGGTTTTAATAAAATCAGACGTTTTCTTTAAAAGAGAGTGTGATATATGATTTTTGGATTTAAAAGTTGGTTTTGGGAAAAAGAGATAGACGTGGTAATTTGACGATGTTGAGTAGACGATATTTATTGAGTTGTGATTCGATGATGCTGTATTTGATTTGACGATGCCATAATATTTATCTGTTTCGGTAGAGTGATGTTATCTGCTTCGGCGGAGTGATGTTTATCTGTTTCGGCAGAGTGATATTAGACGTTTATACTGCGCAGTGATTATCCGCTTCAGCGGAGTGTTGGGTGTTCGTAGGAAGGCATATCCTACGGATGGTACGGTACCGTTGCAAACTCCCGATCGTGAGGTTAAAACGATCACTAGGGCTGGCCTGTGTGTGTGTTTGAGATGTGGTGTTTTACTTATATTGAGTAATTTATTATTTACCCTGGTGATTGATATGATTTTATATTAGATGGATTTGGATGAAACTTATACTTATGGGTTTATTTCCACTGCTTATATTATAGAGAATTTTATTAGTTACGCGTTGTTTACATACCTACGCTTGATTCATTTAGATGTTGTAGAATGATTTATTATTATAAAATGTTTTTACTAAGAAGGCAGTACACTCGCAGGTAAAACAGCTAGGAGTCGGTCGGTCCCCCACTGGCGCTAGATAGAGTTATGCGGGTCATGCAATAGAGTCATTTGAGAGGGATTATGAGGCGAGGTGTCAGAGATGAATCTAAGTGAGATTCATGGGATTTGAATTTTGGTTATTCTTATAGTTCGGACAGTGTGTCCCTATCTATGAGAATTATGTGTATGTTGTACATATAATTTGTTTGTATATTTATTTATTGTGGTTGTCTAGTCAGTTAGGTGATGTCATGTCGACGTCACGCCGCCCTCAGGGTAACAGGAGTCCGGGGGTGGGGTGTGACGATGTATCTCTTGTTAAGCACATGAGGCTGAGTAGACCTTTTCATTACATGAGTTGGAGTAGGAGGTTACGGTATGTTGGATTGTTGCACACTTCTCGATTCAACAGGTTCCTCTAGGCCAAGGATATGCTACAATCTGCTCTGTTACAGGACAGTCTGGGATATTGTTTGCATCTGTATATACTAGCTCATTCTGTTATGAGTCGTTGGCATCTATTATATGCTTGTCCTTGTACATCACGTTTTCATTGAAAATCACATCTCTACTGTGGATTACCTTCTTGTTTTCGTTATCCCAAATGCGGTATCTAAACTCATATTCTCTATAACCGATGAAGGTGCATTTCTTGAATTTGGGATCAAGATTATTCCTGACTTGATCACTGATATGCACATATGCTACACAACCGAAAAACTCTTAGATATGAGAGTTTTACTTCTTTTTTGATCTATACATCCTTAGGTATTCTATGCTCCAATAGAACCGTTGGGCCTCAATTGATCAAGTAATTTGGCGTATTGACTGCTTCTGCCCAAAATGACTTTAGTAGACTTGACTGTATACGAATGCTTTTGGCTCCTTTTATGAATGTTCCGTTCATATGCTTAGCTATACCATTATGTTGAGGCATACCCGACATGGTAATCTCTATTCTAATCTCGTGCTTATAGCAAAACTTCTTGAATCTGGTATCTTCATATTCACCACTGTTGAACCCAATATTTTGATGGACAATTAAATGTTGATATCTAATGGGACTATACTGAGTGATTTCAGATTTAAAGTTTCATGCATTTGATTAAGAATGAGAATCATTAAAGAATATATAGCGGATGAAAAATGGAGATGATAAAGACTTGAAAGAGTATTGAAGTGATTGAATACAAATAGGTTAAAACACCTCTTTACGTTATACTCTTAATGCAACCCGAATTAGAATTATGCACAACTGTACGCCGTGAATTTAATCGCTAACGTATGACTACTCGCAAGTCTATGAGGTCAAGTTTTAGTAAAGGTGGGGAGAGTAGGGGTATCGTGTCCACAGGGATTAGTTGTCATTATTATCGAGTACCACGATTATCATAACCTAATTTTATCTAGGCTAAAAAGAATGATTTTAAATTAAAATATACTAAATTAATTTACTACTAATTAATCTATACTAATTATACTCATACGGGATAGTTAGGGTATGAATTATCTAGGGATTAACTTTATTTACTTAAACGCGTTTGATTTCGTTTAGTTTACAATAATGGCGTTCGACCTATCTGACAATCTCAGTTCGTAAACTCTCCCACCATCTCTCCCGAGTGTAAGACGAGGGAATACGCGACTTCGTGTCAACGAAGAAGTCCCCCTCAACGTCTTAATGACCCTAGGTTACATGAGTTTTGCCCCAACGTCATCGATTGCACACTCTCTAACTCTTTCCCGAGTTATTGGATCGTCGGTGTTTAACCTAGTCTGAATCCAGGGTTACCTCTCCCGAGTATCAAACCCCGTATTCTCAATATATCTAAACTAGCATATAATCATAGAATAACGGCAAACACAATCAGAATAACGAAGAGCAAACATTAAAGAAACACAACTCAAACAAAAATCCATTTTTATAAATAATATTAATCCCATAGATAATCCAAATTTAACTCGTGGTCATAAGCGTTTATACATTGAAAACCGAGCTAAACATACTCAAACAACTATAGAAGTTAAGAAATAAATGAAGAAACGGATAAACTTAGCCGTAGTCTGAATTTTAGCCGCTAAAACTGTTCACCGATCGCTTCTCCTTATCTGCGTGGTAATCTTCTCCTTTGGAATTGTTTGAGCACTCCCCAAACTCTCTCTCTATTCTAATCTAAGCCCTAAGGGCCTCTAATGGTCGGGGAGGATCAGAGGAGAGAAGAGGACAGGGGAATAAATAGAGAAAATATCTCAAAAAATATCTAATCTAGTGTAGAGATGATCGCCGTGGCGGTGAGTAGGTCAGTTAAGTGATCACCTAGGCGGTGAAGACAATGGTAGAATTGGTGACCATCTTGTAGTTTCACTGCCGCGGCGGTGGATGTCCAGCAAGATTAGGTCCACTATGTATTTTTACCGCCGTGGCGGAGGTTTGGACGCCACGGCGGTGGGTTTCTTTTCAGAATTTTGCCTCCTTGTTTATTTTTCCACCGTTCTTCGACCATTCTTGGTTCGATCTGATAATTTATGCTCCGTTTTCCTGCCTTTTTAATCCATACACCTTATTTATACAAAAAGAATAAAAACTAATTAAAACATAGTAAAATACTATTAAAACTCTCAGAAACTAACTTAGTTCAGTTTGGAAATAGATAGATAGATCACACCTATCAAATACCCCCAAACTTAAAATTTTGCTAGTCCTTGAGCATAACACTCACATGAAAAATGAAAAACACAACGAAATTTAATAACAAACAACGTCAAAACAATCTAAACATAGCGATATGTGAGTTTTGACTTCTTCTATTGACCAAGTCATTTTCCCTCAATAACTGCCAGTCATATCGAGTTCAGGAGGTAAAACACAATATGTGGTGTTCTAGAATTTCGACATTCAATAATGGTGAACGCCATTCAAGATCCTATTAACGTGTATGTGTGAGACTCAATAATATAACTATAAAACGACCGGATTGGATTATCCACCAACGAAACTCATGACTTAGACCATATAGGACTAGGATTTCTATATGCCTGATTGGGGTCCACTCTCCACTAATGTAGGCTTGAAAGTTCAAAAAGATAAAAAAGACTTGGTTCAATTTTGGTATATTTGGCCAAGGGTATTTCGAAATAGAAAACGGGTTAATGTTGTTAACTTAACGTTACCCAAGGCTCACTGCTTCGCACACTTACTCTCGAAACCCCATAGATAAATTGGAAACAATTCTAAACAAACATTTTAGATCGACGTACTCAATTGCCAGAAGAAACGTAATTTAATTTTTTTTTTAACGAACCACACCCCCAAACGTATTCGATTATTATGATTTTACGAGTATGGTTTAAACGAAAGAACACATGACAAGTGAGTACTCGAATATCGAACCAATTTGAAGTTCGCCCTAAACCCAACCGCTCACATCAATAAGTATTTGCAACTGCTAACTTGATTCACTCAAATATGCCTTTAATTCAGCAATATAGGTTTGGAAAAAGATCAACTAGCCAGGGTTTTTGTTCATGTGTTCAGAATTGAATTGGCAATTAGGCTTCGACAGGGTAACGAGAGATAAACATATAACAGGGTAGGCTTAAAAGGCTCAAGCGACAAAAGAATGCCTAAATCACATCTCTTGAACTACCTCGCCTAGGATTTCACCTCAAGATTTCCCTCAATCAGGTTCTAGAATCCTTAAATTTTCATGAGTTTGGCTAATCGATAATTCTCCTCAAATCAATTGAATAGAAATACATTGAGTCTATGTGCTCGTGCAAATTAGGATCTACAATAATTTTCACCAAAACGCATTGTCAAGCACACAGAACACACATGCATGGGTATTACCCTTGACCTCGAAAACAAGCAGGGGGTAATATTATCATCGTGCAACGGCCCAGATAAACGCAAAACTCAGCATGCAACAACAACAACAACAAACAAACAAACACAAACTAACCTAAACAAACATGCACACAAGAAAACAATAAAACATTTAACATATGATACTACACATCACTTCCGAACTTAAAATGGATAGTGTTCTCAGAGGCCCAATCATCAATCTTAACATATAGAATTAAAGTATGCTGACGAAGGGGGTTTAGAACACGTACCTAGAAGGTAAGAGAATCTCACCTCCAAATCAAGTCAGATATGACGAATTTAATTTATTTTTAACCTTGGTTTGCCTCCCAAGAAGCGCATGGTTTAATGTCCTTGGCTCGATATACTCAGAACGCCCTCAAGCTTGGCGAGATATTGATCTGGATGGCTCGATCTTTCAATGACACGCCTGACCAGCTTATATGCGTGGCCAAACACTATAAAATGGCTCAGAATCCCGTTGAAAGAAATGCATCAATACCTGTCGATCTAATATCTCCAAGTACCCTGCATAAGAAATAAAAACAAAACTACAAAACAAAAATTATATACAAAAGAAATGCCTAAAGTAAAATTTGGTTATTTACTCACAATAACGACAATAACCCAATCCCCGGCAACGGCGCCAAAAACTTGGTGGCGATTGCCGGAAACGAAATACAACAAACACACTCCCTGGAAACGGCGCCAAAAACTTGTACGACAATCTTTTTACGCGCTCACGTATTCACTACTCGCAAATATACGAGGTCAAGTTTTAGTAAGGTAAGGAGAGTAGGGGTATCGTATCCACAGGGATTGGTTGTTGTTATTATCGAGTATTGCGATTATCATAACCTAATTTTATCTAGGCTAAAAAGAATGATTTTAAATTAAAATATACTAAATTAATTTACTACTAATTAATCTATACTATTAATACTAATACGAGATGGTTAGGGGATGGATTATCTAGGGATTAACTTTATTTACTTAAACGCGTTTGATTTCTTTTAGTTTACAATAATGGCGTTTGACCTATCTGACAATCTCAGTTCGTAAACTCCCCCGCCACCTCTCCCGAGTGTAAGACGAGGGAATACGCGACTTCGTGTCAACGAAGAAGTCCTCCTCAACATCTTAACGACCCTAGGTCACGTGAGTCATGCCCCAACTTCATCGATTGCACACTTTCCAACTCTCTCCCAAGTTATTGGATAGTCGTGTTGTGTTTAACCTAATCCGAATCAGGGGTTATTGTACGGCGGAGGATTACGATCCTTTTCGTATTGACTACTCACAAGTGTACGAGATCAAAGTTTTAGTATAGTATGATCGTAAAAGATTGGGTTATCGTATCCACAAGGACTGGTGTCGTTACTATCGAGTATCGCGTTTTTCATGACCTAACTTTATCTAGGCTAAAAACAAATATAATTAATTAATTAAATTAATATTAATATAACCTAAATTAACTATACTAATATACTAATATATTTTAGGGGAAAGAATCGCCTAGGGATTAACGTGTTTACAAATACGTGTTCGATCTCGATTTATGTACGTTTACGGTGTTCGACCTATTTGATAATCTCGATACATAAACTCCACCGCCACCTCTCCCGAGTGTAAGACGGGGGAATACATGACTTCGAGTCAACGAAGAAGTCCCCATCAACGTCTTAATGATCCTAAGTCACGTAAGTCTCGCCCAGTGTCATTGATTGCACACAATCCAACTCCCGACCGGGTTATTGGATCGTGTATTGTATTTACCCTATCGACAATTTTCGTTCTAAAACTCCCTCGCCACCTCTGCCGAGGGTAATACGAAGGATATAATAGAACTTCGTGTCAACGAAGAAGTCCCCTTCAACGTCTTAACGACCCTAGGGCACGTGAGTCTTTCCCTAACGTCATCGATTGTCCATAATCCAAACCCCAACTGGGTTATAGAATTGTGGCGTTTGTTTACCATAATCCGAATCCGGAATTTGTCAAACCTCGTATTCTCCATGTATCTAACTAAGTATGATAAACAAACAATACGATAAACATAATCAAACTACGAAGAACAAACATAAATGCAACACCGAAATCATCCAAACACATATTCATAAATTTTTTGTTAATCCTTATATAATCCATGTTTAACTACGGCCATAATCGTATTTACAATAAAAGAACGAGATAAACATGCTCACATGATCCTAAGTTAAAGAAATAAGAAAAAGAATCGAAGAACTTAGCCTCGTCCGAAGATTAGCCGCTAAGAACGCTCAACGATCGCTTCGCCATCTTCTCCACTTCAGGATGTGAGCTCCACCTCTAAAACTCCTTAACTTAAGCCTAAGTATGGCCTAAGGTGCCCAAATGGCCAGGGGGGTAGAGAGGAGGGGAGAGGAGTGGGTATTTATAAGCAACATATCTCAAAAATATCTTAGGCTATACAGAGGCTCACCGCCGCTGCCGTGGGATTTAGCGTCGCGGAGGTAGAGTAGATCGGTTAGTTGATTGCTGCGGCGGTGAGGACAACAGTGGATTTGGAAAACATTCTGCTGGTTCACCGCCTAGGCCGTGGTCCGTCAGTAGCATTTGTTTCTTCTCAGCATTTTCACCGTCTCAGCGGTGGGCTTGTTTCACAGTTTTACCTCCGAGCTTATTTTTCCACCGTTCTTCGACCGTTTTTGGTTTGATCTCATCGTTTTCGCTTCAGTTTTCTATCTTTTTGCCCCCACAGACTTGATTTATATAAAAAGTAATAAAACTAATTAAAACGTAATAAAATACTATATAAACGCTCGAAAACTAACTTAATTTAGTTTAGAAATATGTAGGTAGATCACACCTATCAAATACCCCCAAACTTGGAATTTGGCTAGTTCTCAAGCCAAACACACACACGAAAATAAAAAACATAACTAAATGAAATAACAAACATCTTAAAACGGTCTAAACATAACAAGATGTGAGTTCTAAATTCTTCTAACGGCCTAGTTATTGTTGTCCCTCAACAACCGCCAGTCATATCGAGTTCAGGCAGTAACACACATCATATAATGTTCTACAATTTTGACATGCAATATTGGTGAACGCCATTCTAGATCCTATAAACGTTTTAGTGCGTGACTCAATAATATAGTTAGACAACGACCGGATTGGATCATCCACCAACGAAACTCATGACTTTGACAGTGAAGAATTAAGATTTCCATAGGCTGGATTAGGGTCCACTCTCCACTAATGTAGGCTTGGAAGTTCAAAAAGATCAGAAGGACTTGGTTCGATTTTGGAATATTTGGCCAAGGGTAATTTGGAATAGAAAATGGGTTAACGTTGTTAACTTAACGTTACCCAAGGCTCAACGCTTGGCACATTCACTCTCGAAACCCCCATAGATAAATTGGAAAACAATCCTGAACAAACATTTGGGGCCGACATACTCACTTGTCAAAAAGAAACATAAATAAACAATATTTACATAGATGTTTATTTATTTATTTTAATTTTTTTTTAGCTTACCACACCCCCAAACTTATTCAATTAGTATGATTTCACAAATGTGGTTAAAATGAAAGAAAAATTACCAGTGGGTACTCGAATATCGAACCAATCTAAAGTTCGCCCTTAACCCAACCGCTTATATCAAGTAGCATTTGCAATTGCTAACTTGATTCACTCTAATGTGCCCTTAAATTCAGCGATTTAGGTTTGGAAAAAGGTCAACTGACGAGGGTATTAGTTTGTGTTCAGAATTGAATTAGTATTTAGGCTTCGACAGGGTAACGAGGGATAAACATATAACATGATAGGCTTAAAAAGGCTCAAGCGATAAATGATTGCCTAAATCACGTCTCCTGAACTACCTCTCCTAGGATTTCGCCTCAAGATTCCCCTCAATCAGGTTCTAGAATCCTTAATGTGTCATGAATTTGGCTAATCGATTATCGTCCTCAAGTAAATTGAAGAGACATACATTGAGTCTATGTTCTCGTGCAAATTAGGATCTACAATAATTTTTACCAAAACGCATTGTCAAGCACACAGAATCACACATGCATGGGTATTACCCTTGACCTCGAAAACAACCAGGGGTAATTATCATCATCGGGTAATGGCACAGATGAACGCAAAACTCAGCATGCAATAACAACAACACAAATAAACACAAACTAACCTAAACACACATGCAATACAAGAAAAACAGTAAAACATAAACTAACAATACTACATACTACACATCACTTCCGAACTTAAAATGGACAGTGTCCTCAGCGATGCCAATCATCATTCTTCAACATATGAAATTTAAAGCATGCTGACGAATGGGATTTAGAACACGTACTTGGGAGGCGAGAGAATCTAACCTCCGAATAAATTCGGTTGTGATGGATTTAATTTATTTAACCTTGGGTTGCCTCCCAAGAAGCGCATGGTTTAATGTCCTCGGCCCGACACATGCCCTCAAGCTTGGAGAGATTTTTCTTTGATCGGCTCAATCTTTATACAAAAATGCCTCACCAACTTATGTGCGTGGCTCTGCACTATAAAATGGCTTGGAATCCCATTGAAATGGATGCATCAATACCCGTCGATCTAACATCGCCAAGTACCCTGCATAAGAAACAAAAACAAAACTACAAACAAAAATTATATACAAAAGAAATGCCTAAACTAAAATCGGGTCATTTACTCACAATATCAACAATAACAAACAAAACAATTCCTAGCAATCATTAGCAAAAACTTGGTAGCGATCGTTGAAAATTGAATTCGCCTAATGACCAATCCTCAGCAATGGCGCCAAAAACTTGTATGGCAGAGGATTTACGATCCTCCTTGTATTGACTACTCACAAGTGTACGAGGTCAAAGTTTTAGTATAGTGTGATCGTGAAAGATCAGGTTATCGTATCCACAGAGATTGGTGTCGTTACTATCGAGTATCGCGTTTTTCATGACCTAACTTTATCTAGGCTAAAAATAAATAAAATTAATTAATTAAACTAATACTAATATAACCTAAATTAACTATACTAATATACTAATATGTTTTATGGGAAAGAATCACCTAGGGATTAACGTGTTTACAAATACGTGTTCGATCTCAATTTACTCACATTTACGATGTTCGACCTATTTAACAATCTCGATACGTAAACTCCACCGCCACCTCTCCCGAGTGTAAAACGGGGGAATACATGACTTTGAGTCAACGAAGAAGTCCCCCTCAATGTCTTAACGATCCTAGGTCACATGAGTCTCGCCCAGTGTCATTAATTGCACACAATCCAACTCCCAACTGGGTCATTGGATCGTGCGTTGTATTTAACCTCTCGACAATCTTCGTTCTAAAACTCTCTCGCCACCTCTCCCGAGGGTAATACGAGGGATATAACACAACTTCGTGTCAACGAAGAAGTCCCCCTCAACGTCTTAACGACCCTAGGTCGCGTGAGTCTTGCCCCAACGTCATCAATTGTCCACAATCCAAACCCTGACCAGGTTATAGAATCATTGCATTTGTTTACCTTAATCCGAATCCAGGATTTGTCAAACTCCATATTCTCCATGTATCTAACTAAGCATGATAAATAAACAATACGATAAACACAATCAAACTACGAAGAACAAACATAAACGCAACACCGAAATCATTCAAACACATATTCATAAATTTATTGTTTATCCCTATACAATCCATGTTTAACTACGGCCATAATTGCATTTACAATGAAAGCACGAGCCAAACATGCTTACATGATCCTAAGTTAAAGAAATAAGGAAAAGATTCGAAGAACTTAGCCTCGTCCGAAGATTAGCCACTAAGAATGCTCAATGATCGCTTCGCCATCTTCTACACTTCGAGATGTGAGCTCTACTTCTAAAACTCCTAAACCTAAGCCTAAGTATGGCCTAAGGTGCCCAAATGTCCGGGTTGGGGGGGGGGGGCAAGAGGAGGGGAGAGGAGTGGGTATTTATAAGCAAAATATCTCAAAAATAGCCTAAAAATATCTTAGACTTTGCAGAGGCTTACCACCGCGGCCGTGGGATTCAGCGCCGCGGCGGTGGAGTTGGTCGGTTAGTTGATCGCTGCGGCAATAAGGACAACGGTGGATTTGGAAAATATTCTGCTGGTTCACCACCTAGGCGGTGGTCCGTCAGTAGCATTTGTGTCTTCCCAGCATTTTCAATGCTGCAACGGTGGTCTGGATGCTGCGGCGGTGGGCTTGTTTTATAGTTTTGCCTCTGAACTTGTTTTTCCACCGTTCTTCGATCGTTTTTGGTTCGATCTTATCGTTTTTGCTCCCGTTTTCTATTTTTTTTCCCCATACACCTGATTTATACAAAAGGTAATAAAACTAATTAACGTAATAAAATACTATATAAACGCTCAAAAACTAACTTAATTCGGTTTGGAAATATGTAGGTAGATCACACCTATTAGTTATCTCTCCCAAGTGTCAAACCCCGTATTCTCAATATATCTAAACTAGCATATAATCATAGAATAACTGCGAACACAATCAGAATAACGAAGAACAAACATTAAAGAAACACAACTTAAACAAAACTCTATTTTTATAAATAATATTAATCCCATAGATAATCTAAGCTTAACTCGTGGTCATAACCATCTATACATTGAAAACTGAGCTAAACATGCTCAAACAACTATTGAACTTAAGAAATAAAAGAAGAAACGGATGAACTTAGCCGTAGTATGAAATTTAGCCGCTAAAACTGTTCACCGATCACTTCTCCTTCTCTACGTGGTAATCTTCTCCTTTGGAATTGTTTGAGCACTCCCCAAACTCTCTCTCTATTCTAATCTAAGCCCTAAGAGGCTCTAATGGCCAGGGAAGATCAGAGGAGAAGAGAGGAGAGGGGATTAAATAAAGAAAATATCTCAAAAAATATCTAATCTGGTGTAGAGGTGACCGCCATGGCGGTGAGTAGGTCGGTTAAGTGATCACCTAGGCGGTGAAAACAGCGGTGAAATTGGTGACCATCCTGTAGTTTCACCGCTGCGTTGGTGGATGTCCTGCAAGATTAGGTCCACTCTGTATTTTCACCGCCACGGCGGAGGTCTAGATGTCGCGGCGGTGGGCTGCTTTTCAGAATTTTGTCTCTTTGCTTGTTTTTCCACCGTTCTTCGACCGTTCTTGGTTCAATCTGATCGTTTATGCTCCGTTTTCCTACCTTTTCAACCCATACACCTGATTTATACAAAAAGAATAAAAACTAATTAAAACATAATAAAATACTATAAAAATGCTCGGAAACTAATTTAGTTCGGTTTGGAAATAGATAGGTAGATCATACCTATCAATGACACTTTAAAATGAATTAATCTTATGTGTGTAGTGATAATTTTAGGGTTCTAAAGTGTATTTTATGATGTGTTAAATATTTGAAATGATTTTGGTTAAGAATCTAATTGAAAAAATGGTTTTAATGTTTAAATGGTGGTTTCTCAGGTCAATTCGGTCAATCGGCGAAAGGGGTTGGTCGACTAACGAATCCAGTAGCTGAAATAGGAAGAAGAGATGACCTTTTGGTCCAATCAGTCAACCGACAAGGAGGGTTGGTCAACTGATCGGGCTAGCACAACAGTCACTTTTGACCGTTGTAAGGGGTCGGTTAACCGACAGGGTTGACCAGTCGACCGATGTCCAATCAATTGTTTAACTGGTTTGTTTTTTGGTCAAGATATTTTAGTTTTGATGATTCCGAGGGAGGTTTTTAAGGGAATTCAAAGTATTTTTGAAATATATCATGAAATATGAGATTCCTCTTTATTTGGTCCATTTATTTAATTATTCTTTTAATTAAAGTGATTAAATGCTTCCTATTATTATGGATTTGATTTGAAAAGGTTTTTGGGACCAAAATAAGTCTTTCTAAGAGTATTTTTTGAATGAAATATACTTATTTTGCAAGTATATGATATGTAGAGTCTTAGGGTGTCATTTAATGATATAGTATTTGAAAACTAGCTGTTAGAGGTCTAGTTCTAGGTCTATAAATATAGAACTGTAGGATTCAGAAAAAGAAATCAAGAACAAAGAGTTTTAATTGGCCTATGCTTTAAAGATAGTGATTTTTTGCTGAGATTTTGAAAAGATAATTATTTTGAAAGAGCTCTTGATTGGAGCGTGCAAAAGTTTTCATCACCGGTTTTGTACTACACTGAGCTATCTTAATTGTTTTCGAGAAACCCCAGTGAGATCTTTCCAAGTTAATTCTGTGCTTATCTGTTTATGATATAATTGTTTACTTGAAATATTTATTTGAGAAAAATCGTTTTCAAATCTAATTTTGTGAAAATATTTTTAAAATGGCTTTTATTTGTGAAATCTAATTGTTTATTATTTGTGCAATTAAATTGATTAAATTAGATTTGTGCCTCATGTAGTTCTATCATATAGTTTTCGGGCCATTAATTGAGTATAATTATTTTGAGGTGGTAGAAGCTCCAATAGGAAAAAATAATTAATTTTTTTTAGTTGCGAGGAAGTGTGGATTAAACATATTGGGATGGTGTCTAATTATAATAGTTAGGGTTTGATCTTTAACATGTTAAAAATATTAGGTTTTGATTTTTCTCGTAGTCGAATTAGGTTAGTCCTTAACCTGGTAAAAAGATAGAGTTCTTCCTGAGTTTGTAAAAAGGATAAGTGTAAATGTTCTTTCTAAGCCTGTGAAAAAGATAAGTGTAATAGATTGAGAGAGTGATAGGTTGATTCTGAGTCTGTGAAAAGAATCTATGAAAATAATCAGAGTTGAAAGGGTTTGATTCCTACCTGGGAAAGGAAATAGAGTATAGTGGATTACTAAGCTTCGTGGAACTCGAATGACTGGATGTAGGTAAAACTAGCTTGTTGAACCAAAATAAATTCTTGTGTTTTGCATTATTAATTTTCTATATGTTTGATTGGGCACGTAAATAAACACATTTTCACTGCTTAACAAGATAATAATCAAATTAGGGAAATTGATTATTGGTATTCGATTTAATTGTTTAAATTTTTTATAACTACCCAAATTATCCCTTTTTTGGGTAGATCTTTGGGGCCAACACCATTATCAGTTTCGAGCTTTTTGATTTTCAGACCTATCTCATTTTCAACCGTAGCTTTCCATTTCCTGAAAGCCTCAAACACTTCAGACTTGTGCTTTCGAAAGTAAACTAATACTTTCCTAGAATGATCATTGATGGAAGTCACAAAGTAGTGTTTGCCACCAATGAATGAGATGGTCGTTGGTCCCCAAACATCAGGGTGAACGAACTCTAGTATCTTTTTCTTTGGGGTTCTGCCATTTGTCTGAAAGCTTACCCTCTTCTGCTTTCCAAATATGCAATTTCTGCACATGTTTATCTCCACTGAATGTAGACCTGGAAGTTTTTCCTTCGAGTGCATAGTTTTTATCCTATTTTCACTCATGTGGCCAAGTCTCTGGTACCACATATTGGGATTTTTGTTTTTTGTTGCAACTGCAATTGAATAGCACGCTTCTACTGTCATATAGAGAGTACTACTCTTCTTACCCCGAGCAACTGTTATTGTACCCTTTGAAATCTTCTAATCATCACTATGGAAGATCGTGGAGTAGTCTTCTCTAGCCAACTGCCCTACTGAGATTAAGTTCTTTCTTAGGTTGGGAATATGCCTAACATCTTTCAGCTCCCATACGGACTCATTTAACTTAATCATCACTATACATTTACTAACAATATTACAAGGTTGGTTGATAGGTGTAAATTACCTATCTATTTCCAAACCAAACTTGTTAGTTTTCGAGTATGTTTAGTATATTTTATTACTTTTTAATTCGTTTATATTCTTTTTGCCATAAAACAGGTATTTGGGATGAAAAGGGACTAAAATGATCCTTATGCAGTCAAATCGGATCCAGAACGGTGGAAAAATGAGTAAGGAGGCAAAAATTTGAAAGAAGCCCACCGCTTAGGCGTTCAGACCACCGCCTAGGCGGTGAAGATGCAAAGAAAACACATTTGGCTATTAACAGCCCACCGCCTAGGCGGTGAATTCGACAAAGAGTTTTCCAATTTCACCGCCTCCTCCACCGCCTAGGCGAAGGCTTAACCGACTTACTCACCACCTAGGCGGTCCTTCTATAGATATTTAAGATATTTAAGATATTTTGGGATATTTTTTAGCCTATATATCCTCCCTTCTCCTCCAAACAAAAGGTTAGATATTTTGTGAAGTCTTGAGAGCTCCGAGGCCATTCGACCAAAGGAAGATCATGTTATGAAGAAGGAGGAAGCGTTCTCGGAACTATTTTAGCGTCGGATCTTCGAATAAACAGTTAGTTTCTTCGTTTCTCTCTTTCTCTCTTAGATTTGGTTGAATGTTTGTATATGTTTAGCTCGTTTCTAGTTGTATATAGGGACACGACCATATTTAGCTAAACATATATTGTCTAGGGCTTGATTGAATTCATGAAAACGTTGTTTATATAAAATTGATGTTTTGTTAGTGGTTGTTTATGTTTATCTGATTGTGTTTGCCATGTTGTATTGTTTATTATGCCTGTTACGATATACCGAGAATACGGAGTTTGACACTCGGGAGAGGTAACCCCGGATTCGGACTAGGGTAAACACAACGCGATGATCCAATAACTCAGGAGGGAGTTGAAAAGTGTGCAATCAATGACGTTGGTTCATGACTCATGTGACTATGTGTTCGAAAAGACGTTCAAAGGGGACCTCGGTGTCAACGCGAAGTCATATATTCGTTTGTTTTACAATCAGAAGAGGGAGTGAGCAAGTTATAGATACAGAGATTGTTTGATATGATGAACATCATTAATGAAATAGATTGAAACGAACATGTTTAAGTAAACGATATTGATCCCTAGGCAATAATTTCCATAAACGTCCTACCAATATATTAGTATAATTATATAAATTGGTATTGTAGTATTAGTATTTATTAATTAAATACCATTTTTATCGCCTAGATAAAGTCGAGTTATGATAATAGCGATACTCGACGATATTCTCAACCAATCCCTATGAACACAATACCCATACTCTCCCAACCTATACTAAAACTAGATCCGTACGCTTGCGGTGAAAGTGGCGACGCTTAATTAGCGGCCACCATTGGTCATCACCAAGGTATACCTTTCCAAGGTTCCTAGGAAGATATATCTTGAGGAGTTCTTTTTGCGAAGTAGCATAAAATGATGCTCTAGAGTCTAACACCCAAGTTTCTTCCTTGCTTTCCAAGGAACATATCAAAGCATCATCTCCTCCAGAGATGGATGTGACATTTGTTTCTGCCTTCACCTTTTGATCCTTCAGTGCACTCTAACACTGATTCCTATTGTACCCAATCTTCCCACAGTTCTAACACTTGACTATCTTCAAGCTTTGGCAATTACTGGGATTCCTGAATTTGGACCTTTTGTCCTTTGATCTACTGTAGTAGTTTAATCTGCCCATTCCCTTTGGTTTTTTGTTTTGATTCTGTAGACAAAGTAGAAGAGATTGTCTCTTCACCCAACTATTCTATCGGATCTCTTCACTAAGAACCAAATCATGAACATTATCAAATTTCAACTTATGGCTTCCCAAAGAGCTACTCACAACCATTATAGTATTATTCCAACTTTCTGGAAGAGAATACAAAGTATCAATTCTCGTATTTATTCATCAAATTGAATTCCAACTGAACTCAACTGGGTTGTGACTGTATTAAGTTCATTAAGATGTTGAGCTACTGATCCACCTTCCGTCATCCACAAATTGAACAACTGCCTTATCAGGTGCACTTTATTTGAGGTAGATGGCTTCTCGTACATACTGGATAGAGATTCCATAAAGCGCCGTGGTCTTTTACTTTGCTATCTTGAAACCAACATTGAGGGGTAATGATAATCGGATAACTCCGAGGGCCTATTTGTCGAGAAGATTTCAGCATTCATCATTCAAAACCTTTGGCCTCTTTTATGAGAGAGGTTGATACAACTTTTTCTGGTACAAATAATCTTCTATCTGCATTTTCCAGAATAAAAAAAACTACACCATTGAACTTTTTGAGTTTCACATTCCCTTCGTCTGCAACCATTGCTCCCACTTGAATCTAGCTTCTTTTGGATTGTTTGTGAATATTCCTATGAACCACGTTATGTTAGATTACTGTTGTCGACGAACCTGGCTGACAAAATCTCACTATTCACGAAATTCACTATTCACAAAATTCACTATTGATGTGAATAGTAACCTCAAGAAAATTGTCATAACTCACAACCAGAGCTCTTATACTAGTTGTTGGGAATACACAAATTCCCGATTAACCAGATTTATATTGAAGCGAAAAATAGACAAAAAATAGTATACAAACTATTTATGTGGTTCGACACAAATTTGCCTACGTTCACGGGCTACTACAGATCTTTCACTAAAATAAGAAAAATTACAAAGTGTTTACAAACACTCAACAACTCATAACCCACACCTAATTTTTTCTCACAAAAAATCTCTATAAACACATACTATTTTTATCAAGGATTTTCTTCTCTCAGTTGGGTTTTTGCTCTGGGTTGGTTCATATGGCAGAGGAAGGCAGAGGGTTTTTTTATAGACCCTTTGATCGTAGAAGGCAAATTGCCTTTTATTTCATTTTGTATATAGTGGCTGCATTCTTCTCCATTTTCCTCCAGTATGTCATCTTCATCTTATTTGATTTGGCTCTCTTATTTCCTTTTTTCTTTGTGATCGTTCTAGGTGGCCTCTTTATTTAACTAACAGATGACCCTTCAGCTTTTTTCGTTGGGCGGTGGTCTCTGGTCACTGAGCAATGGTTGTCACAAAGGAGTTTGGTGACACTCTTACTTTAGTCGTTTGGGGGTGGTCGTCACAGGACAGGTGCCCTCTAACGTATACTAAGTGACTAGGTCTCTAGTCAGTGTGCATGTTGGGCGCTGGCTAGCCAAACAGTTTCCTCGGTCTCCCTTCTCAGCTACATATGAGACTGTAGTGGTCCACGGTGAGCGGCAAAATACCCTTCATCTAACACAAAAAATTGTGGCAAAGAACATCAGAGAGCAAAATTACAAAAAAAATTAATTATATAAAAGAAGCGAACATAAAACACACAAAATGAAGCAAACAAACTTCCTAAATTTGGTGGAAATTTTCTAGATCAGCACAGAATCCCGAAAATAAATCAAACAAATTTGTTGGTTTTTTATTCAGTTTGGAAAAATATTGTCCAAGTTAAAAAGGTTGTTGAATATTTCTAGAGAGAGAGAGACAGAGAGAGAGGGGAATGAAAAATGAAACGCAATGGGATGGGGGATTAAGGGCGTGAGATTTGGAGTGTGGTGACAACAATTGAATTAGTTGCATTGGATCGAGAGGAGTGGCAACTGCCTGGATAGGAGCTGAGGGTTGACGATTGGGGTGGTTGTGGTAGCAATTATTGCATCAGAGAGAGATGGTGTGACATCCAACGAGTATGAAAAAGATGTTATAGTGGTTCATGGTTGACGCACCTCCGAAAAACACAATCAAACAGTTCTTTTGTGTGTGTTCATGCCGTTCATTTTAAAAAACGAACTAAACACTGTTTTTTAACGCTTTTGGATAAATTTTATTTTTGAAAATTATTTTAAAAACATTTTAGGGATTTTTCCATCAATTTTGAAAACATTTTTAATTTGGGCCAAATTTTATTAATGCAATGGAGTTTTCACCTAGTATTGGATTTTAAAAAGTGTGGTAGGTTACCATTTTTTTTGTTTTTTTTTTTGGATAAAAAAAAAACTCGTTTTATAATTAGACAAACTTGACTCAAAATTAGGTCTCAACTAGAGTATTCCTTTTAAGATTCGGAGGTTGGTTATCCTCAAGGAAGATATTAGGCATTTCAAGACACCTGTTTGAAAATAATAACTAATTTTTAAACATTTTTTAATTAAAATAAGTCCAAGTAATTGTTGTGTGGTTGGCTAACATGATATTTTTTTCTCATCTATTTTATTTATGAAAATAAGTAAAACTTTAAAACAAATAAAACCAAGTAAATAAAATACAAAATATCCCCAATTTAAACCACCTATCGATTATGGGTGAATCGACAACGTTACTCCCTAAGGGGGAAGGATTATTTTATTTATTTTTATATATATTTTTTAGTTTAGTTTATTTTATATGCATGCAAAGAGGATAAAAAAGTTTTAAAAAAATTGAAAAAGGTAAAATATTTTTCTTGAAGAAATTCATTTTTCAGTTAAGAATAAGTAAAAATATTTTTGAAAAATCCTTAGTAAAAGAAACCGACATATTTTAAAAAAAAAATAAAATAAAGAAAACTTATTAGTTAAGAAAATTTGTTTTAAACAAATTTTAAAATATTTTTTGAAAAAAAAAATTCTAAAAGGCATGTTTTTTGAGTTTCGGAAAATAAGTTTTGAAAAATATTTTATAAAGAAATTTACGGAATATTAAAACTTAGTGTTAGAAACTCTTTACGAAAAGAATAAAGTTAAAATATTTTTTGAAGATTTTATTAAAGTACTTTAAAAAAAAAAAATTGGAAAAGAGATTTCTTTTAAAAGAACAACAATTTTTTTTTTTTTTTTTTTAATTAAACAAAGTTTTTGAAAAAAAAAAAAAACTTCTTTAAAAAAATAACACACATATTTTGAATGTTTCTGAAAAGGAATTTTCTTTAACAATAGCTAGAGTTTTCCTCATTTTCTAACTCAATATCTCTATCACTAAGAATGTTAATAATGCACACTTATTTTCTATTTTGAACATGTTTACAGGACGTTATGAATGTGGACGTCACATCACACTTCTTTGTAGATGTATGTATGAATGGAGGAATCATCAACGATAACAAATGCATAAAACTTTCCTCCTAAATTAGCACTAGGGTTAGGACCAAGTAGATCTAAACTCAGGAGGCTTGATGTAGATGTATGCATTTTCTTCTTAAAAGATGATTTAACTTGTTTACCTTAATGACATGCATCACAAATCTTATCCTTAACATATTTAATATCCGGGAGACATCTAAAAAGATTATTTTTTGACAAACTAGAAAGTAACTGCACTCTAGCATGCCCTAATCATCTATGCCACAACCAATTACGTTTAGGTAACGCATTGAGACATGATAGATTTCGAGAAGTAAAATCATCGAATTAGCATGTATTATCATCTTTTTCACATTTAATAATGCACTTATTATTATCAAAAATGACATTATAACCCTTATTACATAACCACCATGTCAAAGAGGGAAATTTAGATTTGTTTCATGTCATGTGCCAAGAACAACAATTGTCTAGAAACCATTTATCTTTACTTATTGATGCTTTAAGAGTAATCTACAAAGGGCACCTCAAATAGTTCCTAAGTAGTATCTAATCTACGTCTGTTCAATCTTGTTAGTTTTATCAATTTTTGTTTCTTTAGGAACCCAAACCTACTTATCGTTAGATTTTGATCTAAAATGTTTTTTCATAGTATGTCCTAAAATATTATAGTTAAAGCATTTTACCATTTTTTTATTTTTTATTTTTTTTTGTTTCAAAAAAGAATTTTTGAGATCGCTTTTGTTTAATATTTTTCTGAAAGTCAATTCCTCATTTATCAAGAAAACCTCTTGAACTTCTCAAAATAATTTTTAGATTATTATAACCATTTCTAAATAATTAAACAATGGAGTTCAAATCCTAAACTTTTAACTCCTTGTTTTTCTTTTCTAAATCTGATAAGATATTTTTTGAAATTTGATTTTTTAGAGAAATATTTTCGACTTCACATTTTTCAATCTGTTTTTTAATGAAAGAACTGTATTTTTAGGGCATTAATTTCTTAAGACTGGATTTTATAATTATTTAATAATTCTTGATAAACATCAAATAAATAATCAAAATTTACAAGAAAAAACTTAAATTTGATACCTCATCCTCATTAGCCATGAGGGCCAACATTGTTGATTCCTCGTCGCCTGTTTGATGTTTTAGAGCTACTCGAATCTGGATCATCCTATGTTACCTTCATGGACGTATTTTTTCCTTTCTATGATTTCTTTTTGTCATTTCGTTTGTTTTCATTTTTTAGCTTAGGACAATCTGAATGAAAATGCTCTATCTTATGACAGTTAAAAAACTCAATGTTATTGACATTGAAGCTTCTCTATCCACGGAAAGTATGACGAGTGATCCTCCCAAAGTTCTTTGTAATGAGAATTAGATCCCGCTTTTGATCATTGTCTAATCTCACGTCATCATAATCATCGTCATATTTCTATGCCTTAAGCACCAAGGATTTTTATTTGTTCAAGCTTGCCTTGTCTTCGTATCCCTAGATAAAAGGCTCATAAGTTATTAGGTTGCCAATGAGCTCATCAATGGTGTATGTGTTTAAGTCGTTGGTATCTTGAATTTGTGCCACCTTGGGATCCCATGCTTTGGGCAAAGACCTCAAGATTTTTTGGACTTTCTCCAGCATTAAGTATGGTTTTCTAAGAGCACTGAGACTATTACAGATGTTGTAAAATCTTGTGTACATATCATGGATTGTGTTTGATTTGCCCATTTCGGAAATCTCGAATTAGTGGACCAGGGTATTGATTTTGGATTCTTTCACCTAATTCATCCCTTTCTATGTGACCCGTAAAGTATCCTACATTTTCTCTGCCGACTTACAATATAATATCCTGTTATATTCATTTAATTTAATCCACAGGAAAAAAAGGTTAATGGCATAGGCATTAATAAATAGTTTTTTAAAATCATCCTCATCATACCTATCTTCCTATTTAGGAATACTACTAGCTGAAGGAATATACATTCCATTTTTAATAACTAACCATGCATCATAATTATTAGCTTGTAAAAATGCAGTCATTTTAGCCTTCTAGAAAACATAATTATTGCATGTAAAAAGTGGAGGTCAGTGCATAAATTGTCCCTCAGCTAGTGTGTTACTCATGTGATATGCCATGTAATTATTTAACTAGGATATGAATCTTGTTTAGCTAATTTAACTCTGATACCAATTGTTAGCCTAAAGATCTACCCAAGATGAGGGCTGAATTGGGTTGTTTAAAAATATAAATCAATTAATTATTCCTAGTTAATTTTATTTTGCTAAATGCGGAAACGTGGTAACTAAGTGCACATACAAGAGTAAGGGATAGAGAAATTAAGATATATTAGTATTAGTATTAATTAATTATTTACATTTTTTGTCGCCTAGATAAAGTTAGGTCATGACAATTACGGTACTCGATAATAATGATACCAATCCCTGTGGATACGATACTCGATATTAACGATCACACTATACTAAAACTTTGATCTTATACACTTGCGAGTAGTCAATACGCAAGCGCGTAACAAACGCTTCGCCGTACACTTATAGTTGTCATATTGGAGGCAAGAGAGATCCAGTTGTTTGACGATGACAAGGCAAGTAGATGGGGAAATCAAATCTAGGAGAGAATACGACATAGAAGAAGAAGAAGAAGAAGAAGAAGAAGAAGAAGAAGAAGAAAAAAGAAAAAAAAAAAAAAAAAAGGAAAAAAAAAAAGGGAAAAAAAATGAATAAAAAATAAATATAAATTTATACTTTGGTCCTTTATTTTGTCTAATTTGGATAAAAAAAAAATTAACAGAAAGAGTTTTTAAATCATAGTCATACTTAGAGGGTTGAAATTAAAATGCAACAAAATTATTGTACTACATAAAAATGTGTCAATATTTATAGAGTCTAAAATGAAATTTACCTAATATTGAAAGACCATGTTTTCAAATTTTATCCCAGCTCTGAAACACACAATTTACATAAGAGTATTTGATTTGTGACTGTACTTAACAATATTTTTTAGGGATAGGAAAACACTTATATTGGTTGTTTTGTCTTGTCATTCCAGTGCCATAAATATACAAAAGATTAATATGTTGAGAAACATTTGGGATATATTTGACGTTGTAGCCTGGTTATGGGCGCGGCTTGCCCAACCCATTACCCTTTTTTTAGGGGCTTAAACTTGAGTTTTGAGTCCATGGATAGGGTTAGGGCCTCAAAATCTAAGCTTGATCAATTTTAGAGTTGGGTTTGGGTATATGACCATTTTCTTTTAGGCCTGGTCTGGCTTAGCCCGATCATTTATTAAAAAACTAATATATATATATATATAAATTACGGAATTGTGGATGTATTTATTTTATTTAAGTATGGATGAATGTATTTTATTTTAGTGTGGAATATGGATGCATGTATTTTATAATTTTTATTTGTTATTTTAATGTTTGTTTTTTTAATTATAAAAAACATTATAGGACTGGGCTGGCCCTAGGGCCAGGCTTGGGTTCGAAATTTTTTGTTTGGGTCAGGCTTAGGCATGATAATAGGGCCTGACCGGGCTCAACCTAGCATTTTCTTGTAATATCCAAGGTAAATCTCGACTCGAGCTTAGTCCAGCCTGACCCATTACCACCGACACCCTTACTTTTGATGCCAAACCAAATCCTAAAATTGTGTTTGGTACGCTGAAATGGAATTAAATGGAATAGAATGAAAATAGGATTGTGTTGGCCCAAAGAGCTACCTAAGAGGGGGGTAAATTAGGTCGTTACAAAATGTAAATAATTAAACTTTTAAACATAAATAATCAAATTTCCTAAATGATTATTATATTGTTACCTAAGAGAATAGTGTTTTAACTAAATGCACATCCAATCAAATAGAAAATAAAACAATGCAGCACACAATAATATATCCTGGTTTGGTATGCTATTCTTACTTACATCCAATTCCCCGAACTCCACAGAGATTCGCAATCCACTAAACCCCTAATTCTTTTACTAGGTAGAAACAAAACCCTTGCAATCTTTTTACAGGCTGAAGACGAAACTAATTCTTTTCTCAAGCTTAGAATCAAACCCTAACTATCCTGATTATTTTCACAAGCTCAAAATCAACCTAACACTCTCTCACTTAACCTTTTCGCAGTCTTAGGAAGAACCTTTACTATTGAATCCATGGTTTTGATAAACAATTAAGTATTGATGTTATTTGTGGAACTAATAATTTTATCAAGTGTTTCAGATTTATATGTTCCGTGTATGTGATTAAAAAAAAAAGACCTCATGAAGAAAACATAAAGGGTGCAAGATGGATGCAACGAAAATGTGAAGAGTTCTGAAGACCTTAACGAAAAATAGGTGAAAACAACTCTCTACTTATATACTCTTAATGCAACCCAAATTAGGATCACACTGAACACTTTAAATGAGTTAATTATGTGTGTATCATGGTAAAAAGTGATAAGTTTAAGATCCTAAAATGAGATATTGTATGTGTGAAATCAAATTGATAATTGACCTAATTGGAACATATGTTTTAAAGTATAAAATGTTATTTTTTTTAGTCAATTCGGTCAACCAAGAAAAGAAATCGATCAACCAAATCAAACAATGAGTTTTGGCGTGGAATAAGGTACTACTATTCCTGTTAGTTAACCGAATTGAATTGGTCGGTTAATCGTTTGAAACAATAGCTTAATTGACGAAGGAAGTGAGTACACTGATCCAATCGGTCAACTAAATAGAATTGGTTGGTCAACCATTTGAGTCAGTAGGTAAATTGAAGAAAAATTGGATCATTCTAGACCAATCGATCAATCAATTGGAGACAGTCGGTCAACTGACCGGCCTGAAAGCAACAGTTGGATTTTAGTTCTGGACAGGTCGGTCAACCGATCTATGGGACTTGGTTAACCAACTAAGTCAGTCAAGATTTCAGAAAATTTGGTCTCTTGGTAAAAACTATTCATTTTTTAGATTTTCAAGGCAGATATTTGGGAGATTTGAACTTAATTAAGATATTGACAACCTATTTTATCATCCCTATTGATTTGGTCTACATACTTAAAGTTTCTCTTAATATTAAATGGATTAATACTTCCTATCTCTATGGTTTTAAATTGAGAATAGTTTTATGGGCTTATTTGATAGTATCAAAAGTTACTTTTAAGTAAAATACTCCTGAATTGAAAGGTTATCATATATGGGGTCTGAAAGTGTCTTTTAGAGGCATATCTTTGAGAAATTAGTCGTTCGAGGGCATGATATCTGTCTATTGATATAGACTTGCTGGATTGATGATCAATACATCAAGAACTATCAGTTCAAGCTATTCTAAGAGTTATAGTTACACTGAGATTTTTGCGAGAGGTTTATTATGCGTTCTTGATCTAAAGCACTTGTGGTTTGGTATCACCGACTTGTGTTTTATTGCGATACTATTATTATCTTTGGTGTTTCCTGGTGAGATATTTCGAAATTTTGTTATTTACTTTCAAGTTATATTATTATTGCTTGCTTGGTACAAGATTGTTTAGAAAATTGTTTTAAACTTAAAAACCTGAAAATCTTTTTAAACGATTTATTTGATTATCTGATTATGTACTTAAATTGTCCTACCCATATTATTTATTAATCAGATTTTATTTGCCTCAAATTGTATCTATCACGTAATAATTATTCTAGATATTAATCGAGTATATTTGTATTGAGGTAGTAGAAACTTCTTTTGGGAAGAACTTACATTTTTTATATTTATTAGTTTGAGCGAATTAGACACGTTTGGGACGATGTCTAGTCAGGGTAGCTAGTTTCAATATTTTTCCTATGACAAAGCTTAAGGTTTGATCTTTGTCTTGTTAAAAAAGTTAGGTTATTCTCTTTCCTTGAAAAAAATTAGGTTTTGATTCCTCCGATAATTGAATTATTTTTCAGTGAATTGTAAAGGTTTATCATTCACTGTAAAAAGAATAAGTGAGAGAGTGTTAGGTTAATCTTTGGCATGGTAAAAAAATAGGGTTCATCCTTGGCCTAGGAAAAGGGTAATTTGTAGAGCTTGATTTGGTACCTGTAAAAGAATCATTGTAATGGTTTGGTTCCTACCTAGTAAAGGGATCAAAGGGGTTTAGTGGATTGCGAAACTTTGTGAAGCGCGGGGGATTGGACGTAGGCAAGACTAACTTGACCGAATAAGGATATATTGTTGTGTGCGGTATTATTTATTTCATTATATTGTGTTTGGGTGTGCACTTAGTACTAAATACATATCCGTTACGTAACTAAGGCTTTGTCGTACTTATGTAAGGTCGGTTACATGAATCCATTTACGCCATAGAGATCGATCAACGGTCATCCCCTCTGTCAGGTTTAATTTCACCAAATCATTTCTAATAGTGTCATCCCACATATTCTTAGGTCTACCTTTCCCTTTACTAGTCCCTTGAACTTGAACTAAATCATATTTTCTCACTGGTGCTTCTAGGGGTTTTCTATGCACATACCTAAACCATCGTAAACGATTTTATCTAATTTTCTCTTCGATAGGTGTTATTCCTAAATTCTCTCTAATAGTTTCATTCTTAATTTTATCCATTCTCGTCTTCCCACTCATCCACTGCAATATCCTCATTTTTGTTACTCCAATTTTTTGGACATAATTCGTTTTTATCGCCCAACATTCTGAATCGTAAAGAAGCGTTGGTCTTATAGCAGTTTTGTAGAATTTTTCTTTAAGTTTCAAGGGAATCCTACGATAAAAAATCACCCTAACTGCACTTCTCTACTTTAACCAATATACCATGATTCAATGCGTAATATCCTTCTCGATTTCTTCATTGCTCTAAATCATTGAACCTAAATATCTAAAACGATCAACTTTCGGCACCTCCTCGTCTCTAATTTAAATCGTACCACCATCTCTTCGGGAATTACTAAAATTACAATGCATGTATTTTATCTTACTTCTGTTAACATTCAAACCTTTATACTCGAACACTTATCTCTATCTTTCTAACTTAGTATTAAGACATATTCTACTTTCATCCATTAATACAATGTCATTCGCAAACAACATACTGCAAGGTACTCCTTATTTATATATTTTGTGAGCTCATTCATCACTAGAACGAAGAGGTAAAGACTTAAAGATGATCCTTGATGTAAGCCTATATTAATAGAAAATGCACAAGTATCGTCTCCTCTTGTTTTTACACTAGTGACTATAACTTCATACATATCCTTAATTACCTCGATGTACACATTGAATACCTATTTCTTTTCTAGCACCCATCACAAAACTTCTCTAAGTACCCTATCATAAGCCTTTTTCAGATTTACAAATACCATATGTAAATATCTCTTCTTTTCTCTATATTTTTTCATTAATCTCCTGAGTAAATAGATAGCTTTAGTGGTTGATCGATTGGACATAAATTTAAATTGTTTATCTTTTATAATCATTTCATGTCTTATTATGTATTCTATCACTATGTCCCAAAGTTTCATAGTATGACTCATAAGTTTTATGCCTCGATAGTTCGTGCAACTTTGAACATCCCCTTTATTTTTATAAATGGGCACTAAGATACTCCTACTCCAGTCGTCCGACATTCTCTTAGTCCTCAAAATGTCATCGAAAAGTCTAATTAACCATTCTATCCCAATATTTCTCAAACGTTTCCACACCTCTATAGGAATTTCATCTGGCCCTACTACTTTTCTAATTCGCATATTCCTTAGTGCTATTCTAACTTCTGAAATCCTAATTCTTCTACGAAACCTATAAATCTTATCTGAAGATAATCTAGGAAACTCTAGTCTAGATTCCCTGACGTCATTCTCATTAAATAAATTATAAAGTAACTTCTTCATCGTTCCATAATCTTCTTATCTTTCACCAGTACTGGATAATTACCCAAGAGTGGGGGTGAATTGGGTAATTAAAAAATATCAGAGAAAAAATAACACTTCAAAAATCAAACAATTAATTTTATCCTAAAATTAATTATCATCTTTATAGCAGCGGATAAGTGTAATAATCTCTAGGTGCACACCCAAACAACACAAGATAAAATAAAAGAAATAAGCAATGCAGTACACACAGATATATCCTGATTCACCAAGCTACTCTTGGCTAATCCAGTCCTCCGAGCCCCACGGAGATTCGCACTCACTAAACTCAAGATTCCTTTACAGGTAGGAACCAAACCCTCACAATGATTCTTTTTACAGGCTCATAATCAACCTTTACAAAATTCTTTTTCTAGACTCAGGAATAAACTCTACTTTTTACAAGCTAAAAAATAACCTAATTCTATTACAGGGAGAATCACAACCTAATTCTTTTTATACCTTAGGCTCAAGAATCAAAATCTCACAAAAAACGCTCTAACTATCATTTTCCCAAGTAAGGATGGAACCTTTACAAATTACTCACAATTAATTCTGTAAAGAAAGAATTAACACCTCAATCTCTTTACCGGAAGATATTGAAACCAAGCTACACCTGATTAAACACTCCCAATAGTATCTAATCCGCACACAACTCACTAATTACAAAAATTGATAAGTTCTTACCACTCGGAGCTTCTACCACCTTAGATTAATTAATACTCAATTAATGTCCTGACACTAGTGATAGAATTAATGTGAGAAAACAAAAATCTAATTATAAAAATAATGTGGGTAGCACAAAACTGAGCACGTAATCAGATTATCACACAAATCGTTTTAAAAGAATTTTTTATGCTTTTAAAGTTCAAAAATAATTTCTCATACAATCAATTTACCAAGCAAACAATGATAGCAATAAACTCAATTAAGAATATGTTTGGAACACTTTCACCAAAAAAATATATAAATCTGATTATGATAAATATGAATAATACACAAATAAATATGTAATCAGATTTTCACCAAAAATCATTTTAAAATATTTTTATGCGATTTAAAGTTCAAAAAACGATTTTATCAAGATCCTATCAACCAAGCAAATATATAGAAATAAATATGAGATAAAGATTAATAGCTTGAAAAGATCTCACCCGGATAACACCAAAGAATAATAGATTGAAATGTTAGACAGCTCAAATTGATGACGCTTACACAATCAACGCTTTAACTCAAGAACACCTCAATAATTGATATCACAATTTGATCCCTCAAAATAAATATCAAAATAATGACTCTTATAAAAGCTCATAAACTGAATAGTTCTTGATAGGAATTATATAATAGGTATAACATATCTTAAATATCATAAAATCCCTAAAATCTCTCACAAATCCCAACAAAAAATGGCTACTTTTATATATGAATTCGAAATCCACAATATCCTGAAACTGCACCATCAGTCGACCGACCTGTCGACCGCTCGATTCAGGATGTAGCCAAGCCAAAGATTTTGTGCCCATCGGTCGACCTATCTGTCGACTTAGAGATACAGAGAGTTTGATTTATATTCACTAGTCGACCTACTTGTTGACTTAGAGATACAGAGAGTTCATCTTCTCTTCACCAGTCGATTTACCTGTCGACTTAGAGATAAAGAGAGTTTTGTCTGCTTTATCCGGTCAACTTACTAGTCGACTTAAGGATACTAGATTTCTTTTCTAAACTCATTTTTAACTCATTCTTATTTACGTTTTCTCCCCTTTAACCATTTTATTTTCTTAATAAGCTCCACTAAATACTTAACTCCAATTTTAATCAATTATAAATATTTCTTTTCAATAACACAAATGAGCAAATAATTTTACTAATTTAGGATCCTATCAAACACATAAAATCATTTCCGTGTCATGTGTGATCCTAATCGGGATATTAAGAATTGAAATTAACCTGAGTTGTTTTCCCTAATTTCTTCAAACTCTTAAACCTTCAGCATCTTTGTCATCATCATTTAACATCCATTCCTAACTTGTCATCGTATTTTCATCATTAGAACTTAATTAACTAAAACACTCAATTAAATCGTTAGTTCCACAAAAAACATCAACCTTTAATTGTTCATCAAAATCATAGGATCAACAAGTACCTTTTCATCATTGTCTTTGATGCATTTGACATGTCCAATATCTCTAGTCTTTCGTTCACGTAACCTAGCAAGTTTAAATATATATCTCTCTTCTTTTTTTGTAACTAACTTTTGATATAAATTATCATACGCCCTAAATTATCAAACCCTATTTTTTTTTTCACAGGAAAAAGATCGAAACCCGAACTACCCTGATTAGACACTGACCCAAATGTGTTTAATCCGCTCAAACTCACAAATACAAAAAATCTTAAGTTTTTTCCCACAAGGAGCTTCTACCACCTCAATACGAATATACTTAATTAATAACCTGAATAAATACTACGTGATAGATACAATGTGAGATAAATTAAATCCGATTAAATAATAAATGGGTAGTACACAATAAGCGCGTAATCAAATAATCAAACAAAAATCATTTTAAAAGATTTTCAGGACTTAAGTTTAAAAATGATTTTCTAATAATTCCTAACCAAGCAATCAACAATATATATATATATATATATATATATCTTAGAAAGAAAATAAAAAGACTCGAAAGGATCTCACTGGGATTCACCGAGGACTAGAATTATTTCACAATAAGAACACAAATAGGTAACTCAAATAGTAAGCGCTTTAGATCAAGAACTCGAAAGTAATCTCTTGTAGAAATCTTAACAATATTCTCACTCTTATAAAGCTCAAAACTGATAGTTCTTGATGTACTTAGACTCAGTTATGCAAATCTCAATAAATAGACCTAGAATTAGACCTCCAAGGACTAGTTCTATCTCATAACTTAAAATAGACATGTTTCATTTAAAAATACTCTTCAAAAAACTCATTTTGGTCCTTAAAACCTTTTCAATTCAAAATACATCAAAATAAGAAGTATTAAAGCACTTTAATTAAAATAATGTTTAATTAAATGGACTAAGTTAATGGGGATCACAAAATATATCAAGTATATATGAAATAAACCTAAATCCCTCAAAAGCCTCTCTTGAAATCATCAAAACCCCAGATGATTTGACAAGAAATTTAAACAATCAAAATATTAATTGATTTCATTGGTTGACAGGCCCTTTGCCTCGGTCGATTGCTGGAAGTGGCCATTTAAGACACTCACGTCTGACTTTACTCGCAAGTGCACGAGGTCAAGTTTTAGTATAATGATCATGAGATCAGATATCGTTCCACAGGGGATTGTGTAATTTAGTTGAATACTGTAATTTGCATAATCTCATATTATCTCGATTTTTCAAGAATTGTTTGTATTTTAATTAACAACTAAGATAAATGACAACTATTAGGTTAGTTCTAACTATATTAATTACCTAGGTATTGATTTCTTTCATGTAATACATATTTGACTTCGTTTAGTTAGTTATAACGGTGTTTATCCTATCCGAATATCTCTGTATCTACAACTCGCTCACTCCCTCTTCCAAGTGTAAAGCGAACGAATATATAACTTCGTGTTGACGCCGAAGTCCCCCTCGAACGTCTTTTCTAACACATAGTCACATGCGTCTTGAACCAACATCATGGATTGCACACGTTCTAACGCTCTCCCGGGTCGTTAGAACGTCGCGTTGTGTTTAACCCTAGTCCGAATTCGGGGTTACCTTTCCCTAGTGTCAAACCCCGTATTCTTGATTTTTCGTAACAAGCATAATATCAAAAATAACGGTAAACACAATCGGATTTAGACAAACATCCATTAAAGTAACGTATATTAAATCAAACTAGCATTTATATGATTTACAACAACACCTAGATAATATTTGTCTAATACTACGTTATCCTAGCCATATAAACATACAAAACAAGAGGGATTCAACATCATTAGATAATGAAAAGTAATTACAAAGATAAAAACAAAGTAAGAACGATCAAATCTAAGAGTAGAATGGTCCACAATCGCCAAGGATTGGTTCGCAAATGTTTCGTCTTCTCAAATGATGAACCTCATCTTCTTGCTCTCTCAAGAATGGCTAAAGAACTATAAGCTAAGGTTAGGAACGTTCAACCCCTTTTTTCAGATGTGTGAGAGTTGGTTTTATAGGCCCAAGGTTTCAAAAATATCTAAAAAGATCTTTTTCTCAGTGCAGAGCTGACTGTCGCGGCAGTGGGTAAGTCGGTTTGTCCTTCGCTGCAGCGGTAGAGGAGGCGGTGAACTTCAGGATCTTTATGTCGTTTCACTACCTTGGCGATGGAATAGTCTTCAAACTCTCTGATCGTTCAGCGTCGCGGTGGTGGGAATCAGCATCGCGATAGTAAAAACAATACCAACTCTTTGTCGTTTCACCACCTAGGAAGTGAGACTTGTTCAATTTCAGCTCTCTCTGCACTCTCACCGCTGCGGCGGTGGCTTTCTCACCGCGGCGGTGGCTAAGCTATCCTGAAACCTTGTATTTTTCCATCGTTTCTTAACTGTTTTCCCATCATTTCCCTCGTTTATAGATTGTTAACGTCCCTATACCTGAATTATATAAAAACTAACAAAAACAAAATTAAATATAACTAATTCACTCGAAAATTACCAAATCCGCCTTAGAAATAGACTGTTGATGCCAGAAAGTGGTGCTGGCCAACAGTATAGTCCGGGAAGAATACCTGAGGTGAGGGTGACCGATAAGACAACAGCAAACTGAGTTCAGGGGTGGTGACGGGCTCCGTGCAGGGCTCCAACCTTCTACACACAGTACCTGCACAAAGACCTACTGGGGTGGTTCCCAGTAAGTCCCTCTGGCGTGAGGATAAGTATTTCGAAGTGGAGGGCTGAAAGTATAGATTGAATTCAGTAGTAGTCACGTACCTTTGGGCAGTGGATGCCCCAGTGTATTTATAGGCGCCAGCACTTGATTAGTGCCGCGAATTTAGGGGAGAGGAGCTCAGGTTAATTAGCCTAATCTGCTAGGCAACCAATGGGCAGACAAGTCAACCCTCTAATCCTTTGGGCTGGCTTTTGAGCCCATCACTGGAGGCCCATGGGCCATGGCCTCACACCGGCCTGACGAACTCCCAAGTGCTATGGTGGCGAGCAAAGGGTGCCACAGACTGTCAGTTCGGGAGGTCGGACCTCAGCTCTTCAGTCCTGATCTCTTCACTGCGACGACCTTCAGTTCGGCCGGGGGACACCTCAGCTCAGTACTGCGGGGTTCTTTAGCCCTCGTTTCGGTCGTTTTTCTGTAATTGGGTGAACTTTTGACCCCGTGATGCTCCTTACCAGATTTACCTATATCAGATATGTATTTTTTACCTATCAATTGCCCTATTCCAAAGGCGAAACTTAGTCGTTCGCCTTAACCATGTCGATTGACCGAATTGATCAAATGCTTCACTCCTTTACATATTTTGGTCACTCTTTCCATCGATTAATTGACTCATTTTCTCGGTTAACCGATTGGATTAGAATGTCTCCATTTCTACTTCCAAAATACACTATTTTGATAAGTTGATCGATCATTTTTGCCAGTTGACCAAATTGACTCGAAAATTTAACATTTTATGCTTTAAAATACATTTTTCACTTAGGTCATTTATCAAAACTATTTTACATATGGAGCACATAAAAAATCACATTTTATAATTTTAAACTTATCACTTCTTACCCAAATAAAATTTTCATTTTAAGTGTCGTGTGTGATCCTAATTCGGGTTGCATTAAGAATATATTGGAAGAGTTATTATCACCTAGTTTTCTTCAACTTCTTCAAAACGCTTTATGTCCGCATTATTTCCATCTTTCACCCGTTACATTATCTTTAACAATTCTTCTTCTTAATAATAAAACATGGAATTTTAAATCTGAAACACTTATTAAAACTATTAGTTCCACAAAAATATTAACACTTAATTATTCATCAAAATTTTGGTTTCAACAATTGGAATTAATATGGTAATGGAATAGAATGATGATTATCATTCTTATATTTGATGACAAAAGGGATTACAAATGGTATTGAAACAACATCTAAATGTAAAATAATAATTTAATTAAATTTACGATATAATAGTTAATTTAATTAAATTTCATTCCAAATTAAATATTTGATTAGTATTTGATCTCGTTTTTGGTCGATGAATTATTAAAATCTAATTTCATGTAATTGAGGTTAACTAATATCAAGTTTATCTTGGTATTGGTTAATCACATGTTTTGAAATATTAATAAATTTTTAGTAATATGAATGAGATTTAATTTTATATACCAAATATATTAATGAAATGATCATTTTTCCGACCCTTGTAATCCCGTTTCGAATTGTGTGTATCAAATGCAACATAATTAGTGTTGGTGTTAAATATGCAGAAAATGTTTACTCCTAAGAGAACTTCGCATGGACCACAAAGGAAAAAGCATAAACATACTTAAAAACTGATTCGATTACCGATAAACAAAAAGAAAATTCCAATCAACCATCTGTTCACATGTGATCTATATCTATCATCAGGACTTATTGTTTTCTGTCAATACAATAATAGTAATAGCACATTCACAATGAATGTTTCACTAAATTATGTCTATTGAAAAGGTCGCGGTTGTTCCACTTCCACATATTGGAGCATGTGGTTGGGTCTTAACCAAACTATTTTTAAAAGCCATATAAAATCTTACTAACAAGTCAAGATAAGATCATTATCTTTGTCTTACTAATCAAGTTGATTTTTTTGGGAAGTTTTATAGTAATTTTGGTGGCCAACCTTAATATTTTTGTCGAGTTTAAAATCTCTCATGTATGTTAAGTTTCGGTAAAATTTTCAGTTAAATTTCTTTCGTGTTTGAAAAAAGATATTACATTGATTTTTCATGTTAATAAATATTTATGTTAAAAACTCATAATATTAAAATAAATCAAGAAAAAATTGAGATTAATTGTCAATACAAATATAAATATCGATCCAGAAGTAATTAAATTAATTATTATTGTATTTATTGTAAAATTTCTAAACCCATATATCACATTATTTCAAACATATATCAAATTATTTCAAAGATATGTCAAACTATTGAAAAAAATATTTCAAAACATATATCAAATTATAAATGCAAATAACATGAAATCTTTAATGCAAAAACCATTAGAGGAAGAGCTTTGGTCAAAAAAAGGATACGGGCACTTGAAGAGCGTTTAAACTGTAAAAAACTCCAAAAAATAAAGGGGCTACAATCTCCCAAGTTTTATGGCACTTTGAAAACTTTACTTGCACTCAATTTTTATTGTACAATGGTAAAAGTTAGGGTGAAAATGGAATTTTTGGGAAAGTAGCAATCATTTTTTTTTATTAGATAAGGTGACATTTGGTGGGTTGTTTAATAAATATTTTTTTCAAATTTTGACAAATGATTAGTTTTTAACTTATTTACACAACCCAACTTATTACGTAAACAACTCGACATTTGGTTAGTATTTTTATTTTTTTAATAATATAAATAAAATGGTCTAATATCCTATAATTTTGTTGTATTTTTCACTAAATTAAAACAGAAAACATATTCCTTTTTCTTTTCTTTTTTTTTTTTTTTTTTTTTTTATAGAATAAAAATTTTGGCCCAATGAATTAGTCAAGAGAAGATAAATTGGGTAGATATAAAAAATTGAAACAAATTTCTTATCTTTTAACATTTATTAAATCAAATAATCAATTTATCTTAAATTAAATATTTATCTTTATAACACAGGGGATAAATGTTCAAATCTAGGTGCATACCCAAATAACAAAATGTAAATGAAGTAAACAATACAATACACAAATATATATCTTGATTCACCAAATTACTCTTGGTTAATCTAGTTTTCTGAGCCTCACGTAAATTCGCATTCACTAAACCACTTGATCCCTTTACTAAATAAAAACATAACCCTTACAACGATTCTTTTACCAAACTCAAAATCAATATTTACAATTATCATTTTCCTAGACTAAGGAAAAATCTTATCTTTTTATCAGATTAAAGACTAACCTAAGTCTATTAAGGAGGAATCACTACCTCAAATCATTAAACTCAATTAATGTCCCGAAATTACTAGTAATAGAATTTATTCGAGGAATTTAATATCTGATTATATAAAGTGTGTAGCATAAAATTAAGCAAGTAATCAGATAATCACAAAAATTGTTTTAAAAAGAATTTTTATGCTCTTAAAGTTCAAAAACGATTTTAATACGATTTTATCAATCAAGTAAATATAATAATATCAAATCACAATTTGAAATAATAGCTTGGAAAGATCTTACCAGGATAACACCGAAGAATGTAAATAGAATTGCTAGGCAACTCAAATCGGTGACGCCAATTCAACAATCAGCGCTTTAGATTAACAACACAACACAATATCTCTCTCGAATAAATCTCAGTAGAATGATAACTCTTAGAATAGCTTAAGAATTAATAGTTCTTGATATGTCATGATCAATTTTCGGAGGTCTATTTAAACTAATTTGAAACAAATCATCTAAAGACTAGTTTTCACAAGATAAGACTTTAAAGAGCACTTAAAGACCCCATATAACATAACCATTCAATTATAATGTATTTTAATCAAATATAGCTTTTAAACTTTCAATTAAGTCCTCAAATAATTTTTTAATTACTAATCCCAAAGATATGAAGTATTTAATGAATAAAATTGAGAAAACCACTCAATATATAAATCAAATCAATATCTTTTCAAAATATATGGACCATATATTCCATAATTTCAAATCCCCCGAATCTCTCCCTTGGAACCATAAAAAACAATTAGTTTTTTTACCAAAAGTCCAAGTTCCTCGTGATTTCAACTGAAATAGCCAGTTAACTAATCCCTATAGTTGGTTGACTAATTGTGGTTACAGGTGCAACAACTTCAAATCTTGTTTTAACCATGATGCAATCTAATTTTGGAAAACCTCTAAACATAAACATTGTAGCTCTCATTTGAAGCTTTCTCGATCATTTTGAATCACCTCAATCGAAGTTCGGATGAGAAAGTTATGTCCAAAATATGAATAGGTGCACAAGCCCAGTCGGTTAACCAAACTCCCACGATCGTTTGATCGATTGATTCATGGAGTTTTCAGGCTAAAATCAAGCCACAGTTGGTTGACCTATCCTTCTATGGTCGGTTGACCGATCTATTCAGAGAGTTACACTTTCCAACCCAATGCCAACCAGTTGACCGATCCTATACCCTTCAGTTGACCAATCATTATCGGAAGAACTACTTCTCAACTTATTTCAACTCCAAACTTCGACGTTTTAATCTCGTTAACCGATATCTTTTCTCGGTTAATTCAATTGACACTAATATTCAATTTTAAACACTAATCTTTGTTAGATCAATTTTCATTGTCAATATCACATTGGAGCAAAGAATTGAACACTAATTAGGACCTAAACACATATAAATATAACTCATTAATTTATGTCGTGTGTGTGATCCTAATCAACATACATTAAGAGTATAATATGTTTAAGTTATTTCTACCTAATTTCTTCAGAATCTTCAATACTCTTCATATCTTTAATGTTCATCTTTGTATCTTCAATAATTACTTCATGATTTGATATTGAATAGAGCTTTTAAACTGAAACACTCAATAAACACATTAGTTCCACCAAAAACATCAATATTAAATTGTCCATCAAAATATTGGGATCAACAGAAAATATTAAAACATAAACACTAATCAAATATCGTCCAAAAATATTACTTACAATAATTATAATACAATATCAAAATAGAGTCCAAAAGTTTACATTGTAAATATAAACTAGTTTAAACCCACACGCGGCGCGGATTTAGAGAAAATAAAGGGCTATGAAAATTTCAAATGATTAATGAATTTCTCATGCTATAATATAATTTAAAAAATTATGCAATATCAACAAAAGAAAGTTTACTTTGTAAATATGAACTAGTTTAGTTTTGTACAAAATCCAAAATGTCCAAGATACAATACATCTAAAAAAAAAAAAAAGAATTACACCATTGTTTTTATGTTTTTACTAATTATAGTTAAAACTCATGGCATCTAATTCATCACGCACTCGAGGTGAGTCTATAAAAATAATATAGGATCAAGATTAGGATGAGAGATAATCATTACCTTCACTACCATTGTTACTATTACATGAAGCCCTAAAAGATCAAACACTCAAAGATGTTAACTAAAAAAAAAACAAAAAAACAAAAACAATAATGAAACACAATGATTTGTATGTACAAATAAAACACACACATGGAAGCACAAAAATATAGAAAATGAATGATATTGAATATATCCACCAGTAGAAGATTCATTAAAATCATCTATGGATATTGTTGTTATTTGAGTGAGGGTTATTGGTGGAAGTAATTCACTACATAAAGTAAAGGAGAAAAGAGAGAAGACTAATATATACAAAGAAGATCGATAATATGAGAATTTTGTCTTATAAACAATTGGCACTTTGGAATGGAGATGGAGATGGATTTTGTCATCAAATATATAATACCATTTTCTTTCTTAAATTTGTAGAAAGGAGATAGTCATAAAATATAGTCCTTCCAAATTTTAAGCCTTAATTAGTAGAATTGTGAGGTATTTTTAAATTGTACATGATAATGAAACCATTGAAGATAATACAATTCCTATATGCAAAATGAGGAGAAGCAAGAAAAATAGGTTTGAATGGTTCTCGTTCATTTAAATGTTTGAGCTTCTAATTTTATGTTTGCTTATATGGTATGTGATTTTCACACACGTACAAACTACTAAAATATAATAGACTGATATGTTTTTGGGTAAGCCCAAATCAAATTGAAAGGAATAATAAGAACTAAGATCGAATTCTAGTTCTCCCTTATAAGGTAAAACATGAATGCACTCATTACCCATGCAATTAATATTTTAAAATTCTCAATAATAAGAATTAAAAAAAAAATTAATTCATTACACAACAATTAGAATTCAAGAAAATTCTTGAAGTCATATTGATAGGGGGTATTATGGGACGCTCCGAAATACCGCCACGTGACAGGAGGAGCCCACGTGGCATGCATGTGGACACCAAACTTAGTCCCTCAAAGATGCATGTGACGCCAAGCTTAACATGGGAGCCTAAGGATTCTACCCAAGTCCTTAAGGCAAACCCGAAGACGACATTCGTACCAGCAATCATTTTAGCCACCCAAGCATAAGGTTCCAACTCGCCAAGAAAATATCATCATTAAGGTCAATCGAGGACACGATTCATGATGTCCCTTGTGTTCGGGAGCAGTTGCTTTGTGTCAAGGAGAGAGCAATTACGAAAATCTTGCTATGCGAAATGAATATGATATTAATGGTAATGGCCCATAAGTCCACAATCCCGTGAATTCCACAACATTGATGGAGATTATCTGAGATTCCAAGAAGATATGCCAATCAAAGTCTTTTCTCTGCTAGAAATACCAAAAGGGTGATTTATGCAAGGTAAGCTCAATATTTCCAACCCTAAACTTTGTTAAATTTTTCTCATAACATTATTTATTTTCAAACTAAAGATGTAACGCCGAGATGTCCACCCGCGATGCATTATTTTGCCTGGACCAAAACTAAGAGAGAGTAATATTCTGAATCTCAAGAACTTTGGACATTCTCATACATCCAAACAATTTTTTTTTTTTTTTTCAAAACAATAATAAAAATAATAACAATAACAATAACAATAATAATAATAATAATAAAACAACCACCACAAAAATAAATTAATAAATAAAATACTATAATCAAAATAATTTTCCATTTTGATAGGAAACAAACCAATTAATATGCTAATAAATTAATAATAACATCTTACACATGTATTGTACCATTTCATCAAGAGACAAATTAGAGAGCATTTGTCATAAACTTCTTACATTTAATGAGATACAACGATCACCTACCTGTCTTGCAGTAACAGAAACACACACATTCTCTCTCCTCTTTCTCTCCCTCATGGAGGAGATGAAGGAGGTCTTCTGGAACTGGTCTCTTCACTATCAACCAGTGCCCCACAGATTAGAGGCCTAACTGAAGGAATCCTCAGACAACTCAACCCACTTCCGGGCACCACCGAACATTCCGGCTGAGGCCTCTGCATCGTCCTCCCCGGGATACAGTTCACCGAGAAATCAAAACCCACATTCCTAAACGACATCCGATTACATTCTGGACTGAACCCAGAAAAGAAATTATAAGCAACCGTCAGATTCAAAAGATTTTTCAACGAACAAACGAGGTTTGGCAACACGCCGGAGAGCTGGTTGTGTCCGAAATTCAGAACCTCAATCGCGTCCAGACATGAAACAGAGTCGGGCAAGTGACCCATCAGTGAGTTGTAACTCACGTCCAGGACTTGTAAATCCGTCCACAACCCAATTCCCTCCGGAATACAACCCGTTAATTTGTTGTTTAGGAACAGAATCTCCTTTAACATCGGACCCATGTAGCCAAAGCTGAACGGAATTGTTCCGGTGAACTTGTTGTTGGCGAGATTGATTACAGAAGCAGGGGAATTGCCCAAATTCGTCGGAATTTCACCGGAAAATTGGTTGTTGTTAAGAAAAATCGCGTCGAGTTTCTTGTTGAAGAGATCATCCGGAATGGGTCCTGCGAAATTGTTGAATCTGAGGTCCAAATACATGAGATTGGGGATTTGGAGAGTTGAGGTCGGGAAATAGCCGTAGAGATGGTTGTTGCTGAGGTCTAACTCGGTGAGTGAACTCAATTCTCTGAACGAGTCAGGGACGGTGCCGGTGAATCTGTTGGAGTTGAGGTGAAGGAGAGAGAGATCTGTGAGAAGAGACAATTCTTGGACGAGAATGCCCCTGAGATTTCCACGGTTGAGATCTATGGCGGAAACGGTTTGCCCTAAATTGACCCCCATTTCGTCCTGAAAATCGGAGCAGAAAATTCCTCTGTAAGAACAGACATCTGAGCCCACCCAATTGCTCAGAATCCCCAATGGGTCCTCTGGTATTGAAGATTTCCATGCCTGAAGAGCTGTGTAAGCTTTAGAGAGGGTTGAGGGAGAGTAACCAGGGGGGTTTGGGCCATTGATCCCTCCACCAATCCAGACACCACCGCCTCCGCCGCCGCCAACACCAACGCCAATCCCAACACCACCGCCCACACCCAATGCAGCTTCTGTGGCAATTATGTTGAGGAGGAGAGGAAGAAAAAACCATGGTTTCCCCATTTTTTGGAGGTGGAGTGGGGAGTTGGCTATTTGATGGTGATGCGATTTCTTGTAAGGTTTCAGCATTGATGAGAGAAGTTTGTACTCTGCAGTGGTGTGCCTGGTGAGGGGGGAGAGATAGAAGTAAAGGGTAAATTGGCGTTGAACGAGACCAGATTTTTTTCCCCCTTTTTTCTTTGGACAAATATTTTTTTCCCCAAAAATCTGATATAATTATAAATACTAAAAAAAAATAAAATATAATAATACTTTTTTGTAAATTGCATTTTTATTTTGATGAGTTTATGAAATAAGCATATAACTCTCAAATTTTAAATCAATTTGCTCGGTTACAATTCTTAAAATCGCGTGTCAATAATAAATGAATTAACAATTATTAAAATATTTAGTTGTTTTTATTTACTAGTATTACAATTTTAAAAAAAAAAATAGAGAAGAAATTTCAGCTATGAAAGGAAACCAATAAAAAAAGAAAGAAAACATCAAGAAGACAAAAAAACATTACTTTTTCTTGGGAGAGCACCAACCTGACTTTGGGACATAAAACAAAGAGAAGATTAGGGATGTTAAAGGCGGTCTGCCCTGCCCATTGCTTGCTTTCTAGAGTTAGGGTTGAGAGAATTTAGATTCAAAAATGGGGATCGAACCACCAAGTTTAGACCTGTTAAATTTTAGGAATGGGCTTAGGGGTGTGTAGATCCGCCAAACTCACCCAAACCACAATTCCTACATCAATTCGCAAATCGCGTAGATTAACCCACGCATTGCGAGGGTGTCAAAGCTGGAACATGTGCAATGCATGGGCGGTTAGCGGATTTTTTTTTTCTTTAGAAGAGGGTTAGCCTGCCCCGCCCGCAACTTACATTAAATGACGTCGTTTAGTCAGGGATTCTTCTTAACCTTAATTCTTTCAATTCTATCTTTGTTCTTCCTAAATCTTAATTCATTTGCCGCCTAAGCCTTCATTCTTCCTAATTCATTCGCCGCTTTGTTCTTCCTTCATCATATATGGAAGCAACATATGAAATTAGGAAACTAAAGAAATCGATTTCCAATTTCAGCATTGGGAAGAACTCGTTTTTCCTAATTCATTTGCCACCTTCGTTCTTCACTTTCCTTTGTTCTTAACTTCTTTTCGATTCAAACCCTATGTATTGATGAATGATGGCGCATCCGTATGTGCAGCCTAAAAGTTCGAAGAGGAAGAGGTATGTTCTTGGTCCTCAATTCCTTTTTTGATTATTTTTTTTTGCAGATATGTTCTTGATTATTTTTTGTTTTCGTTTTTTACTTCTTTTTTGTTTTCGCAGTTGATTGTTGGATGTGTTCTTGATTAATCTGTTCTCTTTTCATTTTGATTAATCTGTATTTGTTCTTTTTCTTATTCTTGTTTCATTAGGACTTGTTTTGACTAATCTATATTATGAGTTAGGGCTTGATTAATATGTATTACCTGTTCTTAATCTGTATCATCGGATTCTTGTTCTTAATCTTGTATTATGTGTATTATATTTTCTTGATTTGTTCATAATCCAATATGTTCAATTCAAACTTGTAATCTTTTGGGTTTCTATTTAATCTTCTTATTGTTTCGTTTTCAATTTCCATCAAACATCCTCACTAAAGTGATTTTTTTTTTTGGCTAAAAAAAGATGAATTTCTTTGTGAAATTAATGATTTTGATTGTCCATCTTAGTGAAAAAAAAAATGACTTCTTTGTGAACAATCGAAGAAAAATTGTTTCATCACTGATTTCTGTTTTGTCGATTGTCCAGTCTGATTTTTTAGTGTATACTGAACAATCTAAAAATTGGGGAAAAAAATTAGTTTTAAAACATTGATTTTTTTGTACACTGAATTTTTTTTCAAAGTTTGATCAAATTTCCAGTTAGAATTATCATTTCAATAGCATTGTTCCAATAATATTCAATTTGATTTTACTTATCTTTGTGTACATTATTTTTTAGTGATGGACCCTATGGTAATGAATGCAGTAAAATTGGACAATCCAAATGAGAATATAGGATTGAAAGAAAGGTGTCTGAAATATGAGATTATTTTGATAGGATTGAAATAGAGGATGAATTGGTAGTATCGTGGAAATATATAAAATAAATAAATTATAGTGCTAATCCAAAGATTCATGGTATAAGTAGTTTAAAAAACAATTTGGCTAACTATCCTAAATATCCATATAGAGAACAAGTTATGGGGCAAACAACCAACATTAGGTTTTAAACCTAAAAAAGATGGGGAAGAGGGTTCAACTTGTGGCATTAAGTTTTAGTTAAGATGCCACTAGAAAGACTCTTCTAGAGATGATCATATGAAGAGGATCATAATTAATGAATTGCATTTTAGATTTGTGGAAAATTATGGGTTTAGAAAGTTTTTCTAATGTGTTGCAACCGAAATGATTAAATATTCCTTCTCAAGACATAATTGCTCGGGATAGTGAAGATTATATATATATATATATATATTTTTTTTTAATGTAGAAAGAGAAAACTTGAGAAAAAAATTAAAAGGTTGTAGGGTATGTTTGATTACGGCAACATGAACGTCTATTCAGAATTTAAATTGTGTGTTTGATGTGTCATTTCCAAATAATGATTGGAAACTCCAAAAAAAATGAATTTTTGCATTGTTGACGATTATAAGGGAGATACTGTCGGTAAGAAGATTGAAAAATGTTTGCTTGAATGGAAAATTGATGTATTTTTTAATTTAATGGTGGATAATGTTATTTCAAATAATCTTACCATTAAATTTTTACAAAAGGTAACAAAAAATTGAAAAGGTACAATTTTAGGTCACGAGCTCTTATAGATGTGATATTGCGCTTACATCTTAAATTTAATAGTGGTGGAAGGGTTAAAAAAATTAAATGATTATATTCAAAGGGTTCACGGAGTAGTAAGATATGTGAAAGCTTCTTCTAGTCAATTCCAATCTTTCTTGAAATGCGTTAATATGTTGAAAATTGAGTTTAAGAGTCTTTTATGCATTGATATGCCAATATGGTAAAATTTCACCTGCAAAATGTGAGAAACTGCTAAGAAGTTTGTGTTGACCCTATATGATTTGATAGACAAATTTACATTTATGTTTACGGAACTAATGTGTTGATTGAGTCATTTTAGATTTGAGTTCCATTAATTAAATGAAAAAAAAAGTTTGAAAGATAATGCTCAATGACAATTTACAAAGATGATATTTCATAAAAGACTTAAGATGGCTTCAAGTGAAGACGTTGAATATTTTTTTGGGAGCAAGAAAGTTTTTTGTATTTCTAGGTAAAACAATGCAATATCTTTATACTCTTAATGGAACCCAATTAAGATCCTGCAAGATACTTAAAATTAATTATTTTATGCGTATCATAGTCAGAAGTGATAAATCATTAAGAGTCTAAATGTTTTTCATAAAGTATTGATTAAGAATATATATATATATATAAAGGTTTAGGGCCAGACGGCTGACCGACCAAGTAGGAGGTTGACCAAAGAAATCAGTACATGGAAGGAGAAGCTTTTGGTCTGGACGGTTGACAAACGAGAATACTAGTCGACCGACAATATCAGTAGGCTTGAGGGTTCTGCTTTAGGACTGAATAGTCGATCGTCGATATGGCCGGTCGACTGGTCCGAAGTGTAAAATGGTATAAAAATTGGACCGTTACAAGGTAGCCGATTGACCGACTGAAAATCTAGTCAACCGATAGGAATCAGATTGCGGACTAATTCGTTTTTCGAGATCTTCAATCCAAATCCTATGATTTTGAATATGATAAAATCTAATTTTAAGGGGATTTGAGTATATTTCGTATATTTATCATGTATTTTGAAGATCCAATTAATTAATTCTTATATTAATTGATTTTATGATTTTAATCGGTAAAACTACTTTTTGTATTTAAGGGGTTTGAAATAAAGAAGTTTTGGGGACTAAATTGAGCTTTTCCAAGAGTGTTTTTTAAATCAAATATATCTAATTTGAAAGAGTATTTTATATGGTGTCGATATGAGACATTAATAGTCTTATATTTTGAAAAATAGTCATTTTAGGCATAATTTGAATTCTATAAATATAAACTTGCGTTTTTTTAACTTAAAAACAATCAAGAGAAAGAGTTTGAATCAATCATATTCATAAAGAGAGTATCATTTTTCTAACAATATTTTTGAGAGAAAAAGTTTTGTGTTGAAGAAATAATTGTTCTTGCTATTCCGGGTTTGAGTCTTTCCTATGATCTTCTAAAATAAATCTCATAGAGATTATTCTTGTTTACTTGCTCAAAATTAACTGTGATTTAATTGTGTTATATTCTTTAACTGTGAAAAATCTTTTTTAATTTAGAATCTCTTAAAAAATTTGTGAAACGGTTTTTGCCTGTAAATATAATTAATTATGTCTTTGTGCTACAATTGAGTAACATCAAATTCCTATTCTCACGTAATTCGATCACATAGTTTATCGGGACATTAATCGAGCATATATTGTATTGAGGTAGTAGAAGCTAGAGTGGAAAGAAACTTGATATTTTTTGTATTTGTGAGTGTGAGAGGATTAGACACATTCGATCAGTGTCTAATCATGATTTAGGTTCGATTCTTAGACTACAAAATGATTAGGTTTGATTATGACTGTAATAGAATTTGGTTAGTGATGATGATTAATTTTAATGGGTAATTTTGATGGGTAACTTTGATAACCATTTACCATCAAAATTACCACTATTTTGGTCACTAAAACCTGCCACTACCTTAAATGGCCTAACCACTAATAAGCGGTGGCCTAATTTCACCACCAAATGATATTTAACTCCAAAATTAGTCCAAGAAACCCCTATAAACAGGGATCTCATTCTTCATTAAAGGGCACAAGACTTACCTACAAAAACACAAGTCTTCCATTTTCCTTTAAACTTAAAGACAAGTCCTAGCTTAAGAGCAAAACAGACAAGTCAAATTCTTGAGCCTACACTTCTTACTAGAGGGAAGCAAACTCCAGATCAGTATAAATTTTATTTTAAATTCCCTAAAGCATATTTTTCCTCAAAACAATGGGGACTTATTCTTATACCGGATGGGCTTCACCAAACCCAACCCTTGGTGTCTAAGCCTTGTTTTGCATGAACAGGTCAACGAAGTTAATCCGGTAGAGTTTAACCATTGTGACTATGAACCACCGAACCAGATTTCGGTATCATCAGTTTGACACCGTCTATGGGAAAGACAAACAATTGTACCAACAATTGTTCTAAATAATCTCATCAACGGTTACTCTGAGATCCGAAATCATGACCAATGAAAACAAAAGCGAGAGACAACCAATTTGTATGGTTAATCATGAAGTTGGTCCTTCAAAAGAATCACTGACACTCCTGATGGAATTAAGGAAGGAGATTCGTGATCTCTTTCATACTGTCTGATACCTAATTAGATAGGTTAATCAAGGTTAACTGTATCTGTTGTTTCACATCCCCCAACGATACGTGCCACCTGTCTATAAGGCACAACTTATTGCCGACGGAGAACAGAGAGTTCATGGTGAACACACCAGGAGGAGGAGCATTGCCAAGGGCAGCATGATCTCCATCGAGAACTGGAGAGGATCTGAAATGAAATGGACGAGGTATATCAGGGAAGTAAAAACAACCGACAAGGCCCTAGAGCTCCGCGGTCTGAGAAGACCCCCAGCGTTAACTTGCGACTGGGACCCCGCGTATCATCGGTGTAAATTGAAGACATAAGGAAGGGAGCACCTACACCGAGAAATGAGTCACACCATTCTTGGATGGTGGACGAAGCTCATGACGTGTCTCACAACATTCCACTACCTTCAATAAAGGCCTCATTGACATTGCATCTCAGAGATCGACAAAGCGACTTGGATCAACAAATCGACGAATACCTGCGGGAGCAGGTTAAGGCCATCAATGAAAAATTTGGGTTGATTGGGAAGAAGGAGCCAAATGTTTACGAGATCGTGACAAGGAACGCTTTTCCCTTTTCTACCCAGTTATTACGAGAAAAAGTCCCAAAAAACTTCAAGATGCCGTCTCAAATCGGGATGTACCAAGGAGACTCCGATCTGGCAGAGCACCTCGATACATACCATGCTCACATAGATCTGCACGGGACAACTAATTCAAAGAAGTGCCAAGCCTTCCAGGTGACTCTAGCTGGAGTGGCCCGAAAGTGGTATAAGGTGTAACTAGGTAGTTTTAATTCTTTTGAATCGTTTAGCTTTGCCTTTGCACACAAGTTTGTAAGCAGCAAACGATGGGCTAAAAATCCATCGCACCTTATATCGATAAGGCAAAGGAAGGATGAGACACTGGAAGCCTATATTGAGAGTTTCTGTTATGAATCTGATCAAGTGGAAGAACTGAATGACGAGATGGTAGTGGCCGCCTTGATGGCGAGGGTACAGACAGGTCTATTGTTGCACAACATGGCCTATGCACCACCAAAAACGTTAGTCGCACCCTTCACCCTTTTCACGAGTTTATTGCTGCGGAAGATGTATATAGGGCCCAGGCTGAAGAAGAAGAAGACGTCAAAGGAAAAATAAAAGCTGAAGAGCCAAACTACAACAAACCCAGTTAAGACTACTCCTGGTCAAAGACGAGAAGAAATGAAATAGAGAGGGATGGATTTGACAAAAAACCAGGGAGTAATAGGTCTTCCCTACGCTTCACTAATGTCATGCCCCTCAATGCTCCGTTGGGGGCAGTCTTGATGCAGATCAGGGACAAGAAATTAATCAAGTGGCCTTAGGCAATAAAGAGTCGAGTAAAAGCGATCACCTCAGAAAAGTAGTGTGGATTCCACCGGGACCATGGTTATACCATTGATAACTGCTACGACTTGAAGAATGAGATCGAGCAATTAATTCGATGAGATCACGTCAAGAAGTTCACGACTGAAGGAGATCAAGATGAATGATGCCCTGGCAAGGATAGAGAAAGACATGAGGTCCAAGGAAGTATCCTCATGATCCATGGTGGATTCGCCTCGGGAGGACTGACTAAGTCCGAGCATAAGGCATATGCTCAGTAGGGCAAACGTCCAGCCGAGAACTACGTGTTCCAAATATCTAAGAAGCCCCTCATAGAGAAAAAGGTCATCACCTTTACTGACGAAGACCTACGTGAGGTTCACATACCCCACAACGATGCTCTGGTGGTCATCTTGTAGATTACCAACTACAATGTTGGGTGAGTATTGGTCGACAGTGGTAGCTTAGTGGAGATAATCTACTTAGCTGTATTTAACAGGATGGGAATCAGCCACGACCAACTGAAGTCGATGATAACCCCTTTAGTCGGCTTTGGAGAAGAAACAATGAAGCCGCTCAGTTGGATCACACTTCAAATTACAGCGGGCATGGAGCCAAAGCACTCAACAGTCGATGCGCGGTTCATGGTAGTGGATTGTTTATTTGCGTACAACGCTATCATTGGAAAGCCGTGTCTAAATGCTTTAAAGGTAATCACTTCAACATAGCACATAATGCTGAAGTTCCTGACCAGGAATGTGATCGGAAATGTAGGATGGAGGTTGAATATTACGTCGTCACTTTCACTGCAAGTATACGGGTTAAGTTTTAGTATAGATTGGAAGAGTTAGGGTTGTCGTATCCACAGGGATTGGTTGAAATTATTATCGAGTACCACGATTGTCATAGCTTAACTTTATTTAGGCGGTAAAAAATGGAGTTTATATAATTAAATATACTAATACTAAGTTAATTAAAACTAATTATACTATAATACTATATTGAGATATTTAGGGGAATGGATTATCTAGGGATTAACTTCATTTACTTAAATGTGTTTGATTTCGTTTGGTTTACAATAACGGTGTTCATCCTATCCGACAATCTCTATATCATAAACTTACTCACCACCTCTACCGAGTGTAAGTTGAATGAATATGAGACTTCGTGTCAATGAAGAATTTCCCCTCAATGTCTTAATGACACTAGGTCACATGAGTCTTGCCCCAACGTCATAGATTGCACACTTTCTAACTCCCTCTCGGGTTATTAAATCGTCGCATTGTGTTTACCTTAGTCCGAATTCGGGGTTACCTTTCCCGAGTGTCAAACTCTGTATTCTCAATATATGATGACAAGCATAATAAACAAGGAGAAATAACAAATACAATCAAATAATGAAGAACAACCATTAACGAAACACCGATTTCAAATAAACCACATATTCATAAATTATATTAATTCCTACACAATATCCGTTTAGCTAATGGTCATAATTGTATGATAAATGAGCTAAACATGCTCAAACAATAATCCAAAGTTAATAAATAAAGAAATAAATGAAGAGAACTAGCCGTTATCCAAAGATTTTAAGCTAAAACTGTTCCGAGATCGCTTCTCCTTCTTCACAACGTGTTCTTCTCCTTCGGATTTGGTTGAGCATTCCCTAAAAACCTCTCACACTATTCCATCTACCTAGGAGCTCTAACGGCCGAATGGAGAAGAGGGAGGAAGAAATAGGGAACAAAAAATATCTAAAAAATATCTAAAATCTGTGCAGAGTGACCACCGTGGCGATGGGTTCACCGTTGCGGCTGTGGGTACGTCGGCAGTGGTCACAGCTGCGGCGGTGGACGCAGCAGTGGGAGAAGAGACCTTTTATTTTCACTATCACGGCAGTAGATCTTACCACTACAGTAGTGGATTTGCAGAAACTTTAGGTCTTTCTCTATATCTTGACCGCCGCGGCAGTGGGCTGTATGTTCTGAATTTTGCCCTTTTGCTTGTTTTCCCACCGTTCTTGATCCAATTTGATTGTTTATGATCCGTTTTCATCCCTTTTCACCCCACATACCTCATTTATAACAAAAAAAATAAAAACGTATTAAAACACTATAAAAATACTCAAAAACTAATAGGTTCGGTTTGGAAATAGATAGGTAAATTATACCTATTATAGGAGGAAGCCAAAAGGTAGCTCGGGAGTACTTTGTGAACAAATGGAAAATCCCCAAATAGCAATCAACGAACGAAGAAGTCAACGAGGACTTCCAACCTGGGGACAGAGTCGAGCGTCCCGGGAAAAGAGGACATCATGGACCCACGGGTCGAACAACCGCAACAACCTTAGCATCAACTTGATGAAGAACTAGAGGATGTCCTAGTACACCCGACTAATCCGGACCGAACTATCCAGATCGGGATGACCATCTCATGAGACAAAAAAAGATACATTAATCAAGCTTCTTAGAGCCAACCACGATGTGTTCGCTTGGTCATATGCAGATCTACCTAGGATAGATCCAAGTATCTCCATGCACCAGCTTACACTGACCCAGCTTACCATGAAGTCTTCTGAAGGACTCAAGACTTAGGAAAATGACCAATGATCACATCATCCCATAGTGCCCATTGGTTACACTGGCTGATCCACCAAAAAATGGGACCAATCGAAGCAAGCGGATATGGATGGCCGGTCTAGGGGCTTCAAAAATCAATGATAGTTTGGTTCAGCTGCCCATGTCAAATCCGTGCAGCCATTTAAAATCAACTCGGTGCCTACGAAGGATCATCCTTTAGTTTTAACTCCGCCAAAACCACTACTTCAAGAAGATCCAGGAGGACGCGACTTGAGAGATCTCCGACACAGGCCAGACACCATGCATGATCACCTGGAAAACTTTAACCAAAATAGGCACAAGGTGCGCAACTTAATAACAAACGGAGAACCTTCTTATTTGTTAAGATCATGAGAATACCTATTCTTGAAGGCTTCCAGTTGCCTTCTTGGGTAAAACCCTACAACGGAACCACAAATACCATCGAACACTTGGGCACCTACAAAGCCCACCAGGGGTATAGAAGAATACTCATACCATACACATAGGCTTTTCTTATGATGGTGAATAAACTTTTGATCATAAAAAGACGCCCATGCTGCCAAACGAAAGATCGAGGAGTCAAGCTACAATAGATCTGGTTGGGAAAAGACCAAGTCAAAGAACAAAAGAAGCGATAAAGAGCGTGGAGGCTCTTAAAAAGTGCCTAGGAGGCCAACATCTCCCCTCTGCTACTTGTTTGTTCAAAATTGTTATAAGTAATACAACGCGAGATAATGACATCTACATCGACTACCTTGCTCGATGGGACAGGCATGAAGAAGATTGCGACTAGCTTATTGGGACGTGCTCATCCGACCAGATAACTTTGGCCGGTTGACGTGTCTAGCTCAGCGAAGGACTGAGAAACCCTCATTGTACTTGGGCACACCCTATACCCCGAGCCTACTCTTGTTAGAAGGTCGGAAAGGAGAAGAGGTTATCAGATTACAAACCTAGGTAACGAACACTCTTTACTTGGTTCGATTATCTACAACGAATTTTCTACAATCTACAAATCGAGTCATCTGACTTATGCTACGAATTCTTCAGGTTAGAGGATGCCTCCCCGATGGTAAAAGATGGGTTTGAAGATGCCTGCCCAACTATAAAATCCCCGGGTTAGACGATGCCTTCCTAGTAACAAAAGAAAAGTCTAAGGATGCCTCTCCAACTACGAATTCCTCGGGTTCGATGATGCCTCCTCAGAGGCAAAAGAAAGATCAGATGATGCCTCTCCACTGCAAATGTTATAACAAAAAACAGGTCAGATGATGCCTCTCATACTTTCTATAGCAAAAAGAGGGGTCACAACTGCGAATCCCCAACTAGACGGCTTTGGCCACTCAACATGTCTGACACGACAACGACTCGAAAAACCCTCTTGGAACAACTCTAATGTTCAGGTATAACCCGACGAATGGGACAACCCAAACAGAAAACCAAGGATGATGAGGTCATCTGACATCACTAAAGTCTACACAAAAATTGAGAAAAAGTTCTACTCTTCCATTTAAGTAGTCAAAATAAATAGTGGGGGCCTCTGATGATGATTAATTTTAACGGGTAATTTTGATGGGTAATTTTGCTAACCATTTCCATCAAAATTACCACTATTTTGGCCACTAAAACCTACCACTACCCTAAATGGCCTAATCACTAATAATTGGTAGCTTAATTTCACCATCAAATAAATATTTAACTCCAAAATTAGTCCAAGAAACCCCTATAAATCAGGGTCTCATTCTTCACCAAAGGGTTCATCAAGACTTGCCTACAAAACATAAGTCTTCAATTTTTCTCTCTACTTAAAGACAAGTCCTGGCTTAAGAGCAAAACAGGCAAGTCGATTTCTTGAGCCTACACTTCTTACTTGAGGGAAGTAAACTCTACCTCAATATAAATTCTACTTTAAATTCCTGGAATCATATTTTTCCTCAAAATAATGGTGAATTATTCTCACATTGGAGGGGCTTTATCGGGAACCCAACCCCCGGTGTCTAAGCCTTGTTTTGCATGGACAGATCAACGAAGTCAACCCAACGGAGTTCAACCATATTGATTGTGATCCATCGAAACAGATTTTGACATCATTAGTTAGTTTTTAACTGGAAAAAAGATAGATAGGTTCAATTCTTAACCTGTAAAAGATTTATGTTCTTCCTAAGCCTAATTAAAGGAAAATTGTAAAGGTTTCGTTATGAGCCTGAGAAAAGAATTAGGTTAGTGCTCAACCTATGAAAAGGATTCTATGGGTTTGGTTCCTACCTGGGAAAGAAATTAGGGTTAGTGGATTGCAAAATTTCTACAGGAGCTTAGGAGACTAGATATAGGCAAGAGTAGCTTGCCGAGCTATGATAAATTACATGTTCAATTTCCCTATCCCTGTATGATTGGTTCTACACTTAAACATGTTTCCACTATAACTCAAGATAAAATTTGGATAGAAAAAGTGTATGAATGCTTGTTTGCTAATTTATTAATTTAAAATTTTGTAACTACCCAATTCATCCCCCCTCTTGGGTCGATATTAAATGAAAACAATTGGTACCAGAGTTGATTTTAGTTAAATAAGCTTAACATCCAAGCTAACACGATCACATGGATTGTACTTAGAAAAATGTTTTACGTAAATCTCCTACTTTTTCTAATAATCAATGCTCTATCAGTGAGAATGATAAAGATAGTGATAATGAGGCTACGAATAAGGCTATTGAGAAATTGATTACTCTCACATATGTTTTTGGTAAAGAAAATTTGAAGCTTGCATAAACAATTGCTACTCTTGAAAATAAAAAGTTCAGTACTTCCAAATCTCTTAAAAATAAGAATTTAGATAAGTATTTTGAAACTATTAAATTTTTTAATGCTCTATCCGAGATAAGAACCCTTCTTGAAAAAGTTGAGTCCCTTGAAGAAGAAAATATTTTTTCAATAAATGATATTTCAAATCTCCAATAAGGTGTTTTGAAAAATAGAAATATTGAAACAATAAATAAGGCTTTGAATATTGAACTGGATAATGCAAGGCGTGAACTTGATAGAGCTTGTTGAAAAGTTTATTCTGTTGAAAATAATTGCTGAATTCTTAAAAATAATCTTGAATTTATATATAAGATTTTATTTTTTATCTTCAGCTGAATGTGAGTTCATTGGAACTCTCACTTGAAAAGACTCAAAAAGAGATTAATGAGGTTGTTGATAAATTCAAGAATATTGAAAAAACTAAAGTTTTTGAAAAATTATTGGACTAGGCAACTCCTCAGCATCAATATCAGTATCGTGCTCCCATACAAAAAGTTGATCATCCTAATAAACACTTGAATAATTTTAGATATTATAATTGTGAAAAATTTGGTCATATTGAAAAGTGGTATTACCAACTGAATGGCTACCCAATTAGATCCACAAATAACTAGACACCCTGAAAAGAAAATTTTCATGTAGGTATGAATGGGGGGATTTGTCAGACCAAGAAGGATGAACGAATATTATTTGAAAAAGAAAGATGCATATTTACTAAACCAAGAAGATTGAAATTTTAGTATGGGAGACAAACCAATAATTATCACCAAGGATATATACAAAATCGAAGTCAGAATAAGTCGGTGTATAAAGTCATTGCGTATCGTAACAAGACAAATCAATCCAAGTATCCCAAAACGATTGCAAGATTTTTACTAAAGATATTCAAAATATTGCTTTACAAAAGGACGAAATTATCAAGATGAATCAACTAGATAATCAATCAGTTGATACAAAAGAAAAAGTGAATCGTGTTGAAAATTCGTCTAAGGTACACAGACCAATGGCTCCCAAGGACGAATCAGGTATGTTGAATTTCCTAAAGTAAAAATATATAAATATTTATTAGGGAGCCAAATGCATCGTATTTTTCTATTGATTAGATTTATAGTTGTATGTGTTAATTTAACGTGTCAAAATAAGTTTTTAAAACAAATATTTATGTGGATCAATTGAGAAACAAATCAGAATAAGTAAAAAAAAAAAAAAAAGATAAAAAATAGGCTTAGTCGATCGACCAACCAAATTACCGGTCGACCAAAAAAGCCAGTCAATTAGAAGGACAACTTTTAGATAAGGGTCAGTCGACCACCTATCTACCTATTCAACTAACTGACGACGCGTTTAATGTCAAATCTAGGTCATTTTTCTCATTTTGTCGAAACATTTCACTTCCTCTTCGAAATCCATCTACATAGAACCAAAATCCTTCAACCAAACTTAAAGATTTCTTCACTTCGGGTTAGATAGATCTAAGTCTTTTGAAGGTGCATATCGCAAATTTCAAGTTATCCAAGGGTAGTTCAACATTTAAGTAAGATCCATATATTTGTGTTTGATTTGGTAGTATTTCGCATAAATAACTTTTGGTTGTCCTACAATTGTATCTTAAGGTTAGAAATATCCTTCCTTAATTGTTTGATTTTACTATTATGGGGTTGAAGCAAACCTGTAAGAAGAACAAGAACAAGATGAGTTTAATTTTACTAGTAACGAAAATGAGAAGAAATATACTGAGGAGGTTTCTAAACAAAGGGTTGTTTGTGCTAGGCCAGTGGAGCTTGCGAATTTGATAAATAATTACTTTAATCTTGAGGAAATGTTTAATAGATTGGGATGGACTGTTTTTTTTTTTTTTTTTTTTTTTTATCATGAAGTAACCCATGGTTCTCACATTGGATAAAAATATTTTATGCAAATTTGACGATTGAGGATGATAATCTTTATTAATATGTTAATGAAGTGGATATTGATTCGTCGCTTAATGAGTTTGCTAAAATTCTTTGGATAATAGAGGGGACATTTTTTTGCAAAATAATTCCTATTGGATTATGCAAAACTTTAACATTAATTAAGCTCGAAGAAATTTAATGGATCTTTGAGTTTGGAAAATAGGATTCTCCACTCTATAATTACATATTCTATTACTCTAAGAGGTGGGAATTATGATACCATTACTGATTTGGATGTATATCTTCTGTAATTAATTTTAAATGGAATAAATGTTCATATTTCATATCTTATGTTTGAGCATATGAGATAATTAGGAATGTCCTTTTGGGTCCTTCCATATGGTGATTGTTAATCCTAAAATTTTGATGAACAATTTAAGACTGATGTTTTTGGTGGAACTAACGGTTTGATTAAGTGTTTCAGTTTATTAGTTCCAAATGATGAAGATACGATGATAAAGATGATGAATGATTAAGAGGTTGAAGAATCTAAATAACCCAGGGAAAACAACTCAGGTTAAAATTTTAACTCTTAATATCCCAATTAGAATCACACACAACACAAAAAGTTTTTAAATAATTTTTATAAATATGTGTGTTTTTAATAGGATTCCAATTAGATAAATTATTTGTTCCTATGTGTAATTGAAAAGGAAATATTTATAATTAATTAAAATTGAATTTAAGTATTTAGTGGAGCTAACCAAGAAAAGAAATTGGTTAAAGGGGCGAAAATGTCAATAAGAATGAATTAAAGACGAGTTTAGAAAAGTGATCCAGTATCCATAAGTCGACAGGACAAAGAAGGAAAACTCTCTGTGTCTCTCGGTTGAAAGGTATGTCAAACTGTACTTAAGAATGAACTCTCTGTATCTAAAAGTCAACAGAGCAGTCGACCTGTGAAAAGAAATAGAACTCTCTGAATCTCTAAGTTGACAGATAGGTCGACCGGTGGGCACAAAATCTTTGGCTTAGCTACATCCTGAATCGAGCGGTCGACTGGTATGGCTGTTTCAGGATACTATAGAGTTTTGGATTTAAATCTGAAAGTAGCCGTTACTAGCCATTTTTTGGTTATGATTCATGAGAGATTTTAGGGATTTAATCGTATTTAAGATATGCTACACATATTATGTTATCCCTATTGATTTGGTTAATTAAGTTTGAATATTTCTCAATTTGGTACATAAAATTATTTCTATTCTATTTAATTATAATTGAGAAATATTTGGGGGACTTAATTGAGATATTTAAAAGTTATAATTAAGTGAAAATTGAACCGGAATGAAGTCTTAATGATATAAGAGGTCTAAAAGAGAAATTAAGTGTCATGACAAATGAGAACTAGCTGTTAGAGAGCTGATTTTAATCGCATTTATATAGACCTGCGTTTTTCATATAATTAAGAGAGATTAAAAGATCAAGAGATCATATTGAGCTTTTCTAAGAGAAATCATACCAAGTTTTTTGTGAGACTTTTCTAAAATACATTCTTGATAATCATTTGCTGTGAATCATTGCTGCTACCGAATCTGAAGTAACATTGCTCTAATTATTTTTTCGGTGGATTTCGGGTGAGATCTTTCCAAATTAATATCCATATAGTATTGCTTGATTTTTTTTTTTTTTTTGGAATTAGATCTTTAGAAATTATTTTCTGATTTTTATTGAAAAATATTTTTTAAAATAATTTCTTAAATTAATCTAATTACGTGCTACCCATTTTGGTTTAAAATTAGATTTTGAGTTACTCACTTTTCTATCACTAATTTTGGGATATTAATTGAGTTTTAATTTATCTGGGGTGGTAGAAACTCCGAGTGAGAAAAATCATTTGTCAATTTTTTAATTGGTAAGTTGAGTGGCGGATTAAATATTGTTGGGTGTATTTTATTATAAGGTAGCTGGTTTTCGTCTCTTCCTGTAAAGAAATTGAGGTAGTAATTCTTCCTGAATTGAATTGTTTTGTCTGGATTTTGTAACGGTTCAATCCTTACCGGGTAAAAGGATATGTAGAGTGTTTTGTGAGGTTTTGATTCTTTAGCCTTTGTATTAAAAAGAATTAGGCTATTCTTGAGCCTATAAAAAGTAGATGTTATTTCTTAGCCTGTGATTTTTTTTTAAAGGTTGATTCTGAGCTTGTAAAAGAATCTTTTTGAGGGTTTGGTTCCTACCTTTAAAGGAATCTTGAGTTTAGTGGGTGCGACTCTCCATTGGGCTCGGAGGACTGGATTAGCTAAGAGTGACTTGGTAAACCAGTATAAATTTTTGGTGTGCTGCAATCTTTACTTTATTTATTTTTGTTGTTTGGTGTGAAACTAATTGATTTTATAATTCCCCTGTGATATAAAGATAATAATTAATTTAGGATTAAAATCAATTATTTGAGTTATTAAAGTATTTTTTTCTCTGATATTTTTTAACTACCCAATTCACCCCATTTCTTGGGTATTTCACTGGGCCAACAGTGATAATATTCAAAGAATTTTTTAAACTCTTGGGGTCCCTACTAACGAAAAGTGTCCAACATATGTTATGACATGCTCATCTTATTTAAGTGAAAATAGTGTCATTTTAATGGGTTATGAATTTGTGGATAATAGATGGGTTAGAAGAAGAGGAGAAGAAGGAGAAAGGGAGGTTGAGAGAAATGAAGAGGAAATGGGGTTTGGAGGTGTGTATCAAAGAATGGACCACTTGCAAAATTAATTTGGTAACTTTAGCAATATACAAAAGTAGTTTATTGGTGGCTTGACGGGATGAATGAAAGGCTAGACAGAATCTCCACTGAAGTTGAGAGAATGTCAATCTCAATGGATGTGGGAATGGGAAGAATAGAAAATTCGATGGAACAACTCGATGGGATGATGCAACACTTTCAACCATAAAGGTGCTCACAGGCCACGAGGAACATCTAGCCTGTCCATCTTATATTATCAGCAGATGCCTCCCAATACAGTTGGTCAGCTAAGCTCATATCATTAGCCGCCTCTATCCGGTAACTCATATAGCCCATATTATCACCTTTTTTGGTCCCGGTCCATATCAGGAAACTAGTATTTAATTTTTAATATTATTCAAACAAGGCTCAAACTTATTTCGGTTTGTGATAGTAAGATAGGGTGTGTGATGAACATCCAACATTATTTAGGTTTGTGGATGGTTTTATTATTTTGAATATTGGGTTATATCTTGATAATTTATGATTAATCTCTCGTTGCCTCAATATGATCCATATAAATATTATTACTTATGAATTGTTTATTCAAATTAGTCTTTAAATCTAATATTGAAAATTTTGATGTTTGAATTAGTTAAAAAAAAAAATTATTTTTTTGAACTTTATTGCGAAATATATATTTTACATTCTTAAAGGATTGAAAAAGAATTTCAAAAAGATAACTGTGATTTCGAAAATGCCATTTTCACAAAAACAAATTGAACTTCTAACAAGTAATTATTTTTGAATTTTTTGGGGGGTTAGGGATATGTGTTTTGATGATTTGTCCCCACTTTTTGAAATGAAAAAGAGAGAGAAGTTATGTTAGGTTTTTTTAATGTGTTTTATGTTGTCCTTGCATAAATTCATTAAGATAATTAGAAACAAGGAGCAATAATATTTTATGCGATAGATTGCATATTTTTTGAAAATGTGTTTCTCATTATGGTTTTAAACAAATTAAAAAATTCGTCCTCATATTTAGGGGGAGCGTGCTTAAATATTTTGTTGAGAAAACATCAGAGTCAATTGTCATCATAAAAAATGGAGATATTGTTTCTCTTCACAAAAATTTCTGAAATTATAACAAGTAATTATTTTTAAAAAAAAAAAAATCAGGGTTAAGGATAGATGTTTTTGTCATTTGTCCCCACTTTTTGAGATGACAAAGAGTAGAAGTTATATGATGTTTTTCAATGTGTCTTATGTTCTCCTTGAATAAATTCATGGTGATAATTAGAAAAGGGGAGCAATAATGTTTTATGAATTATATTTCATATTTGTTTGAAAAATATTTTTCTCATTATGGTTTTAAACAAGTTAAAAAATTCGTCCCCATATTCAGGAGGAGCGTGACTACATATTTTTTTGAGAAAACATCAAAGTTAATTGTTATCATAAAAAATAGGGAGATTGTTCCTTTTAAAAAAAATATATATCCAAACTTATAACAAATAATTATTTGGAAAATATTTTGGGGTTAAAGATAGATTTTTTGATATTTCGTCCCCACTTTTTGAGATGACAAAGGCGAGAAGTTATATGACGTTTTTCAATATGTTTTATATTCTCCTTACGTAAATCCATGAAGATAATTAGATAGGGGGAGCAATAATGTTTTATGAGCTATATTACATTTTTTTTGAATTTTCTTTTCTCATTACGGTTTTAAATGAGTTACAAAATTTGTCCTCATATTGAGGGGGGGCGTGGTTACATTTTTTGTAGAGAAAACATCAAAATTAATTGTTATCATCAAAATGGGGAGATTGTTGACCCTAGATGTTTTGATGGACAATTTAACATTGATGTTTTAAGGAATTATTGTGTTTATTGAGTGATTTTTTATTTGAGTTCCATTTGAGCGAATGAAAAAAATGTTGAATTTCAAAAATAGCACTCGATGACGATTTACAAAGATGATTATTTACAAAAGACTCAAGATGGTTGCAAGTGAAGACATTGAAAATTTATTTAGAACATGAAAGATTATTATTATTACTTTTTTTTTTTTTTTTTTTTTGTATTTTTAGGTAAAACAACTCAATAACTTTATGCTCTTAATGTAACCTGATTAAGATCACATACGATACTTAAAATTGATTATTTTATATGTATCATGGTAAGAAGTGATAAATTTAAGAATCTGAATGTTTTTCTATAAAGTATTGATCAAGAAAATATTTTAAAATATGAAAAAAGAGGAACAGTTTAGGGCCAGACAGTTGACCAACCAAGTGGGCGGTAGATGAAAGGAAGCAGTACATTGTGGATAAGCTTTTGGTCTGAACGGTTGACTTACAGGAATACCGGTTGATCGGGAAGATCAGTAGGCTTGAGGATTGTGCTTCTGGCCTAAATGGCCAACCACCAATATGATTGGTCGACTGGTCCAGGGTGTAAAATGGTAAAAAAAAATTGGACCATTGCAAGGCAGTCATTTGACCAACTAGAAGTCCGGTTGAGCGATAGGTTAGGAATCAGATTGTTGACATATTCGTTTTCGAGATATTCAACCTAAATCCCATTGTTTTAAACGTTTTGGAATCTAATTTTAAGGGGATTTGAGTATAGTTCATATATTTATCATGTATTTTGTGGATCCTATTAATTACTCCTTATATTAATTAATTCTATGAGTTTAACTCGTAAAATTACTTTCTATATTTAAGGGTTTTGAATCAAACAAGTTTTGAGGACTAAATTCAGCTCTTAAAAGAGTATTTTTTTTAATCAAATATATCTGGTTTGAAAGAGTATTTTATATGGGGTTTATATAAGACATTAATAGTCATATATTTTGAAAAATAGTTATTATAGACATAATTTGAATTCTATAAATACATACCTGCATTTTTTTAACTTAAAAATAATCAAGAGCAATAGTTTTAATAATCCATATTCATAAAGAGAGTAAATTTTTGTTGAGAATACTTTCGACAGAAACAATTTTGTGTTGAAGAAATCACTATTTTTTCTATTCCAAGTTTGAGTCTTTCCTACAATCTTCTAAAAGAAATCCTAGTGAGATTATTCTTGCTTACTTGCTCAAAATTAATTGTGCTTTAATTGAGTTATATTCTTTAATTGAGCTTGTAGTATTTTCGTGTGAAAAATCATTTTCTATTTGGAGTATCTTGAAAATCTTATAAAATGGTTTTTGCTTATGAAATTTGATTTATATTATCTTTGTGCTTAATTTGAGTAAAATCAAATTCGTATTTTTACATAGTTATATCACATAGTTTATCGGGATATTAATCGAGCATATATTATATTGAGGTGGTAGAAGCTCTTGTGGAATGAAACTTGATTTTTTGTTTTTTAATTGGTGAGTGTGAGAGGATTAGACACATTTGGGTCAGTGTCTATTTAGGGTTTAATTTTGATTCTTAGCCTGCGAAAGGATAAGGTTTGATTCCGCCCGTAATAGGATTAGGTTAGTTTTTAGCCTGTAAAATAGATAAATAGGTTTGATTCTTAGCCTGCAAAAGAATTAGATTCTTCTTGAGCCTAGTAAAAGAGAAATTATAAAGTTTTGGCTCTGAACCTGAAAAAAAAAAAATAGGTGAGTCCTTAGCCTATGAAAATGATTGTAAGAGTTTGGTTCCTACCTAGGAAATGAATAAAGGTTTGTGGATCGTGAAATCCTTGCAGGAGCTAAGGAGATTGGACATAGGCAAGAGTACCTTGCCGAACCAAGACAACTATGCATGTTTTGTCTATCCCTATCTGTTTGGTTATGCATTTAGATAAACACATTTTCATTATAACTTAACATAAAAATTGGATAGGAAAATTTTGTGATTGCTTGTTTGATAATTTGTTTGTTTAAATTTTGTAACTATCCAATTCACCTTCTTCGTGGGTAGATCTATAGGCCAACAGTTTGGTAAGACATTTAAAATATTAGATGATAGGGATCCTAGTTTTCGTTCTTATTTTATCAAAAACTATATAAGTAATATAACTGGATTTGCTTTGAATGACAAAGATTGGGAAAGATGTCGTGCATTTGTTAAATTTTTAAAACTTTTTTACTTGGCAACAAAACATTTCTCAGGTACTTTGTACATTACTTCAAGCTTATTGTTTGATGATATTTTTGTAATTTGAAGCACAATTGAACGATTAGTCTTTAATCAATATAGTGGGATGGCTAAAATGGAATTGAATATAAAATCAAAATTTGACAAGCATTGGATAAATAGGGACAAGATCAATGTTATTTTGTATGTAACTGGTTTGTTGGAACCTAGGAAGAAGATTTCATATCTCCAATTCTATTTTTTGAACATGTATACTATTGAGATTGCAAATTCATTGATTGAAAATGTGAAGATTGCTAAACGTAGATGGTATGAATGTTGTTCTTCTATGGAGTCAATAAGTGCGCATGTTGAAACTAGGAGTTGGAGTAGTTTAAGTAAGAGTAGGAGTGGAGATGTGACATCTAAGTTTATAGAATTTTATGGATGAAGATCTACACAAGTTAATTACTTTCCAATTTGAGAGTTTTATGTAAGAAAAAATGGATATGGGGTCAGGTATGATCTAAAAAACATATGTAAATGAATTACTTGAAAAAAAATAAGAATGAAAATGTTGATATTTTGAGTTGGTAGAAGGTTAATAAAAGTAGATATAAAGTGCTGTCTTTGGTTGCTCATGATGTGTTGGTTGTTCCTGTGTCGACTAATGTATCAGACTCGGCATTTAGTATAAGGGATTTATTCTTGATCTATTTCTTAGTTCATTTTCTCGTTAAATGGTTGAACGTATTGTTTGTACACAAATTTGGTTGTTATATTCAGTTCCAATATCTCTTTGCAATATAATAGATAAGATCAAGGAATTTGAAAAAGATATCGAATCAAGTTTGTATTCTTTAAGTTTTTAATTTATGTAATTCATTTTTTTATTGTTCATAATCTTGACATGAGATTTACTAATTGTTTGATTTAATTTATGACATGTTCTAGATCATTCAACTTCAAGTTTAACAAGTAGATAATCAAGGAATTTTACAATTTGTTGATGACATGGTAAATTTTTACATTACTATAAGTCTAAAACTACAAGAATTCTTTGGACCTCTATTTCAATTTGTCTTTCGTTATTTTATTTTGTCTTTATATTTTATTTTTTTATTTTTTGTTTCAGTGCTTATATTTAGTTGTTTAGGTAATTATTATTTAGATTGTAATAGTAAGTTTGCAGCTTTAGATTTTAGTGTTTACTAAGTTTGCAGGTTTAGACTTTATTATATATGTTTTTTTTTTTTTGGTGATGGCTTACAAATTATATTGCAATTTTTTTTGTTTGATTGTGTTACTGTAATTTTGTGGCCATTTTTCTGCAAATTTTAGTAATCTAACGGTTTTTCTTTTTAACAATATTTATTATATTTCAATGCCTATCCCAAAAATAGTTGGGTAGTCGATTGTTCTAATTAGCCCAACCCGAAAATAGACCCAACTCACACACTATTGGTAAGACCATGATTTAAATTAGTCAACTCGCACACTCCAATCCATTCCTACCTACACATTATTTGGTGACCAATGAAGCAAACTAGCCCAACCCGCCTAGTATTGGTTTGGTCTTTGCTTTTGTCCCAAACAACCCTAACTCGCTCGCTGCCCATCCTAAGTTGGGTTATGGTCTAAACTATTATTTTTAAAGCCATACTAGCCCTACCTAGTCATTTAGCATTAATTAAAATATATATATATATATATATATATATATATATATATATATATATATATATATATATATATATATATATTATTTTGTTCTCCAAAGTAGTAGATTTGGTAGCAAAACCCAATGGTTCAATATAAATTTGTCCTTAAAAACATTCCTTAAATAGTCATTATCTTTTCTTGAACTATTGTCCCTATATGTCATATTTTTATATAAAAATCCCTATATTCCATCTAATTTATAATTAATGTCACTCTTCGTCAAAGATGGTCTAACATCATTAATAACCCAAAAAAAAAAAAAAAAAAAAAACTAATAAACAAACTCATTTTTTGAACATTTACGATGGATTAAGTTCATGGAATTATGCCAATTTAATTTACATTTCATTCTCTTCCTTTTGATATTGATGAGGCAAAATCATTCAGACTTGGAAGGGCTCTATGTGTCCCAAACACGCGACTGGCACATGAGTTCCAAATTGGCCAGCTCGACCAGCACCAATCTCCACACTCGTCTAGGGTCATACATTCCTGAGCGCGAGCGCCACGATGATCCTTCTCTCAAGCAGTCTTAGCCACCTTCGCCGGATAAGAAAGGTATTGTTACTCTCTCTAGATAATAGCTTCATGATCTTCTCTCATAATCACCTCTATCTTTATGTGAATGGGACTGAAATCAATGGGATCGTCAAAATGGCACACTAAGAATCCTGGAGGACTCGCCAAACAAGTCTCTCCTACCTTTTATAAATATGAGAACGCATGATATATAAGATTTGTTCTCCACGCAATATATGCGTACTATATGCTTTGAGACACATTCACTCTACTCTTGAGTGCATTCTTTCTCCTAGATACTACTTTGCTAGATTCATTTTCAGTACTCTCAACTCATTTTCACACCAGAGGTGCAACACCAATAGGCCCACCCATGGTGTATTATTTTGCAAGAACCTTAGCTGAGAGACCATTGAGTAAGCAAAGATAACATTCTGAATCTGAATCGACATGTTTGGTGATCCATCTTTAGGCATCATTCGATTGGCTCTGTCTGTGGGAACGACATACAATTGTTCTTGCGATAAACCAAATGGTTACTTTGCAATTTGGAATCATGATCAATAAAGGTGAAAGTGAGAGGTAGACATTCTATACGGATGACCATGAAGCAGGCCCATTAAGAGAATCACTACTGCTTCTAATAGAAATCATGATAGAAGTCAGAGATATCTCTTAGACTGTCTGATATTTCACCGGACAGACTGATCCCAATTTGCTCCCTTTGCCTCCATCCACCCTGCAAGGATTTGCATCGCCCAATAGTGGAACATAAATTGTTGTAGATGAGGGATGAAGGACAAAATGTGGATAGCGCCATGAAAGAGAACATTGCTACACACAATACGATCTTCGGCAAGAATTGGAAAGAATTCGTACAAACCAGGACGAACTGCGCCGGCGGACCCGGAACCAACGAAGATGCACTGAACCCACAAGGTCGGAGTAGACCCCCATCTTGCACTCTCTCCTGGGCTTGAGGGCATCCACAGAAGAATTGATAGACAAAGCGCATGACGCTACCCCATAGAGAAATTAGGCTCGTCACACGCGCTCTATGAGCAAAACTCATGGTAAATCATGACAAACCTCACTGGCCTTGGTAGATGCTTTTTCTACGTCTCGTTCAAGGCCTCAGTAGTGTGACGCGAGCCTGCAGGTCGATAAAGACTTGTACGAGTAGGTCCAATCCATCCACAAAAAGTTGGGTTAAATTGGGAGGAAGGAGCCGAGTATCTATGAGATAGTGAAGCAGAATGTTTCTCTCTTCACTACTTCCATGTTACAAGAGTCGATCCCATCCAACTTCAAGATTCCATCACAGATCGTAACAATACCAAAGAGGCTTTGACACCACGGAGTACCTCGACGACTACCATGCTCACATGGATCAATGAGAAGCATCGATCTCAACGAAGTACCAAGCCTTCTAGGACACTCTTGTCGGTGCAGTACGCAAGTGGTATAAGAATCTAAAGCCAAGGTAGCTTTGACTCTTTTAAAACATATAGCCTTACTTTCGTACACAAGCTTGTGAGCAGCAAGTGGCAGGCCAAAAACTCATCGTACCTTATGTCGATAAGGTAGAGAAATTAGAGATTGGATGCCTATATTGAAAGGTTATGTCACAAGTCTGATCAACTTAAAAAGGCCAATGACGGGTTGGTAGTAACCATTTGGATGATAGGGGTGTAGACATATCTGTTCCTATATGAAACGGCCCATACCCCACCGAAGACCTTGGTCGCGCCCTTCGCCCTCTCCATCGAGTTCATTGTTGCAGAAAATGTCTACCAGGCCCAAGCTAAAGAAAAAGAGAACACCAACAGGAAAAGAAAGATAGATGAGGCAAACAACAATAAGCCCTGGAGTAATGACTCCAGTCGAAGAAGAAGAAAATTGAGAAAGAATGAGGCAAAGCCAATACGCAATCGAGGAAAAACAGATCTCACTTGTGCTATTCCAACTATACATCTCTCAGCACCCCATTGGGAATAGTCTTGATGTATATCACCATCAAGAAGATGCTCATGTGTCCCCAACCCATAAAGGGTCAAGCAAAGGTCGTCAACATGGAAAAATGGTGTAACTTCCACTAGAGCCATGGCCACACTACCGACAGTTGCTATAACCTTAAAAATAAGATTGAGCAATTGATTCGAAGGGGATACATCAAGAGATTTACCATCAATGGAGGTCCGTGGGAACATCCATACGATTCATAATGGATTTTTCTTTGGAGGGACCTCCTAGACCGAACACAAAGCCCACGCTCAGCACGGCAAGAGCCTAGCGAAAGAGCATGTGTTATAAGTCTCTAAGAAGCCTCTTGTTAAGAAGGAGGCCATTGCCTCAATGAATAGGATCAATATGGGGGTCCACATGCTCATGATGATGCTTTAGTGGATAATTTGCAAATCGCCAACTATAACATGGGGGCATACTAGTCGACAATGGCATTTTAGTGGAAATACTATACCTAATCGTATTCAACAGAATAGGGATCAACCACGCCTAGGTAAAGTCGCTCGAGACCCATCTGGGGAATTTTAGAAGAGAAACTATGAAGCCCCCTTGCTGGATCACACTCCAGATCATAGCAGGAAATGTACCAATGCATTCCCTTGTGGGCCTAGCCAAGAATGGATGTTGGGGGTCTGGTCTGGTCTGGCCTCGGAGGCTCAGTATTGTGTCTATGATTTTTGGTGTACTGGTGTGGTTCATCTTGTTCTGTGCGGATCTTTTCTAATTCCTGTCATAGGTCTCGTTGCGTGTGGAAACGTTCTTTCTCCTGACCTTTCTCGTGTCGAGCCCTTTGTCCTCAGCAGGTGGTGAGTCGCACCTTGCAAATGGGTAGTGCCACCTCTTGCAATGCTGGTGGGGTTGGAAAGAGTTGTTGAGGGCACGTCTACTCGACGTGGTTCCAAAAGTTCTAGGTGAGATTTTGAACTTCTCTCGCTATTTTCATCAAGAGCGTTGGTGACTCTCTTAAGGTGCCAATCTTGGGGGCCAGCCATGCAAAGTAGTTGTCTTTCACTTTTTCTATCGTTGGTTATGATTCTAGATATCAAAGTGACCATTCAATTGAGAGCATAGGAACAACTGTATGTCGTTCCTACAGAAGGCGCTACTAGTCCTTGAGCAAAATACTCACACTAAAATGAAAAACATAACTAAATTAAATATACAAACAACCTAACTATAAACAACCTAAACATAACGATATGCAAGTTTTGAATTCTTCTTTCAACCAAAACATTTTTCCCTCAACAACCCCCAATCATATTGAGTTTAGGTGGTAAAACACACCATGTGATGTTCTAGAATTTTGACATTCAATAATGATAAACGCCATTCTAGATCATTTCAACGTGTGTGTGTGAGACTCAATAATATAGCTATCCAAAACCGGATTGGATTATCCGCCAACGAAACTCACGATTTTAACCATAAATGATTAGGATATCTACACGCCTAACTGGGTTCCACTCTCCACTAATGTAGGCTTGGAAGTTCAAAAAGATCAAAAGGGCTTGCTTCGGTTTTGGAACATTTGGCTAAGGGTATATTGGGAATATAAAACAGGTTAACGTTGTTAACTTAACAATACCCGAGTCTCAACACTTGGCATACTCACACTCGAACCCCCGTAGATAAATTGGAAACAACCCCGAACAATCATTTAAGACTGATGTACTCACTTGTCAAAAGAAACGAAATTTAATTATATTTACATATGTTTGTTTTTAAATGTTGAACCACACCCCAAACTTATTCGATTATTTCAATTTCACGGGTGTGGTTAAAAAGAAAGAAAAATGAAAAGTGAATACTCGAATACCCAACCAATCAAAAGTTCGCCCTAAACCCAACCGCTCACTTCAAGTAGCATACACGAATGCTAACTTGATTCACTCAAATTGTGCCTTCAATTTAACGATATAGATTTGGAAAAAGTTTAATTGGCCAAGGTATTTGTTATGTGTTCAAAAGTGAAATGGCATTATAGGCTTCGACAAGACAACGAGGGATAAACATATGGCAAGGTAAGCTTCAAAGGCTCTAGCGACAAAATGAATGCCTAAATCATGTCTCCTGAACTACTTCGCCTAGGATTTCGCCTCAAGTTTCCCCTCAATCAGGTTCTAGAATCCTTAAATTTTCATGAGTTTGGCTAATGGATAATTGTCCTAAAATCAATTAAATAACTATACATTGAGTCTATGTGCTCGTGCAAATTAGGATCTACAATAACTTTTACCAAAACGACATGCCAAGCACACAAAATACAAATGAATGGGCATTACCCTTGACCTCAAAAACAACCAGGGAGTAATATCATCATTGGGTAATGGCCCAGATGAACTCAAAACTCAACATGCAATACAACAAAACATAAACACATTCTACTCTAAACAAACATGCAAACAATTAAACAATAAAACATACTAACATACTAAAATAATACACATCACCTCCAAACTTAAAATGGACAGTGTCCTCAACGACCCATCAGCAATCCTAATGAAAGCATAAAACATTATAATGAAGATGGGGGTTTTAAACATGTACTCTTGCCTCTAAATCAAGTTGATAGTGATAGATCTAATTTATTTTTTACTTAGGTTTCCTTCCAAGATGCGTGTGGTTTATTGTCCTAAGCCTAACACGGAGAACGGCTTGTCAAAGAGCGGTTTCCGCCCATAGTAAGTGTCGTACAACACTACGTATGGGTCTTGATTTAATACGTCCTCAAGATTGACGAGATTTGGCATTATATGGTCTGAACTTTCAACTCGACTCTTGGTAGGGCGTGAAATATGCCACTACTTACACTCGCAAGTATACGAGGTCTAAGTTTTAGTATAGTGTGATCTCTAAGATCAGGTTATCGTATCCATAGGGATTGGTGTCGTTACTATCGAATACTGCGTTTGTCATGACCTAACTTTTTCTAGGCAAAAACCAAATTTAATTAATTAATTAAACTAATACTAATATAACCTAAATTAACTACACTAATATGATAATATGTTTTAAGGTAAAGAATTGCCTAGGGATTAACGTGTTTACAAATACGTGTTCGATGTCGATTTACTCATGTTTACGGTGTTCGACCTATTTGACAACCTCGGTACGTAAACTCCACCGCCACCTCTCCCGAGTGTAAGACGGGGGAATACATAACTTTGAATTAATGAAGATGTACCCCTCAATGTCTTAATGACCCTAGGTCATGTGAGTCTCGCCCAACGTCAATGATTACAGACAATCCAACTCCCAACCAGGTCATTGGATCATGCATTGTATTTACCCTATCAACAATCTCCGTTCTAAAACTCCATCGCCACCTCTCCCAAGTGTAAGACGAGGGATATAACGCAACTTTAAGTTAACGAAGAAGTCCTCCTCAACGTCTTAACGACCCTAGGTCACGTGAGTCTTGCCCCAACGTCATTGATTGTCCACAATTCAAACCCCGACCGGGTTATAGAATCGTTGCGTTTGTTTACCCTAATCTATATCCGGGGTTTGTTAAAATCTCGTATTCTCCATTTATTTAACTAAGCATGATAAACAAACAATACGATAAATACAATCAAACTACGAAGAACAATCACAAACGAAACACCGAAATCATCCAAACAACATATTTATAAATTTATTCTTAATCCTTACTACAATCCATGTTTAGCTATGGCCATAGCCGTATTTACAATGAAATAACAAGCTAAACATGCTCACATGATCCTAAGATAAATAAATAAGGAAAAAACAACTGAAGAACTTAGCCTCGTCCGAAGATAAACCCCTTTATCATTTTCGCTCTAGTTTCCTATCTTTTTGCTCCACACACCTGATTTATAAAAAAAGTAATAAAACTAATTAAAATGTAATAAAATACTATATAAACGCTTGAAAACTAACTTAATTCGATTTGAAAATACGTAGGTAGATCATACCTATCAACTCTCCACCGGCTCATGTGCTTGGTGGGCATGAAAGAGCATTGCTTTTGGCGGCAAAAGGTAAGTGAGATGATAGGTGTAATTTACCTATCGAGTTCCAAACCGAACTTATTAGTTTTTTAGTGTTATTATAGTATTTTAATACGTTTTTATACTTTTTGTTATAAATCAGGTGTGTAGGGTGAAAAGGAATGAAAACGAATCATAAATGATCAAATCAGATCAAGAACGGTGGGAAAACAAGCAAAAGGGAAAAATTCAGAACCTGCAGCCCACCGTCGCAGCGGTGAAACCACCACCGTGACGGTCAAAATGCAGAGAAAGCCTAAACTCTCTGAAAATACACCACCGTAGTGGTGAAACAACATAATGTCTCTGCTCCCACCGTTGCATCCACCGCCGCAGTCGTGACCATTACCGACATACCCACCACCGTGGCGGTCACTCTGCATAGATTTTAGATATTTGTTTAGATATTTTGAGCCCTATTTTCTTCCTCCTCTCCTCTATTTCGGCCATTACAGACCCCTTAGAGTTTAGATAGATTTGAGAGTATTTTGGGGAGTGCTCAACCAAATACAAAGGAGAAGAACACGTTCCGAAGAAAGAGAAGCGACTGTTGAACGGTTTTAGGGAAAAATCTTCGAACAACGGCTAAGTCTTTCGTTTCTTTCTTTCATTTCTTAATTTTGGTAGTTTGTTGAGCATGTTTATCTTTTTTTTAATTGTATAAATGGTCATAGCCATGAGCTGAAAAGATTTTGTCTAGGGATTAATAATATTATGAAAATGTCGTTTGTTTGAGTTGTGTTTCTTTAATGGGTTTTATTCGTTATTTGATTATCTTTACCGTTATTCTTCGATTATATGCTTGTTTAGATATATAGAGAATACGAGATTTGACACTTGAGAGAGGTAACCCTGAATTCGGATTAGGATAAACACAACGCGACGATCTAATAACCTGAGAGGGAGTTAGAAAGTGTGCAATTCATGACGTTGGGGCAAGACTCGTGTGACCTAGTGTCGTTAAGACGTTGAGGGGGATTTCTTCATTGACGCGAAGTCTCATATTCACTTATCTTACACTTAGGAGAGGTGGTAAGTGAGTTTACGATACAGAGATTATCGGATAGGTTGAACACCGTTATTGTAAACTAAATGAAATCAAACATGCTTTTGTAAACGAAGTTAATCCCTAGATAATCCATTCCCTTAAACATCTCAATATAGTAATGTAGTATAATTAGATTAATTAACTTAGTATTAATATTAATTAAATATAAACCATTTTTAATCGCTTAGATAAAGTTAGGTTATGATAATTACGGTACTCGATAATAATCTCAACCAATTCCTATGAATACAACAACCCCTACTCTTCAAATCTATACTAAAACTTGACCCGTACACTTGCGGTGAAAGTGGAAACATAATATGGCGCCACCATGAGCCACATCGGATCCTCGTAGATGTGATCATTTGGGATCAATAGTGGCATCACAATTTGGATCTCCAATGGTGAAGAATCACAATTGTCGATCCATGCTTGGGTTTTCGTCTTATTCGATTTTTTATAGTTGAACTCTCCCAAGATCCTTTCGCTCGTTTCCGACACCTCATGGTGGCTTTCACATGATATGGCTTGTGTATCTCCCAGTGCTACCGCACCTAACTCGGCCTCAATCAAGCATATAAGATGACCGATTTGCATTTGTAGAGACGTTATGGTAGCATCAATTTCGGCACAGACCGTCTCAATATTATCAAGAGGATCCTCGTGCTCATTTAGCCAATCATTCGTCTTCCTCCAAAAAGCCTGAGTCTCCTCCATAAATTCAGCTAATGTCTTTTCCAGGGGAGAAGACCCCTCCTCTTGGACTGGGGTGTCAATCCATGGCGCCGTAGTATTGAAACAATCCCCCAAGCTTTAGTGACTTGGTGAATAATTCCAATTCTGATAATCAAAGGCCGCCATGTCTTCTAGTACCCGACAGGCTTAATCTTTTGTTAGTTGGTCGAAAGTATAGTACCGTTTTTTTTTAACCCACATTCTGGTTGCGGCTAATAACCCGTCGAGAAAATTCAGAAGTTGACACTCCCTCAGGAAACCATGATTCAGAAACTGGAACATCAATTCCTTGTAACAATCCCAAGTATAGTAAAACAGCTCGGAATCTTGTTGAACGAAATGTAGAAGTATTTGTTGATCTAAAATCTTCAAGTATCCTACAGGAAAAACAAAAACAAAACAAAGAAAAAAATTATAAACAAAAGAAATGTCTAAATTAAAATTAAGTTATTTACTTACAATATCAACAATAATAAAAAACACAATCCCCAACAACGGCGCCAAAAACTTGGTAGTGCATAAATACGTCGCTACTTCACCGCAAGTGTACGGATTATGTTTTAGTATAGATAGGGAAGAGTAAGAGTTGTTGTATCCACAGGGATTAGTTGAGATTATTGTTGAGTACCGTAATTATCATAATCTAACTTTATTTAGTCGATAAAAATCGAGTTTTTATAATTAATATACTAATACTAAGTTAATTAATCTAATTATACTAATATAGTGGTATTATGTTTATAGGAAATTATTTCCTTGAGATTAACTTCGTTCACTTAAACGTGTTTGTTTCAATCCAATTTACATTAACAACGTTCATTTTATTTGACAATCTCTGTATCGAAATCTCATTCACTACCTCTCCTGAGTGTAAAGTGAATGAATATGTGACTTCACGTCAATGAAGAAGTCCCCCTCAACGTATTAACGACACTAGGTCACATAAGTCTTGTCCCAACGTCATGGATTGCACATTTTCTAACTTCCTCCCGGGTTATTAGATCGTCGCGTTGTGTTTAACCTTAATCCAACTTCGGGGTTACCTCTCCTGAGTGTCAAATCCTGTATTCTTAATATATCTAAACAAGTATATAAACATGGAGAAACGGAAAACACAATCGAATAAACACGAACAACCATTAACAAAACATAGATTTTATAGAAACGACGTTTTCGTGAAGTACATCGATCCCTAGACAATATATGTTTAGTTACACATGGCCGTAGCCCTAAATACAAGCTAAACATATTAAAACAAACAACCAATCTAAGAAATAAAGAGAGAAACGAGGATACTAGTTGTTATCCAAAGATTCGCCGCTAAAACTGCTCCGAGAACGCTTCCTCCTTCTTCGCAATGTGATCTTCTATTGGTCGAATGGCCTTGGAGCTCTTAAGACTCCCAAAAACGTCAACCTCTTGTTTGGGGAGAATAGGGACGATATTTATAGGATTCAAAATATCTCAAAATATCCTAAAATATCTCAAAATATCTGCAGAGTGACCGCCGCGGCGGTGGGCATGTCGGCAGGGTCACCGTTGCGATGGTGGCTGATTGCTGCAGTGGTAGAATAGTAGGTAAACTCTCTGTATTTTGGCCGCCGCGACAGTGATTTCACCTTTGTGGCAGTGGTCCATTTAGCAAACTCTCTGGACTTTCACCACCCCGGCGGTGAGTTTTCTTCACTCCCAGCATTTTCACTGCTGCGACGGTGGGTCTACTACTTTGGAATCTTGTCTCTTTGCTTGTTTTCCCACCGTTCTTTTATCGACTTTCTCTGATATGATCGTTTAAAGATTGTTTTAGTCTTTTTTCACCCCAAATACCTAATTTATAACAAAAAGAATAAAAATGTATTAAAATATATAAAAACTCTATAAAAATACTTGAAAACTACTAAAACTGGTTTGGGAATAAATAGATAAATTACACCTATCAGGCGCTAATCTGATGATGTCTAAAAGTGGATCGCTAGACACATCAGCTTGGAGATCGAGGAGCGATAGATTGCTGGGGTTTCTCACTGTCCTTCGGTCTGGTTCCTACAAAATAATGCACCACGGGTAGGCTTACCGACGTTACACCTTCGGTGTGAGAATTAGTCGAGGCTACTAAGAAGATATGTATTAAAGCAACTTTGAGATTGGGGAGCGATGGATTGTTGGGCTTTCTCACTATCCCTCGGTCCGATTCTTGCAAACAATGCACTATGGGTGGGCCTACCGATATTGCACATTAGCTTGGAGATCGGGGAGCGATGAATTACTGGAGTTTCTCACTGTCCCTCGGTCTAGTTCCTACAAAACAATGCACCACAGGTGGGCTTACCGACGTTGTATCTCCGGTGTGAGAATCAATCGAGGGTACTGAGAAGATATGTACTAAAACAGTAAGTGCATAAAGTGGCGTAAGTAGCCTAAGATTTAGCCTACCTCGGACCTTTAGAATTTTGACCTTTATATAGGAAGAAATGAGACTTATTTGGAAAGTATTCCTTGATTCTCTGGACACTATTATGGTAGTAACGCAAATCTTAGTTCCATTTCTATATAGATGGCTAGAATGGTAGGCGAAGATAGCGAGAGTATTTTCGCAACAATATTTTCCTTTACGGGAGAGACAACTGTAACTACCTTTGGAGCAGGAACGTGACGGCGCTCATACCTTAGGAGGATTGGCCTGGGTTAGGTATGGAGATAGGGCTCGACCAACTAGCCGATTCTGGAGTTCTTGGGTTGGTCGTGTGTTTGGGGACAGGTAGCGCCTATGTAGCTTCTGGCCGAATTTCCTCTCATCAACTTATTAGATGCTTTTATACATATTGCCACCTCAGTGGCCTTTGGTCTTTCTCAGCATCTTCACCGCTGCGTCGGTGGTCTTCTTTGCAGAATCTTGCTGTCTTGTTTATTTTTCCACCGTTCTCTGACCATTCTCGATACAAATTGATTGTTTATGCTCCGATTTCATACCTTTTCACCCCATGCACCTGTTTTTATACAAAAAGAATAAAAACATATAAAAATAACTATAAAACTACTCTAAAACTAACAAATTTGGTTCGGAAATATAGGGGTAATTTACACCAATCAAATACCCACAAACTCAGAATTTTGCTAGCCCTCGAGCAAAATACCCACACAATACAAGAAAATATAAAAACTAATTATGAAATTAAAAAGTAAATGCGAAAAACACTAAAAACGAAAATGTATAAGTTTTGATTATCATCTACCGGCCGAAAGATTTTTCCCTCATCGTCCCCCAATCCTATCAAGTTCAAGCATAAATCACACCATGTGATTTTCTAGAATTTCAACGTTCAAAAATAGTAAGCGTCATTCTAGATCCTGTTTAAGTGTGTGTGATTAAACTCAAATATACTACTATCCATTGATTAGATGAGATTATCCCTAAATAAAGATCATAACATAAAACCTTTATGGTATGGGGAATCCATACGCCTGACCCAGGTTCTATTCTCTACTAATGTAGGCTCAAAGGTTCATGAAGATTAGTAGGGCTTGGTTCGGTTTTGGAATAATGGCCACGGGTACTTTGGAATTGAAAACAGGTCAACGTTGTTAACTTAACGTTACCTGAGGCACATCGCTTGGAACTCCCTCACTCGAAACCCTATAGTTTAACTAGAAACAACCCTGAACAAACTTTAAGAACGTAGTACTTACTTGTCATATAAAAACGAAACGTTTTTTTTTTCAACTACACAACACACCCCCAAACTCATTTGATTTGTAATATTTAAGGGGTGTGTGAAAAACGAACAAAAATGATAAGTGAGTACTCGAATACTGAACCAATATAAAGTTCGCCCTAGACCCAACCGCTCACTTCAAGTAGCATTTGCAATTGCTAACTTGATTATTTCAAATTGTGCCTTTAATTCGGTGATATAGGTTTGGACAAAAATCAATCGGCATGGGTATATGCTAAGTGTTTAGAATTGAAACGGATTTTAGGCTTCGACAGGGTAACGAGGGATAATGATATTGCATGGTAGGCTTCAAAAGGCTCAAGCGACAAAATGACTGCCTAAATCATATCTCCTAAACAACCTCACCTAGGATTTTGCCTCAAATTTTTCCCAAATCAAGTTCTAGAATCCCTATTATCATGAAATTGATTGATAGATAATTGGTTTCAAATCAAAGAAATAGTGGTATATTGAGTTTACGTGCTCGTGCATTTAGGATCTACAATAACTTTTACTAAGACAATACGTTAAGCACACACAACACACATTAATGAGTGTTACGCTCAACCTCAAAACAATTAGGGGACAAAGTCATCATCGGGTAAAGGCCCAGATGACGTCAAAACGTAGCACAAAACAACAATTAAACTAAACAATCTAATCCTAAACAGGCATGCAAATGATAAAAACAGTAAAATTTAACTAAAAACATAAACATATACTAAAACATACTACACATCACCACCAACTCAACACAGGTGATGTCCAAAACGAGCCGTCAGCGATCTCAATGACATTAGATAGCATGATATTGAAGACAGGGGTTTAGAATACGTACCTGAGAGGTGAGAGAATCTTGCCTCCGACTCAAATCGACGGAGATGTATCTAATTTATTTGTAACCCTGGGTTACCTGCCAAGAAGTGTTTGGTTTAATGTCCTCGGCCCGACACATACCCTCAAGACTGGCGATATTTTGCAATGAATGAAAAACAAGAGTACTTGTCGATCTAACATCTTCAAACATCCTATAGGAAAACAAAAACAAAACTACAAAGAAAAATTATATACACTAAAAATGCCTAGATTAAAATCAAGTTATTTACTCGCAATATCGATAACAATCAACAAGACAATCCCCGGCAACGGCGCCAAAAACTTGGTGGATGTTGCCGGAAACTAAATCTAACAACAACCAATCCCCAGCAACGGCTCCAAAAACTTGGTGGCCACTAAATAAGCACTGCCACTTTCACCGCAAGCGTACGGATCAAGTTTTAGTGTAGTGGACCTTTTGGTCGGGAATCGTATCCACATGGATTGGTGATATTACTATCGAGTACTGCGATTATCATAACCTGACTTTATCTAGGTGCTAAAATTGTAATTTAATTAATTAATACTAATACTAATACTAATATACTAATTTAACTATACTAATTATTAATATGAGATAGTTATGGGATGGATTATCTAGAGATTAACTTTATTTACTTAAACACGTTTGATATCGTTTAGTTTATAATAATGGTGTTCGACCTATTTGACAATCTTGGTATCTAAAACTCTTCCGCCACCTCTCCCAAGTGTAAGACGGGGGATGTAACGCAACTTCGTGTCAACGAAGAAGTCCCTCTCAACGTCTTAACGACCCTAGATTACGTGAGTCTTACCCCAACCTCATTGATCGCACACATAACCTCAGTTGGTAAACTCTTTCGCCATTTCTCTCGAGTGTAAGACGAGGGATATAACGTGACTTTGTGTCAATGAAGAATTCCCCCTCAACGTCTTAATGACCCTTAGGTCACGTGAGTCTCGCCCCAACGTCATAGATTTCGTGTGTTGTGTTTACCCTATCAATAATCTTAGTTCTAAAACTCCCTCGCCACCTCTCCCAAGTGTAAGATGAGGGAATACGCGACTTTGAATCAACAAATAAGTCCCACTCAACGTCTTAATGAGTCTAGGTCGCGTGAGTTTTGCCCCAACGTCATAGATTGTCCACAATCCTAACCCCAACCAGGTTATCGGATCGTGGCCTTTGTTTATTCTAATCCGAATTTGGGATTTGTCAAACCTCATATTCTTGATATATAAATCTAATCACAATAAACAAACAATATGATAAACAAACTCAAAGCAGCGAAGAACAAGCATCAAAGAAACACAACTAAACCAAAATCACGTTTTTATAAACGATATTAATCCCATACATAATCCACATTTAACCTAAGCCCATAGCCATTTATACAATGGAAACTAGGCTAAACATGCTCAAACATACATAGAAGATAAGAAATAAAAGGAAAAATGGGTGAACTTAGCCGATATCCGAAGATTAGCCGCTAAAATCGTCCACCAAACGATTCTCCTTCTCCACGTGTTGATCTTCTCCTTCAGATATGTTTGAGCACTCCCCATACTCTCTCTATATCCTAACCTTTGCCTTAAGGGCTGTAATGTCTAGAAAGGATCAAAGGAGGAAGGAGGAAAAAGGTATTTATAAGTAAAATATCTAAATAAATATCTAACACTACGCAGAGGCCACCGCCGCGGCGGTGGAGTATGTCGCTTAAGGTTCGCCTAGGTGGTGGAGTAAGTGGTGGATTGGGAAAACTTTCTGCTAGATTTCCACCTAGACAATAGATTTCTCTGCCTAAGCGGTGGGTTGTCAGTAGCCTATTTTAGTTATCTGCTGGAGTTTCGCCTTGGCGGTGGATTTCTCCACCTAGGCAGTAGTCTGTCAGTGGTCTTTGGTCTTTGTCAGCATCTTCACCGCCACGGCGGTGGTCTGGACGCTGCGACGGTGGTCTTCTTTGCAGAATATTGCCGTTTTGATCATTTTTCTTCCGTTCTAGATACGAATTGATTGTTTATACTCCAATTTCATAGCTTTTCACCCCATGCACCTATTTTAATACAAAAAGGATAAAAACATATTAAAACATATAAAAATAACTATAAAACTATTCTAAAACTAACAAATTTGGTTCGAAAATATAGGGGTAATTTACACCTATCTGACGTCATGGCCTAGCTGGTGTTTTGCTTAGATTGAAGGTCACTTTTCCCCCCAGATGATCTGACCAACCCAGTTTTTTTGGGCTTGCCGATCTTTTCCAGGGTATGGTCCTTGGTTTTGTATCATCCCTGGATAACTCCCGAGACTAAAGAGCTACTTCTGCCCGGGTTGGTGGCTGGAGCACGTGAGCTGCTCGGTTCTACTTTTACAGGGAGAAGGGCTTTGGGACGGCTCATCCCGACCTCTCGGAGCTCAGAGGGCTGCCTTTCCATGCCCTAGAATTTTTTGGACCGTTTTTTCCCCAGATGATCTGTCCAGCACGATTTTTTCGAGCTTGTCAATCTTCTTTAGGGTCCAATCCGTTGACGCACTATTTTGCAGAAACTAGAAATTTATTGAACCGAAAATGCTTCACTTTTCATCGGCTACAACCTTTTCCATTACAACTCTTGTGAGATCAAAATACAAAATGTAGGACAAGTATATGGATTCCACTCATCCGCTTGGTAGTAGCATTTGAGGTGCTCAGCATTCCAGGGGTGCCTGAGTGGTACCCTTTCTTCTGTTTCCGAATTATACGTGCCTGGCTAGGCTACGCGAGCCACACAATAAGGACCTTCCCAGCTCGGTGCTAGGCAAATTTTATCGCAAAAGGCATCTCGCTGGTCGGGGTCCAGGTTATTGTGTAATAAGCCCACAGCACAGGATACAGGTCTTCCACCCATAACCCTTTTGATTTGTCTAACTTAGTTTTCAAATTTTATAAGATAGTCCGGTTGGCGACTTCGACTTGTCTGTTGGCCTGAGGGTAGCCGGGGGAGGAGAATTTTGTCTTCATCCCCAACCTGGCACCTAGCTCGGTAAACACATTTTTATCGAACTACTTTCCATTTTCGGAGACGATAGCTCGCTGTATACCAAATTTGAAAATCAGGTGTTTCCACACAAAGTCCCTAATCCGCTATTTGGTGATCGTTGTAAGTGGCTCGGCTTCAACCTACTTCGTGAAGTAGTTAATGGAAACAACCAAAAATTTTCTCTGGCCGGTTCCTAGGGGGAACGGGTCGAGGAGGTCGATACCCCACTGGGTGAAAGGCCACGGGTTGGATATCGGGACCAGCTCGGTCGGTGAGGCGTGACGGTGCACGACAAATCACTGGCACTTGTCATATTTCTTCACGAATTCTCCTACGTCTTCTAGCATCTTCAGTTGGTAATACCTGCTCAGGAGTAGCTTCAGAACTAGGGACCTGCCCCCCGAGTAATTTCTATAAATTCCCTCGTGGACTTCCCTCATTACATAGTCGGCCTCTTTAGGTCGGAGACACCAGGAATACGGTCCGGAGAAGGATTTTCGGTACAGAATCCCTCCGATGAGGGTATACCACGTTATCTAGTACCGTATTATTCGAGAATAAGCCTGATCACTGGGAAGCATTCCGTCGGTGAGATAGCTCACTATGGGGTCCATCCAGGTTGGCTCGGAATCTAGGGGCATATCATCATAGTCTCATCCGAGGAGGCTGTGCTCGGCTCGGTGAGAAACTTTATGGGGATCGTCATCTTAAGTGTATATTTAACCACTGAGGCCAGGTTAGCCAGGGTGTCGGCGTGCCTGTTATCTTCTCGGGGTATTTGCGTGACTTTCACCTTCTCAAAAAGCTTTGTTAGGTCTTTCACCCTCTCCAAGTAGGCCACCATGCTCGGGTCCTTTATGAGGTAGTCACCGTTGACCTGGTTGACCACGAGCTAGGAATCACACATCACCAGAAAGGTTCTTACATTAAATTCTTAGGCTAAAAATAGTCCGGCTAATAGTGCTTCATACTCGGCCTCATTATCTGTATCTCGAAATCCAAGCCTGAGGGTGTACACGATCTCTTCTTTATCTGGGGCTACGAGGACCATCCTGGCACCCGAGCAGTTCTGATTGGAGGATTCGTCAGTGAAGAGCTGCCACGAGTTGGGGCCAAAGTTGCCATAGGCTTTAGTCAGCTCGCCCAAGGTTCCGGCCTGACCCATGCTCTCAGAGGTCTGTTTGGATTCACCTAGATCAGGAACAGTTTCCTCCTCGGGGAAGGTCAACTCGGTTATGAAGTTAGCTAGGACCTGCCCCTTGATTGTCGTCCTAGGGCGATACTCGATATAAAATTGGCCTAATTCTAGGCAACACTTTATTAACCTCGCCGAGATGTTAGGGGAGTGGAGAATCTGCCTCAATGGCTAGTTCGTCGACACCACAATGGTATAAGCTTGAAAATATTGGTGCAGCATCCTTGAGCCAATCAGCAAGGTATAGGCCAGTTTTTTGAATTTTGTGTATCATGTCTCAGCATCGGTTAGGACACGTCTTGAGTAATAGATCGGGCTTTGGACACCGACGTCTTCCTTGACCAGGGTAGCACTGACGGCCATCGGGGAGGCCGCGATATAAAGGAGAAGGTCTTCGCCCTTCTAAGGCGTAGTGAGAAGAGGAGACGATAAGAGATATATTTTCAATTCTTCAAAGGCGCGGTCACATTCCTCGGTCTATTCAAATGCCTTGTTACCCTAGAGGATTTTGAAAAAAGGGAGGCATTTTTTGAACGACCTGGAGATGAACCGGTTTAGGAAGGCTAATCGACCTGTTAGCATCTAGACCTCCTTCTCGTTCCAAGGAGGGGCCATCTCGAGCATCACGCTGATCTGGTCAGGGTTCGCGTAAATACCACGCTGGGAGACCATAAAGCCTAGGAATTTACCAGCGGACACGCCGAAAATACACTTGTTTGGATTCAACTTCATGTGGTGAACTCAGAGCTTATTGGTGCCCGCAATTACGCGTCGCCACTTTCACTGCAAGTGTAAGGGTCAAGTTTTAGTATAATGGACATTTCGGTTAGGTATCGTATCCACAGGGATTGGTTGAGATTACTATCAACTACCGCGATTATCATAACCTAATTGTATCTAGGTGCTTAAAAATTGTATTTAATTAATTAATACTAATACTAATATAACCTAATTTAATTTATAATAATACTAATATTAATATGAGATGTTTTAGGGAAGTAGATTGCCTAGGGATTAACTTCATTCACTTAAATGCGTTTGATTTCATTTTAGTTTACGTTAACGGTGTTCCTCGTATCTGACAATCTCGGTTTGTAAACTCCCCGCCACCTCTCCTGAGTGTTAGATGGGGGAATACACAACTTCGTGTCAACGAAGAAGTACCCCTCAACGTCTTAAAGATTCTAGGTCACTTGAGTCTTTCCCCAACGTCATCGATTGCACACTTTCTAACGCCCTCCTAGGTCGTTAGATTGTCGTGTTATGTTTACACCCTAATCCAAATTCGGGATTACCTCTCCTAAGTGTCAAATCTCGTATATTCTCAATATATCTAAATAAGCATATAATCATAGAAAATACAGCAAACACAATCAAAATTATAAAGAACAACCATAAACGAAACACAGACTCAACCAAATCACATTTTTATAAATATATGTTAATCGCTAAGACAATCCATGTTTAGCTCATGGCTATAACCGTTTATACAATGTAAAACGAGCTAAACATGCTTAAACAATAATCCTAAGATAAGAGATGAAGAGAGAAATGAGAGAAACTAGCCATAATCCGAAGATTTGTCGCTAAGAACGTTCCAAGATCACTTCTCCTTCGTTGCTTTGTGTTCTTCCCCTTAGAATTTGCTTGAGCTCCCCCGCAATACTCCCTAGTATCATCCTCTAGTATATGGAGGTCTTGCCCAAAAATAGAGAGGAGATGAGAAGGAATAGGGTGCAAAAACAATATCCTAAATCTGTGTAGAGATGACCGCTTAGGCGGTGGGTATGTCGGTTCAGTGATCGCTGCAGTGGTGGAGAAAATGGTGGATTCAAGGACCATCCTACAGTTTCACCACCTAGATGGTGAGTTTACAGCATCTATAGGCCCTTCTCTTCATTTTCACCGCTTAGGCGGTGGTCTGGATGCCTAGGCAGTGGGTTGGTTTTCAGAATTTTGCCCTCGTGCTTGTTTTTCCATTGTTCTTCAATCGTTCTTGGTCCGATCTGATTGTTTATGCTCTGATTTCATGCCTTTTCACCCCACACACCTGATTTATACCAAAAATAATAAAAACATATTAAAACGTACTAAAACATACTAAACATACTCGAAAAGTAACAATATTCGGTTTGAAAATAGATAGGTAATTTACACCTATCAAATACCCCTAAACTCGGAATTTTGCTAGTCCTCGAGTAAAACACCCACACAATAAAAGAAAATATAACAACTAAAAATGAAAAATAAAAAAACGCGAAAAACGAATATGTGCAAGTTTTGAGTATCATCTACCAGCTAAACGAAATATCCCTCATCGGCCTCTAATCCTATCGAGTTTAGGCATAAAAACACACCATGTAGTGTTCTAGAATCTCAACATTTATAATAGTAAACGCCATTATAGATCCTACTAAAGTGTGTGTTTAAAACTCAAATATATAACTGTCCGTTAATCAGATTGGATTATCCACCATATCAGCGCATGACAGAAAAAAAAACCCTGAAGGTATAGGGAATCCATAGGCTTGACCCGGGATCTATTCTCCACTAACGTAGGCTCAAAAGTTCAAAAAGATCAATAGGTCTTAGTTCGGTTTAGGACAAATGGCCAAGGGTAATTTTGAAAGAAAAAACGGATTAACATCGATAACTTGACGTTACCCAAGGCACATCGCTTGGCACTCTCACACTCAAAACCCCATAGTTAAATTGGAAACAACCCTGAACATACGTTAAGAACGACACTCACTTGTAAAAAACAAATGGAAATAAACTATATATACTTAGGTATTTTTTATTTTATTTTTTCCAAACAAACATACACCCAAACTTATTTGATTTGTACAATTTAAGGGGTGAGTGAAATATGAACGAAAAATAACAAGTGAGTACTCGATTTACTCACATTGTGCCTTTGGTTAAGCGATGTAGGGCTGGACAAGGTTCAATCGGCTATGGTATTGGTTAAGTTTCAGAATTGAAATGGCATTTAGGCTTCAACAAGGTAATGTTATATCAGGGTAAGCTTAAAAGGCTCAAGCGAGAAAATGAATGCCTAAATCATGTCTTCCGAACTACCTCGCCTAGGATTTCGCCTCGAATTTTCCCCGAATCAAGTTCTAGAAACCCTAATGTCATGAATTTAGGTGACAGATAATCGTTTTCAAATCAATTAGATAGTTATATAATGAGTTTATGTGCTCGTGTAAGTAGGAACTATAATAACTTTTGATAAAATATAATGTTAAACACACAGAACATACATGCATGAGTTTTACGCTCGACCTCAATAAACAACCAGGGGACAAACCCATCATCTGGTAATGGCCCAGATGAAGTCAAAACTCAGCACATGCACAACAACTAAACTAAACAAACTAATTATAAACAAACATACACACGATAAAAATAGTAAAACATACTAACATACTACACATCAACACTAGCTTAACACAGGAAATGCCCAAAATGACCTGTTAGTGATCCCAATGATAGAATATAGCATTGTAATAAAGACGGGGGTTTAGAACACATACCTGGGAGGCGAGAGAATCTCTCCTCCGAATCAAATCGGCGGAGATGGATCTAACTTATTCTTTTTCTTGGGTTACCTCCCAAGAAGCACTTGGTTTATGGTTGTCAGCCTGACACGCCGAAGTGCTCCTCAAAGAGCAGTTTCTGCCCATAGTACGTGTCAAATAACACTACATACGAGTCTTAGTTATCAACGCCCTTAAGCTTGGTGAGATTTGGCTCTGATCGGCCCAAGCTTTCAACAGGATGCTTCACCGGCTCATGTACTTGGTGGGCATGGAAGAACATTGCTAGCGACGGTGAAGGATCAATGAGCCGCATTGGATCATCATAAATGTGATCGTCTTGGATCAAGTGCAGCGTCACCAATTGGAATTTGAATGGTGAAAATTACAACAATTAATGTGTGAATCTCCATCGATCTCACCCCAGTACCTACTACTTATCTCCGGTTCCCCATGGTGGCTTTCGCTGAATGTGGCTTGTGAATCTTCGGGTGCCACCGTGTCTGACTCGGCCTCAATCAAGCAGATTAGTTGACTGATTTGCGTCTGAAGAGATGTTACGGTTGCATCGATTTCAATGCAAATCGTCTCAATGTTGTCGAGATGGTCCTCGTGCTCATTTAGCCGGTCATTCATCTCCTTCCAAAACGTCTGAGTTTCCCCAATAAAATCAGCGAGTATTTTCTCCAGGCCGGGGGAAGACTCAATGTATTGGTCCGGGGTGTCAATCCATGGCGCTATAGAATTGAAACTCTGATAATCATAGGCCACCGTTTTCCAACATCCAATGGGCTTCGTCCGTGATTAGTTGGTCGAAAGAGGTGGTACTGTTTCCACTTTCAACCCACATTCTAGTTGCGGCTTGTAACCCATCGAGGAAGTTCAGTAGTTGACACTCCTTCGGGAATCCGTGATTTGGAAAACGGAGTAGAAAATCCTTGTAACAATCCCAAGCACAATAATATGGCTCAAAATCCTGTTGAAAGAAACGCAAGAGTAACTGTCGATCTAATATCTTAAAGCACCTTGTAGGAAAACAAAAACAAAAATTACAAACGAAAAAGTTATAAACAAAATAAATACCTAAAGTAAAATTCAGTTATTTACTCACAATATCAATAATAACCAAAAAACACAATCCTTGGCAATGGAACCAAAAACTTAGTGGCCGCAATTACGCATCGCCACTTTTACCAAAAGTGTACGGGTCAAGTTTTAGTGTAATGGACCTTTCGGTCAGGTATCATATCCACAGGAATTGGTTGAGATTACTATCGACTACTGTGATTATCATAACCTAATTTTATCTAAGCGCTTAAAAATTAAATTTAATTAATTAATACTAATACTAATATAACCTAATTTAATTTATACTAATACTAATATTAATATGAGATGTTTTAGTGAAGTAGATTTCCTAGGGATTAACTTCATTTACTTAAATGCATTTGATTTCGTTTTAGTTTATGTTAACAGTGTTCTGCGTATCTGACAATCTCAATTCGTAAATCCCCGCCACCTCTCTTGAGTGTAATACGGGGGAATACACAATTTCGTGTTAATGAAGAAGTCCCCCTCAACATCTTAACGATTCTAAATCAAGTGAGTCTCGCCCCAACGTCATCGATTGCACATTTTTTAATGCCCTCTCGGGTCGTTAGATTGTCGTGTTGTGTTTAAACCCTAGTCCGAATCCAGGGTTACCTCTCCTGAATGTCAAATTTTGTATTCTCAATATATCTAAATAAGCATATAATCATAGAAAACATGGAAAACACAATTGAAATTATAAAGAACAACCATAAATGAAACACAAACTCAACCAAATCACATTTTTATAAATATATGTTAATCCCTAAGATAATCCATGTTTAGCTCATGGCCATAACCATTTGTACAATTTAAAACGAGCTAAATTTTCTCAAACAATAATCCTAATATAAGAGATAAAGAGATAAACTAGCCATAATCCGAAGATTTGTCGCTAAGAACGTTCCAAGATCGCTTCTCATTCGTTGCTTTGTGTTATTTCCCTTAGGATTTGCTCAAGCTCCCCCAAAACACTCTCTAGTGTCCTCCTCTAGTCTATGGATGTCTCTCCCAAAAATGGAGAGGAGAGGATAAGAAATAGGGTGCAAAAAAATATCCTAAATCTACGCAGAGGTGACCACCTAGGCAATGGGTATGTCGGTTCAGTGATCACCGCAGCGGTGGATTCAGGGACCATCTTGCAGTTTCACCACCTAGGCGGTGAGTTTACAGTATCTATAGGCCCTTCTCTGGATTTTCACCGCCTAGGCGGTGGTTTGTACGCCTAGGCAGTGGGCTGGTTTTCAGAATTTTGCCCTCGTGCTTGTTTTTCCACCATTCTTCGACCGTTCTTGGTCCGATCTGATCATTTACACTTCAATTTCATACCTTTTCACTCTACATACCTGATTTATACCAAAAAGAATAAAAACATATTAAAACGTACTAAACGTACTCAAAAACTAACAATGTTCGGTTTGAAAATAGATAAGAAATTCACGCCTATCACTTATCGAAGTAAGCCTGGAGGTGGTTGAGGTGATATTCAGCTTGTCTACTTTTTACAAGCATATCGTCGATGTATACCTCTATCGTGTTCCCAATTTCTTCCTTGAACATTTTATTGATAAGCCTCTAATAGGTCACCCCTATGCTGCGGAGGCCAAATAGCATGACTTTGTAGCAATAAATTCCTCTATCGATGATGAACGAGGTCTTGATTTTGTTTAGGGGATACATGGGGACTTTCCCCTTCCCGTTGCATCAATTACGATGTCGATCCTGGGAAGGGGAAAGAAATCTTTTGGACAGGCCTTATTCAGATCCTTAAAGTTGATGCAAAGTCTCCATTTATTGCCGACCATTGGGGACATCACGACGTTCGAAAGCCAGTTCGAAAATTTGACCTCTTCCACAACGTCCAACCTAACGAGCTTATCCATCTTCTCTTCTATTATCTTTTGTCAGTCTAGATAGAACTTCCTTCTTTTCTAGAGAATAGGTAGATGGTGAACGTCAAAGTGAAACTGGTGTATGGAAACACTTAGTCGATACCAAGAAATTTGTTCTGTGACCACGCAAAAATATAGTGGTTTTCACCAACAGCTTGGTGAGACCGGATCATTCTTCTAGGTTTAACCGAGCCCTAATCTTTACTGTTCTCTCCGTGATAATGGGGTAAATAAGGATGTCGACCAGATCTTCATGGGGTCGTGGGATGGGCTCGTCGTCACGCGGATCATCGATCAGAACGGGCTCAACCCCATCAGTGAGAACCACGAGCTCCCCGGCCACCCGATGCAGAAAATACAGCCCAGGTCCCAACTGTAATTGCTATTTTTTCTCCAAGGCCCTTCTTGCACAGGATCGGGCGGTTTCTTGGTTCCCTTGTAATTCTCTAACCACCGAACCATGAGGAATTTTATTTTCTAGTGATACGGAGAGCATACAGCCTTCAGGGCGGCCATGGTGGGCCGACCCATGATCGTGTTTTATAGCGACGGCCTATTAACAATAAGGAATTTGGACCATATGGTGAAGATGTCAGGGCTGGAGCCAACGGTGACGGGCAGAGAGACTCAGCCGACCGAACTGATCACGTCGCCACCAATCCTGACGAGGGGGGTTCTGACGGGCTGCACGAAGCTCGGCTCCACACCCATTTTATCGAAGGCACCCTTGAAGATAATATCTACCGAGCTACCTCCATCGATAAGTATCTTCACTATTTTGAAATGATTGATTAAGGCTGAAATGACTAGGGTGTCGTCATGCGGAACGTGCACTTCCCTCAGGTCGGCCTCACTGAAGGAGAGAATATTATGGGAGACAGTAGCTATCGTGCTAACGTCATAGATGCCCTGCTCCACCTTTCTTTTACTCTTGCCTTCGTACCTCTTCCGAGAAAAAGACATTTCTCCGCTGAAACCCAAGCTGCCGTGAATGATGTTGATTTCGCCGTCAACCCTTAGGTTGGAGTGATCCCTAGCTTGCTCACCATAGGGCTGGGCCCGATTATTATTCCACTTTCTGCGCTATCCTCGTCGTCTTTCATGACGGTCATTCGAGCCGAACCGATCTTCGTCAGGTCGGCGGACTTAATTTCCAAGGTAGCCTCTTCGGATGAGGGCTTCAATTTCTTCCTTCAGCTAGAAGCATTCGTCAGTAGCATGACCATCGATTTTTTAGAAGTCACAATACTTATCAGTCGACCTTCCTAGATGTTTTGCCTTTTGGGGAGGTGCAGGTGAGAAAATGCCTTTTCCGGCATTCTCGGTGAAGATGGTTGTGACGGAGGCAGTCAGAAGAGTGTGAAAGACTTGATGGGGACCTGAAGGCGACCTTCGATCTCCGGACAGCGGACCCAACCTCCTCTCCGCCTGGAGTCTCCTCGAAGCTTGGGATCGGTTTGTTCCCTCGTCGGCTTGGGACTTTTTTCTGAGAAGATCTTCTTTCTCTTTCGTGATCTTGTCGATGAGCTCGGCTTTGTAAAAATTGGCGCCGAGGTCAAGTACCTCCCGGAGGCTGGTTGTCGGCCTGGAGTTCAGGTCGCACAGTAGCCTCTGGTGCCTTAGTCTGCCAATGAAAGCGTTGAGCGCCATCTTATCAAACACTCCCTGACATACGAGGGATTTCATCCAAAATTGGTACACGTAATCAGCCAGATTATCATTCTCCTCCTGCCTGACACCGAGGAGGTGAAAGGCGGTCTTCGACCTACGCCGCGACCGGCTGAACCTCTGTATGAACTGCTACTCAAGTTGGAGGAATATGGAGATCAAGGCCGGTGGGAGGTTGTTGAACCACGACCTAGTAGGACCGGTTAGTCTGAGAGAAAAGAACTTACACCTTATGGCGTTGGTGGTAGCGTGTACATCCATGTGGGAAACATACACGAAGAGATGGTCCAGCGGGTCAGTTGTCCCATCGTATTGGGCTGTTGAGGGGGTTGGGAAATCAGTACGGAACTATCTCTTCCATGATTTTCACAGTAAAAGGAGACCTGATTCCAATATGCAGCCCAGGGGCTCCCTCGGTATTGCACATTAGGCTGAGAGCGGCCTCTATTTCTATGAGGCGTCGCTCCATCGTGGTCGTCACCTTCTCTGGGGCGATAATCTGACTAGCTGTAGTCCTGGGCTCCCTCCTACAAGCTGGAGGGGGGGAGTGGGAGTCTACCTCCCATATTTGATGAGACTAGTGCTCAGAACGCTCATGGCAGTTATACTCCCAAGCTGGTGGTGATCCCAATCGGTCTTCGGATCTTTGCCCCCAAGCTGATCTTAAAACGACTGCCGAGGCCACTGGAGGATCAATATCACTTTCCCTTAGTACCAGATTAGCGGCTTGAGGTCGAGCCCACGCTATCTGTCCATGAGAAACGATCGCTCGATCACTGGACTCTGGTGGGCGGGCCCCTTCTGCTGCAACATGGAGGTACGACCCCCCTTCAACCGGGGGCGGAAGAATGCGGGAGAGGAGAATGTCAAAGTACTCCTGAAACTTTCTGAGCTGGCATTCCACGTTATCGAGCCTGGCGGCATCAACGGCCCCGGATGCCTGCCCTGGGCAGAGTCTCTCGACACTGATATTTTACCTTTCAGCGTCCGCGTCTTCTTCGTTAGCCGTTCAACAGGCTGTGGCCCTGGTTTTTGGCCTTGGCACCTGCGACATCTCCTCCTCGGGCTGTCTATTCATCGGGTGGATTATGTTTTCTTGTCGGTGAGAGTGACCAGACCTTGTATTCATCAAACCTTAGTGGAGTAGGTAGCTGAGGACTTGGAGAAGGCTTTTAGTAGCGGTTACCACAGACGGTGCCAAACTATTAGTGTCAGAAATTGGTCTAACCAGCATTATGGTCCGAACACTCTCAGATCAGGGATAAGACGAGTGTGATGACTGAACTTCCTCACGTGCTGCAATCGGGTCGGGCAGGTCTGGCCTGGCCTGAGTCCGAGCCCGGGTCTTATTTTCCTTCCGTGCTTCTGGCCACTGTCTGGGCCAAACTCCAATCTACCACCTGCACACAGGACGGGCCAGGTTTTTCCCGGCGTGTCTACTCCAACGTGAGAGTAAGAGTCCAGGGTAGAACTATAGATCGGAGAGTTACTTTTACCTCGACCGGTTTGAGTAACCTAAGGCAAAGTTTCTCTTTCTAGAATACTTTTCTCGTCCCTTGAAAGCGTTGGGGAAGCCTCCTATTAATAGGTGAAAGTGTAATTAGTGTGAACAAGATTAAGACCTTAAGCTTGGCTTATCGGTAAGCAATCAGGCTCGTGGGCAGTACGGCAGATTAGAGCGATGGGCCCGGGCCTTGGGCCCATTACTATTGATGGCGGGCGTCAAGGTCTAACCTGCCAAGAAGACAGGTCAGGACGGCCCCAATGCGCGGAGGTCGGTCTAGGTACTCCGACCTCCCGTTAACTGCCACTGACCTGAGGACACCCAGGTTATTTATACACCTGGCTGGTACGAGATGACGTGGCAGATCTGACCAGGATGGTTGACACGTAGAGGGGGTCTGACTTTACCCACATCATATATTTCTCTTAATCGCAAGGATGAGCTCATAAGTTTTTCACCGGAAGATTCTCTTCAATCCTATTGGTATCACCTCTAGTGATCTTATTTACTTTACTGTAAACCCCAAATTGTTTTAATTCACCTCTTAAATGATTATACACAAATAAATATACCTCATTCATCTTCTCACCAAGAAGAACACATTAATATATTAATATGTCTCGAAAAATAATTAGGTTCAACAAATAATTTGATCACAAAATACCCAGAAAATCATTTTATACAACAAATTTCGCTGAGGTAAGTTCACAATGGTTGTAGAGGTTGGTTGCGTAAAGTTCACGGCGATGGTGGTGTGTCCTGGTCGGTTGGTAGTGGTCGACATGGTAGTGATGGTGGTAAAGGAAGAGATGAAGATAGTGGTAGATCAGGGTTGCAGAAGATGTGGGTGGCGTCTTTCGTTTGCGGGGGGGGGGCGAGAGAGAATAAAAAATAATACCAAAAAGAATGAAAAATAAAATAAAATATATATATATATATATATATATATATATATATATATATATATATATAACAATTATATAGGGGCAAAAAACATTTTGAGCCCTTCAAGTTTAGAAAAATATTCAAATAGACACCATCAAATTAATAAGAACGAAATAATAAAATTACCCTTGATGAAAAGGTCATGTGCCTGGCACATGACCAATTTCCATGCATTTTCTGACACCATTAACAATTTGTCCTTAATTGAACGACTGACATGCTTTAGGGTGTTATGTGTTCAAATTGAAACCACAGGGACCAATGTGATATTTCGGTCAAACTTCAGGATTGAAAAATGTAAAAAGCTCAAAAAATAATATATATATATATATATATATATATATATATATATATATATATATATATATGTGTGTGTGTGTGTGTGTGTGTGTGTGTGTGTGTGTGTGTGTGTGTGTGTGTGTGTAATTTTCTCCCGAAACTCCTATTTTTCTAGAGAACAATTTTTTCACCCTCTCACAGATAAAACTTGTTCAAAATTTCTATTTTTAACAAAAATTATGCACAAACCCCAACTAATAATTTATAATGACCAAACTACCCTCAAATATCAGACCTAATAATCATTCTAATTTTTTTCATTGCTCTGTTCCCTATCACCATACTCTCTTTCAAAGTCGTCTTTCATCGCCTTCGTCATCCTTCATCGCTGTCGACTTTGCCACTTGTCGTCTTCACCACTTGTCATCTTCACCGTCATCGTCTTCGTCTTCGTCTTCCTTCATCACCGTTGCCTTCACCACTTGTCGCCACCGCCACATTGCTTTCACCACCACCACGTGTGATTCCTTCGTCGACGCTGACAATAGCTCTAATTCCTCGCTCCGATTCGGCTCTCCTCTATCGTCGCTATCTAATCAGTATGTGTGATCTCATTGCCTGTATTTCCTGCTCCATCTCAGTGCTCTATACATCTAGGCTAGATATAGGTTAGATCTAGGCTAGATCTAGATCTAACCTCGATCTAGATGTAGTTTAGATCGACATCTAACCTTGATCTGCCTGTGTTAGTTCGCTCCATCTCATTGCTTGTGCTTGTTTTCGCTCCAGTCTCCTGATCTCCACTATCCACAGCTGCTCTAAGTCTTGCTCTCGGCTTTGATTGTAACGTAATGAAATTTGGTGGTTCTGAAATCTGCCTATGCTGCTTCTTAATTTATTTATTATTATTTTATTATTATTTTTTTCAATTTGCATAGTAGTTTGGATTGATTATGTGTTCTCATTTTTGTTTTTTGATTTTGTGCTTTGATTTTGTGTTCTGATCTCATTGCCTGTGCTTCGTGCTTGGATTGATTCTATGTTTGCATTATGTGCTTGGTGGTTCCAGATTCAATTGATTTCTTCAATCAATTTTTATAGATTTAAGTGATTTTCCCGGTAGGATTTCGTTAGATTTCAATGAGTTTTGTTTCAGATTTCAATAGATTCATAGTCATTTGTTAGATTTCAATAGGTAATTGGTAATTTTCTAGTTTATATTTCAGATTTCAATAGATTCATAGTAATTTGTTTTCAGATTTCAATAGGTAACTGGTAATTTTATAGTGTATAGATATATTAACATGTTTAGAGGATTTCCACTTGATTATTTTTCTGTGGATTTCCACTTGATTAGTTTAGTGGATTTTCAATTAATTGTGGTTTTTTATTCATTTTTAATTATATTTGAACTTTCAAGTTTGGGGTTTTTTTTTTCAATTTGAAAGTATTTTAGTTGATTTTGTGTAGTTTTTGAATTTTTTAGTTAATATTTTACATTTTTAGTGTTCTTTAATTTTCAGTGGATTTCCACTTTAGTTTTTAGTGGATTTTCATTTAAGGATTTATGTAATTTTTTCAGTGGAATGGAAAGTAATCGAAAATTAATATTCAATGGATTTTTTTATTTTTGAATTCAATGGATTTGGTTCTTGATTTAATTATCAATGGATTTATTCATGAGAATAGGGTAAAGTGATGGCTTGTTTGATAGCGGTTTGATTTTTGAATGTTTGATGGCTATATTCATGAGAATGGGGATATATTCACATGTCTCAATGGCTAGGGGCTATTTTTAGTGAATTTTCACTTAATTAAGTGGATATCTACTTAATTATATTTATTTAATTTTCAAAGTATTTTTTGTTGGTTGAGTTTAAATAGAATTAATATTGAATACTTTTTATATTTTAAAATGTTCAGTAGAATGTTCCAAAAAAATAAACTGAAATTCAATGAAATGTATGTAAGGGTATTTTAGGTATTTAAAAAAAATATTCCTAATAAAAATAAAATTCATTGAATTTTTTATTAAAAATAAAATTTTAAAAATTATATATTCTGAATAAAAAATAAAATTCAGTGGATATTATAAAAAAAAAAAATCAAGTTAAACGTGTAAGAGTATTTATGACATTTAAAAAAAATGTATTTTTTTAATAAAAAATAAAATGAATTAAAATTTTTATTAAAAAAAGTTCAATGGATTTTTAAAAATTAAGTGGAATTTGTGTATATAAAGGAGGGGTAATATTAGACTGATAAATGTGTTGGTAGTTTTGAACAAATTTAATTCTAGTAGTCCTTAAAAAGATATATTTTAGAATTTTAGGACCCTTGAAATAAAAGAACCATATATATATTACGATTTGTTTTATAACATGAATTCGAGAGAAATTGGGATAATGATCTTTTTGGTCCTTGACAAATGACTAAAGTATTCAATAAGCCCCTCATATTTGAATGTGGACACATTTGGTCCTTCATATTCCATTTTTATTCCAATTTGGCTCTTCTGTTAAATTTTTTGTTAATTTTTATTAAATTACATTTATACCCTTAAAATTTTTTAATTGGGATCATTTTATTTTCCATCTAAAGTGTAAAGGTCAAATGTGTATTTTGAAAACTATTCTTCTTCCTCCAGTCTTTTCCCCGTCTGCTACCATCTACCATGCCAGTCCATCATCTTCTTCTTCGCCATTCCTCAGTCCTGTCCTTTTTTATTATGCTAGACCATTATTTTTTTCCTTCCCAAGCCCATCCCGACACAACCCCAATACCCACTCTTACATCTCCCTTTCTCTCTTCCTCTTCTTCAAATATTAAAAAGTGCCCCCGTAACCCCATCATTTTCCTCTCCGACAAGGGGATTTGTGGCCAAGTGGGATTAGGAAGCCTTTGTTGGTGGCGGAGCCAGTTCGATAAACCCATTTCCCCACCCGTTTTTTGTAGCTGCCGCCATGCCTCCTCGACTCTGGCCAGCCTAACGCACCATCGCTAGTTCAAGCTCGTAGTAGAATATTATGTCACTACTTTAACTGCAAGTATACGAGTCAAGTTTTATAGAATAGGGAAGAGTAAGAATTGTTATATCCACGTAGATTGGATTAAATTGTCACTAAGTACTGCGATTGTCATAATCAAACTTTATTTAGGCTACTCAAATTTAGATTTTTATAGAAATAATATTAAACTAAACTAATTAAACTAAAATACTAATAGTGATGGTAATGGGAATATATTGTCTCGGGATTAATTTTCTTCACTTAAACGTGTTCGTTTTAGTCTCGTTTACATTGACGATATTTAAACTATCCGACAATCTAGGTATCAAAAACTTACTCACTACTTTTAATGAGTGTAAAGTGAATGAATATGCAACTGCATGTCAATGACGATGTCCCCATCTAGCGTCTAACAACACTGATCACATGAGTCTCACCGCAACCTCACGGATTGCACACTTTCTAATACTCTCTCAAGTCATTAGATCGTCGCGTTGTGTTTAAACTCTAGTCCGAATCCGGGGTTACCTCTTCCGAGTGTCAAGTCCCGTATTCTCAAACCAACCACAATATCATAACAAACATACTATGGAAGTAATAAAATGGTAAACACAATCGAATATACATGAATAATCGTTAACGAAACATAGATTTATACAAACAATGTTTTTATAGACTCAATCAAACCCTAGACAATATATGTTTAACTATACATGGCCATAACCAAATATTCAACTATAAACAAGCTAAACATGATCAAATACCAACAACGGTTTAAGAATTAAAGAGATAAATAAAGGAGAATAGCCGTTATGTAAAGAATTGATGGTTCCGCATCTGTGATTTCTACTCCGATCTTGATTTCTCCTCTTCAAATGGATGATCTATCCTTGTTGGTATTCCTTGGAGCTCTTAAGGAAGTCCCAAAAATGTGCATCAAGTGCTGGGGATGAATGGATATAAAATGGGATCCAAAATATTACAAAAATATCCCAAAATATCTAAGCCACCTGGTGTCGGACCGCTACAGTGGTGGGAAATAGTAGGTTTCTGCCAGTTGACTGCTGCAGTAGTGGTGGCTATAGCGGTGGTCAAGCAGAATGTTTCGACATTTTGATTGTTGAAGTGGTGGTTTTCACCGCTGTAGTGATGGATCTGTAGATTTTTAACTTTTTTTTTTTTTTTTTCATCTTTTCAACCATTTCTCCACCAACGTCCCACCGATTTGCTTGATTATCAACCTTTTTCATTCCTTTTCATCCTAAACACCTGATTTATACCAAAACAAATTAAAACATATTAAAACATTACAATAACACTCGAAAACTACCAAAATCGGCTTAGGAATATATAGATAAATTCCACCTATCAAATACTCTCAAACTTGTAATTTTACTAGTTTTTAAGCAAAACACTTGCACTAAAATAAACAAACGAAACTAATTAACGAACACAAATATTAAACAATGAATAAAAACATAAACGACCTAAACATAACGACATGCGAGTTTTAAATTCAATTATTTGACCAAAACGTTTTCCCTCAACGGCCCCTAGTCAAATCAAGTTCAGGAATAAAACACAACACGTGGTGTTCTAAAATTTCAACAGTCAATATCAGTAAAGGTTATTCTAGATCCCTTCAAAGTATGTGTATAAAAACTCAAATATATAACTATTGATCCTAAGATTTTGATGAACAATTAACTATTGATGTTTTGGTAGAACTAATATTTGATCAAGTGTTTCAGTGATTTAAAGTTCCTGTAATGAAGATGTCAAATTGAATGGATGTTAAATGAAGATATCAAATGGAATGGATACTTAATGAAGATATCAAGATGATGATGAAGTATTAAGAGTTTGAATAAATTAGGAAAAACAACCCAGGTAAATATTAACTCTTAATATCCCATTTAAGAACATACACATGGCACAAAATGAATCTTATCTTTGATGTGTGTTTTTGTTAAGTATATTTATTTGCTCCTATGTGAATTAAAAAGAAATATTTTTGAATGACTAAAATGGAATATAAGAATATTAGTGGAGCTTATTTAAATATAAAAATGGATAAAGAGACGAAATCGTAAAAGAAAGTAGGTTAAAAACGAGATCAGAGAAGTGATTCAGAAGGAGGCAGTTAACCGGAGAAGGAAGATTAAACATCCTGAATTGAAGAGTCGACCGACCGGTCGACCTATGAAAACATCTGAACTCTATGAATCTGCAAGTTGATCAAGCGGTCGACCGGTGAAAACATGATAAACTCTCTGAATCTGCGAGTCGACCTATGATTGCTGCGGCGCTAGTTTGGTTGCAAGCGGCGTTGGGCAGTCGACTGAATGTGCTGGTTTAGGATATTGTTTGATTCGATTTTAAATCCAAAAGTAGCCATTTTTTTTTGTTAGGATTTGAGAGAGATTTAAGGGATATTCTCTATATTTAAGATATGATTCATATACTAATTAAATCCTTTCAATATAGTTCATTAAATATTAATGTTTCTCAATTTGGTAATTAAAATAGATTCTATACTTATTTATTTTGATTGAGAAATACTTTGGGGATTTAATTGAGAGTTTTAAAAGTTGTTATTAAGTGAAATTGAACCTAAATGAAGTCCTTATGTTATAAGGGGTCTATAAGAGTATTTGATTGTCATGACACTTGTAAACTAGTCGTTAGGAGGCTGATTATATATGCCTTTATATAGACTTGTGAATTTTCTAAGTAAGGCAAATCATTCTAAGAAAAATAATCACTTTATATCATTTTGAGATAGCTTTTTATAAGAGTTATCATTCTAAGTTATTGTGAGCTGTTCTAAGAGTGATTCTGATAATCAACTGTGATCAATTTTTGCTGATACCGGAATTGAAGCTATATTGTTCTAATCATTAATACTGTGGATTCCGGGTGAGATCTTTTCATATTGATTATTGTTTGTTTATTATTTTATATTTGGAAATTGATCTTAGAAATTGTTTTTTATTTTTGAAGAAAATATTTTTTCAAACAATTTCTTAAATCTGATTACATGCTCCAATTTGCTACCTATATCTTGTTAAAAATAAATTTTTGTATCTCACGTTTTTATATTACTAGTTGGGATATTAATTGAGTTATTATTTGTCTAGGGTGGTAGAAGCTCCTAAGTGAGATTTACTTCTTATGAATTTGTGTATTGGTGAGTTGTGACGGATTAAATACTGTTGGGGTTATTTAATCAATGGTAGCCAGGTTTTAGTCTTTTCCTGTAAAGAAATTGAGGTATTAATTCTTCCTGAATAGAATTAGTGTGAGTGAATTGTAAAGGTTCTATCCTTACCTGTGAAAATGATACTTGGAGTGTTTTGAGAGGTTTTGATTCTTGAGCCGTAGTGATAAAAAAAAATTAGGTTAATATTTAGCCTATAAAAAGATAGGTTATTCTTGAGTCTGGAAAAAGTAGAGGTTATTCCTGAGCTTGGGAAAAAGAAGTTGTAAAGTTTATTCTTGAGCCTGTAAAAAGTAGAGGTTGATTATGAGCCTTTGAAAAAAATAATTTTGCTGGTTTGGTTCTTACCTTTAAAGGGATCTTGGTTTTAGTGGGTGCGACCTCCATAGAACTCGGGGGACTGGATTAACTAAGAGTAGCTTGGTGAGCCAGTATAAATCTCTGGTGTGCTGCTTTCTTAATTTGTTTATTTTTGTTGTTTGGGTGTGCACTTAGATTTATTTTAATTCCACTGTGATATAAAGATAATAATTATTTTAGGCATAAAATTAATTATTTGATTTATTCAAGTATATTCTAATAATATTTTTTATTATCCAATTCACCCCACTCTTGGGTATTCTACTGGGCCAACAATAACTATCCAAACACTGGATTGGATTATTCACTAACCAAGCTCATGACTTTAATCGTAAAGGATTGTGAAATCTATATTCTTGACTGGGTTCGACTCTCCACTAATGTAGGCTTGGAAGCTCAAAAATATCAATAGGGCTTGGTTCGATTTTTGGAAAATGGCCAAGGGTATATCAGGAATAGAAAACAGGTAACCGTTATAATTCAACGATACCTGAGGCACAATGCTTGGCGCTCAATCTCACTCATAACGCCAAACATTTAAGAAACACAACCCTGAACAAACATTTAAAAACATTGTGCTCACTTGTCAAAAGAAACGAAAATAGAACTATATTTACATAAGTTGTTTTTCTTCTTTTTTTAATCAAACCACACCCCAAAACTTATTTGATTTGAACAATTAAAGGGGTGTGGGAATACGATAGAAAAATGACAAGTGAGTACTTTAATATCGAACTAATCAAACGTTCGCCCAAGACTCAACCGCTCACTTTAAGTAGCATAAACAAATGCTAACTTGATTTTGACTCACATTGTGCCTTTGGTTTAGAGACTTAAGTTTGGAAAAAAAAAAATATTGGCCAGGGCATTTGTTACATGTTCAAAATTGAAATGACTATAGGCTTCGACAAGGTAACGACGGGCAAACATTTTACAAGGTATGCTATAAAGGCTCAAGCGATAAAAATGAAAATCTAAATCATGTCTCCTGAACTACCTCACCTAAGATTTTACCTCAAGTTTCCCCCAATCAAATTCTAGATTCCTTAAAAGTGTCATGAACTTGCTACTGAATAATTGGCGTCAAATCGTTTGAATAGCTATACAATGAGTCTACGTGATCGTGCAATTTAGGATCAAAATGACTTTTACCTAATCGACATGCCAAGCACACAGAACACACATGAATGAGCATTACCCCTAACTTCGATATACAACTAGGGGATAATTTTCATCATCGGGTAATGGCCCAAAAGAACTACAAAACTCGGCACAAACAACAACAACTACAAACAAATATACTTATACTAAATTAAACAAACATGCATACAATTAAACAATAAATTAACTTAAACTATATAACTAACAAGAAGAAAAATATACTAACATACTACACATCACCCTCAAACTTAAAACGGGCATTGTCCACAATGACCCAACATCGATCTCAATAATAGAAATAAAGCATGACGACGAAAGGGGTTTAGAACATGTACCTGGGAGGCGAGACAATCTCGTCTCCGAATAAAGTTGGCAGTGATGGATTAATTCATTTGGTCTTACAATACAACATACGGTTCTTGGCATTGATGGGCTCGGATTCTCAACTCGACTCGACTCCATCTCATGTGCTTGGTTGCCCTGCATGAACGGAGTTGGAAGTGGTGGAGGACAAGAGAGCCGCGTTGGATCTTCATAGAAATGTTCGTCTTTGATCGATGTCGGAATCACAACGTGGATCTCAAACGGTGGATAATCACAAGTGTTATCCTGTGATTCTTCATTGTTGCTCAATTTTTGGGTCTCCTCCTCATTAGGATCTTCATCATCGATCAAACTCAATGTCCTCCCGCTTATATCCGGTTCCTTATGGTGGCTTTCAATGCATGTGGTGTTTGTGTCGCTCAGTGCCACCACTTCTGACTTGGCCTCAATAAAGCAGATTAGCTGATCGATTTACTTCTGAAGAGACGTTACGGTTGCATCAATTTCAGCGCAGGTCATCTCAATATTATCAAAATGATCCTCATGCTCGTTGAGATGGTCATTCGTTTCCCTCCAGAAAGCTTGAGTTCCCCCCATAAATTTAGCGAACATTTCTTCCAGGGTAGGGGAAGACTCCTCTTGTTGGTTTAGGATGTCAATCCATGGCGCCAAAATGGTGAAACTATCCCCCAAGCTTTGGTAGCTTGTTGAATAATTCCAACTCTGAAAATCACGTTTTGCCATGTCTTCCAGTATCCAATAGACTTCGTCCGTGGTTAGTTGGTCGAAAGAGGTGGTACCGTTTCCTCCTTCAACCCAATTTCTTGTTGCGGCTTGTAACCCATCGAGGAAGCTCAGTAGTTGACACTCCCTCGGGAAACAATGATATGGAAACTGAATGAGCAACTCCTTATATCGATCCAAAGAACAATAAAATGACTCAGAATCCCGTTGAGAAAAATTCAAGAGGACTTGTTGATGCGACATCTCCAAGCACCTCGCAAAATATACAAAAACTAAAAACAAAAATTAAAAATAAAATAAATGCCTAAATTAAAATCAAGTTACTTACTCACAATATCAACAACAATCTAAAAATCAATCCCTGGCAACGGCGCCAAAAACTTGTTAGCGGAATATTACGTCGCTACTTTAACCGCAAGTGTACGGGTCAAGTTTTATAAAATAGAGAAGAGTAAGGGTTGTCGCATCCACAGGGATTGGATTAAATTGTCTCTAAGTACCACGTTATCATAACCGAACTTTATTTAGGCGACGCAAATTTAGATTTTTATAGACATAATACTAAACTAAACTAATTAAACTAAAAATACTAATAGCGACGTTAATGAGAATATATTGTCTAGGGATTAACTTTGTTCACTTAAACGTGTTCGTTTTAGTCTCGTTTACATTAATGGTATTTAAACTATCCGATAATCTAGGTATTAAAAACTCACTCACTACCTCTCCTAAGTGTAAAGTGAATGAATATGCGATTTCGTGTCAATGCCGATATCCCCATCTAGCATCTAACGACACTGATCACATGAATCTCACCCCAATCTCACGGATTGCACACTTTCTAATATTTTTCCAAGTCATTAGATCATCGCGCTATGTTTAAACCCTAATCCGAATCTAGGGTTACCTCTCCCAAGTGTCAAACCCCGTATTCTCAAACCAACCATGATATCATAACAAGTATACTATGGAAGTAATAAACTGGTAAACACAATCGAATATACATGAACAACCGTTAACGAAACATAGATTTATACAAACAACGTTTTCATGAACTCAATCAAACCCTAGACAATTGCGTACATCAAGTGTTGGGGAAGAAGGGATATAAAATGGGATCCAAAATAACACAAAAAATATCCCAAAATATCTAAGTCACCTGGTGTTGGACCGCTGCACGGTGAGAAGTCAGTAGGTTTCTGCCAGTTGACCACTGCAGTGGTGGCGGCCATCGCTGTAGCGGTGGTAAAGTAGAATGTTTTAGCATTTTGATCGCTGCAGCGATGATTTTCACTACTGCAGCGGTAGATCTGCTAATTCTTAACTTGACTTTTTTTTTCATCTTTTCAACCATTTCTCCATCGACGTCCCACCGATTTGCTCAATTATCAACCATTTTCATCCCTTTTCGTCCCAAACACCTGATTTATACCAAAACAAATAAAAACGAATTAAAATATATTAAAACATTACAATAACAATAAAAAACTACCAAATTTGGCTTGAGAATATATAGATAAATTCTACCTATCACAAGCGCACACCATGATTCTTGAATGCAATGAGTGCGGCACATACATCACTAATTTCAGGAGGTGGGTCAGTTTCCAAAATGCCAGGACAATTGCCCCTCCATCTCTGACGTTTAATCTCGTGGAAGCCTTGGCGATACAGAGTTGTCATGAGGGTGAGAGAATCGGGCAAGGATCGAAATTCGAGCTTGGGAACGAAACAACCTTGAAGGAGTGGGAGGGAGAGAGAATACACGACGTTGGAATGGAGGATGGTTGAGGGTGGCCGACATGGTGGTGGTGACATGGTGGTTCGGCATGGTGGACGAAAGTACTGGCAGGAGAGAGATAGAGGGAGAGAGAGAGAGTTGCAGAGAGTTAGAGAGAGAGAGAGTTATAGACAGATGGTGAGAGTTGCAGAGAATTGATTTTTGACCCTTTATATTTAGTCAAATATTCAAATAGACCCTATTAAATTAATTAGAGTAAAAAGACGAAATTATCTTATTTTTTTAACACGAAAATACAAAAATACCTTTACTCTCAAGTTGACCTAACCATTAACGTTGACTTAACAAAATGCCAAATTAGAACGGAAATAACATGCGAATGGCTAAATGTGTTTATATTTTAATACGAGAGGTCAATTAAGCATCCAAATTATTTGTCAGGATAAAAAAAAAAATCTGAGAAATATTTAAAAACGACAAAAAGTCAGAGAAATATTTAAAGACGACAAAGAGGTGTTGTTGTAAAAACCCGTCTGTGAGGCTCCGAGCACCCAAACTGGCCCAAACTTAACCTTACAAGATTTTCTGTTTTCACTTCTTTCGGGGCATCTCTTTCTTTCATCCTGCTTACCTGCCTTTCCTTTTGAGCGTATACCATGAAACTGAGGCTCAGATCCATTGAATCCAAGGAGACCCTGAGAGTCGAAGTACCGGACTGTTGTTCTCTCCAACAACTCATACAAGTCGTTGGTCAGCAGGTGCCTTCCTTTTCCTCAATTCATCTTTCTCTCAATCGCAAAGATGAGCTCATAAGTTCTTCGCCGGAAGATTCTCTTCAATCCATCGGTATCACCTCTGGTGATCTTATTTACCTTACTGTCAACCCCAACGTGTTTTTATCAGGTACGTCAATGGTGCAATCGCGGAACCATCAAGAACGCAGATCAACCGACTTCCGAAATTCCCCCAAAACCCTAACCCGCGAATCCGGTATTCCAAAGCACAAAAGTATGGACCACGTTTCTACGAGTACCGAAATTCAAGATTGGAATTCCCAGAAGGAGAAATGCATTGAACTTGATTCTAAGAATGGCAAAGCTGTGGATTCGAGCAGCCAGGAAGAGGAAACCCTAGAATTGAATGCCCAAACTGGAGAAAACATTGATTCCATGGAGGTCGATGCTGGTGATCCTGTCCTGGAATCAAGAAATCCATTCTCTGTGCCCGAGTTTTTGAGGAAAGTGTTCACATCAGAATTGGGCGATGATGGTCATGATCACAAGCTACTGGTGATTGCCATCCATGCGGTTCTTCTGGAGTCTGGGTTTGTTGCTTTCAATCCTGTTTCGCAGGTGGCAGTTGATGGGTTTCATCTCCCGGACGTGTGGCCCTCTGCTGCCTTCATGATGTCTTTACACTATACATTGCCTGAGATTATTGGTACTGAAAATCCCAGAATTGATGAATTCAAGTCGGTTGTATTAAAATTTCAAAATTTAGGCAAATTTCTGGTTGTTTACGGGTCTCTTGCTAATGGATCCAGTAGTACCCATTCGGTGAGTTTAAACGAAGATCATTTGGTGCCATTGTTGAATGTTGTATGGGCGAACTGCTGCTTGGGCTTAGTCGACGAAATCAGTGGGCAAACTGGTATATCCCCTGAGCGAGAAATTTATGGGTTTTGGAGGGTTGTTAAAGATCGATTAGCACTGCCTTTGTTGATTGATATATGCGATAAGGCCGGTTTGGAGCTTCCACCTTGCTTCATTCGTCTCCCGTGTGAGCTTAAACTCAAGATTTTGGAATCACTTCCGGGTGTTGATCTAGCAAAAATGGGTTGTGTTTCGTCAGAAATGAGGTACTTGGTCTCTAGTGATGATCTGTGGAAGCAGAAATTTGTGGAGCAGTTTGGGGATGGAGATAGACTACTAGTGAGAGGGAGGCGTTGGAAAGAAAAGTTTGCAAGAGCTTACGTGATTAGGAAGAGGAAGAAGATTGGTAGCCGTTTTCTCTTTTCGCGGTTGGGGAGGGATTCAAATCCGCTTTTCATTCCTCGAAATCCATTTGAAGGCTATTTTATTGGTACTGAAGGACATGTTCTACGGCCTATTCCCGGTGCTGAAGGACATGCTTTCTCTTTTTGCAGTCGGGGAGGGCATATTGCCTAGTCAATTGACTCAACTTTTTGGGTGCTGAAACTGAATCAGAATCCATTGGAGGGTACTTTTTTTTGTGTGTGGATATTAATAATTTGTTGTTGTTGCTGATGGTGGTAAACTGCTAGTGGTAGTTGTAAATTTTGGTAAGAGGAAAGACAAGCATTGTGAGAGCTTGGGTCTTTGTTTGCTCTTTGTCCGAATAATTGTTTTTCAGACTTGTATTGAATGTAGTAAGTTTTTTGGTGTATTGACGGTTGAGAATCTTGGGATTAGTTTCATATGATTGCTTTATTTCATTGTGTTCTATCATTCAGCTTCAGTATGATTATTATTCTATTACTAGTTCATGTTTAACAATTTTTGAGTTATTTCTATCTTTTTTGTGTATGAAAGATTAATTAGTTCATATTTGGTGCCGGAAATCTTCAAATGCATTATGCTTCACATTGTGGTAAATAGACTTTTAGATTTGCCAGCAAAGAATATCAAATTGTTGAAACATTTTATCATTGTTCTCGTCTTTATGTTTAAACTGCTGGGAAATTATTGACTCTAATTTTCGCTTATGGGCATTTGTGCTGTGGGGTGGGTTGCCTTCATACAACGTTAAAGTGGATGTTCATCTAGAATCAAAGATGACAACATTTATAATAGATTCATGTGCTTCATAACAGTATATCTATTTTCAAATTTATAAAGGTAAAAAAGTAATAACTAATAAAAAATAAGCATACAAAATATAATTCAACTCGATTGCTTTAAAAGTAGGAGTTGATCACCTATTAATTAAAAAAAAAAAAAAAACTAATATATGCGGATTTTGAAAATTTTCCAATCCCACATGAACCAGGAGTGATACTCCAAATGTTCCTAAATATTTAAAAAAAAAAAAAAAAAAAGAACCGGGGGACTACCCTGGTTATAAACACATTTTCTTCAACAGAAGGAAAAAGTGGAGGTAGTATCTCCGACTTTCTAAAATCTCCCTCGCAAAATTTCTTGATCACCCTTCTTAGGGATTGGCCTTGAGCACAATTAATTTTTCATCTAAAAATATTTTGAAATGAAAAAATAAATAATTAACAATTTTTTTTAATTTTACAGAATTGAAACAAATATAAAACGAACAAAATATAAAATTAAATAAATATTAGGATCTATATGGATGCCCCCCTAAAAAAATATATTTTAGGGACCAAAAATATAATTTTTCCATTGAGATAGCCCCTCAAAATTAGAAATTCTTATTAAAAAATATATATAAAATAATGAGATTAAAGTTTTATGAATGTTTTAATACCAAATTGACAAATAATGTAAATTATAATTTTTATTCTAAAATTTTCTCCCCAATTTTTTTTTGCAATCCGATCAATCAATTTCTCTCAAATTAATCTTAATCTTTCATATAAATACATTTGTTAAAAAAAAAAAAAAAAAAAAAAAAAAAAAAGGGTCTTGCATAGAGAGACTCTGTCACTAGTTTTTTATGTCTTATTTTCTCTTTTAGTTACACAGCGGGAAAGTGTACTAAACATTTGCTTCCTTTTCTATGTGGGTGAATTTGAATGGTAACTCCTTATCAAAAAAATATATGAAGAAAATACATAAAATGTCATCTTTAACCGTATTTTTTGAATAGTTTGGATATTAAATTCAAGCATTTATTGAGTCAAATAACTAACACTTAACATTTATGTATTAGCCTAAAATTTATAAGCTAAATGACGTCATATGATAAAAATTAAAGAATAAAAAATAAAATGTATCAAACATAAATGAAAATAAAGCAAAGAGTGCAGACATAAAACCATGAAAACAAACAATATTTTTTTTTTGGTTTGAATTTGGGAAAATTTGAATTAAATGAAACAAATCGTATAATGCTCCATTCTTAACATTAATGGAATAAATTTTAGGCATGGTAAAATTAGATTATAATGAGAACTTGACTGTACAATTAGTTATAATTGAGCAATTGAACCTAAAATTTTGTAAAGATTATTCTAATTGTAAAATTACGCAATTGACCCCAATTTTACAAAGCAACCTAATTAATTAGTCATACTTTATAAAATTAAATCATTTTTTCCAACCAAAACCAAGGGGGGTAATTATAAACCTAATTTGTCGTAATTAGTTTTAATGTAATAAAATGAACAGAAACTTTAAAAAGCCACGTTAAGCATACGATACTATAAACATTGTAAAAACAGTACAATAATACCAAGGGGCAACAACCTCGTACATTGAACCTCCTGCAACATGGAAACTAGTAATTCAAGGAAATAAGTAATTCCAAGATCAATCAACCTGCCATAAATATATCCAAAAGTGAAATCTATTAAGCACCCTAGAACTCATTGATATGTATGCATACACGAAGAGAATGATCGTCCGTTAGAAAAATTGAGAGAAAGCAATAGAGATCTTACTAGAGTTTGATAAAGTTGCAGGATGCGAAAGACTGACCACCATTACCAAAATTGAGAGAAAACAATAGAGATCTTACTAGTAAGAGGTAGTCTAGGTGGGTGGAAAAATAACTTTTTTTCCCATGAAATTTAAAAAATAAAAATAAAAATATATAAAAAAATAAGAGCAAATTTCTTCAGTTTGTCGTGTGATGGTCATTGGGTTTGGCGGTGGTTTGTGGTGGTTCATAGAGCAGACGAAGCTAGGCTTTCAGAGGGAGGTGAGAGGATCTGTTAGTGGAGAAGTAGCTTTGACTTCGATCTTCCAACGAGGCAGATGGAAGTGATAGCGAGAAGGAGCGGGAGCGATAGATTGAGAAGCAACCTCTCTTCTTTGATCTCCTCCTCCTCGGATAAAATTTAAACCTTAAATCTAATCTAAAAAGAAGAAAAAATATTTTTTCTAGTTCTTTGATAGAGAGTGCTTCAAAACAATAAATCTAAGACACAGAGGAGTTATCTCTTGATTCTTAATCGTATGCTCTACTATTTAAGCTTCACTTGCAAACATTCTAGATAGTTTTTGTTGGTGTCGGAAATTAGACCAACCAGCAGTATGGTCCGATCATCTTTTGCATGGAGAACTGCAACTGATCTGGAGTTGAACTTCGTCCTTACTGGAGTCTTCAATCCGAGCCAGACAGACATTGCTTGACCTGATATCCGAGCTGGACAATCCAATCATTCAGAGCTTTCATCTGAGCTGGTCTTCGACCTGTCACCTGCACACAGGACGGGCCGAGGGTGTTTCCGGCGTGTCCCTTCCGGCGTGAGAGTAAGAGCCTAGAGAGAAAGAAAGTAGGTCGCCTGGAGAGATAAAACTATTACCTCAACTTTTTTTGCATTTTTTCGCATATAGAAATGTGTTGGTAAAGCTTTCAATTTATAGGTGATGAGGCGATTAGCATCCCAGAAAATTAGGACCTTAAACTCAGTTATCCACAAATTAGTCAGGCGCTTGGGGAACACGATAGATTAGAGCTATGGCCTAGGCCTTGGGCCCTTTGTTTGTTGGTGGAAAAGCCCATGGGCCAAGCCTATTAAGAGTGTCAGGCTGGCCCGGGCAGGGAGGTGCAGGTCGGGCTGGACAAATTGACCTGCCCTTTTTCACGATATTTGAGAAAATTCTAGCTTAGCGACTAGTGAAGTCCTTCGTTGTTGTCGACCTGAGGAGCCATCTAGGCTGTCCATTCACTGGGTTATACCCGACCTCACAACATGGTACTCTTCTTTCTCTTTCTTCAAGTCTTCAATGTTTGAGTCTTATTTGCTGGGGTACAACCTGTCTGAATCTGAAGGGATCGTGGTTGGGCCCCAAGTTGAGTAGACCGAGCTCAACTCGTTTGCAACTGAGGTCAACAAACCATAGGTGATTTCTGCACCCGAGGTGGTCGCTGAACCGGAGGTTGTCGTTGATTGGACGACTTTTTTTTCTAAAAGAGCCTGCAGGGTGGTCGGAGCGGGGATCTCTCAGTCTCCTGGAGTAACCAGCGGGCCTTGTTGAGGGAGGGTGAGGAGCAAAGCGGGCTCGTCTGGGGGCCCTAGTATTGAGCTCAACGCGGGTCCAGCCGTGGAGCTTGATATCGAGGGCCGGTCCTTCCTAGAGGCGGAAGCCTAGCCGTCTACGTCGGGTCAGACCCCAAGGGACGGGTTGGCCTCTGGTCGATTAATTTATGATCCACAGGACTCTTTGGTATAGCAGGTGGAAACTGATCTGTTAGAGAAGGAAGTGTAGGACCTCCAATCCAAATATGCATTCCTAGGCACGGTGGAAGTGTATGTTCCTGGGAAGGAGGACTGTGCTTGCGCCCCTCTAGAGGGCTTTATCACGGTGTACGATCATCAATTGCAAGGCGATTTGCAATTCCCCATCCATCCTTGGGTAAAGATGGTTTGTTGGAATCTTGGGCTGTGTCCGTCACAGCTTGCGCCCAACAACATGTGGATGGTTGTGGCTTTCCATGTGATCTGCCTGGCCGAGAGAATCACATTGACCCTCGAGTTGTTCCACGCTATCTTCCTAGGGAAGTCTATGCCCGGTGAAAGGGCTGGTGTTACATCGCAGCCCGACAGAAGTTACTTATCGACTACACCGACCCTATCAAAGATTGAAAGCCGAGATTCTTCTTTCTTGGAGGGACCGGATGGGAGGTCGCCCTGGTGATGGACGAGTGGGAGCACCCGGTCAGATGCACTAGGGGACCGTGGGTAAGCTTCTCAGCCTGGTGTTAATTAGGTTTCTCGTTCTGGTCTGTTTTTCTAACTTGGCTTATTTTTTGCTTTTTCAGGCCCAAAGAAGTACAAGCCGGGCCTAGAGATTCTCAAGCAAAGAGATTGGATTATCATCATGTCGTTGTTTAATGTTGGGAGTCTTCTCATGTTGTGTTTATATGACCTTTACTTTTGGAGTGATCTTTCCCTTCTACCCTTGATCTTGAAGATAGATTCCAAGAATAGTAAGTCAATCTACCCCAGCTCGTCGAATTCTTTATACTTGAATTTTCTTTTTCTTCTTGTGATTGGTGTTATCTCCTTGTAGTTATGGACATCGAAATACTGGTGAGGCTGGCAGTGCAGGAGGTCGCGGAGGAGGCAAGAGGAGAGGCCCCCTAGCAAATTAAGGAGGGGGTGATGGTTTAGGCTGCACAAGCTAGGTCGGCACCCATCAACCCTTCTCCCCGGGCAGTACCTCAGGCGGCTCCTTCTAGGTTGGCTTACGATGGGCAGGGTAACGATGCCCAAGAGACCTGTGACCCTAGCTACAGCCAGGCTAGCGGTGATGCCCGTTGATGTGGCGAGCCCAGCTCCTGTGGAGAGGAGAGACAAAGGCAAGCGGAAAGCCAGTACATTCAGGGTGGCGGTCAAGAAACAAAAGAGAAGCCATAGAGAGGGCTAGCAGGGCTGCGATGAGGGCCAGCTAGAGCCGATGGCCTTTTACCATCACCACTTGCCTTCATAGCAATTGTAATATCCTGGAAACGCAGGCCATTCTCCCGACCTTCATCCAGTAAATTACGCCCCTGGCGGACTAGACCAAGTTCGGCGAGAAGTCGAATGGCAAGCTTGACTCCGATCTTCATTGGAATCTGTTGTCAGTGAGTTCTGAGCTCAGTGAGATTTTTAGGCTTGGAATATTTTCACGTTTCATCTTTTTAACCCTTTTGCCCTTGTAGGCTTTCTACTCGGCAGTCGAGATGGGACTGCGCCACAATAAGGCTTGCAAAAGGTGTAGGAGGCTAGAGACTAGGAGAACTATGTTGATCACCAGGTTGAATGAGTCTCGAGCAGAAGTAGAGAAGCTCTAGGCTGAAGTCGAGCAACTAACGAAGAAGAACGAGGGCTTGTCCAAAGAGTTCGTAGATAACTTGGAAAGAGCAAACAAAGCGATTCAACAGTCTAAGATTGCTCTTAACCAGCTTGACGAGATCAGGGACGGCCAGGCTGCTGTACTAGAACAGGCCTGGGCTGAAGCGGTGGGAGAGTGGAAGAAGTGAAAAGAATTTTTTGACCTCCGAAACTAAATCGGAATGGTTGTGATGAAGCTGGGGTTTAAAGAGATGATTAATTTTGTTCGACGCCAGTTCCCACAAGTAGACCACACAAAGATTTGGCTTGCCTTCCAGCCCGTAGAGATCCTAGAGGCCCAGGATGCGCAGAGCATTAGACCGAGCGTTGGCTCAGGAGGTCAAGTAGGCCCCCTAGTTGGAGGTGAAGCCCAGGACAACCTATCTCCAAAGTGACCCTACTCAACCCAGCCAACCATCAAAACTTAACAACTTATTTTTTTTTATTTTTTTTTTATTTTTTTTTAAGCCCTGCCAAGAGCGGGCTTGTAATGAAGAGCAGAAGCTCCACTTTTTGTAACAAATTTTTTGATCAATGAATGGAACTTCTTTAATCTTCTAATCCTTTTCTTGTATGCTCGAATTTTTTTGTCCACTTGGTTTATAGCTCTTAGTCGGTCTTCATTGCATACTTGGACGAATAATTTTTGTAAATTTTGCAACTCAATGAAATTATTCAACCTCACTTGATTGAATAGCAAACAAATTAATCAACTCAGACACCATTAAACTTTAGTAACCAAGATGACCGTTATTAGTTCGGTTATCACGAAGGGACAGTCACACCAGCCTCGTAAATTGCGGGCTCAAAGTCTGTCTTCAGCTGGGTAACTTTTGGCCACTTGGGAATTTTTTTCGATAAATTTTGGAAACTTGTTGCGTGGCCAAGGAAGAGATCACTAGCTGTTTAACTACACACTAACGTTTCCAGTTCCTTATGAAACACAATCAACATAATAGAGATACCCAACGGTCGTGTTTTTGAATCCAAAACATTTTTCGGTTCTTTCAGCTACTATATTCGAATTGTGCTGACTTGCAAAATTTTTGGACTGACCGGATCGATCTGCAAGCCCTTTATCCTCTACCGATCGTCCTGCCCCCCAGGCGACCATAGGAGCTCGGTTTTGCTGTGCTCTTGTGGTCGTCTTACTGGAGGGGATCCGATATGAGGTGAGTCCTCTCGGTCCACGGATTTCAACACCTCAGTGGATTTACGTGGTAGGTCATAAATGAGTTTTTCGTAGTTAGGATCGTTTCCGAGCCTTTTCGGGTTATCTCAATTCCCCTTATAGGAGAACTATCCCTCTAGGTCGCTTAAGCTCTGCTCGGCTATAAGGGACCAGATATAAGTTGATAGGTCCTTGGTCCTGATCGGTGTAACGCCATCGGGGGGGGGGGGGGGGGGGGGGGAGGGTAACAGCTAGTCGGTACCCCCGGGCTAATCTATCGACCTGTATAACGGGCCGATCTTCGTCCTCAGCACGACGACTAGTCTTACGTTAGGATGTATTGGAGATTTGGATGGAGGGCTACCTATACTAGTCTATGTAAGATAGGGGGTCTGCTCATCTTTGCCTTCGTATAGAGAAGAGGATGGAGGGCGACTCATCTCCGGCCAGGTCGGCACGGAGAGCTGTTGTCTCTACCTTCAACGATTGACAGTTAATCTTCATCTTTACATGGAAAAGCTGCTGGAGGGCAGCTCGCCTTTGGCCAGACCAGCACGAAAGGCTACTTGTCTCAGTCTTCGCACTTGTGGAGAATTTGGAGACTAGAGAATTTTTTGAACTGAACACCTTTTTCATTGATTTGAAATTTTCTATTACAAGCTTTCTAAGATCAAAATAAAAAATCCTTGATAAATCTAAGGAGATGGCTCTTCTCTTGCATAGTAACGCTTCAGGTGTTTGGCATTCCAAGGGTGTCTTAGGGGTACCCCTTCTTCGGTTTCCAAGTTGTAGGTGCCGGGTCGGGCTACTCGAGTGACCCGATATGGTCCTTCTTAGCTTGGAGCAAGCTTGCCAGAGCTTTAGTCCTTGGTGGCCAAGGTGACCTTCCTCAGGTTGAGGTTTCCAACATCAAAGGATCGCTGCAAATTTGAGTAAAAATTTCCATATCTTGTTTGGATATTTTTTTTAGATAAAGAATTTAATTGTGTAATTTCATAATTTCTTTATTTGGATAGATAAGTATTTGTATATAAAATTTTGAAATTTATTAAATTTTAATAATAGAAAATGTAAAAATATATTTAATAATATTATTTTTATTTTAGTAATTTAGTAATATAGTTTTTACTTCAGTAATTTAACAATATAATTTTTAATAATATAATTTTAATAATAAAATTTTATTAATATAATTTTAATTATCACATCTTTATACCTATTTTAATTATACAATTTTTATATTTGTTATATAAATTTACTTATACTATTTTATGTTTGTGTTAATAATATCATTTTAAATATATTATTTTTAGGATAAAATATATTTTAAATCCTCTAACTATTGATATATTTTTAAGTAGTCCTCCTAAATTTATGCGTTTAATTTTAAACTCTCTCTGTATGAACGCATTTTTAAAATGCTCTCTTGTTACAAGTTCCATCCAAACTAACAGAATTAGAGAGCGAAATAATAATTTTCTATTTTTTTATATTTTAATCAATTTTCTATTTTTCTTTTTCCTTTTCTTTTTTCTTTTTCTTTTTTCTTTTTTCTTCCTCCTATGAAAAGTTCAAATGCTGCGACTTGAAAAACAAGTGTTAGGAGTTTGAGAAGGAAGACGGCGTAGGCGAAGTAGTCGAAGAAGAATAGAGCTTCCATGGAAGCTTTCATCACGAAGCTTTTTGCGACAGTTTCGGCGGTGAAGGTTGCGTCCGCCGAGCTCTAAATGGCCCAGTTGTAGTGCAACGTTGCTGCGATTGAGATGGCAGACCAGGCGGTGGTCGACGACATGGTTTTAAAAAACGGCCGTTATGTAACATAACGGTCATTACGTAACGTAATGGCCATTACGTAACGGAATCGGAAGCCTCTAATTCCGTTACAGCCCATTACAGGGCTGTGATATGAAATCACACCGTAATAGGCCGTTACGGCCGTTAGTTTGCATTGTGGGAATATTACAACCAAATATGCATAGGCTATTTTGTAGAGCAGGCCTAGACTACCTTTAATAAAACTTTTTTGACCCATTTCTCGTGAATGTAGGAATTTCATCAAGTGCACATGAGACCTAGACTCTACTTAGTCTCTACTTAGTCTACTAGTCTTTGATAAAGTTTAACTTATTTGAGAATGTGGGAAATGGAATATCATCATGTGCACATGAGGCCTAGACTATTTGATAAAATAGCCTTTGATAAAGTTTAACTTATTTGAGAATGTGGGAATATCATCATGAGGCCTAGACTAGCCTTTGTTAAAGGTTTTTGTATCGTTTCTTTTTTTGTAGATCAATAATGCAAACCAAGTTTGTAGTTGGTTTCTCTCGCTACAAATTTAACTTCATACTCCAAACATATCACACAACAATTATAAAATTTTCTTATTTCTCCCTCAATTTATCTAAGTTATATACTTAGGTTTATATTTTTGTTTTCTATATTTAGCGATTTATTGTCGTTAGGCGGAGTACTTGAACATTCAAACCTTCCAGGTTAGTTTCTATTTGTATTTTATTTTTATGGTTGTTATTTATATTGTATTGTACATAATATTGTTTTGTTAATTGATTATACATTTTAAAAATTATGGAGATTTCTCGTTATGTATACATTTTAAATAAAAATAATATTTTGATTAATAACAAAATGTTATGATTAATTTGAAAAATAACAAAATAAAAATATTAAGGTATAAATGGAAATGAATTAAAATAAAAAAATTTAAAATATATTTAATGAAATTATTTTCTATTTTAATTAAAATTACAAAATATATTTAGCGGAATAATAATTATATTAGAAATATATTACCTAAGAAGCTTTTTCCTAAATTTTTTCTCCTTTATATGAATGGTGAACCTCACACTTTTACTTCTATTAGTTTTACGTTTTATACCCCCTTAAATTTTGGAATTTATCAAGTTATCATCAATTAATTTTACACTACATATCACACAACAATTATAAATTTTTCTTATTTCTCCCTCAATTTATCTAAGTTGTATACTTAGATTTATATTTCGTTTTTCTATATTTAGCAATTTATTGTCGTTAGGCGGAGTACTTGAACATTCAAACCTTCCAGGTTAGTTTCTATTTGTATTTTATTTTAATGGTTGTTATTTCTATTGTATTGTGCATAATATTTTTTTATTGTTTTGTTAATTGATTATACATTTTAAAAATTATGGAGACTTCTCGTTATGTATACATTTTAAATAAAAATAATATTTTGATTAATAACAAAATGTTATGATTAATTTGAAAAATAACAAAATAAAAATATTAAGGTACAAATGGAAATGAATTAAAATAAAAAATTTAAAAAATATTTAATGGAATTATTTTCTATTTTAATTAAAATTACAAAATATATTTAGCGGAATAATAATTATATTAGAAATATATTACCTAAGAAGCTTTTCCCTAAATTTTTTCTCTTTGATATGAACGGTGAACCTTACACTTTTACTTCTATTAGTTTTATGTTTTATACCCCCTTAAATTTTGAAATTTATCAACTTACCATCAATTAATTTTACACTTTATCTCAATATCCTAATTCAGAATCTCCTTGGTTTACATACTTAAATTTGTAATACATTTGTTTTTGTTTTTCATTAATTTAAAAGTTATTTTAGACAAAAAAAAAAAGTCAAAGAAACTGAAGGAGAGTAGGAAGTAAATTTGAAATGTCAGAATCTAGTTTGTAAAAAAATAAGTTTAAATATCAAACTAATTGTAATGTAATTTAAAATTTTCAGAATATCGCGTAATATTTCAGAAGGTAGTGCTAGTGTCAATATCAGTGATGATATTGGATGAAAATTTGCCACCCCTGTCAACAATAGTCGCTATGATGCTCAATGCAAATTTTGTGACCGTGTAATTAAGGGGGAGATTACACGAGTTAAAGAACATTTGGCACATAAATCTGGAAACGTAGCACAGTGTCAAAAAGTTCCAAAACATGTGAGAGAAGAAATGATGAAGCACCTTATAGAAATAAAAAAGAAGCGTTTGGACAAACAAAAAAAGAAAGAAGAATTGGAAGCCCAACTCAGGGAAACTATGACTATGATGATCCCGGGGATTCTTCCGATGATGATCCGGAATTGGAAATGGCTAAAAAACAAAGTTTAGCCGCACAATATGAAGTTGAAGAAAGAGAAAAATTGAGGAGGCATTACGGGTCTCAAGGATCACAATATGAGAGTGGCGGTGGTTCTGGATCTGGATTAATACCGCCGAAGCGTGGATTAGCTAGTAAGATGAAATCTTTATTTAGCCGATCAACGTCTACTCGGAGTAGATCTGAATGGATTGATCTTGAAGGCTCTGAAAGTTGATTGAGGGCAATGGATCTTGCAATAGAAAAGAATAGAGGTCCAAAACAACAAAAAATCAATCCACAGAAAATGAAGGACAAAAGAAGTAAATTAGGAGCTGCGGTGTCAAAGTTCTTATTTTACAATCGTTTGCCATTTCATGTTGCAGAATCTTCGTGGACACAGCTGATGCTCAATATTGCAGTAGAATTAGGGCCTAGTGTGAAAGGCCCTACATCTTATGAAGTGTCAGAAGTATTTTTGCCTAACGAGTATAATGAGATGAAAAATTGGATTAAATCATTTCAGGGAATCTGGAAGGAGAGAGGGGTGACAATTATGTGCGACGGATGGAGTAATATAAAGAAGGATCATATCATCAATTTTTTGGTGTACTGCAATCGGGGCACCATTTTTCATAAGTCCATTGATGCATCGCATGTGCCAAGTCGGACTGGCGATTACTATTTTGGATTACTTGACAGCGTGGTAGAAGAAATTGGAGAAGAATATGTTGTTCAAGTAGTCACCGACAATGAGGCAGTAATAAAAGCTGGGGGGCTTAAGTTAATAGAAAAAAGAAAAAATTTGTATTGGACGGCATGTGTTGCACATTGCATTAACTTAATTCTTGAAGACATAGGCAAGAAAAAAATTGTGTCAAAATTGATAGATGAGGCTAAATCAATAACGACATTCATCTATAATGCCCCGACGGTTTATCATATGATGCAAAGGTATAACGCTGACTGAGAATTGCTTCGTCCTACGATAACTAGATTTGCCACAAATTTTTTGGCTATTGAAAGTTTGGTAAGATATAGAGATAACTTGAGGACCATGTTCTCATCTGATGAATGGAGAAACTGTAAGTGGTCTCGTAGTGATGCAGCGGCTGAGGTTCAAGACTTGATCCTCAGAAATAATTTTTGGAAGAAGGCACGTGATATACTGAAAGTGCAAGAACCACTGGTCAGGGCCTTGCGATTAGTTGATGGGGATGAAAAGCCAACTATGGGATTTATATATGAAGCAATTGATAAAGAAAAGTTGAGAATTGAAAAAAGCACTCGTCATTGGAAAGATTATTGGAAAAATCATTGACAAACGATGGTCAAACCAATTGCATCATGAGTTAGACGCTGCCGGTAAAGTCATTTTTTTAGTCATATAGTTATATTTTGTTTAAGTAAAATTATTGTTTAAATTTATTAATGTATATTAACTTTTATATAAATGTAGGTTATTTTTTGAATCCACAATATCAATATGGCGGTTCTCATACTGAATCCATTGCGAAGGAAGTAATATAGTAAACACAAAATGTTATTCAAAGATTGAATCCAGATTTAGATTTTCAACTTAGAGAAATTAATCAAGTAAGTAATGACAAAGTTATTAAAAAATTGATTTATAATAATATTCTAATTTAAAAAATTTAACTTTTTAGATGCTATTATTTCGAGAAAAATGAGAGACATTTGGTTCGCCTTTGGCACAAAGAACAGTCAATCAAACTAATCCCGGTAATATATATTTATTCATTTTAGAATATGTCATTTACTTTTTGTTTTATTTAGAATATATAAACTTATTAATTTAACATATTGGTTATTCGTTTTATAGCTGAATGGTGGATTTTGTATGGTTCATGTGCACCTGAACTTCAACACATTGCTGTAAGGGTATTAAGTCAGACTACGTCTTCATCAAATTGCGAACGAAATTGGTCTACTTGGAGCTTAATTCATACGAAAACTAGAAATAGGTTGAAATATATTGAGCTTCAAAAGTTAATTTTCATCCACTATAACATGAAGTTGAAAATTCGAAATACCATGAGGAAAACTCAAGAAGAAATTGATTCGAGCTTTAATCCAATTAATTTGGATTATAATTTTGAGGAAGATGATCCATTGAGCCCCTGGTTGGAAGAAAAAGAAGACCTTTTGTTAGATGGAGACCCGAGAGTTCAAACTTGGATTGATGATTCTGATGCAGATGAAGACGAAGGATTACAACCCCCTCCAGAACGTGCAAATATTTCTAGCTCGGGGCCTTCAGGTGACGGTCGAGGTAGTGATGATAATGATGATGATGATCAGGGGGAAACATCGAGTGGAGGAGGTACAACTTATGTTGATCCTAGTCGTGCTGGTTCTTATTCCGGTGATTACGGACTTCATGGTGCTCCAGATGATTATGATGTTGGAGGACATCCCACGAATGTTCAAAGGCACTGGGGTAGCAGTAGACCTCGATCAACCAAAAAAATAATAATCAGACTGATCATACATCTGATTTGCAACAATCTTTGGGAAGCTTTAATCTTAATGAATCATCTCAAGGTAGTGTTTTTGATAGTCAGGGAAGTAACTACGGAAGTCAGGTACCATCTCATGAGTCACTCTACCTATACATGGATTTCCAAGATTACCCGGTCAATCCATCGATGTAGTACGAGCCTAATGTTGCCCCATATTATTTTCCTCAATAAGATCAACAATACTCGTACTATCCCCCTCAACAATATTATCCCCAACAACAAAATGAAGATCAAGATCAAGTGCAAGATCCTGCCCGACACTATTTTTGGTGGTGATATCAATGCTTCACATATATGTAATTTGAATATTTATTATTGATGACTTATGTATATATAACTTGATTATAATCTATTTTAAAGTAAAATACTTTAATATATTAGATTTATAGAGGTTGTGAATTGAAAATAAAAATTCACGACCGCGATATCCGTTACCGTTACGTTACACCCACTTCACCTCCGCTTCCGCGTCACCGCGTCCGTTACCGTTACGGTTGCTATTACCACGATTTAAAACTATGGTCGACGAGCTAAAAGTGCTATAATAGCTCAAACAGAGCTTCTTGAAGAAACGGATCGATCATTCGTTGCCGCATGTGAGGGTGCTATTGGCAAAAATTCAGGAAGAGTAGAGCCTGATAAAGACTTATGACGTACGAGATCACGATGAAGAAATTGCAGGCAAAAATTGATTCTTGGGATTCGAGAATCGATTTTCTCTGGCGAGAGTTTGGCGAAATCGATTTGGGCAACAAATTGCTAGAGAAAAAACTCAACGAAAATGGGTTTTTCTCGATTCTCGACGGTATGAATTTGGCGAGCTCGAATCCTAATGATTTCGTTGTGGTTTTGTACTACGCACTTCGATCGGTGAGGAACTTCATGAAATAGGTGGTTTATGAAATGGAATCGATGAAGCTAGATATTAAAGCGGTGACAAACTCAATCGAGCCGAAAATCGTGTTTTGAATCGTTCGTCAGTAGAGAAATTTTTGATGGGTTAATCTTCCTGATTTTTCTTTGCCAAATGAGGCGTTCCCAGAGGACGAATTCCAACACCTATTACACTTTTTTGAAACTCTTAAAACGTTGAAATCCGTGGGTTTGGTTCATTTCCTCTGGCAGAATCAACTCGGTGTTGGGAAAGTTCTTGAAAACGAAATACCTTTGGTTGGTTCACCTGAAAATGGAGACATATTTTTTTGGGAACCTGTACCAGAGGAAAATGATCAGTTCCGGCGAATGACCGGATACGGTGTTTTTGGTAGCATTCACAAAAATGGCGAGAAGAGTATAGTTGTTGTGGCAATGCCAAAGGAGGAGAAAAGATAGAAGACTGTCCTTCGCGTGGTGAGTTACCTAAGGAACTTCTATGTTTTTGATATGCAAATAAAGTTCTTCATCTCACTGACCGTGAATATGATCACTCTCGAGCCTTTGGGAAATGTGGTACAATATCCGTTCAGATACGCTACTTTCCACAATGAAGCCTTTCATAGTAGAGTTCGTTTTTTGCTCGATTCCTTTTTTCGTGAAGTCCTCCACATAGTGTTGGCCCAATGAACTATCCAAGAGAGGGGTGAATTGGGTAGATAAAAAATTATCAGAGAAAATACTTTACAAAATCCAAATAATTAATTTTAATCATAAATTAATTATTATCTTTATATAACAGTAAAATATAATATCAACTAGGTGCACACCAAATAACAAAAATAAATAATGAAAAATAACAGTACACTAGAAATTTATATTGATTCACTAAGCTACTCTTGGTTAATCTAGTCCCCCGAGCTCTACGGAGAGTCGCACCCACTAAATTCAAGATTCTTTTAAAAGTAAGAACCAAATCCTCATTAAGATTCTTTTCACAGGCTCAGAATTAACCTTTACAAATTCATTTTTTCTGGCTCAGGAATAACCTCTACTTTTTATAGGCTAAAAAATAACCTAATTATTTTTGTACCTTAGGCTAAAGAATCAAAACCTCACAAACACTCCAAATATTCTTTTACTCGATAAGGATTGAATTGTTACAAAATTGCTCAAAAATCAATTCAATTAAGGAAGAATTACTACCTCAATCTCTTTACAAGAAGAGACTGAAATTAGCTACCCTTTGATTAAATACTCTCAATAGTATTCAGTCCGTTACTCAATACACCAATTATAAATTGATAAGTGACTTTTCTCACTCGGAGTTTCTACTACCCCAGATAAATTAGAGATTAACTCCATAATAACATGCCTAAGTCTCCTATGTCATAACCAACTATTTTCAGACAAAGCATTCAAACAAGATAGATTTTGAGAATTAAAATCATCAAATAAGAAAGTATAAATATTCTCAAAACGTGATGCAACTAACAAGATACTACTATCATGACTATTCTTAATAATGCACTTATCATGATCAAATAAATAACGCTATAGCCCTTGTCACATAGTTGACTAATACTAAGCAAATTATGTTTAAGTCCATAAACTAGTAATACATCTTTAATAATAGTAGTACCATTACCGATATTACCTATACCGATAATTTTACCCTTTGCGCTGTGTCCAAAAGTCATATGACCTTCATCCTTAGCTGTCAAAGATGTAAATTTTTCGTTGTCTCCCGTCATGTGTTGAGAACAACCATTGTCCAAGAACCATTTGTCCTTACTTATTGAAGCTTTTAGAATAACCTATAAGGAGCACCTCAAATAGTTCCTAAATGATACCCAGTCCAAGTGGGTCCGATCTTATTAGTCGGGACAATTTTAATTCCTTTTGGAACCCAAATTTGTCTACAATTAGATATTTTAGCAAAACATCTACAAATAGTATACCCCACGACATTATATTTAAAACACCTAACAAGATAATTGGTTTCATAAAAAGAATTTATGAAAACGTTTTTGTTTAAGATTTTTCTGAAATCCAATACCGGCTTTATCAAAAACTCTACGTGAACTTCCCAAAAGCCTTTTCAAGTTATTTTCATCGCCAGTTAATTTGAGAACAATTGAATGCAAATCTGTCAACTTGGATTTTAATTCATTGTTTTCAGATTTGTAGTTTATCACTTACTTATTTAATGTATTAATTGTATTTTGAAGGGTATTTATTTTAGAACACTGGTTTTTATAATCATGAGAAAGTTCTTGATAAATATCAAATAATTCATCAAAATATAAAGGACAAGAACTTGAATATTTAGTTACCTCACCATCAGTGGCCATCAATGCAAATATGGACATATCTTCACTATCTGATTTTTCGAAACTACTTGATTCAGTATCATCTCAAGTAGCCTTCATGGATTTCTTCTTACTCTTCTTTCCTCTCTTCTTTTCTTTCTTCTTATTTTCCTTTTCTTTGTCCTTCTTCGATTTGGGACAGTAATTTTGAAAGTGACCAGTCTTATGACAGTTGTAACATTCCACTTTAGTCATGTTGAGGTTTCTTCTTCCGCGAAATGTGTGTTGAGTCATTCTTCTAAAATTCTTTGTGAAAAGTGCCACATCTTTCTCTTGATCACTGTCAAGACTTTCATTATCACTGTTATCATCTTTTTCAATTTTTTGAGCTTTTAGCACCAAGAATTTTCTCTTGCTATTTCTGGGGTCATCCTCATATCCTTTAATTGTCGCTTTATGATTCATCAAGTTGCCTATGAGATCATCAATTTCGTATTTTCCAAGATCCTTAGCTTCTTCAATTGTCGTCACCTTTGACTCCCATACTTTTGTTAAAGATCTTAGAACCTTTCAAACTCTATCCTCCATGGAGTATGACTTTCCAAGTTGACTCAAGTGATTGCAAATATTTTTGAAGTGAGAATACATCTCTTGAATCGATTCAGTTTATTCTATTTTAAATAATTCAAATTTCCTCATAAGAGCGTTGATTTTCGATTGCTTCACTTGACTTCTCCCTTCGTGGTAACTTGTAGCTTGTCCCATATCTCCTTTACAGATTTACAACTTGAAACTCTAGAATATTCATTAGCATCTAATGAGAAAAATAGAATATTAATAGCCTGAGAATTTATAGAGAGTTTCTACTTATCAGAAGCAGTTAGCTGTTCCTTCTTCTTCTTGACTCCGTTTTCCAATAGAACAAATGAACCATCCTCGATTGTTAGCCATACATCGTAATTTGTAGCCTAAAGGAAGGCTATTGTTCTATCTTTCCAGAATGAATAATTTTCACCTGCAAACCACGATAGTCGGTGCATAGACTGTCACTTAGCTAGTGTGCCTATTATGTGCGCCATGTGATCTTTGTTAGCTAAGTGTGTCGAGCTAAACCAGCTCTAATGCCAATTGTTGGCCCAGTGAACTACCCAAGAGGAGGGTAAATTGAGTAGATAAAAAATTATCAGAGAAAATACTTAAAAAAATCCAAATAATTAATTTCAATCCTAAATTAATTATTATCTTTATATAATAGCGGAAATATAATATCAATTAGGTGCACACCAAAAAACAAAAATAAATAATAGAAAATAGCGGCACACCAGAAATTTATATTGGTTCACCCAGTTACTCTTAGCTAATTTAGTCCCCCAAGCTCTAGGGAGAGTCGCATCCACTAAACTCAAGATTCCTTTAAAGGTAGGAATCAAACTCTCACAAAGATTATTTTCACAGGCTTAGAATCAGCCTTTACAAATTTTATTTCTCAGACTCAGGAATAATCTCTACTTTTTACAGGCTAAAAAATAACCTAATTCTTTTTGTACCTTAGGCTAAAGAATCAAAACCTCATAAACACTCCAAATATCCTTTTACCTAGTAAGGATTGAACCATTACAAAATTGCTCACAAATCAATTCAATCAAGGAAGAATTACTACCTCAATCTTTTTACAGCAAGAGATTGAAACCAGCTACCCTTTAATTAAATACTCCCAATAGTATTTAATCTGTCACTCAACTCACCAATTACAAATTGGTAAGAAAATTTTCTTACTCGGAACTTCTACCACCCCAGATAAATTAAAACTCAATTAATATCCCAAAACTAATAATAGAAAAGTGAGATGTTCAAAATTTGATTTTAAACAAAAATAGAGTAATAAGTAATTGAGCACGTAATCAGATTTTCTCAATAAATTGCTTCAAAAATAATTTTCAATAAAAAATCAAAAAAATAATTTCAAAGATCAAATTCCAAATTCCAAATATAATTAAGCAACAATTAATAGAAAGTAATTTGGAAAGATCTCACCCGGATTCCACCAAAAAAATAATGATTAGAGATAACAATAAAACTTCAGATCGGTAGTAGCAATAATCCATAGCAAATATTTTTCAAAAATAACTCTCAGAAAAGATCTCACAATACACTCAGTATGATAACTCTTAGAAAGCTCAAAAGTTAGACGTGTCTCTTTCAAATGTGAAAAAACGCAGGTCTTTTTAAAAGGGAATAAAATAAACTCTCCAACTAGTTCCCACTTATTATGACATTTAATTGCTCTTATAGACCCCTTATATCATTTAGACTTCATCCTGACCTAAATCACTTAATTATGGCTTTTAAACTTCTCAATTAAGTCCCTCCAAATATTTTTCAATCACAACTAAATAGGATCGAAAGAATTACATGTACCAAATTGAGAAATATTCAAACTTAATGAACCATATCTATAGGGATATCATAATATATGTTTAATATCTCAAATAATATCAAATCCCTAAGAAATCTCTTAGATCTTAACCATAAAATGCTAGAAATGACGACTATTAGAATAAAATCCGAAATTCCACAAAATCCTAAAACAGTCCCATAAGTCGACCAACCAAGGATCATCTGTCGACCCATCAATTCAGGATGTAGCCAAGCCAAAAATTCTTTACCCATCGGTCGACCTATTTGTCGACCTAGAGATTTAGAGAGTTTCATTTCTAGTCACAGGTTGACCCCCCTATTGACTTATCGATTCAGAGAGTTCACCATTTAAGCTCAGGTCGACCAACCTGTCGACCGAGAGATTCAACAACTTCATATTCTAAGCATCAGTCAACTTACTTGCCGACTTACCAATGTGGGAATCCTTTCTTTAATTCATTTTGAATTCATTCTCATTGACGTTTTCGACCCTTTAACCAATTTCTTTTCTCGGTTAGCTCCACTAAATTCTTAAATTTAATTTTAATTAATTATCAATATTTATTTTTCAATTTCACATAGGAGCAAATAATTTAACTAATTAGGATCCTATAAAAAACACACATATTTATAAAAATCATTTTGTGTTGTGTGTGATTTTAATTGGGATATTAAGAGTTAGAATTTAACCTGAGTTGTTTTCCCTAGATTCTTCAATTTCTTCAAATTTTAAATCTTCCATTATCTTTGTCATCATCTTTAGCATTACCACAATATCTTCATGATTATTTTCATAACTGGAACTAATAAACTGAAATACTTAATCAAACTGTTAGTTCCACAAAAAATATCAACATTTAATTGTTCATTAAAATCTTAGGATCAATACATGGTCTATCTGGTGCCTTTATAGTTAGTCCCCAGTGCGTAGAGGCTGATGGTAGGGTTCGCCATTATGTGCTTGCAGAATAGTGTCCCCCATTCGTCTTTTATTTTTATCCAGTTTTATCAGCTCGCCAAGAACATGGACCCACCCGACTATTTATATCAATTCAAGGTATTAGGGTACCAGAGGATGCCCGGAGGTGGAGGAACAGGTGGGTCCTTGTGACGGGGTCCTGGAAGCGACCTTTGTAAGGAGATAGGACCCTCTTAGTGCCCAAGGAGTGGCGAAATCCAAGAAAGTTTGCATTGTTTCTTCTTTCTTATTCTGGGTCATCCCCTCTTCTTAATTTTCTTTTCTAGTTGTAGGGCCTTGATGTTTCCAAAAAAATCCTCGGTACGTGTTACAGCTCCTCACATGCTGGAAACCTCCGCAATCTGCAATCTAACTTGTAAAACCAATTAGTTTTGAGGGGGACACTAGTGTGGTGTCGATCAAATAACCTCTAGCCTGAGAATAAGATCAGACTGCATTTTGATAGATAAAAAGGCTTAAGACTGTAACATGAGTGTAATATTGACAATTGTGTCTAACACCTGTGTTTTCCTTTTGTATATATGAGCCGTTCAACTTATAACCGTCCTTTCCCATGATCCTCTCAATGTTCCATATTTGGTTGTCGTGAATGTTGTTCGGGCTCCCATTACGGCTGTTACGCTAATTATGCTCGTGTGTATGGGAGGGGGTAGGTGAGGTTGTGTAACTGTTGACCTGTTGTCCATAATACTAATCATCGGGCCTCTATTAAGAGACCTTTTTTTACGCCGGGTCAGGCCTAGGGTGGTTGGCCTTCATTATTAGGCCATATACATCATTTTTTGGGCCATCAGTACAATTGGCCCATGGTTCAGTTTTGGATCACCTTTCCCGGATCAAGTTTGTTTGTCAAGGGATAACTAAGTTAGTATTCATAAAACTCCATTCTTTACACTTCTCTATCATTTTCAAGTTGATAACAAAGGAATTCATGCATTTATCGCCGGACAAAAGGTACATTTTTATTTTACAAACAAAATGAAGCAAAATGAAATCAACACTCTAAAAGATTTAGCAATAAATATAATATGACTAATTTTCATTTCCTTTTTGCAGATAGGCAGCCGTCGGGATGATTTTTGGAAAAACTTGTTTCTTCCTACCTATTTTAGAAATTCAAAAAAATAATTCAAGTCATTAGTAAAAATAGATGATAAATTGCAATGCATAATTGATAATATTTGGAATCTCAAAAATCCCTCACCAATAAAAGTTTGTACCATTTTAGCAACTATCCAATATTTTACAAAAATTGAATTCTCAGCATCTTCATCTTCAAAACCCTTTGGAATTTGTCAAAATTATGAAACCCTCGCAAAATGTTCTAAAATCTTTATCAAAGAGGAGAAGAGTTTTTCAAAGAAAATTTGAACTTAAAGACAGAAATTTTAAAGCTTCAACACTTTCTCTCCGACTTAACCGTTGAAATTTTTAAATACCAACATCCTTCAAACCCTTTAAGCTCGTCCTCATCCAGATTCAATCTGTCTAAATTAAAAAATAACCCACTCTTTATTTCTGAAGAACTCAAGAAACGAAAAACCTGAGCCTTTTTTATTTCCACTCAATTTCTTGAGTCCATTACCATACCACATAGCCCAAAATATTATTCAAATTGCCAATGAAAAGGATTGAAAAATAAAAACCCATTTTCAAGCCCATCTTCAACATATTAATCAATCAAACCTCACTATTCCAAGCCTCAAGATCCAACATGATTCTTACTACAATCTTACTTCCTGCTTACAAAATGACCTCCACTGCTTTGAACCAAAATACCAATCCAGTGTTGACTGTCCATGCCACCTCACCTACAATATCATCTGAGTGGCCATTGACCTAAACGATTACCAACCCCTAGAGCTTTTCTTCCAAAATGAAACCGTTATCCTTACAACCCAAAAGCTTTTGGACTATGGTTATTTGACCCAATTCAATATTTATAACCCAAACTAAACTTTTCAATTTGGGAAAAGACTTTCCATCTGTATTCTCAATATTTTCTCTCAAAATTATATTCAAGGAATCAAAATGTATATAAAATCTATTGGCCCAATTTTCAACGAACTCCACCTTACTCCAACCAAGCATAAAATTGCCCTTATTAAAAGATAAAAGAGTTTGTTGCTCGATAAAAGGAGAACTCCTCTCAGAATGCCTTGGATCAATTCTGCCTGGATCAACTGCTACGTTCCTCTTAAAGATCAAATAAAGCATTGGATTATCCAGAATTCCGTTAGAAAAATCGACTTCAGACACATTATTTATCTTCATGGCCCTCTCAAACTTGTAGCAGAAGACTTAATTAAAAAAAAATATCATGATCAAGATTACCTTCTCGAAGTCAAATTTCCAATCAATATCAAATCCCCTCCGTTCAACTATTACAAAGAATAATGGCTTCAAGAACTCAATCATGACCCTATGTTTGAGGATGAAGTTATCCCTCCAGGATATGGTTCCAAATTTGAAGAATTTAACTTGGATAACATGATGGAAGATTAAAAAAAAAATCCAAAATTACTATTCACTATTCCTGTTACTATTCTTGTGCAAATACAATAATTATTGATATAATATTGTTCATGATCATGTGTTTTACACCCAAAGGCCACTGCCCATGTGTGGTATGACCATCTCAATAATTGTATCAATAATTTGTCACCGCTTACGTCATCACATCCATATGTCAACATACATACCTTTCAAGAATAATAAACGAAGTACATTATCACATGTTCCAAAAAGTTGGAAAGGATACTATTAAGGCCACTTGAAGACATTCTCCTTAATTACAATGTACGAAGGATTCCAATTTCCATTCCAAATTCAAGATGCAAAAGTTAGACCGAATTTTTCAAAAAAAAGAGTTACTATTCAAAAAAGAATCCATCACGTTTTCAGAGAAGATTCGACTGCAAAGATCTGACTATTGACAAATTTCTGTATAAAAGAAGAAGTGGTTCATCAGTTCGAGACACGGAAAAATACATGAAAAAATTTGACATAAAATTTACAGCAACAAAACTACTACAAAATTATGAGTGTTCAAAATTTTCTTAAGTATTTCTCTTGTACCCTCCAAGATCTTTTCACTATTTGTAAAGGTTTATTCAAGATTTCCTCTATAAGTTTTTAATATTTTCTTTCATGTATTTCATTATTAATTTCATGTATTATCAAAATGTTCTGTAATTATTTCTTTCAATAAAATATTTCAACTTTTTTCAACCCTTCCGTCATCGCCCTGTTTCTGGTCCTGACTCCCGATGATTATAACAGCGCTGTGCTCTTTGCTGATATGTGGCCTAGTAAATCTTAGCTCTTTCCCTTCTCTCTTCCAAATGATCTAGACTTAGGGCCAAACCTGCTTCATTTTCAGTTCGGTTAAAGGTAGCTGCAGCCTAGGGCGAAGCTATACCAATCTCAATCGGGATGACGGCCTCCGAACCAAAGGTCATAGTAAAAAGAGTCTTACCGGTGGGAGTCCGGGCTGTCTTGTGGTAGGCCCACAACATGGGATAACGGTCTTCTATCCATAATCCTTTTGATTTATCCAACCTTGTCTTTAGATTTTGCAAAATGGTATGGTTGGTTACTTTGACCTGACCATGAGCTTGGGGGTGGCCAGCGGATGAGAAGTGCATGCTGACTCCCAGCCCAGAGTAGAGCTTGGTGATAAGTGTAATTTACCTATCTATTTCCAAACCGAACTAATTAATTTTTGAGTATGTTTATTACATTTTATTACGTTTTAATACGTTTTATATTCTTTTTATATAAATCAGGTGTGTGGGGGTGAAAAGGGATGAAAACGGATTAAGAACAATGGAAGAATGGTAGGAAAACAAGCATAAGGGAAAAAATTGAAAACTACAGCCCACCGCCACAGAGACTAGACCACCGCCGCAATAGTCAAAATGCAGAGAAGGGTCTTTTCTTGCTAAAAATCATTTGCTGCGGTGGTGAGCCCACTGCTGCGGTGGTGAAACAACAGAAAGACTCTACACCTACCGCTACCTCTACCGTTGCAGCCGTGACCTAAACCAACATACTGACCACCGTGGCGGTGACTCTGCACACAGTTTAGATATTTATTTAGATATTTTTGAGCCCTATATATTCCTTCTATCCTCTTCTCCGGCCAAAAGAGACCCCTTAGGGCTTAGGATATTTTAAGAGTGTTTTGGGGAGTGCTCAACCAAATTCGAAGGAGAAGAACACGTTGCGAAAAAAGAGAAGCGATCGCGGAACAGTTTTCACAGCAAATCTTCGGACGGCGGCTAAGTTTATTTTCTTTCTTTATTTTATTTTTTAACTTCGGTAGTTTGTTGAGTACGTTTAGCTCATTTTTCATTGTATAAACGGTTATGGCCATGAGCTAAACATATTTTATCTAGGGATTAATAATATTTATGAAATTATTGTTTGTCTGAGTTATGTTTCTTTAATGGTTGTTTTTCATTTATTTGATTGTGTTTATCAGTTTGTCATGATTATATGATTGTTTAGATATAGTGAGAAATTGGGGTGTGACACTCGGTAGAGGTAACCCCAAATTCGGACTAGGATAAACACAACGCGATGATCTAATAATCCGAGAAAGAGTTAGAAAGTGTACAATCGATGACGTTGGGGGCAAAGCTCATGTAACGTAGTGTCCTTAAGACATTGAGGGGGCCTCTTCATTGACGCGAAGTCGCATATTCACTTATCATACACTCGAGAGAGATGGTAAGTGAGTTTATGACACAGATATTGTCAGATGGGTTGAACATCATTATTATAAACTAAACGAAACCAAACACGTTTTTGTAAATGAAATTAATCCCTAGATAATCTTTTTCTCTCAACATCTCAATATAGTATTATAGTTAATTAGTTTAATTAACTTAGTATTAGTATTAATTAATTATAAACTCATTTTTTATCGCCTAGATAAAATTAAGTTATGATAATCACAGTACTCGATAATAATCTCAATCAATCCCTGTGGACACGATACCCCTACTCTCCCCATCCATACTAAAACTTTACCTGTACACTTGCGGTGAAAGTGGCGTGTGTTAATTTGCGCCACCAAGTTTTTGGTGCCGTTGCCGGGGATTGGTTTTTAGATTATTGTTGATATTGTGAGTAAATGAACCGATTTTAAGTTAAGAATTTTTTAGTGTTTGTAATTTTTGTAGTTTTATTTTTTTATTTATCTTGTAGGGTACTTGAAGATGTTAGATCTACAAGTATTGATGAAATTCAATGGGATTCCGAGCCGTTTTACAGTGCTTGGGATCGATATAAGGAATTGCTACTTCGATTTTCGAACCATGGTTTCCCGAGAAAATGTCAACTCATGAATTTGCTCGATGGGTTAGAAGTCGCAATCAAAATATGGGTAGATGGAAGAAATGATACTTCTTCTTTCTATGACCTAATTGCGGATGAAGTCTTTTTGTCATTGGAGAAAATGACGGCCTACGATTATCAAAGTTGGAATCATTCACCAAGTCACCAAAGCTTGGGGGATAGTTTCAACACCACGACGCCATGGATTGACACTCCGGACCACAATGAGAAGTCTTCCCCCAATCTGGAAGAAATATTTGCTACTGTTATGGGGAGACTCAGAGAGTCTTGAGGAAAATAAATGATCGGATCAATGAGCACGAGGATCGTCTTGATTTTATAGAGACGGTCTGCATCGACATTGATATGACCATAACATCTCTTTAGATACAAATCGGTCAGCTTATCTGTTTGATTGAGACTGAGTCATACGTGGGTACACTGGGAGATACACAAGCCACATTTATCGAAAGCCACTCTGAGGAACCGGAAACAAGTGGGAGGAGCTTGGGAGAATTCGTTGATTAAATTGAAGAGGAGAGAACCCAAGTGTGGATTAGCGATGAAGATTCACATATTAATCGTTGTGAGTTTTCACCATTTGAATTCCAGTTGCTGATGCCGCACTCAATCCAAGATGATCACATCTATGAGGATCCGATGTGGCTCACTTGTCCTTCGCCGCTATTAGCAACGTCCTTTTATGCCCACCAAGTATATGAGCCGGTAAGGCGTGTTGTTAAAAGATCGATCCATCTAGAGCAATATCTCTCCAGTCTTGAGGGCTTATTAAATCAAGACCCGTATGTGGCGTTGTTTGACACTTACTATGGGAGAAAGCCGCTCTTTGACGAGTTGTTCTCCATGTCGGGCCGAGGATAATAAACCACATACTTCTTGGGAGGCAACCCAAGTAAAAAAATAAATAAATTAGATTCGTCACAGCCGACTTGATTCGGAGGCGAGATTTTCTCACTTCCTAGGTACGTGTTCTAAACCCCTTTCGTCAGCATACTTTAATTTCTATATATTGAGATTGATGATTGGGTCACTAAGGACACTGTCCATTTTGAGTTTGGCAGTGATGTGTAGTATTGTAGTATGTTGGTTTGTTTTTTATGTATGTATGTTTGTTTAGGATTAGTTTGTTTAGTTTTATTGTTGTTTTGTGCTGAGTTTTGACTTCATCTGGACCATGAACCGATAATGAGTCTGTCCCCTGATTGTTTATTGAGGTCGGGCGTAAAGCTAATTCATGTGTGTTTTGTGTGCTTGACGTATCGTTTTAGTAAAAGTTATTGTAGATCCTAAATGCACGAGCATGTAAACTCATTGTATGACTATATAATTGATTTGAAAATGATTATCCGTTATCCAAGTTCATGATAATAGGGATTTTAGAACCTGATTTGGGGGAAATTAGAGGCGAAATCCTAGGCGAAGTAGTTCGAGAGATATGATTTACGCATTTATTTTTGTCGCTTGAGCCTTTGAAGCTTACCTTGTTAAATTATTATCCCTCACTACCCTGTCAAAGTCTTAAAAACCATTTCAATTTTGAAAACTTAACTAATACCCTGATCGAAGAAACTTATTTCCAAACCAGTATCGCTGAGCCGAAGGCACAAATAGAGTGAATTAAGTTAGCAAAATTTTTGCTACTTGATGTGAGCAGTTGGGTTTAGGGTGAACTTTTCATTGGTTCAGTATTCGAGTACTCACTTGTCCTTTTACGTTCGTTTTAACCACACCCGTGAAATTCTAATACTCAATTAAGTTTGGGGGTGTAGTTCGTAAAAAAAAAAAAAAAAAAAAAAAAAGTAAATATAGTAAAATTTTGTTTCTTATGACAAGTGAGTACGACATTCTTAAATGATTGTTCAGGGTTGTTTCAATTTTATCTGTGGGGATTTGAGTGTGAGTGTGCCAAGCATGTCCCTCGGGTATCATCACGTTAACGACGTTAACCTGTTTTCTATTTTCGATATACCCTTGGCTATATTTCTAAACCGAACCAAAACCTATTGATCTTTTTGAACCTCCGACCCTACATTAGTGGAGAATAGAACCCAGGTCAGGCTTATAGATTCCATATACCTTAATAGTTTTAGTCATGAATTTTATTGAGAGATAATCCCATCCGATCGATGGATAGTTGTATATTTGAGTTTTAAACACACACACACACACGTTGATCAGATCTAGAATGGAGCTTACTATCATCGAATGTTGAAATTCTAGAACACTACATTGCGTGTTTTATGCTTGAACTTGATAGGATTAGGGGCCGATGAGGAAAAATTCATTTGGTCGGTAGATGATATTCAAAACTTGCACATTATTGTTTTTAGTGTCTTTTGTGTTTAGTTTTTAATCTCGTAATTAGTTGTTATATTTTCTTGTATTGTGTGAGTGTGTTGCTCGAGAACTAGCAAAATTCCAAGTTTGGGGGTATTTGATAGATGTAATTTACTTATCCATTTCCAAACCGAACTTGTTAGTTTTTGAGTATGTTTATTACGTTTTAATATGTTTTATATTATTTTTGTATAAATCAGGTGTGTGGGGTGAAAATAGATGAAAACGGATCATAAACGATCAAATTAGATCAAGAACGGTGGAAAGCAAGCATAAGGACAAAAATTTAGAACTGCAGCCCACCGCCACGGTGGTCAAAATGCAGACAAGGGTCTTTTCTTGCTAAAAATCCACCACCGTGGTGGTGAAACAATAGAAAGACTCTTCACCCACCACTGCCTCCACCGCTGCGGTTGTGACCTAAACCAACATACCCACCGCCGTAGCGGTGATTCTACACACAGTTTTGATATTTATTTAGATATTTTTTAGCCCTATATATTCCTCCTCTCCTCTTCTCTGGCCAAGAGAGACCCCTTAGGGCTTAGGATATTTCGAAAGTGTTTTGGGGAGTGCTAAACCAAATCCGAAGGAGAAGAACACGTTGCAAAGAAAGAGAAGCGATCATGGAAAAGTTTTTGCGACAAATCTTCGGACGACGGCTAAGTTTCTTTGGTTTCTTTCTTTCATTTCTTAACTTCGTAGTTTTTTAAGCACGTTTAGCTCATTTTTCATTGTATAAACGGTTATGACCATGAGCTAAACGGATTTTGTCTAGGGATTTATAATATTTATGAAATTGTTGTTTGTTTGAGTTATGTTTTTTTAATGGTTGTTCTTCATTTATTCAATTGTGTTTATCGGTTTGTTATGATTATATGCTTGTTTAGATATAGTGAGAAATCGGAGTTTGATACTCGAGAGAGGTAACCCCAAATTCAGACTAGGGCAAACATAGTGCGACCATCTAATAACCCGAGCGGGAGTTAGAAAGTGTGCAATCGATGACGTTGGGCCAAGACTCATCTGACGTAGTGTCATTAAGACATTGAGGGGGGACCTCTTTGTTGATGCGAAGTCACATATTCACTCATCTTACAGTCGGGAGAGGTGGTGAGTAAGTTTACGATACAGAGATTTTCAGATAGATTGAACGCCATTATTGTAAACTAAATGATATCAAACACATTTTGGTAAACGAAGTTAATCCCTAGATAATATTTTTCCCTAAACATCTCAATATAGTATTATAGTTAATTAGTTTAATTAACTTAGTATTAGTATTAATTAATTATAAACTCATTTTTTGTCATTTAGATAAAATTAGGTTATGATAATCGTGGTACTCGATAATAATATCAACTAATTCTTGTGGACACAATACCCCTACTCTCCCTATCTATACTAAAACTTGACCCGTATACTTGTGGTGAAAGTGGCCTGTGTTAATTCGCGCCACTACTTGGCGAACAAGTTATTATCGAACTGTTTCCCGTTGTTTGAGACGATGGATTTGGGGATGCCAAATCGACAGATCATACTCTTCCAGACAAAGTCTCAGATCTTTTTTTGGTGATGTTGGCGAGGGGCTCACCTTAAATCCATTTTGTGAAGTAGTCGATGGCAACGACCAAGAATTTCGTCTGCCCGATACCCTAAGGGAATGGGACGAGGAGGTCGATAACCCACTGGTTGAAGGGCCATGGGCTGGTCATTAGTACCAGCTCGGTCGGTAGGGTGGGGTGCGTGGTGAACTACTGGCACATATCATATTTCTTCACGAATTCCCCCATGTCTTCAAGTATTTTGGGCTAATAGTATCTGTGCATGAGCATCTTCTGGTCTAACGACCTGCCCCCTGGGTGGTTTCTGCAAATGCCTTCGTCAACTTCCCTCATAACGTAGTTGGCTTTCTTAAGTCGGAGGCATCTGGAATATAGACCCAAGAAGGACGTGCAATATAGAACACCGTTGATGAGGGCATAATATGTATCTCTGTATCGAATTTTCCTTGCCTCAGCCCAGTCTATATGTAGTGTTCTGTTGGTTAGATAGCTCGTGATTAGATCAATCCAGGTCAGATTGGAGCTGACGGTGCAAATAGCAGCAACCTCATCCGAGGAGGCAATGATCGGCTCGACAAGGTATTCCACGGGAATCGCTCTCTTAAGTTTATATTCCAGCGCCAAGGCCAGGTTAGCCAATGTATCGGCGTACCTAATTTTTTCTCGGGGTATTTTCTTGACTAGAACTTTCTCGAAATTTTTTACCAAGGTCTTCACCCTCTCCAGATATGCTATCTTGCTTGGGTCTTTGGCCAGGTATTCACTGTGAACTTGATTGACCATGAGCTGGGACTTTCTTAAGACCTGGAGAGTCTTCAAGTTGAATTCCCAGGCTAATCTCAGCCCGACCAAGAGAGTTTCATATTCCGCTTTATGGTTTGTAGCTCAGAATTCAAGTCGGAGGACATACTCAATTTCTTCTTTGTTAGGGAAAACGAGAACCATCTCGGCCCCTGAACTGTTCCGGTTAGAGGATTTATCTGTAAAGAGCTACCATGAATTGCGACCCAGGTTGGTGCATAACCCGATTGTGCTGGGGGACTCGCCCGCCTGGCCCCTTGATGGAGAGCTCGGAGTTTATCAAAACAGGCCTGGAGGTGACCGAGGTAGTCTTGAGCTTGGAATCTTTTTACGAGCATGTCGTCGATGTATACCTCTTGGTAGGGCGTAAAATACACGCTGCTACTTACACTCGCAAGTATACGATATCTAAGTTTTAATATAGTGGATCTTGAAGATCAGATATCGTTCCCACAGAGAAAAGTGTGAATAATTGAATACCGCAATTGACGTAGTGTCGTGTTATCCTGACGACGAAAGACATGAATTGAAATTAAACTAAGCTAAACTACAATTATTGGGTTAATCCTAACTAATCTTATTAATTAGGGATTGATTTCATTCACTTAATACATGTTTGATTTCGTTTAGTTAACAATAACGGAGTTTAGGTATCCGACAATCTCGGTTCATAAACTCCTCCGCCACCTCTTCCGATTGTAAGACAGGGGAATACATGACTTCGTGTCGACGAAGAGGTACCCCTCAATGTCTTAACGACTCTAGGCCACGTGAGTCTTGACCCAACGTCATCGATTGCACACTAACTAATGCCCTCCCGGGTTGTTAGGTCGTAACGATGTGTTTACCCTTGTCCGAATCCAGGGTTACCTCTCCCAAGTGTCAAACCCTAGATTCTCAAATCCAACCTTAATACCATTACAAGCATACTAAGATCGTCATCAAATGATAAACATAATCGGACTTAAAAGCAATAACCGTTAAAGAAACGTATATTAAACCAAACGAGTATTTACACAACTACACCTTTCCCTAACTAATCTCTAAATTACACTAACATGTTCTTAGCCAATACAACATTAAATCAAGAGGATATCATCAATATCAACAATAAACATTAAATACAAAGATGGAAACAAGGGAAGAAAAGCCAAATCTCAAAGTGGAGTAGTCCACTTTCGCTAAAGAACAATCCTCCCGAGCTTCCTCTTCTTCGTTGATGAACTTCCTCTTCTAGCTCTTCAAGGATTGGCCAAGAATACGTCCTAAACTAATCTAATCTACTTCCTAAATTACCTAAACCTAACTAAGGTAGAAGAGAGCTCTCCAAAATGTCAACCGGAGCCTCATCTCACGTCTATCTCTCTTTTGAGGTTTGGTGGAGAAATGGGTTAAAAGAAGGGATTTGGAAAATATATTCAAAATATCTAAAAATAGATATTTTTGTGCAGAGTGTCACCACCTAAGCGGTGGTTCACCACTTAGGCGGTGGCTTAAGTCGGTTAAGTTTCTGTCGGATCTTCGCCTAGGCGGTGGTTTCTCCGCCTAGGCGGTGGATATTGGCATAACATTCTGATCTTTTCTTGCCTAGGCAGTGGTTTTCTCGCCTAGGCGGTGGTTGAGCCCTTCAGCACTCCAACATTCTGCCTCTTTTCCACCTAGGCGGTGGTCTTCATTTACCGAAATCCTGTTTTTCACATTTTGTTCACCGTTTCTCCATCGTTTTCACTTGTTTATCACCCTTTGACGTCCCTTCAACTGTTTTACACTAAAACAAACTAAAACACAATTAAATATAACTAAAACACTTGAAAACTAACAAATTTGGTTTAGAAATAGATAGGTTTTTCACACCTATCAATACCCCCAAACTTAGAATTTTTCTAGTCCTCGTGCAAAACACTAACACTAAACTAAACTAACTAACGAACTAACCAACTAAAAATGAAAAATTAAACTAACACAAAAGAAGTATATGCATGTAAATATAAATTTAAATCTAAATGACCAATTTGTTCCTCCCTCAACATCCTTAAATCGGATCAAGTTCGGGAAGTAACCCACACCAAGTGGTGTTCTAGAATTTCAACGATCAATATCAATAAAAACCATTCTAGATCCATTTGAAGTGTGTGTGTGAGAACTCAAATGTATAACTGGTCAAATACCGGATTCGATTATTCAATTGCTAAGCTCATAATTTAAACCATTGAAGGATTCAGGAAAACCATATGCTTGATTGGAGTCTACTATCCACTAATGTAGGCTCGGATATTCATAGAGATCAATAGGGCTTGGTTTGGCTTTGGAGAACGACCAGGGTATCACTGGAATAAAAATAGAAAATCGGTCTAATCGATCGATACCTGAGGTAAAATCGCTTGTCGCTATCCTCTCTCATAACCCCACATTTAAAGTACAACTCTGAATAAGAAATGAAGATCCTTGTATTTACTTGTCGAAAGAGAAGAAAATGAAAACTGTATTCACGTTTATTATTTTTTTTTTTTAACATATTCCTAAATTAATTCGAATTGTTATAGTTTTAGGAGAGTGCAAAAAGAAGTTAGAGAAACACTCCCCCAAACTTATTCGAATTTATAAAATTTTAGGAATATGTAAAAAGAAATGATAGAAACACACCACCAAACTTATTTTAGGAGCGTGTAAAAAAAAAAGAAATACGAAAGTGACAAGTGAATACACTAATACCGAATCAATAAAAATTTATCAGAAACCCAACCGCTCACTTGATTTCACTCAATTTTGAAAATTAGGCTTAGCGACATTGGGTTAGGAAAAATTAAATTGAAAGGAGTATTTGAACATTTTCAGAATTTGATTACATTATCGGCTTCGACAGGGGAAATAAGGAATGAAAATTTTCAGGTTAGCTACAACGGTTCAAGCGAAAAATTGACGGCCTAAATCACATCTCCGGAATTATCTTACCTAGGATTCCGCCTCAAGTTTTCCCCAAATCAAGTTCTAGTTTCCTCATTTTCTATCATGAGCTTATATCGAATAATCAACGTCTAATCGTTCAGATAATTATACATTGAGTTCAAATGTCGTGCGATTTTAGGATCGAGATAATTTTTACCCAATCAACATGTTAAGTACACAAAACACACAAAGAAGGTATTACCCCCGACCTCAATATGCAATTAGTGGATAATTCTCATCATTGGGTCTTGGCCCAAATGAACTCATATCTAAACATGCAAACGCAACTTTATACCTACACAAATCTAAACTAAATCTAATACTATCATACATAAATTAATCTAACACTAAACATGCAAAAACAAAAATTAAACTACACTAAACTAAAAATTTAAAAGTAAAACATTCAAAATAATAAAATACATACTCAAAATAATGGTTCATGAGTTTCTACAAAAAATCAAAATGGATGAACATCCACTAAACTAATCATCCACTCCATACCAAAACATGCTTGAACAAAATAAGTGTTCCTCAGTCAGCGAACCCAATAGACATATAGCATTAATGCATGCAAAATGGGTTGAACACATACCTAGGGAATAAGACTTATTCCCTATTGTTCACCTGACGGGAAATTCCTCTCCACCATTATCAAGTTGGAATGGAAATTGTGGCGGTTGCAAAAAGTGCGGCGGCAATGCCGAAGCAGTCGCACATAAACCTGTGGATTTGATCTGGCGCACACACTAATCACAACGTTTCAACAAAATATGAACAATGTAGCATGTAATTCTGTTTCACACAATTTAACAATCCATAGAAACTAAGTTATCACCCAAAATCAAATCAAAATCCCAAAGTGATAAAGAAAATCATGAAAATGGGATTGAAAATTGATTTGTGGTGGATGATTTATGGTGGAAAACACAAATTTTGGTAATGGAAGGATGATTTTTGAGTATTGGAATGGTTTGGAAGTGAGGTTTTAGAGAGAATGTGGAGGTTTTTGGGGGAAGGAACCTTGTGATTTTCAATTTTTGAACAAACGGGGGCTGTTTAATTGCAGAAGGTCCACCACTTAGGCGGTGGAGCCCTTTTCTTTAAAATCAAACCTTCTGACAAAATTTTGCCTAGGCGGTGGTTTTTCCGCCTAAGCGAAATTACACTAGCGTGAAAACATTTTGTTCTGCTATTAATCCACCTAGGCGGTGGAGCGTATTTTCAAAATTTGCTGCATCCTGTATTTTTACCGTCTAAGCGGTGGGCCCTTTTTGCTGAAAAACACACACTCTATATTTTTATCGCCTAAGTGGTGGTTTACAGCTTTGGCGGTGGGCCTGCAGCTCCTACATTCATGTTTTTCTCAAATGTTCAAAATACGGCTCCACCCCGTACGTTTTCACTTTACTTGTTCAACGTTTTTAAACTTAAAATACTTCTCGAAGCGTCCATACTCCTAAATTCACTTCCTAACACGTTCCGAAGCCATGCCGGCTTCCAAAAAGAATAAATAATCAATTAAATAGTAACAAAAATTGGGTAATTTGATACCCTAAGTTTCATTTAAAAAAAAATAGCGCTTGAGTTACCGTCCCCAGCTAGATTTTCGTGTCACTAAGTATTTTTCACCAAAATTCCCTATAGACAAGGAATTTGGGTTCAAATGCTCAGTCGGATCAAGATCATGGCTTGAAGTCGATTTCTCCTCTCAGTCCTTAACATTTGCAATAAGCTCAATCTCGGGATTGACAATTAAGAATTCCAATCTTCTTCATCTTGTCTCACACCGCTTGATCTCATTAACACAATGAAACAAAAAAAAAAAATTAAAAACAAAAAAAAAAAAAAATGTCAGGATTAACACTCGACCACTTACTGGCAATATCAACTTAAAATTCACACTAATCTCATGTCAACAGCACCAAAAACTTGGTGTGTTGACGGGACTAGAATACGATACATTTTCTTTTCCTATTTAAAACTTAAGTCCTGAGCCATTACTGCTTATCTTTTGCAATATTCAATAAAATTCACACTAATCCCCGGCAACGACGCCAAAAACTTGGTAGGGCGTAAAATACACGCTGCTACTTATACTCACAAGTATACGAGGTCTAAGTTTTAATATAGTGGATCTTGAAGATCGGATATCGTTCCCACAGAGAAAAGTGTTAATAATTGAATACCGCAATTGGCGTATTCTCGTGTTATCATAACGACAAAAGACATGAATTGAAATTAAACTAAGCTAAACTACAATTAGTGGGTTAATCCTAACTAAGTTGATTAATTAGGGATTGATTTCGTTCACTTAATACATGTTTGATTTCGTTTAGTTAACAATAACGGAGTTTAGGTATCCAACAATCTCAGTTCGTAAACTCATCCGCCACCTCTTCTGCGTGTAAGACGGTGGAATACGTGATTTCGTGTCGACGAAGAGGTCCCCCTCAATGTCTTAACAACTCTAGGCAGTGTGAGCCTTGACCCAACATCATCGATTGCACACTAACTAACGCCCTCCTGGGTCGTTAGGTCGTAACGATATGTTTACCCTAGTCCGAATCCAGGGTTACCTCTCCCGAGTGTCAAACCCTAGATTATCAAATCCAACCCTAATACTATTACAAGAATACTAAGATCGTCATCAAATGATAAACACAATCGGACTTAAAAGCAACAACCGTTAAAGAAACGTATATTAAACCAAACGAGTATTTACACAACTACACCTTTCCCTAACTAATCTCTAAATTACACTAACATGTTCTTAGCCAATAAAACATTAAATCAATATGATATCATCAAGATCAACAATAAACATTGAATACAAAGATGGAAACAAGGGAAGAAAAGCCAAATCTCAAAGTGGAGTAGTCCACTTTCGCCAAAAAATAATCCTCCCGAGCTTCCTCTTCTTTGTTGATGAACTTCCTCTTCTAGATCTTCAAGGATTGGCCAATAGCACCTCCTAAACTAATCTAATCTACTTCCTAAATTACCTAAACCTAACTAAGGTAGAAGAGAGCTCTCCAAAATGTCAATCGGAGCCTCATCTCATGTCTATCTCTCTTTTGAGGTTTGGTGGAGAAATGGGTTAAAAAGAGGGATTTGAAAAATATTTTCAAAATATCTAAAAATAGATATTTCTGTGTAGAGTGTCACCACCTAAGCGGTGGTTCACCACTTAGGCGGTGGCTTAAGTCGGTTAAGTTTCTGTCGGATCTTCGCCTAGGCGGTGGTTTCTCCACTTAGGCGGTGAATGCTAGCATAATATTCTGATCTTTTCTTGCTTAGGCGGTGGTTCAGCCTTTCAGCACTCCAACATTCTACCTCTTTTCTTCCTAGGCGGTGGTCTTGATTCACCGAAATTCTGTTTTTCACATTTTGTTCGTCGTTTCTCCACCGTTTTCACTTGTTTATCGCCCTTTGACGTCCCTTCACCTGTTTTACACTAAAACAAACTAAAACACAATTAAATATAACTAAAACGCTTGAAAACTAACAAATTCGTTTTAGAAATAGATAGGTTTTTCACACCTATCACCTCTATTGTTTCTCTGATCTCTTCTTTAAACATTTTATTCATAAGTCTTTGATTGGTCGACCCGGTGTTGCGAAGGCCGAAAGGCATGATCTTATATCAGTAGGTGCCTCTGCCCATGATGAACGAGGTCTTACTCTTCTTATCGTGGAGATACATGGGCATATGATTGTAGCCAACGTAGGCGTCCAGGAATCTCAACTACTCGTACTCCGCCGTGGCGTGGATCACAATATCAATCCTTGGAAGAGAGAAGAAGTCCTTCAAGCAGGCCTTATTAAGATCATTGAAATCTATGTAAAGCTACTATTTGTTGCCGACCTTGGGAGCTAGGACAATATTGGTGTTGGCCCAGTGAAATACCCAAGAGGGGGGGTGAATTGGGTAATTAAAAAATTATCAGAAAAAAAATACTTTAATAACTCAAATAATTAATTTTAATCCTAAATTAATTATTATCTTTATATCATAGAAGAAATATAAAATCAACTAGATGCACACCAGACAACAAAAATAAATAAAGTAAATATTACAGAACACCAGAAATTTATACTAGTCCACCAAGCTACTCTTGGCTAATCCAGTCCTCTGAGTCCCACGAAGAGTCGCACCCACTAAATGTAAGATTCCTTTAAAGGTGGGAACCAAACCCTCATAAAGATTTTTTTACAGGCTCATAATCAACCTTTATAAATTCTTTTTCATAGGTTAAGGAATAACCTCCACTTTTTACAGACTCAAGAATAACCTAATTCTTTTTAACACAAATGCAAAAGAATCAAAACGTCACAAACACTCCAAATATCCTTTAACTGGTAAGGATTAAACCGTTACAAAATTAACACAAAATAATTCAATTCAGGAAGAATTACTACCTCAATCTCTTTACAGGAAGAGACTGAAACCAACTACCCTTAGATTAAATACTCGCAATAGTTTTTAATCCATCACTCAACTTAGCAATTAAGAATTGAAAAGTGATTTTTATCACTCGGACTTCTATCACCTCAGATAAATTAAAACTCAATTAATATCCCAAAACTATTGATAAAAATATGAGATACTCAAAATATGATTTTAAACGAAAATGGGTAGTACGTAATTGAGCACGTAATCCAATTAATTCAAGAAATTGTTTAAAAAATATTTTTCAATAAAAAATCAAAAAACAATTTCTAAAGATCAAATTCCAAAAATTAATCAAGAAATACTATATAGAAAGTAATTTGGAAAGATCTTACCCGAAATCCACCGAAAAAATAATTAGAGTGATGTTATTTCAGATTCGGTAGCAGCAATGATTCACAGCAAATGATTCTCAAGAATGTCTCTAAGAAAAGCTCTCACAAAAACTCAATATTATTTCTCTTAGAAAATCTCAATATGATCTCTTGATTTCTCTTAATCTCTCTTAATGATATGAAAAACGTAGGTTTATATAAATGAGATTGAAATCAGCTCTCTAACAGCTAGTTTCCATTTGTCATGACACTTAATTGCTCTTTTAGACCCCTTATATTATTAAGACTTCATTCTGGTTTAATTCACTTAATTATAGCTTTTAAACTTCTCAATTAAGTCCCCAAAATATTTCTCAATCATAATTAAATAGAATATAAATAATTATATGTACTAAATTGAGAAATATTCAAACTTAATAGATCAAATCTATAGGGATAACATAATATGTGTTGCATATCTCAAATAATATTAAATCCCTAAAATCTCTCATGAATCCTAACAAAAAAATGGCTAGTAACAGCTACTTTTAGATTGAAATTCAAAATTCCATAATATCCTAAAACAGACACACAAGTCGACCGACCAAGATCAGCAGTTGACCGCTCGATTTAGGATGTAACCAAACCAAAGATTTTGTGCCCATCGGTCGACCTATTTGTCGACCTAGAGATTCAGAGAGTTCCATTTCTCTTCACAGGTCGAACACTCTGTCGACTTATAGATACAAGGAGTTTATTTTTTAAGTACAGGTCGACCTACTAGTTGACCAAGAGATACAGAGAGTTTTCCTTCTTTGTCCGGTTGACTTACCTATCGACTTATGGATGCTGGATCACTTTTTTAAACTCTTTTTTAATTCATTCTTATTGACATTTTCGCCCCTTTAACCAATTTATTTTCTTGGTTACCTCCACTAAATACTTAAATTTAATTTTAATTAATTATAAACATTTCTTTTTCAATTACACATAGGAGCAAATAATTTATATAATTGGAATCCTATTAAAAACACACATTTGTAAAAATCATTTAAAAATCTTTTTATGTTGTGTGTGATCTTAATTGGGATATTTAGAGTTGAAATTTAACCTGAGTTATTTTTCCTAAGTTCTTCAAATTCTTCAACCTCTTAATTCTTCATCATCTTTATCATCATATCTTTATCATTTGAAACTAATAAACTAAAACACCTAATCAAACCATTAGTTCCATTAAAAACATCAACCTTTAATTGTCCATCAAAATCTTAGGATCAACAATGTCACCCTTTCTGATGATGACAATTAACTTTGCTATTTTCTTCAAAACAATAATATAACCACGCTCCCCCTAAATTCAAGGATGGGTTCTTTAACTCGTTAAAGCATAGTAATGAAGATATTAAAAAAATAATCAATAAAGCACAAAAATAAAGCACAAATATAAAAATAAACTCCCCCTTAAGATATTCAATAAAACATCAACTAATTCTCCCTCTTTGTCATCTAAAAAAAAAACAATTTAGGGAGTGGGGGGAACACAATTATCTTTCACGATGTTTGACTTGATGAGGTTATCCATCTCTTCTTCAATTATCATTTTCCAGTCTGGATCAAACTTTTTTCTTTTCTAGAGAACAGGAGGGTGGTGTACGTCAACATGAAGCTGGTGCGTAGCCACACTGGGATCAATCCCAGGAAGATTGTTATGTGACTCAGCGAATGTGTCATAATTCTTTCTTAGCAACTTGGCGAGCTTGGCTCATTTCTCAAGGCCGAGTCGAGCTCCTATCCCTTCTGTTTTTTCTAAGAGGGTTGGGCGAATGGATATTTTGAGAAGATTTGCATGGGGCTTGGGACCAAGCTTCTCATCCTGGAGATTATCAATCGAGATGGTCTCGGTAATACTGGTCAGGGCCACGAGGTTAGAAAATGATCAGCGAGGCTTCCTGAGATTGGGCCCTAGTAGTAATTGCTATTTCTTCTCCATCAACCTCTTTGCACAAGCTCGGGCAACTTCTTGATTTCCTTGGACTTTGCCCACCTCGGAGCTGGTGGGGAACTTCGTGTTTTGGTGATAAGGCGAACAGAAGTCCTTCAGGGCGGCCACAGTGGGTCAACCCATGATTATATTGTACTGAGATGGCCTGTCTACGACGAGAAATTTTGACCAAATAGTGGTCGTCCTAGGCCTGGATCCAACTGTGATGGGTAACAAGACATACCCGACGGAGTTGATGGTGTCTCCTCCAAAGCAAATGAGATGAGACTTTACAGGCCGAACAACATTGGAGTCCATTCCCATTCTATTGAAATCCAATTTGAAGATAATATTGGCCGAGCTGCCGCTGTCGACCTGAATCCTTGCTGTCTTGTAGTGATTAATCCGGGAAGAAATGACTAGGGCGTCACCGTTAGGGACGTGCACTCTTTTTAGGTCGTCTTCGCTAAAAGAGATGGCATTGTGCAAGGGAGCATCTACCGTGCTGACCTAAAAAACGTCCTGCTCGGCCTTTTTCTTGCCTTTTCTTTCGTATCTCTTTTGAGAGGAAGATGTTTCGCCATTGAGACCCAACCCTCCGTGGATGACGTTAATCTTGCCATCCATCCTAAGGTCAACGTCATCTCCAAAGTTATTATCAAGGGGCAAAGGTCGGTTATTGTTCCTTCTGCGTTGCTGACTACGATGTTCGTCCTGACGGTCATTCTCCTCGACCCAGGCTTCGTTTAGTTGGCGAACGTAATTCCCAAGGTAACATTTTTTGATAAGGGCCTTTATTTCTTCTTTTAGCTAGAAAAAATCCTCGGTGGCGTGACCATGGTCTTTGTGGAAATCACAGTACTTATCAGTAGACCTACCCAAAGACTTCTCTCTCAGGGGCGGGGTAGGTTGGAAAATTCCCTTTCTGCCGTTTTTGGAAAGATGGTGGCAACAGAGGCAGTGAGTGGCATGAAATCGTGCTAGAGGGGACCTGGAAGTGGCCTCTCATCCCTAGGCAGAGGCCCCAACTGGCCTTCTGCTTGGAGTCTTCTGGAGGCTTTAACTCGACTTAACCTTTGATCAGCTCGGCCTTTCTTTTTTAGGAGTCATTCTCTCTCTCTCTCTCTCTCTCTCTCTCTCTCTCTCTTTCTTTTCACTTTGTTGAGGAGACCAGTCTCGTAGTTACTGGTGTCGAGATCCAAAGCTTGACGCTACATGAGGCTGGTCTTGAACTTAAATTGTAGGAGAGTTTTTGGTGCCTCAACCCGTCGATAAAGGTGAGGGCCACGACATCAGAGACCCCTTTGCATACGAGTGATTCATTCCAAAATCTATCAACATAATCTCCCAAGTTCTCATTTACTTCCTTCTTGAGAGTAAGGACATGCGTTACAATTTTTGGCTTGTGATATGACTAGCTGAAATGGGTTTGGAACTACTGCTATAGCTAGAGAAATATAGAGATTGAGGCCGGAGCCAGGTCATTGAACCAGGTCCGAGCAGGACCAGTCCGGGTGAGCAGGAAAAACTTACATCTCACCATATTGGAGGCTGCGTGCATATCAAAGTAGGACACAAAGATGGAAAGATGATCTATAGGGTCGGTGGTCACATCGTACTGGGATAATGGGGGATTAGAAAATCGATAAGGAATATGCTCTTGGGCAATTTTATCAATAAAAAAAGATCTTACCTCAATTGGCAACCCAACTGCCCTTCCAGGGCCTCTAATCGGGTTGAGCATGGCATCCATCTCGGCCATGTGATGCTCCATGGTAGTATCTTCTTTGGCCGGAGCAACGACCTGGTTGACTGTAGTCTTGGCCTTACGCCTCCGAGCTGGTGGCGGAGAGTAGGAGTCTACCTCTTGAATCTGGTGAGATTAGTGCTTAGACCAGTCTTCCTGACCGTATTCTTGAGTTGGTGGTAACCCTGGTCTATCCTCAATTTAGCGCCCTCATGTCGACTAAGATAAAGACCTTGAGGTAACAGAGGGTCAAGATCCCACTCCCTGGCTACTCGATTCCCGTTTCCAAGGTCGGACTTGCGCCACATATTCGTGATAGGTGATTACTCGATCATCGGGCTCCTGTGGGTGGTCCTTTTCCCCTGCAATGTGGAGATCCGGTCCACTTTACATTGGGGTCGGAGGTAGGTAGAAGATGAGGATGTTGAAGTAATCTTGGAACTTGTCGAGCTGGAATTTTACATTGTTGAGCTTGGCGGCATTAACTATCCTAGAAACCTGACTTAGGAAATCGCTGGTGGCCGGGACTGAGGGATCATCTTATCCCTTAATATTGATATTTTTTTCTTCGACTGGATGGTGGCAGTAGCCCTGGTTTTTGGTCTGAGAGCTTGAGACATGTCTTCAATGTGGTCGTTATTCACCGTGGTGTTCTGGTTACTGGATCGCAAAGAAAGTACAAACCTTGTATTCACAAAGTCTTAGCAGAGAAGGGACTTGATGACTTAGGGAAGAATTTTAGTGCGTTTCCCACAGACGGCGCCAAACTGTTGGTGTCGAAAATTAAACTAACTAGTAGTATGGTTCGGTCATCCATTGCATGGAGAGTTTCAATTAATCTAAAGTTGATCTTCATCCTTGTTGAAGTCTTCAATCCGAGCCGGATAGGCAATGACTGGTGATAGGTTAAAATTACTTACCTATTTCCAAATCGAATATTGTTAGTTTTCGAGTATGTTTAGTACGTTTTAGTACGTTTTAATATATTTTTATTCTTTTTATATTAAAATAGGTGTGTGGGGGTAAAAATATAGGAAACCAGAGCATAGACGATCTAATCGTATCGAGAATAGTAGAAGAATGGTGGGAAAACAAGTAAGGAGGCAATATTTTGAAAGAAGACCACTACCGCGGTGTCAAGACCACCGCCGCGGCGGTGAATATGCAGAGAGTGGCTTAAGATGCTGTAAACTCACTACCGCAGTGGTGAAAATATAGAGAAGTCCATAATTTCACCGCCTTCTTGATCGCTGCGGCGAACATCAAACCGACCTACTAAACGCCACGACGATTACCTCTGCATAGACTTAAGATATTTTGTGATATTTTGAGCCCTATAAATACACTCATATCCTCCTCTATTTTGTTTTTAATCACCCCCTAAGCTACTTAGAATATATTTAGGGTGAGTTTGAGAGATTTTGAGGGAGAACTCACAACCCGAGGTGGAGGAAGAAGGAAGAAGCGATCGTTCAATGGTTTTATTGCCAAATCTTTAGATATCGTCTAAGTTCTTTCATTTATTTTCTTTGTTTTCTTCATTTTGGTAGTTGTTGGGTTGTTTAGTCCATTTTACATTGTATATATAGTTATGGCCATTGGCTAAACATAGGTTATTTAGGGATTAACGCTATATTTATGAATATGTTGTTTGATTGAGTTTATGTCTCGTTAGTGGTTGTTCTTCGTTATTTTGATTGTATTTATCGTATTCTTTGTTTATTATGCTAGATGGATATATCGATAATTCGGGGTTTAACACTTGGGAGAGGTGACCCCGGATTCGGACTAGGGTAAACAACACGACGATCAAATAACCCGGGAGAGAGTTGGATTGTGGGCGATCGATGGCGTTGGGGCAAGACTCATGTGACCTAGGGTCATTAATACATTGAGAGGGACTTTTTCGTTGACACGAAGTCACGTATTCCCTCATCTTACACTCGGGAGAGATGGCAGGGAAGTTTACGAACTGAGATTGTCGATAGGGTAAACACAATACGATGATCCAATAACCTGGGAGGGAGTTGGATGGTGTGCAATCAATGATGTTGGGGCGAGACTCACGTGACCTAGGGTTGTTAAGACGTTGAGGGGGACTTCTTAGTTGACACGAATCACGTATTCCCTCGTCTTACACTCGGGAGCAGTGGGGGGAGAGTTTACGAACTGAGATTGTTGGATAAGTCGAACGCCGTTAACATGAACTAAAACGAGGTCGAACTCGTATTCGTAAACGAAGTTAATCCCTAGACAGTCTATTCCCTAAAACTATCTCAATATAATATCAGTATAGTTAATTTAGTTAGTTTAATTAAATGAGTATTAGTATTTAATTTTATTCAATTTATTTTCGCCTAGATAAAATTAGGTTATGATAATCGCGGTAATTGATAATAATCACAACCAATCCTCGTGAACACGATACCTTTACTCTCCCCAATTATACTAAAACTTGACCCGTACACTTGCGGTGAAAGTGGCGACGCGTAATTGCAACCACCAAGTTTTTGGCGTCGCTGCCAGGGATTGTGTTTTTTTGGTTATTATTGATATTGTGAGTAAATGACCGAATTTTACTCTAGGCATTTATTTTGTTTATAGCTTTTTCATTTGTAGTTTTTGTTTATGTTTTCCTACAGGGTGCTTCAAGATGTTAGATCGACAGGTACTCTTGCATTTCTTTCAACAGGATTTCGAGCCATTTTACTGTGCTTGGGATCGTTACAAGGATTTGCTACTTCTATTTTCGAATCACGGATTCCCGAGGGAGTGTCAACTACTAAACTTCCTTGATGGGTTATAAGCCACAACCAGAATGTAGGTGGAAGGAGGAAGTGCTAGCACCTTTTTCTACCAACAAACTGCGGACGAAGCCTATTAGTTACTGGAAGACATAGCGGCCTTTGATTTTCATAGTTTCAACAATATGGTGCCATAGATTAATACTCCAGACCAAGATGAGGATTCTTTTCCCAATTTAGAAGAAATGTTTGCTACAGTCATGGGGGAGATTCATAGAGTTTTGTAGAAAACGAATGACCGGCTAAATGAGCACGAGGATCGTCTCGACAACATTGAGATGATTTGCACTAAAATCGATGCAACCATAATGTCTCTTTAGAAGCAAATTGGTCAGCTCATCTACTTGATTGAGGCTGAGTCAGACACGGTGGAATTGCGAGATTCACAAGACACATTCAGTGAAAGCCACCATGAGGAGCCAGAGACAAGTAGGAGGTACTTGGATGAGATCGATGGAGATTCACACATTCATCATTGTGAATTTTTACCGTTCAAATTCCAACTGGTGACGCTACCATCGATCCAAGATGATTATATTTATGAGGATCCGATGTAGCTCATTGACCCTTTCTTCTATTAGCAACGTTCTTCCATGCCCACCAAGTACATGAACTGATGGAGCATCCTGTTGAAAGCCTAGGCTGATCAGAGACAAATCTCGCCAGTCTTGAGGGCATACTGGACCAAGACCTATATGTAGTGTTGTATGACACTTACTATAGGTGGAAGCCGTTCTTTGACGAGCACTTCGGTGTGTCGGGCTGACGCCCTTAAACCAAGCGCTTCTTGGGAGGCAACCCAAGGAAAAATAAGTTAGATCCATCTCTGCCAATTTGAGTCGGAGGCCAGATTCTCTCGCCTCCCAGATATGTATTTTAAACCCCCGTCTTCATTTTCATACTATATTATGTCTATTGGCTTTGAACATCACCTATTTTAAGTTGGTGGTGATGTGTTAGTTATGTTTTCTTGTTTTCTATGTATGCATGCTTGTTTAGGATTAGTTTGTTTAGTTTAGTTGTTGTGAATGTGCAGAGTTTTGACGTCATCTAGGCCATTACCCGATGATGAGTCTATCCCCTGGTTGTTTGTTGAGGTCGAGCGTAAAACTCATGCATGTATGTTCTGTGTGCTCAACGTTATGTTTTAGTAATAGTTATTATAGATCCTACTTGAACGAGTATGACAACGCATTATATAACTGTCTAATTGATTTGAAAATGATTATCTGTCACCTAAATTCATGACAGTAGGGTTTCTAGAACTTGATTCGGGGGAAATTTGAGGCAAAATCCTTGGCGAGATAGTTTAGAAGACATGATTTAGGTATTCATTTTATCGCTTGAGCCTTTTAAGCTTACCCTGATATATTATTACCCCTCATTACCCTGTCGAAGCCTTAATGTCTTCAATTATGAACACTTAACCAATACCATAGTCGATTTAACCTTGTCCAACCCTACATCGCTTAACCAAAGGCAGAATGTGAGTGAATCAAGCTAGCAATTGCAAATGCTTCGTGATGTGAGCGGTTGGGTTGTGGGAGAGTTATTAATTGGTTCGGTATTCGAGTACTCACTTGTTGTTTCTCGTTCATATTTCACACACCCCTTAAATTTTACAAATAAAATGAGTTTGGGGGTGTGTTTGTTTGAAAATAAAATAAAATAAAAAAAAAAATAAAAAAAACTAAGTATATATGGTTTATTTCCGTTTATTTTTGACAAGTGAGTGCGTCGTTCTTAACGTATGGTCAGGGTTGTTTTCAATTTAACTATGGTGTTTCGAGTGTGAGAGTGCTAAGCGATGTGCCTTGGGTAACGTCAAGTTAATGCATTAACCTGTTTTCTCTTTTAAAAATTACCCTTGGCCATTTGTCCTAAATTGAACCAAGACCTATTGATCTTTTTGAACTTTTGAGCCTACATTAGTGAAGAATAGATCCCGGGTCAAGCCTATGGATTCCCTATACCTTCGGGTTTTTTCTGTCATGCGCTTATATGGTGGATAATCCAATTCGATTAACGGACAATTATATATTTGAGTTTTAAACACACACATACACATTAGTAGGATCGATAACGACACTTACTATTATAAATATTGAAATTTTAGAACACTACATGGTGTTTTTTTATGCCTGAACTCGATAGGATTGGGTGCCGATGAGGGATATTTCGTTTGGCTAGTAGATGATACTCAAAACTTGCACATATTTGTTTTTTTTGTGTTTTTTATTTTTAGTTTTTAGTTGTTATATTTTCTTTTATTGTGTGGGGGTTTTGCTCGAGGACTAGCAAAATTTCGAGTTTGGGGGTATTTGATAGGTGTAAATTACCTATCTATTTTCAAACTGAACATTGTTAGTTTTTGAGTACGTTTAGTACGTTTTAATATGTTTTTATTCTTTTTGTATTAAAATAGGTGCGTGGGGTGAAAAGGTAGGAAAACGGAGTATAAACAATCAAATCGTATCGAGAACGGTGGAAGAATGGTGGGAAAACGAGCAAGGAGGCAATATTCTGAAAGAAGCCACCGCCGCGGCATCTAGACCACTGCCGCGGTGGTGAATATGTAGAGAGTGGCTTAAGATGCTATAGACTCACCACCGCAGCGATGAAAATGCAGAGAAGTCCATAATCTCACTGCCTCCTCCACCGCTGCGGCGAACATCAAACTGACCTACTCACCGCTGCGGCGGTGAATCCCACTACGGCGATGAATCCCACCGCTGCAGTGGTCACCTCTACATAGACTTAAGATATTTTGTGATATTTTGAGCCCTATAAATACCTTCCTCTCCTAATCTCTTCCATTTTTAATCACCCCCTAAGCTACTTAGAATATATTTAGGGTGAGTTTGAGATATTTTTTAGGGAGAGCTTACAACCTGAGGTGAAAGAAAAAGGAATAAGTGATTGTTCAACTCGGGAGAGGTGACCCCGGATTTGGACTAGGGTAAACATCGCGATGATCAAATAACCCGGGAGGGAGTTAGATTGTAGGTAATCGATGACGTTGGGGTAAGACTCACGTGACCTAGGGTCGTTAAGAAATTGAGGGGGACTTCTTCGTTGACACGAAGTCACATATTCTCTCGTCTTACACTCAGGAGAGGTGGCGGGGGAGTTTATAAACTGAGATTGTCGATAGGGTAAACACAACGCGACAATCCAATAACCCGGGAAGGAGTTGGATTGTGTGCAATCAATGACGTTGGGGTGAGACTCACGTGACCTAGGGTCTTTAAGACGTTGAGAAGGATTTCTTCATTGACACGAAGTCACGTATTCCCTCGTTTTACACTCAGGAGAGGTGGCGGGGGAGTTTACGAACTGAGATTGTCAGATAAGTCGAACGCCGTTAACATGAACTAAAACGAGATCGAACATGTATTCGTAAATTAAGTTCATCCCTAGACAATCTATTCCCTAAAAACTATCTCAATATAATATTAGTATAGTTAATTTAGTTAGTTTAATTAAATGAGTATTAGTATTTAATTTTATTCAATTTATTTTTGCCAAGATAAAATTAGGTTATGATAATCACGGTAATCGATAATAATCACAACCAATCTCCATGAACACGATACCCTTACTCTCCCCAACTATACTAAAACTTGACCCGTACACTTGCGGTAAATGTGGCGACGCGTAATTGCAGCCACCACCTAGCCTGTGATCTGAGCTGGATAATCCAATCCTTCAGAGCTTTAGTTCGAGCTGTTGTCCGGGCTGGTCTTCGACCTGTCACCTGCACACAGGACGGGCCAGGGTATTTTCAACGTGCCCCTTTTGGCATGAGAGTAAGAGCTCGGGGATAAAGAAAACAGGTCTCTTAGAGAGATAAAGTTGTTACCTCAACCTTTTTGCATATGGAAATGTGTTGGTGAAGCCTTCTATTTATAGGCGAGGAGGTGATAGGTTGAATTTACCTATATATTTCCAAGTTGAATTTGGTAATTTTTTAGTATTCTTGTCGTGTTTTAAATCATTTTAATTTATTTTTATGTCAATCAGGTATAGGGACAAAAACGGTTGAAAATCAAGCAAATCGGTCGGACATCGGTGGATAAATTTTGAAAAAGATCCAAAATAAGGATCTGTAACCTCACCGCTGCAGCAATGAAGCCCATCGCTGCAGTGCCAGTATCAAGGGCCACTGGCTCTTGTTTGCTGCAGCGATGGCCTTCATCGCTATAGCGGTGAAAGGTCAGTGGACCTTCTGCCCAGCCTCCGCTACAGTGATGGCCTTCATCGCTGCATCGGTGAAAGGATAGAAGCCCTACTGCCTATCCATCGCTGCAGCGATCAATTAAACATTAGGCATAGATATTTTTAGATATTTTTTGGATATTTTTGGATTCTATTAGTATCCACCCATTCCAACCTTACCTAAGGATATTTTTTATACTTGTTAGAAGCCCTAGATCAGACCCTTGAAAAGGAGAGCTCATTTGAAGAAGAGAAAACGATCTCGGAGCAGTTTTTGCAGAAGTGGAACCATCCACTTCACATATTTGCCATTCCTTATTTGTTTCTATCTTTGTTTCCCAACTTTGTCTATTGAATTATGATGTTATTCTCATGTTTTAATGAATATTTAGTGATGATTATGTGTGGCTAAGTAGTTGTTATCTAGGGATTGATTAGTTCATGAACATGCATGTTTGAGTGAATCCATGTTTCGTTAACAGTTGTTCATCTTTATCCGATGGTGTTTACCATTTGATTACATCCATAGTATGCTTTATATGTTGTTATGGTTGGTTTGAGAATACGGGGTTTGACACTCAGGAGAGGTAACTCCGGATTTGGACTAGGGTTAAACATAACACGATGTTCTAATGTTTCGGGAGATTATTAGAACCTGTGCAATCCGTGAGATTGGGTCATGACTTATGTACTTGTTTATACGCTATATAGGGATATCGGTGTTGACATGAGTGTAAATTCGCTCACTTTACACTCGGGAGAGGTAGTGAGCGAGTTTACGATACCTAGATTGTCGGATAGTTTGAACACCGTTAATGTAAACTTGACTAAATGAAACATGTATTAGTGAACAAAATTAATCCCTAGATAATCAATTTTCATAAAAGTAATTCCATGTTTTTAGATTTAATTACTTTTCAATTAGCAAACAGATTTCAAATCTTGAAACGTCTAGATAATATTAAGCTTTGTCAATTGTAGTACTTAACTAATCCTATGACAAATCCCAATGGACGACACTCGATCTTCTGATCTACTTTATTAAAACTTGACCTCTTGCACTTGCGAGTACAATCAAAGTGTTAAAATATAGAGAACAAGATTTTTGGCGCCGTTGTTGGGGATTTAAAGTAGTAATTTAGTTGATATTACTACCAAGTAGTTCAATATTAATCTTGACAATCTTTTGTCTTATTTTGTTTTAATTTGTTTTGTTTAAATCATTTTTATTTGTTGTGGTGACAAACAGTATATGCGACATAGCTAGCGTTTGGAATTCCTAACTCTTAATCTTGAGATTGAACGTACATTGAGGAGACTAAGGAGAGAGAGGAGAAACCGAACTCAAGACATGGCCGACGGTGGTGATAATCATATGCCACGACAACTACTGGTACCATAGGCACTACCGCAACAGCCGCCAGAACCAAAATTTCAATAGCGGGTCCTTAGGGACTACTATTGACTCGTGATGTTTAACATTTATTCTAGGATTCGAAGGCAACCGATCCAAGTAAACAACTATGAGTTGAAACCCGCCTCAATCAACATGGTTCAGTAGAACCAATACGGAGGGAATCTTCATGAAGATCCAAATATCCACCTTGCAACATTCTTGGAGATTTGTGATATGGTGAAAATAAGTGGAGTCGCAGAAGATATGATTCGGCTGAGGTTATTCCCTTTTTCTCCTCAAGACAGAGCAAGGGGTTGGTTTCAATCAGTCCAACCGGAAAGCATATCTACTTGGGAGGAATTGGCTCAATGGTTTCTCACCAAGTTCTTTCCACCTTCGAAGACGTCACAATTGAGAGACGAGATTGCTTAATTTCTCCAATGGGATTTTGAGCCACTCTTTGAGGCATGGGAAAGGTTCAAGGACTTGTTGAGAAAGTGCCCCCAACACAGGTATTAAGATTGATTTTAAATCCAACTCTTCTACAATGGGTTGGATGGACAGACAAGAACAATTATGGATGCCGCCTCAGGAGCTTCTTTGTTATCCGAAACTCTGGAAGAAGCTCATACACTTTTGGAAGAGATGGCGGCCAACAACTATCAGTGGCCTAATGAGAGAAATATGGGATGAAAGGTAGCCGCAATTCATGAGGTTGATCATCTTGTTACCATGTCAGCTCAAGTGTCAAAGCTCATAGAGCAGCTAGTCACCTTCTTTACCAAAGATGCCTCGTCCAGTCGAGAAGTGGAAAATGTGGCAAGTACTTCACAACCAGGGGTTCATAGCAAGTTTGAGGAATTCCATTTTGTTAACAATCGAGCGTACACCTTTAGGCCTGCCAACAATATCCCAACTCATTATCACCCCAGAATTTGGAATCATGAGAAATTTTCTTATCGAATAATCAAAATACATTGCGACCTCCTCCTGGATACTCGTCACAATATTAAGGATATCAACCAATGCAACCAAACCGTCCTATGCAACAAAATCCGGTGCAAAGCCATAATCCACAGTTGGAATATTTGCTTGGCTCATTCATGAAGAAAACGCAAAACATTATGCGAGAAATGTATAATCAGCTCAACAAGCCTGAGACGAGGCTTGGAAATATTGAGATAATGTGCACCAATACAATTTCAACTGTGAAGTCGTTGGAAACTCAAATTGGTCAGCTGGCTAGTGCCATCAAAGGGCAAACCTCGAGGAAGTTTCCAAGTGATACGGAGACTAACCCAAGGGAGTGAAAGCCATTACCTTGAGGAACGGAAAGGAAGTCAAAGAAACTAAGCCAACGGAGGATGAGCCAAGGAAGAAAGTTGAGGAGAAAGCCATTCCAGTTAAGGAAAAGAAACAAGCACCAAGGGTGAATTCGGGTTTAATCTCATTTACAGACAATCCATCGATACTTACTCCACCTTTACCATATCCGCAACGATTTCAAAGGAAGAAATTGGATTCCCAATTTGCTAAATTTCTTGACATCTTCAAGAAAATCCATATCAACATATCATTTGCCAATGCCTTTGAACAAATGCCCAATTACGGGAAGTTCTTGAAGGATATCATGACCAAGAAGAAGAAATTAGAGGAATATGAGACTGTCAAGTTAACGGAGGAATGTAGTGCGATCCTTCAACGGAAGTTGCCTCAAAGGTTGAAAGATCTCGGAAGTTTTACTATTTCGTGAACCATAGGAAAATCTCACTTTCAGAAGGCTCTTTGTGATCTAGGAGAAAGTATCAATCTAATGCCGTCATCCATTTACTAGAGGTTGGGGCTTGAATATGCAAAGCCTACTACAATTTATATACAAATCTCATTGACCTATCCAAAGGGCATAATTGAAGATGTGTTAGTAAAGAGGGACAAATTCATATTTCTGGTGGATTTTATCATTTTGGAAATGGAAGAGGACTGGGAGATTCCTATAATACTTAGGAGGCCTTTTCTCACCACCGGGAATGCATTGATTAACGTTCATAATGGGAACTTGACGTTGAGTGAATGATGATGAAGTGAAATTCAATATTTTCAATATAATGAAGTTTCTGGATGAATGCCCAACATGCCATCGAGTGGAAGTGGTGGACTCGTGCTTTAGGGAATTCTTTCATGAAAACTTGAATTGGGATCCATTGGAGCATGCTATCACAAATTCCCTATCTATGGGGGATTTTGGTGAAAAGATCTCAACCACGAGTGAAGGTGTTATGGACTACGTTCTATCTTTGGAAGTCGTACCTAAAGGCATAGTGGATTCGGTTCAAGTGGAGACCATTGATGACGAAGTTAGTTCACCCGATCCCTCAAATCCACCTCATAGTAGGTTGAGTGTGAAGCAATTACCGAATTACCTTCAGTATACATTATTGGGGGAGAACTCAACCGATCTGATAATCATCTCATCATATTTGACTCAAGAAGAAGAAAACAAACTGCTTAGTATCCTAAAACGACACAAATCTGCCTTCATGTGATCTATTTCTGACATCAAGGGAATTAGCCCAACAATTTGCTTGCATAAAATCTTGATGGAGGACTCATTTAAGCCTTCCACTGAGCATCAAAGAAGGCTAAATCCATAGATAAATGAGGTGGTCCGTGCCGAGGTGTTGAAGTTATGAAATACCGGAATCATATATGCTATATTGGACAGTGAATGGGTGAATCCGGTGTAAGTGGTTCCCAAGAAAAGAGGTATGAATGTGGTAAATAATGAGAGGAATCATCTAATTCCCACACGAACCATCACTGGATGGATAGTGTGCATTGATTATAGAAAGTTGAACAAGGCCACACGGAATGATCATTTTTCTCTACTGTTCATTGATCAAATGTTGGATCGTCTTTCTGGTTATGACCACTATTTTTTTCTTGACGGCTATTCAAGCTACAATCAAATAGCCATTGTACTAGAAGTCCAAGATAAGACAACTTTCACTTACCCTTACGGTACATTTGCTTACCGTCGTATGCCGTCTGGTCTTTGCAACGCTCTGGCTACATTCCAATGGTGTATAATGGCTATCTTTTCAAACATGGTGGAAGATATAATGGAAGTATTCATGGATGACTTCTCGGTCTTTGGTTCATCCTTTGACCATTGCCTTTAGAATTTGTCACTTATTCTCAACCAATGTGAAGAGAAGCATTTAGTTCTTAATTGGAAGAAGTGTCATTTCATGGTTAAGGAGGAAATTATCTTAGGCTATCAGGTCTCTTCCAAGTGGCTTGAGGTGGATAGGGCGAAGATTGAGACGATCGAGAAACTTCCACCACCAATCAATGTGAAGGGAGTCTGAAGTTTCTTGGGCCATGTCAACTTTTACCAGCGTTTCATAAAAGATTTTTCTAAAATGATGAAGCTGTTATGTCATTTGCTTGAAAATGATGCCCTGTTCATTTTTTAAGAAGCTAGTATGGGAGCATTCAATGCCATGAAGGAGAAGTTGATCTTGGCTCTAATTATAGTCGCTCCAGATTGGAATAAGCCATTTTAAATCATGTGTGATGTGAGCGACTATGCAGTTGGAGTTGTTTTAGGCTAACTAAAGGAGAAGAGTTTCCGATCCATATACTATGCATGCAAAACGCTGAATGACGCTCAAGAGAATTACACCACCACTGAGAATGAGATGTTGGCGGTGGTCTTCATGTGCGATAAGTTTAGTTCTTACATTATAGGGTCTAGAGTGATCATCCATACGGACCATGCCTCTATCCGATACTTATTTACGAAGAATGATGCCAAGTCGTGTTTAATCCGGTGGATTCTCTTCATTCAGGAATTTGATACTGAGATTAGAGATAAAAAGGGGAGTGAGAATTTTGTAGCTGATCATCTCTCCCGGCTCGTGCAAGAAGATGTTGGTGATGATTCTTGTATCACGAAAGTTTTCTCGGATGAGCAATTGTTCAATGTTGAAGCTAAACTTCCGTGTTTCACGGATATAATCAATTATCTCACATGTAAGGTGTTGCCGCCGGACCTATCAAGTGCCTAAAGGACAAAATTCCTATTCGATGTGAAGCATTATATGTGGGATGACCCAATGTTGTTCAAGAAATGGATTGACCAAGTTATCTGGCAATGTGTTCTAAAAGAGAAAATGGCAAACATTCTATATCGTTGCCATTCATCACCGTGTGTAGGGCATTTTGGAACAACACGGACGGCCACTAAGGTGCTTCAATCAGGTTTTTACTGGCCGATATTTTTTTTATTTTTATTTATTTATTCATATACGTTTGTAAAAACCTATGATTGATGCCAGAGGGTTGGAAACATCTTAAGACGGCATGAGTTGCCCTTGACGTCCATTCTTGAGTTGGAGCTCTTTGATGTTTGGGGGATTTATTTCATGGGAATGTTTCTTCCATCCTTTGGTCAGGAGTATATCTTGCTGGCGATGGATTACATGTCAAAATGGGTTAAAGTTGTGACCACGCCCACCAACGATGCTAAGGTAGTTCTGAAATTCCTTGAGAAGAACATAATGACAAGGTTCGGGACTTGTCGAGCCATCATTAGTGATGAAAGAATGCACTTATGTAATAAAATGTTCAATACTCTGTTGACAAAGTATGGAGTCCGGCAAAAAGTGGCGCTTCTATACCATCCCCAAACAAACAGCCACGCCGAAATGTCCACTCGAGAAATAAAGCAAATCTTGGAAAATAAGTTCATTGAAACCGTAAGGATTGGGTGGTGAAATTAGATGATGCACAATGGGCATACTGGATTTGAAAACACCGATCGAAATGTGACCGTGTCGGTTAGTATTTAGGAAAGTGTGTCATTTTTTTGGTAGAATTGGAACATCGTGCCAATTGGGCGATAAAGAAACTGAATTTTGATATCAATACTTTGGGGTAATAACGTCTCCTTCAACTCAATGAGATGGAGGAATTCTAAAACGAGGCATATGAGAACGCCAAGTTGTACAAAGACAAAACCAAGAAATGACACGATAAGCACATTGTCAGGAAGGAGTTCAGCCCGGGACAACAAGTCTTACATTTCAATTCTTGGCTGAGACTCTTTCCCAGAAAACTGAAATCCAAATGGTCTGGACTATTTCTGATCAAGCATGTATTTTCATTCGGCTTCGTCGAATTGGAAGGTGACGACAGACGAATTTTTCGAGTCAATGGAGAAAGAATCAAACACTATTTTTGGAATAAAGAACGAGTTGTGTAGAGTATCTCCCTCATTGACGACTGATGTAGATGTTTTCTAAGTCCATTTAGGGACGTTAAATAAAGTGCCTTTTTTGATTTACAACCCGCAGGATTGATTTTTGCCAATTTTTTATATAGTAACATTTTGGAGGTTGAAGTGATCACGAAGTGAGTTTGTGAGTGAATGAAGGAGTTCAGACATTTGGGGAATCTATATGATCTTGAACGTGATTAAAAAGCGGAATGAAAACGAAGTGGTGGTAGGCCCTTTGAAAATAATGCAAAGAAACCATAGAGAAATTGCAGGCCTTCACCACTGTAGCGGTGAGAAGTATTGTTGCAGTGACCGTTAAGCAGAAGACCTTCTATTGTTTCATTGCTATAGTGAAAGAGATCACTGCTGTAGTGATGGCACAACAGAAAGACCATTGGACTTTCATCGCCGTAGCGATGGCACCCCTGTTTCGATAAATAAGGGCGCTATTTCATAAAACTGAATTTTCCAAATCCTAACTCCCAAAACTCTTCAAATTTCATCTCCAAACAATTTTATAAACTCAAATCCACCATTCCATACTAAAAAACAAAGATCCCCCCGCAAATCAACCACCAAAAACGCATTTCAAACCCTAAATTCGTGGTTCTAGGGTTAGAGTTCAAAGAGATGAAATTTTCCATTTCTGTCCATTGGGGGCTCAACAATTTATCAATTAAGTTGTTTTGAAACTACATTACACTTGCGTGTTGCAATGTTGTTGTGATTTGCTTGTTCATTTGAAAATTGGTTGAGAACTTGGATTGTTGATGTGGAACCCTTGAACCCTTATTGCGATTTTCATGACATTGTGATTTTGGGTCAATTTTTGGTGAAGAACACTTTGTTTAGTAGTGGTTTTTTTGTTAGATCCAAGATTTGTTGTCAAGTTTATGCAATATTTGTTGAAATCTTGAGATTTGTGTGTTCATTTAGGGATTATTGGTGTTCTTGAAGGTTTAGTCTTAATTGTTTATTTGTAAAGATCCATTGTGATTTGGTGGAAGATTTTGTGTGTTGAATTGAATAGAAGTTGTGCGAAAGAAAGTCGTTGCCAAGCGTCAAAGGGGTAAGGGATTCGGTTCATGATCCGGCGATCCCTCCTCGGATTTTGACTTAAGCCGATTCGTTTCCAAATGAGCGGATAAGCATTTCAATCGGTTTGAGCACAGGGGTAATTGAATTTGTGAGCATGACTTTGTCGAATTGGATGAGCTTCACGCTAAAATTGCAAATGTGATTCAAGAAAGAGGTTAGTATGGACTGTGTAGACAACTGGGCCCAGGCGAAATCGCTTTGGTCCTTGAATTCTTCGCCAATTATGTAGAAGTCGAGAACCACTAGACTAGGGTCCAGACTAGAGTAGTGAAGTTTGATGCAAAAACAATAAACAAGTTACTGGGGTTGGTTCCAGAGGAACCAGAAGAAGATTCTGATGAAGAAATGAAGCATGAAGATTTAGAAATGGTCATCAGGATGCTATCTAGCAATGTGCATTGGTAACAAATGGGACCAGATCTCACTATTTTCCCTTCCAAGTACTTGCACAAATTTCCAAAAACTTGGTTCCATTTCATATGCGCCAATCGGCACCCGACGTCTCATCTGACTGACGTTTCCAAAGACATAGCCCTGACTCTATATGCTATTGAGACTGGTAATCCATTGAACGTCGAGTTTCTTATTAATTCAGCCATCCAATATGCAATCCAAAATACTAAAATCGGCCTGCCCTTCCCATATCTTCTCACCGAGCTATTCCGAAAAGTGAGTGCGGTAATCTTTGGAGATAGTTTGTGCCTCCCCAAAAGACCTATCAATTTCTCTACTATGAAACGAATCTGGAGTAACGAGGTTGATCCCCAAGAGGAAGAAAAGGTAGGGCCATCTGTGGCCCAAAGTTTCGAGGCTCCTGTCCGAGCAAAAATAATAATGGAAAGCCTTCACTAACAAATGGTATATCAGGGGGAGAAACTACAGGCCCTATGGCTAAACACCACAGCGATTCAATATGAATACACTGTATTCTGAGTGTACCAGGAGCAGTACAACCAGATGATGCATTAGGCTCTGCATTACTTCGGAATGTAGGCAGGCTATAATATGAGCGACTCCCCCGCGATGCCCCTGTTCCTGGCACATCTTCAACAACCACCACATAATTCATCCCACCACGATGGTAGTAGGGATGACATTCTTCGCGACAGGCAGTAGGCGATGAGACTTTAATGTCTCACCTCCCAGGTATGTGTTCGCAACCCTCTACGTTATCATGCTAATGCTTATTGTTGGGATCGCTAATGGATCATTGTAGACACTGAGCAGTCTAAGTTTGGGGGAATGTCTTTGTTGTTTTGTATGCAAGATGTTTATGTTATGTTATGGGATATTTATGTTTTTTGTTATGTATGCTTTAAGTATTTTATATTTTTTCTAGCTTGAAGACATTTTGTTGGTGATGTAGTTAACTTTAATAGTTGTTAAACATTTTATAGTTTAAGTTAAAATGTAGTTCTTGTTCATGCATGTTTAGTAGTAAATTGTTGTGTTGTGGTTATTTAGTGTAATGTATGCATGTTTGTTAAGTATTAGTATAAATGTGTTTATGTTTGAAGTAGTAGTTGTGTGCTGAGTTTTGTAGTTCTTCTGGGCCATTACTCAATGATGAAATTATCCCCTAGTTGTTTATCGAGGAAAGGTTAATGCCTATTCATGTTTGTTTTGTGTGCTTGACATTTAGATTTGGTAGATCTTAATTTGCACGAGCACGTAGACACAATGTACCAGCTATTCAATTGATCTGATGCTGATTATTCAGTACCAAGTTTATGATAATTTTAGGGATTCTAGAATCTGATTGGGGAAAACTTGAGGCGAAATCCTAGTGAAGTAGTTCATGAGACATGATTAAGCATTCTTTTTTATTGCTTGAGCTATTGAAGCCTTCCATGCTATATGTTTTATCCCTTGTTAACCTGTTCAAGCCTGTAAGCCATTTCAATTCTAAACACGTAACAAATACCCTGGCCAATAAAACTTTTTCCAAACCTCTGTCGCTAAACCTAAGGCACAATTTGAGTCAAAATCAAGTGAGTATTTGTAAATGCAACTTGTTGTGAGCGGTTGGATTTTGGGCAAACTTTTGATTGGTTCAATATTCAAGTACTCATTTGTCATTTTCTATCGTATTTCCACACCAGTGAAATTGTACAAATCAAATAAGTTTGGGGTGTGGTTAAGAAAAAAATATATGTAAATATAGTTTTATTTTTGTTTGTTTTGACAAATGGGTACGACGTTTTAAAATTCTAGTTCAGAGTTGTTTCCAATTAATCTGTGTGGGTACGAGAGTGATTGAGTACCAAGCATGTGTGTTGGGTATCGTTGAGTTAATAACATTTACCTATTTCTGATATACCTTTGGCCAGTTGATAAAAATCTATCCATGTCCTTTTGATCTTTTTGAATTTCTAAGTCTACATTAGTGGAAAGTGGAACCTAGTCTAGTATATGGATATCCTATACCTTTAAGGTTTAAGTCATGAGTTTTGTTGGTGAATAATCCAATCCTGTCTTTAGATGGTTGTACAATTGAGTTTTCACACACACACACTTGAAATGGATCTAGAATGGCATTTACTATTATTGAATGTTAAAATTCTAGAACACCACATGGTGCATTTTATTCTTGAACTCGATTTGATTGGGGGCCGTTGAGGGAAAAACGTTTTAGTTGAATTCAGAACTCACACGTCATTACTTCTAGTTCGTTTGCGTTTTTTTTTTTTTAGTATTGCAATTAGTTAATTAGTTGTGATAGTTTATTTTAGTGTAAGGGTGTTTTACTCGAAGACTAGCAAAATTTCAAGTTTAGGAGTATTTGATAGATTGAATTTACCTATATATTTCCAAGCCAAATTTAGTAGTTTTCAAGTATTCTTGTAGTGTTTTAAATTATTTTAATTCATTTTTATGTCAATCAGGTGTAGGGAAGAAAATAGTTGAAAATCGAGCAAATCGGTAGGACGTCGGTGGATAAACGTTGAAAAAGATCCAAAATAAGGACCTGCAGCGATGAAGCCCATCGTTGCAATGCCAACATCAAGGGCCACTGACCCTTCACTGCTGCAGCAATGGCCTTTATTACTACAGCAGTGAAAGGTCAGTGGACCTTCTGCTCAACCACCGCTACAGGGATGAAAGGGCAAAAGCCCTACTGCCTATCCATCGCTGCAGCAATCAATTAAACAATTGGCATACATTATTTTAGATATTTTCTAGATTCTATTAGTATCCACCCATTCCATCCTTGCCTAATGACGTTATTAACACTTGTTAGAACCCTAGATCAGACCCTTGAAAAGGAGAACTCATTTAAAAGAGAGAAAATGATCTTGGAGCGGTTGTTACGGAAGTGGAACCATCTACTTCACAAATTTGCTATTGCTTCTTTCTTTCTTTAGTTGTTTCTCAACTTTGTGTATTGAATGATGATGTTATTCTCATGTTTTAATGAATATTTGGTTATGATCATGTGTGGCTAAGTAGTTTTTATCTAGGGATTGATTAGTTCATGAACATGCATGTTTGAGTGAATCCATGTTTCGTTAATGGTTGTTCATCTTCATTCGATTGTGTTTATCATTTAATTACATCCATAGTATGCTTTGTAAGGTGTTATGGTTTGTTTGAGAATACGGGGTTCGATACTCAAGAGAGATAACCCCGGATTCGGACTAGGGTTAAACACAACACGACGTTTGAATGTTTCAGGTCAAGACTTATGTACTCGTTTAGATGCTAGATAGGGATATCAGTGTCATCACGAGTGCATATTCACTCACTTTACACTCGAGAGAGGTAGTGAGTGAGTTTACAATACCTAGATTGTCGGATAGTTTGAACACCATTGATGTAAACTTAACTAAATCAAACATGTATTAGTGAACAAAATTAATCACTAGGTAATCAATTTTCATAGAAGTAATTCCAAGTTTTTAGAATTAATTAGTTTTCAATTAGCAAACACATTTCGAATCTTGAAACGTCTAGATAATATTAAACTATGTAAATTGTAGTACTTAACTATAACAAATCCCATTGGATGACACTCGACTTCAAATCTACTTTATTAAAACTTGACCTTGTGCACTTGCAAGTAAAATGAAAATGTTAAAATATAGCTAACATGAGGCAATTAGCATCCCAAAAATTAGGGCCTTAGGCTCGGTTATTCGCTAATAGGTCAGGCGCGTGGGGAACACCACAGTAAAGAGCTATGGGCCTAGTGATAAGTGTAAATTACCCCTATATTTCCAAACCAAATTTGTTAGTTTTCGAGTACGTTTATAGTTATTTTTATATGTTTTAATATATTTTTATTCTTTTTGTATTAAAACAGGTGCATATGGTGAAAAGTATGCAATCGGAGCATAAACGATCAAATTGTATTGAGAACAGTCGGAGAACGATGGAAAGATGAGCAAGATGACAAGATTCTGCAAACAACCCTACCGCTGCAGTGTCCAGACCACCGCCGCGGTGGTGAAGATGTTGAGAATAACAAAATGCTGCTGACTGCCCTTGGCCTAGGCAAAAATCGCACCGCCTAGGCAGAAATTCCTCCACAAAGGCAGAAATCCAGCAGAATGTTTTTTACAGCCACCGCCTTCTCCACCACCTCGGCGAGCCTTTAACAAATATACACCACCGCCTAGGCGGTGGCCTCTGCGCAGTGTTAGATATTTATTTAGATATTTTGTCTATTTATACCCATTTCCTCCTTTTTCCTTTGCTACCCTCTGTCCATTACAACCCTTAAGGCTTAGGTTAGGATATAGAGAGAGTATGGGGAGTGCTCAAACATATCGGAAGGAGAAGATCAACACGCGGAGAAGGAGAATCGGTCGATGGACCTAATCTTCGGATATCAGCTAAGTTCATCTGTTTTTCCTTTTATTTCTTATCTTCTATGTATGTTTGAGCATGTTTAGCCTAGTTTTAATTGTATAAATGACTATGGCTATAGGTTAAACGTAGATTATGTATGGGATTAATATCGTTTATAAAAACGTAATTTTGGTTTAGTTGTGTTTCTTTGATGATTGTTCTTCAATGTTTGAGTGTGTTTATCATATTGTTTGTTTATTGCGCTTAGATTTACATATCGAGAATATGATGTTTGACAAATCCTGAATTCGGATTAGAATAAACAAACGACACGATCCAATAACCCGGTTAGGGTTAGGATTGTGGACAATCTATGACGTTGGGGCAAGACTCACGCGACCTAGAGTCGTTAAGACGTTGAGGGGGACTTTTTCATTGATTCAAAGTCACGTATTCCCTTATCTTACACTCGAGAGAGGTGGCGAGGGAGTTTTAGAACTGAGATTGTCAATAGGGTAAACACAACGCATGAAATCAATGACATTAGGGAGAGACTCACTTAACCTAGAGTTGTTAAGATATTGAGTGGGACTTCTTCATTGATTCTAAGTCACGTTATATCTCTCGTCTTACTCTCGGGAGAGGTGACGAGGGAGTTTACGAACTGAGGTTTTGTGTGCAATCAATGAGGTTGAGGTAAGACTCACGCAACCTAGGGTCATTAAGACATTGATGGAGACTTCTTCGTTGACATGAAGTTGCGTTACATGCCCCGTCTTACACTCAGGAAACGTGACGGAGGAGTTTTAGATACCGAGATTGTCAAATACATCGAACACCATTATGGTAGACTAAACGATATCAAACGCGTTTAAGTAAATAAAGTTAATCCCGAGATAATCCATCCCATAACTATCTTGTATTAGTAATTAGTATAGTTAAATTAGTATTTTAGTATTAGTAATAATTAATTAAATTACATTTTTAGCACCTAGATAAAGTCAGGTTATGACAAACGCAGTACTCAATAGTAATTAGTATAGTTAAAGTAGTATTTTAGTATTAGTACTTAATTTTATATTTTATTTTTGTCGCTTAGATAAAGTCGAGTTATTACAATTGCGATACTCGATAGTAATATCAACCAATCCCTGTGGATACAATACCCGACCGAAAGGTCCATTATACTAAAACTTGATCTGTATGCTTGTAGTGAAAGTGGCAGCGCATAAATTGCGGCCACCACCTAGGCCTTGCGCCCTTTGTTTACTGGTCGAGAAACCCATGGGCCAACCCTATTAAGAGTGTTAGGACGGGTCGGACGAACTGACCTGTCTTTCTTTGGTGATATTTTAAAATATTCTAGCTTGGTGAGGAGTTACACCCCTATTAATGTGGCTATTTAGTTTGGGGGGGGGGGGGGGTTATACCTTAATCGACTCCCCCACCAGGAGGGAATGGTGGATAATTACACCTTAATTGGCTCTCCCACTAGGTAGAAATTTTTCCTGCATCATTTGTCCCCCCAACCTGAGTGTTGATTCGAAGAAGCGAGATGAAAGGTCAACTTTTCTTCTTTTTCTTCGCTATTATTTCAGACTATTTTTGTCAGTTTTGCTTTAATGAACTGATCGGAGTAGTTAGGTTTCATTGACGAATTGATCTAAAACACTTGATTTTCACTCAACCAAGGTTAAAGTACAGACACATGTTCAGTTCTGAACTAACTCCGTAGTAGGGAGTGATGCGTTCAAGATTGGGAAGGAACAATACCTTAAGAAGGATGTCATATAACAAGATGAAAAATGAATTCTTATTGGAGGCATTCCTGCAATGGCAAAACTTGCTTTCTGTTGGAATTAGGTGTAGTCAAGTTGGATGAAAAGCATAAAGTACCTTTGTTCTTTTTAGATTGTAATGATGTATCCGCTGTTTATCAAAAGTTGTTGGATTGTATCTATCGCAAGCGAGTGCAAGTTGAAATTTGATGACTTGTCACCAATTATTTCTTGGATGGATTGCAAATTCGATCTCAACAGCTTGGCATGGGTTTTGAGACGTGATGTTTTGTCACCAAGTGCGTATTGGATGAACAGTTGGGTTTGACTAGATGAACTGATTTCAGGGGCTCAGTAAATGAACTGAGTTAGGCAGTGGTTTGATTCTGATGAACTAATCTAAGTAGCTCGGTTTATGAATGACCTGAGCTGTTGCAAATAGCTTAATGTCATTACCAATTCAATCTGAGAAGCTTAGCATAAAATTTGAGATTTAGTGATTTTTCAATAAGTGTTTATTGAATGGATTAATTAGGGTGGTTTGGTCAGTGTTTTGAGCAGCACCTGATGCATCGATTAATTTGGTGAACTAATAAGTTGATCTTCGATACTCAATTCGTTTGGTGAACTAGGCAGTCTAGTTGGTTGATAAGTTGACCTTGGCAGTTCGATTTATAGATGAACTGATCTGGGCAGTTGGCGAACTGAGCTTGGCAGTCAGTCAACGAACTGAGCTGGGCAATTATCGAACTGAGCTTGGTAGCCAGTTGACAAACTGGGCTGGGCAGTTGTTGAACTTAGCTAAGCAGTCAATTGACAAATTGAGTTGGGCAGTTGTCAAACTGAGCTTAGGCAGTCAGTTGATGAATTGAGCTTGGCAGTTGTCAAACTAAGCTGGCCAATTGTTGAACTAAGCTTAGGTAGTCAGTTGACGTACTAAGCTGGGTAGTTGTCAAACTGAGCTAGGCAGTCAATTGATGAACTAAGCTATTCAGTTGTCGAACTGAGCTTAGGCAGTTAGTTGACGAAACGGGCTGGGCAGTTGTCGAACTGAGCTTAGGCAGTCAATTTATGAACTGAGTTGTTCAGTTGTTGAACTGAGCTAGGCAGTCAGTTAACGAAATCAGGTGGGTAGTTGTCGAACTAAGCTAGATAATCAGTTAACAAACTGAGCTGGGCAGTTGTCGAACTGAGCTTAGGCAGTCAATTGACGAACTGAGTTGGGCAATTGTCGAACTGAGCTTAGGCAGTCAGTTGACGAACTGGGTTGGGCAGTTGTCGAGCTGAGCTTAGGCAGTTAGTTGACGAACTTGACTAGGCAGTAGTCGAACTAAGCTTAAGCAGTCAGTTGACAAACTAAGATGGGTAGTTGTCAAACTGACCTGAGCTAGGCAGTTAGTTGACGAACTAAGCCAGGAAGTTGTCTAACTGAGCTTAGGTAGTCAGTTGACGAACTGAGCTATTCAGTTGTCGAGCTAAGCTAAGCAGTCAGCTGACGAACCGAGTTGAGCAGTTATTGAACTGATCTAGGTAGTCATTTGACGAACTGAGCTGTTCAGTTTTTGAACTGAGATAGGCAGTCCAGTCGGTACGTGAACTGTGTTGGGAAGTTCCATATTGATTTCTTCTTTATACTTAGAGATTTTTATCACTGCAAGCGTTTTCTTATTGGGGATGTATCCTCAGACCCGTCTTCTGCCTCTGGGGAGATGTTCTCATACTTGGGGAATTTGTAAGTTCTTCTCTTCCTCTTTCCAGCTTTAAAATTCTAAGGAATTTGTAAATTCTTTTCTTTTTCTTTGCCCTTTTTCATAATCGGTTTATTTGCTGAACGAGTTATGATTGCGAAATTGTTTCTGCTGTTTATTTAGAAATGATCATGTCCCTTTACGAAGTCCTTAGACATTAAGTTTGGAAATTGGTATTCTTCACAAGTTTACACTTGATTTAATTGTTCCTCTTAGGGAGGGTTGAACCCTTCTCCTCTTTCTATATCCTTCCGGTTACCCCTTGATTCAAGGAATTTGATCGGGATTTGTAACTTTCAAACTTGTTCTATAAGAATAGCAATTTGTATACCACATAATAATTATTAATGAACAAATATTTGCATTCGTCAGCATATAATACAAGTTCAGGATGTAATCTTGGATAACGGCTTTAAGTGCTTCTGCCCTCTTTAGTATTTTTGTACGGACCTCATCCAAGTAATAAAAGTAGGAGGTACAAATTGCAACTTAAAGGGTTTTTTCTTGTATTATATTTTGGGGAAAAGAATAGTTTACTTCTAACCACTAAATTTATACCTCATATACCAAGTTTGAGGGTACAATTTGTCATTTTTAATAACCACAAGGGCCATAATGGATTTAATATATAGATCGAATATTACCCATAACCTCATCCGATATACTTGTTTTACCTCTGTACGTATATGAAAATGTAGAGGTACTAGTTGTAATTCGTCAATTCCCTCAGGGGAATCTTAACTATTCTTTTAGCATATTGTTCCTAATGTAATATTTTAGGGGCAGAATAAATAAAATGATACTTTTAGGGGTACAATAATCAAATGAAAACATGAATGAACTGATCTAGGCAGTTCAGTTCGATTGGTGAGCTGATCTTGGTAGCTTAGTTATAAATGATCCGACCTAGGCAGTTCAGTTTAGACTATAGTTTGACTGACATTTTTCTATTTTGTCAATCAATTCATATGGAGTTCAGATACCGATTCCATAGTATGACCAAGTTGTTAAATTTTGTACACTTTGGGTGTATTTATTTTGGAGTCCAATAGTGCTCTCATAATATGTAATTTGTCAGGGTAAAAGATATAGGGGACAAAGTGTAATTGTTCTATGCCGCGGGACCTTGGATAATCTTTATCAAGTTTTTGGGGCATATTCTGCAGTTACGATACACTTACTATGTTTATTTCTTTAGCGAAATGCTAAACTCCCTCTAATTATCACATGTAGCGCCATAATTCGTAAATTAGAAGATGCAAAGTGTAATTTCAATATATCTTCAAGGTACTTTATGTATTCAATCAAAAAATGTAATTTTCTCCAATTCTCGATTTACCAAATGCCATCAGTAAATCATAAGCTTATCGTTAAATGGGACTCGATGGACTTTAGAGTAATTAGCCTTACTATAGGGGTCTTAAAGTAATTAGCTCTAACATAGGGGCTTTAGAGTAATTAGCCCTAGGTTGTCAGTTTGTTCGCATGGGTGTAATGTTATACTACTCCAGTATATTTTGTGTTACATATAACACTTGATTTGTGGCACAATGCAACATGAAGCTATTCTATAGTACTACTAAGGCACCAATTATTTTCACATAATGTAATATTTATTACACAGTAATGGTGCAAGAGGAAAGGCTGATATGCAAGTAGTACACAAATATGTTATGTGTCGCAATTCACAAGCAAAGTAAATTTGAGGGTATAAAATGCAAATATAAATATTACTATAGGGGATTTAGTATATTTAACCTTAGGTTTTTCTTTTACAGTTTATTGACATTGTCGTCCCCAAATATATTTGTTGCTAAGAGTAAATTTGAGGGCAAACTGTAAATATAGCCCTAGGATTTTAAATGATCCTACCAAATTTATGAGGTATATTCTGTAATTATCACGCACCTCACCACATCACTTCTCTATCACAAGTGTTAAATTGCCTCTCACTATCATAGAGTAATTCAATAATTGAATCTAGAAAATGGAAATTGTAATTTCATATTTTTTTCAGAGCGTTTCAAGCTCGTACTTATTTTCGATTCTTGATTCATCAAAAACTCAAAAAAATAAACTTCGGGGCAAAAATCGTAAGTATACTTGTTACCTTAGGGGCCTTAGAGTAAATAGCTCTAGATGATTCATAAGTCTATTTTCAAATATAAACTTTAGGGGATGAAACTACAAATATAATTATTACCTCAGGGGCCTTTCCGTAATTTGGTCCTAGGTTAATTTTTCCAAGCTCATATTATGTGCAGCCACCTCCATTGTTTGTTATCTTTCTTTAGTACATCAAGCCCCATTTTCTCCAATTTCTATTTCGCAAGCTTGGATGCATCAGGACACTCTTTACCATAGGCAAATGGGTTAGATTAAAAAACAACGACACTTGTGTTGCCTGATGTTACCAGAAATCTGCAACACGTATAACAGCTTTGTATGTGCTAAAAATCTATTTGTCTTCCTCTATAATTTGTAAAATCGTAAGTCCTTATGGGGGACACCGGTGTGGTGTCGGCCAAAGAACCTCTGGCATGAGAATAAGTTAATCTGGTCATGAAGAAAATAATACGTAGATTGAACCGTAAGTCATTACTAGTGATACTTGCCCTTTTATATAGCCTTGGAGATATTCTGCTATTTCATTGGAGAGGTCGCTCCTTATATGATATGCTCCTATCAGCTTGGGAGATAACCTATATCTCCATAATTTCAGGAGAGATCTCTGTAATGATCCCCACTAAATATGGTCCGTCAGTCAATATATCTCATCTCGTCAATGGTAGGGGAGACGTTCACAATGGATTAACTTGTTCATTCTTTTTTCCTGAGTTCCGTGGGCTTGGATATGCCCAAATATGGGTTTCCTCATGAGGCCATTAGTCTTGCACAAAAGACTACCTAAGTTAATACCCAATTGGGCTCGTCATTCTTTGGCCCAGATAACCCATTGGGTCTGTCTGTCCTGGTTCAGATTTTAGACCCAATTCGACTTGCTTTTAGGTTGCACGCCTATGTCAGTTATGAGCGGGAGTTTTCCCATATCATTTTCCCTCCTGAATTTTGTGGCGATTCAAGAGAAGAGAAGTGAAAGATTACCTCTATTCCACGTAAGTTCTCATCTTCCCCTGATTCCTTAGTTGCACATCTTTTCTTCACACTTTTCATTTTTGATTATTGCTTGTTCTGTCCTAAAATATAGTTATGTCAATCGAATAGTCTTGTTGTGGCTGATTCATCGTCAAACTCCATACTGGAACAAACAATGACGATTCAGGTTGCCCAACTCTCCAATACCTCAGAAAACATAAGGGACCCCAGTGCGACCAAATTTCCACAGGAATGGCTTGTGCCATTTAGGGAACAATACGACATTCCTCCATTGGTGTCGATTAGGGTTCTATTTGAGAATGAGCGTCCCCACTGTGGTAATGAGGATGAAATATGCCTCTTTTTGTGGATGTTCAAATATGGACTTACTTTTTCCTTTACTCCACTCTTTCGTAACCTCTTTCGTCAATCAGAAATCGTACCTACCCAGTTAACCCTAAATAGTTTTCACCAAATCATGGGAGTCATCACTCTAGCTAGAACAAATGAACCAACTATCTCCGTAGATACAATCAAAAGTATAGGACACCTCAAATTTCACACCAATAGTGGGAGATATTACTATTCTTTCCCAATGAATTTTTTGTTTCTTACCGGCCTTCTAGTTAAATTAAGAGACTAGTAATAGTGGTACCTTTTCTTTTCTGGGGATTGGGAGTTTTCTCCTGAAGAAGTGGGGCAGCCCTCAGTTGTGCCGAGGTACTTCAATACCCCAAGTAATTTTTCCCTGTCATCCACTTAATAGTCTAATTTCCTTTTGAAATTCTATTCTAGTGATATTAACATCTTTTCTGGGGTCTCTAATGCAGGTGACAAAGCTTGCCAAAGCCTCGGTCTCACGACCGAAATTGAAAGAGAATTAGAGAAGTTGCTAGTTCTAATGTTCTTATAAAGTACTAACTTATCGCCCATTCAACATACCTGAAATGGATTTGTCTCGATTCAATGAGTTGGACAAGCTGCAACTTGGAACAAAGAAGAAGAGAAACCCTACCAAGAAGCTCTCCAAGAAGACTGCGCAATAATCATCCCAACCTGCCACCGTTGCTGCCGCTAATCTAGAAATTTTTCGTCCAACTGAGATCTATGTTCACCCAGAGGCCAGCCAACCAGTTTAGAATGCCAATCGAAAGATTGTTGAATCTAAAGAAGATTCCCAGCCTCTAAGTGTTCGTCAACATAGGGTAATTTTAGTTACTGTTCCACCACTTTCGACTCCAATCCCTCAAGAGCATAGAGAGCCAGAATCTATTTCGAGGTTAGTAGATCTTCCTGTTGCTAAACCTTTGTACGACGAGCATTTTTTTACACTCGCGTATTGACTACTCGCAAGTGTACGAGGTCAAAGTTTTAGTATAATGTGATCTTTAAGATTGGGTATCGTATCCACAGGGATTCGTTATTGTTATTATCGAGTACTGTAATTGTCATGACCTAACTTTATCTAGGCTAAAAAGAATGATTTTAAATTTATGTTAAACTAAACTGATTAACTAAATTATTTATACTAATATAATAAGATGTTTTAGGGGAAAGAATTGTCTAGGGATTAACTTGGTTTACAAATACGTGTTCAATCTTGTTTGAATTATTTATGGTGTTCAACCTATTTGACAATCTTAGTTCATAAACTCCCCCGCTACTTTTCCCGAGTGTAAGATAGGGGAATACTTGACTTCCTATCAATGAATAAGTCCCTCTTAATAACCCTAGGTCACGTGAGTCTCGCCCCAACGTCATTAATTGCACACAATCCAACTCCCTCCCAGGTTATTGGATCGTCGCGTTCTGTTTACCATATTGACAATCTCAGTTCGTAATCTCTCCTGCCACCTTTTCCTGGTGTAAGACGAGGGAATACGTGACTTCATGAATGAAGAAGTCCCCCTCAACGTCTTAACGACCCTAGGTCACGTGAATCTTGCCCCAACGTCATCGATTGCCTACAATCCAACTCCCTCTCGGGTTATTGGATCGTCGCGTTGTTTACCCTTGTCCGAATTCGAGGTTACCTCTTCCGAGTGTCAAACCCCAAATTCTCTATATATCTATCTAAGCATAATAAACAAACAATATGGAAAACACTATCAAACTTCGAAGAACAAACATAAATGAAACTCCAAAATCATACGAATCACATATTTATAAATATATTGTTAATCCCTAAACAATCCACGTTTAACTAACGTCCATAACCGTATTTATAATAAAGCACGAGCTAATCATGCTCACAAATTCCTAAGTTAAAGAAATAAAGGATGAAATCAAAGAACTTAGCCTAGTTTGAAGATTTGTCGCTAAGAACATTTAACGATCACTGCGCCGTCTTCTTCTCCTTCGGGATGTGAGTGCTCCCTCTAAAACTCCTCAATCCATCCCTAGATATTTTCTAAGGGTGGTAGCATGCAAGAGAGATAAAAACTGAGGGAGGGGGATGGCTTAAATAGAGAAAATATCCAAAACATATCCAAAAAAATATCTAATCTGTGCAGAGGTGAGCGCCTAGGCGGTGGGTATGTCGGTTTAGTGATCACCGCAACGGTGAAGACAGTGGTGGATTTGGTGACCATCCTGTAGTTTTACTGTCTAGGTGGTGAGCTTCCAGTAGATTTAGGCCCTCTCTGCATTTTCACCGCCTACGCGGTGGGCTGGTTTTCAGAATTTTTCGCTCATGCTTGTTTTTCCACCGTTCTTCGACCGTTCTTGGTTCGATTTGATCGTTTACACTCTATTTTCATACCTTTTCACCCTACACACCTAATTTATACAGAAAGAATAAAAAGTAATTGAAACAGAATAAAAACGTTATGAAAAATACACTAAAACTAACAAAACCGGTTTTGAAATATATAGGTAGATCACACCTATCAACCTTCTTCCGTTAATCGCTAACCTTCCCTAACTCCCGCAACTAGAAAGAGAAGCTCTAGGGGCGGAGTGTGACGAAATAACAAATGTGTCAATTTGTTGATGAAGTTGGACCCTCTATCCCAGGTCGCCATGCTATTTTCGACGATGCTATCAAGTTTTTGTATGAACATTCCTGGGATAAGGGAAAAAAAAACCAAATGTCAAAACAGACCCGAGATATTTTGGATGGTAATCTGTGCGCTTTTCCAGGTAGTTTTCATAACTCTTACTATTCTTTTTGGTTTTCCCAAACTGCTGGTTAATCCTTTTATCACTGGCCTCATTGTTGTAGTGTATGCATATGTCTTCTGCTATGGTCAACTGTGCTGAGGATTAAAATGAGTTGGATGCCCAACTTATGCATTAGCTAACCAAATTCAGCAAGTGGGAAGAAAATAATCTAGCCTTCGAGAATGACAAGCTTAGTCTAGCTACAGACCTTGCACTGGCAAGATCTTCTCAGGAGCGATTCAAACTAGAATTGTACTTTACAAACAAGCAAACTCCGCCTTGCAAAAAAGCAATGCACTCTTCAGCTCAGGGAATAGAGAGCTCAGGATAGAGATTACTGTCGTGAGAAGAGAGTGCTCATCTTTGAGAGATGACGCCCGTGTTTTATCTGAAGAGCTTAGCTCAACTTGTCTGGTAATCTATTAGAAATACACTGATCTTAAGGATAAAGATTCTTCCCTCCAAGCCAAAGAGGACACACTTCAAGAAAAAGATAATGTCCTACAGCAACTACAAACTGAGAAAGATCGCCTAGTGGCAAAGCTGGTGCTATGACTAGAAAGTCCTAGTAGGATATTAAAAATCTCTGCCCTATATTCAAGGGTAACTCAAAGAGACTACAGAAGGTGGGCATCTCCTACTATTAGAGAAGAGTGTCAGAGGTATTTCCTGACTTAGACCTTTCTTTCTTGGCAGTCTAGCTTGAGGACAAGCTAGAAGGAGGTAATGTTGAAGAGGATGAGGAGGAGATTGCCAAAGTTGAATAAGCATTGCCTACATCAACTGCCGACGTGCCATTACCAGCCGAGGTGCAAGTAGAGAGATCAGCTCCAACCCTGGATCAAACCATGCCATCCGTTACTACTACCATGCTAGCATCAGATCAACGAAACGTCACTGATCAGAGCACCACTCTCTGATCTGCACTCATGTTTATTTAATTTTCCTTTTGCACGTCCGTAATTAATTTTTAGTAATGATAACACTTTATCATCATGATCTGTATAAAAACAGTAACCTCCATTTTAAGTCTCAATAATGCATTTACGATAATTGTAGTACGTATTTTGTCAGTACACGTCACTCACATATTTAATGCATACTTTTTCGACGCTTCAGCTTATTCTCTCTCTTCATTTGTTTAGCTATTTAAAGTCAAACCGGGTATTGATAATTCTTTACAACTCCATACACTTTCTTTCATTTTAATCTTGATTTCTCGAGCATTTCTTTCTTCTCTACCTTTTGCAGTCATGGCATCCACTTCATAGACTAAAACTTTTGCCTTCGAAATAATTCAGTCTGAAAGGTTCAATGAGATAGAATTAGGGGATAGTTTTTGTTCTCTAATGTTGGTGTCAAAGACCGCCATCGAGGATCATCCCCATCTGCGTGCCCTAGAAGAAGCCACTGCTATATTCTCCGCCATGGAAGCGATGCACTTCCAAGCAGTCTCTCGTCTTTATAAACTTAGGGAGAAAGTGAAGAAGATTGACCAGAGCAAGCGTGACTTAGCTGCCAATTTGAACTATCGGAAGCTTTTTTCAGGCACTGTCAAGGCAAAGCGAAACAAACTGCTTGAGAAGAATGAAGCAACGAAGGCTAATATTCGTGACCTAATCACCAAACTAAGAAAGTTTGAAGTGCATACCTTCATTTATCCAACACAGATTCAAAAGATCTGGGTTCGCCTGCTTCTCCAGTGTTGGAATAAAGCTCTTCTCTCAGCCCCGGTTTAAGATGAATAATAAAATCTTTTTTTTTTTTTTTTTTTTTTTTTTTGTAATAACCATGTACCCCTTTCTCTTTCTTAATAATGAAAAATATGGGGTGCTTGATATTTGATTTTGTCCTGCGTTCAGTCTTTTTTGTTTGTATTATCTTGCATTTATCCTTCTGCCTGCCCACTTTCATAACTTTGTTAGAAAACTAAACTAGTTATGAAATAATTACTAAGCTCATGAACGTCAGTTGAGCATTTAAATCACCAACTTAGTCATAAAAACCAACATTATTATATGCAGTGTAATCAGATAAAATCAACGTTCTCCCAGATGTTAACCAGTCTTGAACTCATTGGTGAGATAAGTTTTTGGGATTTTGAATGAGTTGAACGGTGTCGGTGATAAGAAAATAATGAAGATTGACACTTACTTCGCTAAATCTATAATGTTAGAAGTTAAGGAGAGAGCTGATTTGAATAGTGTCATCCAAGATTGGTTGTCCTGCCCTCCTCTCTAACCATGATAGGAATAAATTATTATCTTGAGTTGACTATTGAGTGAAGGAACGCAGCTGGTGCTGGAATGGAGTGTCCAGTTAATGCTGAGTTGGCGTACTCAGTTATCTACTAAACTAAGGGACTCAGTTATTACTAGGCTGAGGTACCCAATTGATTGCTAAGATGGCGTACTCAGTTGGATTCTAGGTTGAGGAACTCAGTTGTTGCTGGGCTGATGTGATAAGTTAATTGCTGAGCTAGAGCGCTCAGTTGTTTCTAGGCTAAGGTTCCTAGTTGGTTGCTGATGAGTGTTTTATTTACAAACAAATCAAGTACTTTTAGATTCAAATATTTGTGTGTTTTCAAGAATTTTTGTTAGTTTAATGTGTGTTTGTATTGTTTTATAGGTTGTTGAATAAATGGGTAAAAAGGTGCAAAGCCGATTCTGGTACAGTAACTTCAAAGCCAATTTTGGACACAAGAAAATTTGATTTTGTAAAACTTCAAAACATGTATGTTGTAAAAATCTATATTATATTTCCATAGGTTTTTGAATCATCTCAATCAGAGTTTAGACAATAAAATTACGACCAAATGACCACCGCTGCATCGGTGAATAGTCAGCGAACCTACAGACTTCCCACCGCTAGAGGGGTCCAGAACCAGGTGGCTTAGACATTTCTTGACATTTTTGGGACATCCTTAACAGCTCCAAGGCATACCAACCAATAGGATATCACAATTAGTAGAGGAGAAATCAAGATTGGAGCGAAAATCACAGACGTACAACCGTCTATTCTTCAGATTTGGCTACTCTCCCTTGATTTATATCTTTATTTCTTAGTTGGGTTGGTAGTTTTAATTATGTTTAGATTGTATAGTGTTGAATATAGGGTTATGGTTATGTATAGCTAAACACATATTATTTAGGGCTTGATGTAGTTCATAAAAACGTACTTTGAATGAATCGATGTTTTGTTAATGGTTGTTTATCTTTATCCGATTGAGTTTACAGTTTTTTTACTTCTATAGTATGCTTGTTATGGTATTATGGTTGGTTTTAGAATATGGGGTTTGACACTCGGGAGAGGTAACCCCATATTCGAAATAGGGTTTAAACACTACGTGACGATCTAATGACTCGGGAGAGTATTAGAAAGTATGTAATCCTTGAGGTTGGGGTGAGACTCATGTGATCAGTGTCATATAGACATCAGATGGGGACATTAGCGTTAACGCGAAGTCGCATATTCATTCACTTTACACTCGGGAGAGGTAGTGAGTGAGATTTCGATACCTAGATTGTCGGATAGTGTGAATGTCGTTAATGTAAACTAGATTGAATCGAACACGATTGAGTGAACAAAGTTAATCTTGAGACAATATTTTTCCATTAACGTCATAGTAATATTATAGTTTAATTAATTAATTTAGTTTGTTTTGTAATTATTATAAAAACCCTAAATTTGAGTTGCCTAGATAAAGTTCGGTTATGAAAATTATGATACTTAGCGACGATCTAATCCAATCCCTGTGGATACGACAACTTTTACTCTTCCTACTATACTAAAACTTGACCCGTACACTTGCTGTGAAAGTAGCGATGTAATATACCGCTACCAAGTTTTTGGCGTTGTTGCCGGAGATTGGTTTTTAGATTGTTGTTGATATTGTGAGTAAGTAACTTGGTTTTAATTTAGATATTTATTTTGTTAATAATTTTTGTTTTTAGTTTGTTTTGGTTTGCGAGGTACGTGGATATGGATCATTAATAAGTCCTTATAAATTTCTTTTAACGGGATTCTGCACCGTTTTATAGTGTATAGGAAGGATACAAAGAGTTGTTATTCCAGTTCCCCAATCATCATTTCCCGAGGGAGTGTCAACTACTGAATTTTCTTGACGGGTTACAAGCCGCAACAAGAACTTGGGTAGAAAGAGGAAATAGTACCATCTATTTCAACCTACTAAATGCGGATGAAGCCTTTGGTTGTTGTAAGACATGGCAGAGTTTGATTTTCAGTATTGTAATTATTCACCAAGTTACCAAAGCTTGGGGGATAGTTTCACCATTTTGGCACCATGGATTAACACCCAGGACCAACATGTGGAGTCTTCCCTCGCATTGGAAACCATGTTCGCTAAATTTATGGGGGAGACTCAGATTTTCTGGAGGGAAACGAATAACCGACTCAATGAGCATAAGGATCGTCTTGACAAAATTGAGACAGCTTGCGCTAAAATTGATGAGACCGTCAAGTCTCTTGATACTCAAATCGGTTAGCTAATGTGTTTCATTGAGGCCGAGTTAGAAGCGGTGGCACTGAGAGACACATAAGCCACATCTATCCATGAAAGCCACCAGGAGAAACCGAATACAAGCGGGAAGAAATTGGAAGCATTTAACGGAGATGATTCGAAAGAGGACGAGGCTTATAAATTGTTCATTGATGACAAATCAGAAGATGATTTTGAGTTTTCACCTCTTGAAATCCAAATTTTGATGCCTCCACCTATCTAAGAAGATCACATCCATGAGGATCCAATGTGGCTCAATTGTCTTCTACCGCCTTTTGCACCGTTCATTCAAGATTACCATGCTCATGAGTCGAAGAAGAATCAAGTTGAGTGTACGTGCTATACATTTCCACATTTTGCCAAGACTAAGGGTGTTTTGAACCAAGACGCGTATGTTGTGTTGTATGACACATACTATGGGCGAAAATCGCTCTTTGACGAGCCCTTCTCTATGTCAAGCTCTATGTCAAGTCAAGGACGTTAAACCAAGCGCTTCTTAGGAGGCAACCCAAGTTTCAAAATAAATTAGAGCATTACCGTTGACTTCACTCGGAGGCGATATTGTCTCGACTCCCAAGTACGTGTTCTAAACCCCCTTCGTCGGCATGCTATATTTCAATTGTTGAGATCGATGATTGGGTCATTGTGGACACTGACTGTTTTAAGTTTAGGGGGGATGTTTAGTATGTTTAGTATGTTTAGTATGTTGGTTGTGTTAGTTTAGTTTAATTATATGCATGTTTGTTTGTGTAGTGTGTTTATGTTCGTAGTTGTTATTTTTGTGTGCTGAGTTTTGTAATTCTTCTAGGCCATTACCCTATGATGATATTATCCCTTAGTTGTTTTTCGAGGTTAAAGGTAATGCCCGTTCATGTGTATTCTGTGTGCTCGACATGTCGTTTGGGTAAAAGTTATTGTGGATCCTAATCTGCATGAGCAAGTAGATTCAATATATAGCTATTTAATTGATTTGAGGTCGATTATTCATTAGCCAAATTCATGATAATTTTAAGGATTCTAGAACCTGATTGGGGGAAACTTGAGGTAAAATCCTAGGCGAGGTAGTTCAGGAGACATGATTTAGGCATTCATTTTGATCGCTTGAGCCATTGAAGCCGTCCATGCTATATGTTTTATCCCTCGTTACTTTGTCGAAGCCTGTAAGTTGTTTCAATTCTGAACACGTAACAAATATCCTAGACAATTGAATTTTTTCCAAACCACTATCACTAAACCTAAGGCACAATTTGAGTTGAAATCAAGTTAGTATTTTTTTGCTACTTGAAGTGAGCGATTGGATTTAGGGCGAACTTTTGATTGGTTCGGTATTCTAGTACTCACTTGTCATTTTTCTATCGTTTTCCCACACCCTTGAAATTGTACAAATCAAATAATTTTGGGGATGGTATGTTAAAAAAAATAAAAATAAAATCTTTTCACAAGTGAGTACGACGTTCTGAAATGTTTGTTCAGGGTTACTTCCAATTGATCATAAAAGGGGTTCGACATTGATTGAGTGTCAAGCGTTGTGCCTTGGGTATCATTGAGTTAATGATGTTAACATATTTTATATTCCCGATATACCCTTGGCCATTTTCCAAAAACCAAACCAAGTCCTATTGATCTTTTTGAATTTCCAAGCCTACTTTAGTAGAAAGTGAAACCCAGTCAGGTATATGGATATCTTAATCCTTTATGATTTAAGTCATGAGCTTCATTGGTGGATAATCCAATCCGGTTATTGGATGGTTGTATAATTGAGTTTTCACAGGCACACTTGAACATGATCTAGAATGGCGTTTACCGATATCGAATGTTGAAATTCTAGAACACTAAATAGTGCGGTTTTATTTTTTAACTCGATATGATTGGGGGTCGTTGAGGAAAAATATTTTTTCGATTAGTTGAATTCAAAACTCGCATGTCTTTATATTTTGGTTGTTTGTGTTTTTATTCATTTTTAGTATTTAAGTTTGTTATTTAGTTGCGGGAGTTTGTTTTATTATGTAAGTGTTTTTAATTGAGGACAAGAAAACGTTTGAATTTGATAATATTTGATGAGTAGTTTATTTACCAACAAATCAAATACTTTTAGATTCAAATATTTGTGTGTTTTCAAGTATTTCTGTTAGTTTAATGTGTGTTTTTATTGTTTTATAGGTTTTTGAATAAATTGGTGAAAAGGTGCAAAGTCGGTTCAGGTTCAGTAACTTCAAGACCAATTTTGGACATGATGCAATTCAATTTTGGAAAAACTCCGAACTTGGAAGTTGTATATCTCTATCTTAGCTATCCATAGGTTTTTAAATCATCACAATCGGAATTTGGACGTGAATTTTAAAACCAAAAAACAACCACTGCAGTGGTGGCGTTCACCGCTGTAGCAGTGAAGAGTCAGTAAACCTACTAATTCCCCACCGCTGCAACGGTCCAGCACCAGGTGGCTTAGATATTTCTTAATATTTTTAATATATTTTGGACCTTGGTAGCTCGAAATTACATCGCTACTTTAACCGCAAGTGTGCGGGTCAAGTTTTATAGAATAGTGAATGAGAAGGGTTATCATATCCAAAAGGATTGGATTAAATTGTCGTTGAGTATTGTAATTGTCATAACCAAACTTTATTTAGGCGATAAAAATTGGATTTTTATTTTTATAAATAATATACTTAATTAACAATTAATTAAATTATAATACTAAATATATTATATGAGAATAGATTATCTAGGGATTAAATTCATTTACGTATATGTGTTCAATCCAATTTAGTTTATATTAACGGTGTTTAAACTATCCGATAATCTCTGCATCAAAATCTTACTCACTACCTATCCCAAGTGTAAAGTGAATGAATATGTGACTTTGCGTCAATGCCGAAGTCCCATTTGAGCGTTTATACAACACTTGGTTACATGAGTCTTACCCCAACGTCATGGATTGCATACTTTCTAAGGTCCTCCTGGGTCATTAGATCATCGCGTTGTGTTTAAACCCTAGTCCAAATTCGGGGTTACCTCTCTCAAGTGTTAAATCCCAATTTCTCAATATATCTAAACAAGCATATAAATGAAGAAGAATTATAAACACAATCGAATAGGCAAGAACAACTGATAACGAAACAAAGATGAAACAAACAACATATATTAGTAAATTACACCAATCTCATAGATAATAAGTGTTTAGCTCTTGGCCATAACCATATATTCAATCATAAACAATATATACATATTCAAACAACCAAAAACAAGTTATGAATAAAGTGAGAAACAAGGGAGAATAGCCGTTATCTGAAGGTGGCATCCATAAAAACCGCTCCAATCTTGTTTTCTTTTCTCCAATTGAGCTCCTCCTCTTGGTTGGTTGAGAGATCCTTTAGAACACTCCAAAAACACTCCATAGGTTTTCTAAGAACAGTGGGAACGAATGGTAACAAAAAGGGAACAAACAAAATATCTAGAAAAATATCTAAAACAAGTGGAGCTTAACCGCTGTAGCGGTGGGCATATCAGTAGGCTTTCTACTTTATCACCATTGTAGCAGTGAGTAATCAGTACTTAAGGAACTCTCTGTTGTTTCACCGCTGCAGCAGTGAAACTATTGCTTTGAAGATTTGATCATCTTGATCATTTTTCCACAGCTTTACTCGTTTTTCGACCGTTTTCACTCCTAACCCCAGTTTTAAACAAAAAATAAATAGAAAAAAATTAAAACTTAATAAAAATACTCGAAAACTATCAAATTCGGTTTGAAAATATATAGATAAAATTCACCTATCATACCCCTACTTGATAACCTCTTTCCCCAACACTCTTAGGACATTTTTGGGACTTTCTTAAGAGTTGCAAGGCATACCAACCAAGAGGAGATCACAATTAGAAGAGGAGAAATCAAGATTGGAGAGAAAATCACTAACGTATAATCGTTTATTCTTCAGATTTGGCTTACTCTCCCTTTGTTTCTCTCTTTATTTCTTTGTTTGATTGGTAGTTTTGATTATGTTTAGCTTGTATAGTGTTGAATATAGGGTTATAACCAAGTATAGCTAAACATATATTGTTTAGGGCTTAATGTAGTTCATGAAAACGTGCTTTGAATGAATCGATGTATTATTATCGATTATTTATCTTTATTCGATTTTGTTTATCGTTTTATTACTTCAATTGTATTCTTGTTATGGTATTATGGTTGGTTTGAGAATACGGGATTTAACACTCGGGAGAGGTATCCCCGGATTTGGACTAGGGTTTAAACACAACACGACGATCTAATGACCTGGGAGGGCCTTAGAAAGTATGCAATCCATGACGTTAGGGTGAGACTCATGTGACCAAGTTTTGTATAAACGCTCAAGGGGGACTTCGGCATTGACGCGAAGTCACATATTCATTTACTTTACACTCGGGATAGGTATTGAGTAAGACTTCGATATAGAGATTATCAGATAGTTTGAACACCGTTAATGTAAACTAAATTGGATTGAACCCCGGATTCAGACTAGAGTATTAGAAAGTATGCAATTGTACGACGTGCATTTGTTACATGCTCGCGTATTGACTACTCGCAAGTGTACGAGGGATTGGTTGTCGTTATTATCGAGTACCGTAATTTTTAAGACCTAACTTTATCTAGGCTAAAAAGAATGATTTTAAATTAATTAGTACTAATACTAATATAACCTAATTTAATCTATACTAATTATACTAATGCGAGATAGTTAGGGATGGATTATCCAGGGATTAACTTTCTTTACATAAATGTGTTTGATTTCGTTTAGTTTACAATAATGGTGTTCGACCTATTCGACAATCTCAGTTCGTAAACTCTCCTGCCACATTTCCCGAGTGTAGGATAAGGGAATACGTGACTTCATGTCAACGAAGAAGTCTCCCTCAATGTCTTAACGACCCTAGGTCACGTGAGTCTCTCCCCAACATCATTGATTGCACACAATCCAACTCTTTCCCGAGTTATTGGATCGTCACGTTGTATTTACCCTATTGACAATCTCAGTTTGTAAACTTCCCCGCCACCTCTCCCGAGTATAAGAAGTCCCTCTCAACATCTTAATGAACCTAGGTCATGTGAGTCTTGCCCCAACTTTATCGATTGCCCATAATCCAACTCCCTCCCGGGTTATTGGATCATCGTGTTGTGTTTATCCTAGTCCGAATCTGGGGTTACCTCTTCCAAGTGTCAACCCCCGAATTCTAGATATATCTATCTACACATAATATACAAACAATACGACAAACACAATCACAATAGCAAAGAACAATCATTAAAGAAACACAACTCAAACAAAACTACATTTTCCTACATAATATTAATCCCATAGATAATCCACATTTAACTCGTGGTCATAACCATTTATACAATTAAAATCGAGATGAACATGCTCAAACAAATATAGAAGTTAAGAAATAAAAGGAAAATCGGATGAACTTAGCCGTAGTTCGAAGATTAGCTGATAAAACCGTCCATCGATCGCTTTTCCTTCTCTACGTGGTAATCTTCTCCTTCAGATTTGTTTGAGCACTCCCCATACCCTCTCTCTCTATTCTAAACTAAGCCCTAAGGGCTCTAATGACCGAAAATATTTTAAAGAAGAGGATAAGAGAGAGGATTAAATAGAGAAAATATCTCAAAAAATATCTAATCTAGTGCAGAGGTCACCACCGCGGCAGTGAGTAAGTCGGTTGGTTGATCGCCTAGGCAATGAAGACAGTGGTGGACTTGGTAACCATCCTATAGTTTTACCTCCTAGGCGATGAGGTGGTGAGTGTCCAGCAAGAATTGACCCTCTCTGCATTTTCACCGCCGCGGCAGAGGTCTGACACCGTGGTGATGGGCTTCTTTTCAGAATCTTGCCTCAGTGGTTTTTTTTTCCACCGTTGTTGATTTGATCTGATTGTTTACGCTCTGTTTTCATACCTTTTCACCTCAAACACCTGATTTAATACGAAAAGAATATAAACGAATTAAAATGTAATAAAACATACTAAACATACTCGAAAACTAACAAGTTCGGTTTGGAAATAGATAGGTAATTTACACCTATCAAATACCCACAAACTCGAAATTTTACTAGTTCTCAAGCAAAACACCCACGTAGTAAAAGAAAATATAACAACTAAAAACTAAAAATGAAAAACACGAAAAACAAATATGTACAAGTTTTGAGTATCATCTACCGGCCAAACGAATTATCCCTCATCGGTCTTCAATTCTATCGAGTTCAAGCATAAAACACACCATGTGGTGTTCTAGAATTTTAACATTTCAATGATAGTAAGCTCCATTCTAGATCCTACTAAAGTGCGTGTGTGTTTAAAACTCAACTATATAATGTTTCTGTTGATTTGATGGGATTATCCCTCAATATAGTTCATGACTACAACCTTTATGGTATAGGGAATTCATCAGCCTGACTCGGGTTCTATTCTCCACTAATGTTGGCTTAGAGGTTAACAAAGATTATTAGGGCTTGTGTTGGCCCAATAGAATATCCAAGAAGGGGGGTGAATTGAGTAATTAAAAAATATATCAGAATAAAACTTGATAAATTAAATAATTAATTTTAAGCCTAAATTAAATATTATCTTTATAATATAGCGGAATAATATTATCAATCTAAGTGCACACCCAAACAACAAAAATAAACAAATTAATAATGCAGCACACCAAGATATATCCTGGTTCACCAAGCTACTCTTGGCTAGTCCAGTCCTTTGAGCCCTACAGAGATTCGCACCCACTAATTCTCAAGATCTGTTTAAAGGTAGGAATCAAACCCGCATACCGATTCTTTTACAAGCTCAAAATCAACCTTTACAATATCCCTTTCTCAGGCTAAGGAATAACCTCTACTTTTTACAGGCTCAAGAATAACCTATCTTTTTACAGGCTAAAGATTAACCTAATTCTTTTTATCACTACGGCTCAAACCTCACACAACACTCCAACTATTATTTTCACAGGTAAGGATGGAACCTTTACAATTCACTCACAACGCAATTCTTATTCAGGAAGAATCACTGCCTCAATATCTTTACAGGAAGAGACTAAAACCCGGTTGATTAAATATCCCCAACGATATTTAACCCGTCACACTACTCACCAATACAAAATGATAAGTAGGAAATCTCACTCGGAGCTTTAACCACCCCAGATAAAATAATAACTCAATTAATATCCCAACTAGTGATAAAAAAAGCGTGAGATACAAAATCTAATTTTAACAAGATATTGGTAGCAAATTAGAGCACGTAATCAGATTCAAGAAATTATTTATAAAAATATTTTCTTCAAAAATCAGAAACAATTTCTAAGATCAATTTCCAAACAATAAACAAATAATGAAATGAAAGAATATAAATGGAAAGATCTCATCCGGAATCCACAAAAAGAATAGATAAAATAATGTAACTTCAGATCCGGTAGCAACACAAATTAATAGCAGTTGATCGTCAAGATCGTCTCTCAGAAAAGCTCACAATATTTCTGATGGATAACTCTTGTAAAAGCTCACAATATGATATGATATAATTTCTCTCTTGTTTACTTCTAACATAAAACATAAATTCGCAGGTCTATATATAGGGATATGTAATCAGCCTTCTAATGGCTAGTTTACAAGTGTCATGACAATTAAATGCTCATATAGACCCCTTATATTATAAGGACTTCATTTAGATTCAATTTCACTTAAAACAACTTTCAAATCTTTCAATTAAATCCCCAAAGTATTTTTCAATCTCAATTAATAAGAAAGAATCTATTTCAAGTACCAAATTGAGAAACATTAATATTTAATGTACCAAATCAATAAGATTTAATTAATATATGAACCATATCTTAAATATCACAAATCCCTTAAATCTCTCTCAAATCTTAACAAAAAACGGCTACCTTTAGATATGTTTTCGGATCAAACATTATCCTAAAACAGAGCCACCAATCGACTGCCCAATCAACTAGGAGATTCAGTATGTAGCCCACGCACTTGATCGGTCGACTGCTCGGTCGACTCGCTGATTCAAAGAGTTTGTCAAGCTTCCATCGGTTGACTGCTCGGTCGACTCCTCCCTTCTGGATCTTTTCTCTGATCTCATTTTATACTCTTTCTCTTTTACATTTTCGCCCTGTTAACTAATTTCTTTTCTCAATGAGCTCCACCAACTTTCTCAAATTTAATTTTAACAATTTATAAATATTTCTTTTCAAATACATATAGGAGCAAATAAATTCATCTTATCAAAACACACATAAATATTAAAACATTTTGTGCCGTGTGTGTTCCTAAATGGGATATTAAGAGTTGAAATTTACCTGAGTTGTTTTTCCTAATTTCTTCAAACTCTTAAATCTTCAACTTCTTCATTTAGCATCCATTTAATTTGATCTTCAATATCTCCAACTTCACCATTTTAGCATCCATTTAATTTGATATTCAATATCTTAAACTTCATCATTTAGCATCCACTTAATTTGATATCTTAATTACTGGAACTTTAAATCACCGAAACACTTGATCAAACATTAGTTCTATCAAAACATCAATACTTAATTGTTTATCAAAATTTTAGGATCAACAGCTTGGTTTGGTTTTAAAAAAAATGGCCAAGGGTATATTGGAAATAGAAAACAGGTTAACGTCGTTAACATGATGATACCCGAGGCACATGCTTGGCACTCTCTCACTCGAAACACCACAGATAAGATTTATATCCACAGGGATTGTTGTCGTTACTATCGAATACCGCGTTTGTCGTGACCTAACTTTATCTAGGCGAAAACAAATGTATTTAATTAATTAAACTAATACTAATATATCCTAAATTAACTACACTATTATGTTAATATGTTTTAGGGTGAAGAATTGCATAGGGATTAACGTGTTTACAAATACGTGTTCGATTCCGATTTACTCACGTTTACGTTGTTCGACCTATTTGACAACCTCGGTACGTAAACTCCACCGCCACCTCTTCCGAGTGTAAGACAAGAGAATACATGACTTTGAGTCAACGAAGAAGTCTCCCTCAATGTCTTAACGACCTTAGGTCACGTGAGTCTGGCGAAGCGTCATTGATTGTAAACAATCCAACTCCCTCCCGAGTTATTGGATCGTCGCGTTGTATTTACCCTATCGACAATCTCCGTTCTAAACCTCCCTTTCCACCTCTTCCGAGTGTAAGACGAGGGATATAACGCAACTTCGAGTCAATGAAGAGGTCCCCCTCAACGTCCTAACGACCCTAAGTAGTGTGTGTCTACCCCCATGTCATCGATTGTCCACAATTCAAACCCCGACTGGGTTATAGAATCGTGGCGTTTGTTTACCCTAATCCGAATCCGGGGTTTTGTCAATACCCGGTATTCTCCATTTATCAATCCAAGCATAATAAACAAACAATACGATAAATACAATCAAACTACGAAGAACAATCACAAACGTAACACCGAAATCATCCAAACAACATATTTATAAATTATATGTTAATCCCTACTACAATCCATATTTAACTCGGGGCCATAGCCGCATATACAAGAAATAATGAGCTAAACATGCTCACATGCTCCTAAGATAAAGAAATAAGGAAAAACGATCGAAGAACTTAGCCTCGTCCCAAGATAAACCACTAAGAACGCTTCACGATCGATTCGCCGTCTTCTCCACTTCGGGATGCGAGCTCCACCACTAAAATTCCTAACTATACCCTTAGATATAACCTAAGGGGCTCAAAAAGCCATGGGGGCCAGAGAGATACCGACCAAGGGGGAGGAGAGGGGATATTTATAGCAAAAATATCCTAAAAATATCTCAAGACTATGCAGGGCAAATTCGCCTAGGCGGTGGAAATTGCTCCTAGGCAGAGTTAGGTCGGTTTGGTCTGATCGCCTAGGTGGTGGACTTGGAGAACATTCTGTTGGATTTTCGCCTAGGCGGTAGAATTTCCGCCTAGGCGAGTGGCTGTCAGTAGCCCATTTGCGTCCTCTATTGGATTTCCGCCTAGACGATAGAATCTTCGCCTAGGCGGTCGTCCATCAGTAACATTTTTCTCTTCTCTGTATTTTCATCGCTTAAGCGGTGGTCTGGACGCTTAAGCGGTGGGCCTGTTCTATCTTTTAGCCTCCGAGCTTGTTTATCCACTGTAACTTCGAACCGCTTTGGTTCAATCTCATCGTTTTAGCTCCAGTTTTCTATCTTTTTGCCTCACACACCTGAGTTATACAAAAAGTATGAAAACTAATTAAAACATAATAAAATACTATATAAACATAATCGAAAACTAACAAATTCGGATTGAAAATAGATAGGTTTTTCACACCTATCAATACCCCCAAACTCAAAATTTGGTGAGTCCTCGAGCCAAACACACACACTAAAATGAAAAAAATACAAAAACAACAAACTGAATTAAATAACAAACAACCTAAAAACAATCTAAACATAACAACATGCGAGTTTTAAATTCTTCTAACGGCCTATTTATTTTTCCCTCAACAACCGCCAGTAGTATCGAGTTCAGGCGGTAACACACAGCATGTAATGTTCTAGAATTTCGACATGCAATAATGGTAAATGCTATTCTAGATCCTTTAAATGTGTTAGTGCGAGACTCAATAATATAACTATACAACAATCGGATTGGATTATCCCCCAACTAAATTCATGACTTAGACCGTAAAGGACTAAGATTTTCATAGGCTTGATTGGGGGTCCACTCTCCACTAATGTAGGTCTAGTAGTTCATGAAGATCATTAGGGCTTGGTTCGGTTAAGGTTAATTTGGCTAAGGGTATTTTAGAATAGAAAACTGGTTAACGTTACCCAAGGCTCAACGCTTGGCACATTCACTCTCGAATCCCCATAGAAAGATTGGAAATAATCCCGAACAAGCATTTAAGACTGACGTATTCACTTGTTAAAAAGAAACAGAAATAAAAACCGTATTTACATTTGGTTCTTTATTTTATTTTATTTTTTTATTTTTTATTTTTTTTCAACGAACACACCCCCAAACTTATTTGATTGTTACAATTGAAGGGGTGTGTGAAATACAAATGAAAAACGACAAGTAAGTACTCAAATACCAAACCAATTTGAAGTTCGCCCTAATCCTAACCACTCACATCAAGAAGCCTTTGCAACGGCTAACTTGATTCTCTCAAATGTGCCTTTGGTTTAGCGATAAAGGACTGGAAGGAATTCAATTGGTCGTGGTATTGGTTTATGTGTTCTGAATTAAATATGCATTTAGTCTTGGACAGGGTGATGAGGGATAAACATGTATCAAGGTAGGCTTAAAAAGGCTCAAGCGACAAAGAGAATGCCTAAATCACGTCTCCTGAACTACCTCGCCTAGGATTTCGCCTCAAGCTTCCCCTCAATCAAGTTTTAGAACCCTTAATGTGTCATAAATTTGGTTAATCGATAATCGTCCTCAAATCAATTGAATAACTATACATTGAGTCTATGTGCTCGTGCAAATTAGGATCTACAATAACTTTTACCAAAAAGCATAGTCAAGCACACAAAATCACACATGCATGGGTATTACCCTTGACTTCAAAAACAACCAGGGGTAATTTTCATCATCGAGTGATGGCCCAGATGAATGCAAAACTCAATATATAAACAACATCACAAAAACATAAACACATTCTAACCTAAACACACATGCAATACGGAAAAACAATGACACATAAACTAACATACTACTACTACACATCACCCCCAAACTCAAAGTGGACAGTGTCCTCAGCGAACCAAATCATCATTCTTCAACATATAGAATTTAAAGCATGCTGACGAAGGGTGTTTAGAACACTTACCTGGGAGGCGAGAGGATCTCGCCTCCGAATCAAGTCGGGTGGGATGGATAAAAAAGAATTGCTTGGGTTGCCTCCCAAAAAGCACGTGGTTTAATGTCCTCAGCCCGACATTTTTAGAATGCCCTCAAGATTGGCGAGGTTTTACTTTGGATGGCTCAATCTCTCAACGAAACGCCTCACCGGCTTATGTGCTTGGCCAAGCACAATAAACGGATTGTAATCCCGTCGAAAAGGATGCATCAATACCCGTCGATCTAATATCGCCAAGTACCCTGCATAAGAAACAAAAACAAAACTACAAACAAAATTATATACACAATAAATGCCTAAAGTAAAATTAGGTCATTTACACACAATATCGACAATGAACGATATCGCCAATCCCGGCAATACGAAACACTTGCTTCTCCTATCTAAAACTTAAGTCCTGAGCCGTTACCATGTTTTTTTTTACAATAACATCAAAACAATCCCCGGCAACAGCGCCAAAAACTTGGTAGCACTGGAAATGACACGCCGCTACTTACACTCGCAAGTATACGAGGTCTAAGTTTTAGTATAGTATGATCATTAAGATTGTGTTATCGTATCCACAGGGATTGTTGTCGTTACTATCGAATACCGCGTTTGTCGTGACCTAACTTTATCTAGGCGAAAACAAATGTATTTAATTAATTAAACTAATACTAATATATCCTAAATTAACTATACTATTATGTTAATATGTTTTAGGGTAAAGAATTGCATACGGATTAACGTGTTTACAAATACGTGTTCGATTCCGATTTACTCACGTTTACGTTGTTCGACCTATTTGACAACCTCGGTACGTAAAGTCTACCGCCACCTCTTCCGAGTGTAAGACAAGAGAATACATGATTTCGAGTCAACGAAGAAGTCCCCCTCAACGTATTAACGACCCTAGGTCACGTGAGTCTCGCCCAACGTCATTGATTGTACACAATCTAACTCCCTCCCGGGTTATTGGATCGTCGCGTTGTATTTACCCTATCGACAATCTCCGTTCTAAAACTCCCTCGTCACCTTTTCTGAGTGTAAGACGAGGGATATAATACAACTTCGAGTCAACGAAGAGGTCCTCCTCAACATCTTAACGACCCTAGGTAGCGTGTGTCTAGCCCCACGTCATCGATTGTCCACGATTCAAACCCCGACCGGGTTATAGAATCATGGCATTTGTTTACCCTAATCCGAATCTGGGGTTTTGTCAAAACCCTGTATTCTCCATTTATCAATCTAAGCATAATAAACAAACAATATGATAAATACAATCAAACTACGAAGAACAATCACAAACGTAACACCGAAATCATCCAAACAATATATTTATAAATTATATTTTAATCCCTACTACAATCCATATTTAACTCGGGGCCATAGCGGCATATACAAGAAATAACGAGCTAAACATGCTCACATGCTCCTAAGATAAATAAATAAGGAAAAACGATCGAAGAACTTAGCCTCGTCCGAAGATAAACCGCTAAGAACGCTCCACGATCGATTCCCCGTCTTCTCCACTTCGGGATACGAGCTCCACCACTAAAATTCCTAACTATACCCTTAGATATAACCTAAGGGGTTCAAAAAGCCATAAGGCTAGAGAGATACGGACCAAGGGGGAGGATAGGGGATATTTATAGCAAAAATATCCTAAAAATATCTCAAGACTGTGCAGGGCAAATCCGCCTAGGCGGTGGAAATTGCACCTAAGTGGAGTTAGGTCGGTTTGGTCTAATCGCCTAGGCGGTGAAGTAGGCGGTGGACTTGGAGAACATTCTATTGGATTTCTGCCTAGGCGGTTGGATTTCTACCTAGGCGGTAGAATTTCTGCCTAGGCGAGCGGCTGTTAGTAGCCCATTTGCGTCCTCTGTTGGATTTCCGCCTAGGCAATAGAATCTTCGCCTAGGCGGTCGTCCGTCAGTAACATTTTGTTCTTCTCTGCATTTTCACTGCTTAAGCGGTGGTCTGGACGCTTAAGCGGTGGGCCTGTTTTATCTTTTAGCCTCCGAGCTTGTTTATCCACCTTAACTTCGAACCGCTTTGGTTCGATCTCATCGTTTTAGCTCCAGTTTCCTATCTTTTTACCTCACACACCTAAGTTATACAAAAAGTATGAAAACTAATTAAAACGTAATAAAATACTATATAAACATATTCGTAAACTAACAAATTCAGATTGGAAATAGATAGGTCTTTTACACCTATCAGTCTTCCGCCCGACACATGCCCTCAAACTTGGCAAGGTTTTGCTTTGTTCGGATCGATCTTTCAACGACACGCCTCACCGTATTATGCGTATGGTTATGCACTATAAACGGCTTGTAATCGCATTGAAAGGAATGCATCAATAATTGTCGATCTAACACCGGAAAGTACCCTACATAAGAAATAAAAACAAAACTACAAGACAAAAATTATATACAAAAGAAATGCCTAAAGTAAAATTGGGTCATTTACTCACAATATCGACAATAACAAAAAAACACAATCCCCAGTAACAGTGCCAAAAACTTGGTGGCGATTGCCAAAAACTGAATATTCTCAACCAATCTCCAGCAACGGCGCCAAAAACTTGTATGACGTGCGTTTGTGACACGCTCTCTTATTGACTACTCGCAAGTGTACAAAGTCAAAGTTTTAGTATAATATGATCTTTAAGATTGGGTATCGTATCCGTAGGGATTAGTTGTCGTTATTATCGAGTACCATAATTATCATGACCTAACTTTATCTAGGCTAAAAGGAATGATTTTAAATTAATTAATACTAATACTAATATAACCTAATTTAAGCTATACTAATTATACTAATACGAGATAGTTAGGGGATGGATTATCTAGGGATTAACTTTATTTACTTAAACACGTTTGATTTCGTTTAGTTTACAATAATGGTGTTCAATCTATTCAACAATCTCAGTTTATAAACTCCCCAGCCACCTCTCCAGAGTGTAAGACGAAGGAATATGCGACTTCGTGTCAATGAAGAAGTCCCCCCTCAACATCTTAGTGACCCTAGGTCACGTGAGTCTCACCCCAACGTCATTGATTGCACACAATCCAACTCTCTCCCGGGTTATTGGATCGTCGCATTGTGTTTACTCTATTGACAATCTCAGTTCGTAAACTCCTCCGCCACCTCTCCTGAGTGTAAGAAGAGGGAATATTCAACTTCGTGTCAACGAAAAAGTCCCCCTCAATGTCTTAATGACCCTAGATCACGTGAGTCTTGTCCCAATGTCATCGATTGCCCATAATCCAACTCTCTCTCAGGTTATTGGATCGTCGCGTTGTGTTTACCCTAGTTTGAATTCGGGGTTACCTCTTTCGAGTATCAATCCCCGAATTCTTGATATATCTATCTATGCATAATAAATAAACAATACGGCAAATACAATCATAATAGCGAAGAACATTCATTAAAGAAACACAACTCAAACAAAACTACGTTTTCATAAATAATATTAATCCCATAGATAATCCATGTTTAACTTATGGTCATAACTATTTATACAATTAAATTCAAGCTAAACATGCTCAAACAAATATAGAAGTTAAGAAATAAAAGGAAAAATGGATGAACTTAGCCGTAGTCCAAAGATTAGCTGCTAAAACCATCCATCGATCGCTTCTCCTTCTCCGCGTGGTAATATTTTCCTTTGGATATGTTTGTGCACTCCCCATACTCTCTCTATTCTAAACTAATCCCTAAGGGCTCTAATGGCCTGAAATATTTTAAAGAAGAAGAGAGGAGATGGGATTAAATAGAGAAAATATCCCAAAAAATATCTAATCTGGTGTAGAGGTCACTATTGTGGCGGTGGGATTCACCACCGCGATGGTGAGTAGGTCAGTTGGTTGATCGCCTAGGAGGTGAAGACAGCAGTGGACTTGGTGACCATCCTACAATTTTCCCACCTAGGCAGCAAGTTTCCAGCAAGAATTGGCCTTCTCTGTATTTTCACCGCCGCAATGGAGGTCTGACGCCACGACGGTGGGGGGCTTCTTTTTAGAATCTTGCCTCCGTGCTTGTTTTTTTACCTTTCTTCGATCGTTCTTGATTTGATCTAATAATTTATGCTTCATTTTTATACCTTTTCATCTCAAACTCCTGATTTAATACAAAAAGAATATAAACGAATTAAAATGTAATAAAACATACTAAACGTACTTGAAAACTAACAAGTTCGGTTTTGAAATAGATAGGTAATTTACACCTATCAGCAATCCATGAGGTTGGGGAGAGACTCATGTGATCAGTGTCATATAGGCACTAGATGGGGAGTGAGTGAGATTTCGATACCTAGATTGTCGGATAGTGTGAATGCCGTTAATGTAAACTAGATTGAATCGAACACGATTAAGTGAACAAAGTTAATCCCTCAACAATACTTTCTCATTAATGTTATAGTAATTTATATTTTAATTAATTAATTTAGCTTAGTTTATAATTATTATAAAAACCCTAAAATTGAGTCGCCTAGATAAAGTTCGGTTATGAAAATCACGATACTTAGCGACGATCTAATCCAATCCCTATCGATAAGACAACCCTTACTCTTCCTACTATACTAAAACTTAACCCGTACAATTGTGGTAAAAGTAGCGACGTAATATTCTGCTACCAATTGCTAAGCTAACTCGCTCAGTTGAAGTCTGAGTTAAAGAACTCAGTTATTTCTGGGCTGAGGTGCCTAGTTGATTGTTGAGCTGATGCACTCAGTTAGTTGTTGAGCTAGGGCGCTTAGTTATTTCTGGGCTGAGGTGCCCAGTTAGTTGTTGAGCTAACGCGCTTAGTTGAAGTCTGAGTTAAAGAACTCAATTGTTTCTAGGCTTAGGTACCTAGTTAATTGCTGAGCTGATGTGCTCAGTTAGTTGCTGAGCTAGGGCGCTAAGTTGTTTCTGGGCTGCGGTGCCTAGTTAGTTGCGAAGCTGACGTGCTCAGTAGAAGTCTGAGTTAAAGAACTCAGTTGTTTCTGGGCTGAGGTGCTCAGTTAATTACTGAGCTAATGCGAACAGTTAGTTGTTGAGCTAGGGTGCTCAGTTGTTTCTAGGTGGAGGTGCTCATTTGGTTTCTGAGCTAACGCACTCAATTAGCTGTGGACCTTAATGTCAACTGTATGTACTACACTTAGCCTTAATTTGTTAAGTGTTGTAGGAAATGCAGAATCATAATCATGCAATAATAAATGTTGCAAAGTTGACGGAGAGAGAATTTATTTGTTTTATTCAAGGAGTTTCTCAAAACAATGATTTCAAAATATTGAATCAAAGACAAAATTTAAGAAAAAATTATCAAGAATTCATATGAAATATTTGCGTAGATAAGAGACATTCCAGGGTTTGGGGATCACTATGTCGTCAAGATCTTCTAGCCAACAGGTTCCTGTTCTCTTTACTTTAGTTACTCGGTAAGGGCCTTTCCAGATAGGAGCTAGCTTTCCCAAGCAAGCTTCTGGCCGATGAAGCATTACTCTCCGAAGTACCATGTCTCCTACAGCGAAGTGTCATGGACGAACAGTATGGTTGAACATTCATTCCATCCTTGATTTGTACGCCGCCATCTATTATAACGCCCGGTCTCGTTTCTCTTTTAGCTGATCGATTTATTGTCGTATGAGTTCTTCATTCTCCACCAAGTAGATCATGTCATCACGTCTAGACAACATCCCTATCTTCACTAGAGAGAAAACTTTAGTTCTATAAGTTAGGGAGAATGGTGTTTCTCTATTAACAGAAATTGGGGTGGTACGATAAGCCCACAGTACACCTAGTAGTTCTTCTACCCACTTTCCTTTGATATCATCTAGTCATTTCTTGAGTGCCTCCTTAATGGAATGGTTTATCACTGATAGGTGTAATCTACCTACATATTTCCAAACCGGTTTTGTTAGTTTTAGAGTATTTTTATAGTTATTTTTATTACGTTTTAATTAGTTTTTATTCTGTTTGTATAAATCAGGTGTGTGGGGTAAAAAGGTATAAAACTGGAGCATAAACAATCAGATTGAACCAAGAACGATTGAAGAATGGTGGAAAAACAAGCAAGGCGGTAAGATTCTGAAAGAAGCCCATCGCCGTAGCGTCCAGACCTCCGTCGCGGTAGTTAAAATGTAGAGAATGACCAAATTCTATTGGAAGCTCATCGCCTAAGCGATGAAAATATAGGATGTCAACCTAATCCACCACCTTCTTCACCGCCGAGGCGATCAACCAACTGACCTACTTACCGCCGCGATAGTGGCCTATATATATCCACAGTTTAGATATTTTTCCAGATATTTTTGAGATATTTAGCCTATATATATCCCCTCTCCTCTCTCATTTTTATCTCTCTCTTGCATTATGCCACCCTTAGAACATATCTAGGGAAAGGTACAGGAGTTTTCGAAGGAGATCTCACATCTCGAGGAAGAGGAAGACGACGAAGCGATCGTTGAATGTTCTTAGTGGCTCAACTTATGACGAGGCTAAGTTCCTCGATTTCTTCCCTTATTTCTTTAACTTAGGATTTTGTGGGCATGTTTAGCTCATTCTTTCTTGTAAATACGGTTATGGCCATTAGTTAAATGTGGATTGCATAGGGATTAACAATATATTTATAAATATGTGATTCGTATGATTTCGGTGTTGCGTTTATGTTTGTCCTTCGTAGTTTGATTGTGTTTATCTTATTGTTTATTTATTATACTTAGAATGATATTTCAAGAATACAGGGTTTGACACTCGAAAGAGGTAACCCCAGATTCGGACTAGGGTAAACGAACGCCATGATCCAATAACTTAGTCGGGAGATGGATTGTGTACAATCGATGACGTTGGGGAAAGACTCACGTGACCTAAGGTCGTTAAGATGTTGAGGGGGAATTTTTCATTGACACGAAGTCACGTATTCCCTCATCTTACATTCGGGAAAGGTGGCGAGGGAGTTTACGAACTGAGATTGTCGATAGGGTAAACACAATGCGATGATCCAATAACCCGATCGGGAGTTGGATTATGTGCAATCAATGACGTTTGGGCAAGACTCACGTGACCTAGGGTCATTAATACGTTGAGGGGGACTTTTTCATTGACATGAAGTCATGTATTCCCTCGTCTTACAATCGGGAGAGGTGGCGGGAGAGTTTACGAACTGAGATTGTTAAATAGGTCGAACACCATAAACGTAAGTTAATCGAGATTGAACACGTTGTAAATCGAGTTAATCCCTAGACAATTATTTTCCCTAAAACATCTCATTATATTAGTATAGTTAATTTAGGTTATATTAGTATTAGTATTAGTATTAATTAATTCAAAATCTTTCTTTTTAGCCTAGATAAAGTTAGGTCATGACAATTACGGTACTCGATAATAACGACAACCAATCTTTGTGGCTACGATACCCAATCTTAAAGATCACATTATACTAAAACTTTGACCTCGTACACTTGCGAGTAGTCAATACGCGAGCGTGTAACAAACGCTCACCGTATAGTCACCTTTGCTTGTCCGTAGGCTTGTGGGTACACTGGACTGGATGTCTGATGTTGAATCTTCAGCTCATTGTACATCCAAGAAACTTTACCGCTTGTGAAGGGCATTCCGTTATTAGAAATGAGGACTATAGGAATGCCAAAATGATAGATCATGTTTTTTCAAAGAAAGTTTCTTACTTCATTTTGGCCTACTATTGCGAATACTTCTGCCTCGACCCACTTGGTAAAGTAGTCAATTACCACCAACAGGTGCTTCTTGTTTCCAGGTGCTGGAGTAAATGGACCTAACATATCCATTTCCCATTGAGAAAATGGCCATGGGCTGGTTATTGAAGTTTGTTGTTGAGTAGGGACTTTGATGTCGTTGGAGAATTATTAGCATTTGTCGTATTTCTTGACGTACTCCTATTCATCATTGCGCATGGTTGGCCAGTAGTATCCCATTCTCAGCTCTTTGTGAACCAAGGTTCTCCTTCCTTGGTGGTTTCTACAAACCCCTTCATGTATTTCTTGTAAGATATAGGTCGCTTCCCTTAGTCTTAGGTAGAGCAACAAAGGTTGGGAAAAAGAACGTATTTACAACTTATCATTTGCTAACACATAACTTGATGCTTTGTATACAACCTTTCTAGCGGTATCCTTATCTTCTGGTAAAACTCTTTCTTTCAAGTATCGAACCAAATAGGTTCTCCAGTCCTCTTCTTGGTCCAGCTAGCCTATGCATTCGCATTAGCTAACTGGTACTGTTACAGAAGGTTGTTTAAGGAATTCCACTAGCTTTAATCATTGATCCGGTCCCAAAGAACCAGCTAATACTGACAAAGCATCTGCCTTTGTGTTTGCAGCCCTTAGGATAGCTTCAAAGTTGCAACTCTGGAATAAGGAGGTCAACTCTTTTACTTTCTTAACGTAAAGTCGCAACCTCTTCTCATTAATGATGAACAACCCATTAGTTTGATTTACTACCAATTGAGAATCTGAATTTACCTCCAAATGTTGGGCACTCAACTCTTGCGCAAGAGTTAACCCAATGATTATAGCTTCATACTCAGCTTCATTGTTGCAGGTTTAAAAGCAAAGTGATATTTCTTTTTTGAGTTGATCTCCTTCAGGTGTCTGCAGGACTATGCCCACACCACACCCTTTCATATTCAAAGCTACATCTACCCACAACTTCCATAGCATAACTGATTGATCACGACACTCTAATTCCCATACTTTCTTTTCCATTGGAGGAGTTAGTTCAACAATAAAGTCGGCCAGAGTTTGGCCTTTGATTGTTGTCCTAGGTTTGTACTTGATGAAAAATTCACTAAGTTCAATGGTCCACTTCATAAGATGACCAAAAGCTTCTGGCCTGTGCATTATAGCTCAGAGCGGGTATGAGGTCAGCATGTTAATCACGTGTGCTTGGAAATATGGTCTGAGCTTTCGTGTTGTAGTTACCAGGGCCAGGGCAAACTTCTCCAACTCAATGTAGCAAGTTTTAGCCAGAACTAATCAATTGCTGATGTAGTAGACCAGACTCTACCCTTCTCTGTGATCTTTGACTAGCGCGGCACTCACCGCTACAAGCGTCCCTACCAGATAAAGATAGAGTTATTCTCTCGGATTTACTTTGTCCAGTCTCTATACTAAGCTTAAGTAATCTTTGATGGATTGGAGAGTATGCTCATAGTCATCATCCCACTGAAATGTTTTACTCTCCTTTAAAATCTTGAAGAATGGGATACACTTGTCAGTAAATTTAGAGATGAATCTATTTAGCACAACCAACCTCCCTATCTGTACTTGAACTTATCTTAAAGTTGCAAGGGACTTCATGTTCTTGACAGCCTTTATTTGGCCTGAGTCTACCATGATGCCGATCTGCTTTACCACAAAATCCAGAAATTTTCCAAATGCAACTCCAAAAGAACATTTTTTTGGATTCAACTTCATGTTGTACTTTCTTAGGAAGACAAAGGCTTCTACTAAATGGCTGAGGTAATCCTCTTTCCTGGAGATTTTGATAAGCATATCATCTATGTAAACTTCCACAGTGTCTCCAATCTGATCTTGAAAAATACGATTCACTAATAGTTGATATGTGGCTCCTGTATTTCTTAAACCAAACGGCATTACTTTGTGGAAATAGGTACCTTTTGGTATGATGAACGATGTCCTCTCCTTATCTTACTAGTCCATGCGAATTTGATTATAGCCTGCATAAGCATCCATCATGGTCAGTCATTGATGCCTTATTGCTGCATCTACCATCTAATCTATCCTTGGCATTGGGTAGCAGTCTTTTGGGCATACTTGATTGAGGTCAGTGAAGTCCATGCACATTCTCCACTTCCCATTCTTCCTTTTTACAAGAACTGGGTTAGCCAACCACCTTGGGTATATTACTTCTCTTATGTGGCCAATAGAGAGAAGTATCTTCACCTCGGCTTTAATCACTTACTCTTTTTCAAGGATGAAAGTTCTTATTTTCTCCCTGACTAGACGATAGGACCTGGAGATATCAAGGCAGTGTACCACAACGTTTAGGCTGATACCCGTCATATCTTCTGAAGCCTAAGCAAAGACATCCATGTTCTTTTGGAGTAGCCTGTTTATCTCTTCATTCTCAGTTTGGCTTAATGATCCATCGATCATAAGCTTTTGAGATCCATCATTGAAGGCAATCTGTTATACTTGATCGGTGGGCCGAATTACACGTGCGTACTCCCTGAAATCATCAATTCATTTACCTATCTTTCTGTCGGAGCTGCTCCCTGCTCCTACTTTAATTTCTATAAAGGTGTACTCTTTCCCTTCATAGCTGTGGAAAAAGATTGCCTTGAAGCTACTTGATCACCTCTTATCACTGCCACATAACCATCCTTTGCATACACATTAGTGGTATATTGATGCGATAACTCTTATCGCATGTAACCATAGACGCCCAAGTATTTCATTATAAGGTGATGTTGAGTCCACCACAATAAACTCCATAGCCTTTGTGTACCCCCATTCCTTCTTGTTGGAAGTGACGGTTAAGGTGATCTTTCCACGTGGCGACGTAAGGTCACCGTTGAATCCCACCATAACAGTCTGTGTGGAACTGACATTCGAACTGGGTATTCCCATCTACTTAAAAGTACCCACAAAAATAATATTAGTGAAACTACCATTTTCGATCGGAATTCACCTTACTTGGAAACTGGAAATCCATATAGTGATGACTAGAGTGTCCTCATGGGGGTGAGCGATCCCCTTGTAATCCTCTTAAGAGAAAGTGATGACTGGTCCTGGATTTGTTGTTACTACCATAGCTTCTCCATAGCATCATTCTAGTGCTACTTCACAAACCCTCTCTTCCGTTCACGGTTGGATTCTCTAATTGTTGGCCCGACAACATTTATCATGAAAATTACTTCATGATTTTTATTGGGACGATATTATTTGCGCTTTTTTCACATGTTCTTCATGATGGCCCTCATTTCTAGGCCTTTTTTTGTCCCTTGAATGCTCTTGTAAGTAGTCACGTAGCTGACCCATATCAGCTAAATATTTGATCTCCCTTTTGAGCTTCTAGCAGTTATCCGTATCGTGACCATGGTCCCGATAGAAATCACAATACTTGGACCTATTCTTCCTATTGGACTTGGTAGTCTTTCTAATAGGCCATTAAATTACCTCAGATGTACGTCGAGATCGGCATTCGTAGACCAAACAAGTTTGGCTCTTGTCAAACTTCTGATCTGGAACTTGAGCTCTTAGGTCGATCTTTCTACCTGTTTGAACTGTTGGATTTTACCTTGTTGTGGTCCATCTCGCTTTATCTGGGGCGATCTTTAAAAGATCCCCTACCTTCTCTTGCGAGCTTTATCTAATTCATCCAAAAGCTGACCTTTCTCCACTCTGCTTCTGATCTATTAGTGTGAATCAACAGTCTCAATTCGGCTATATACTCATCTCTCATGTTGGTCTTACATCTCCTTAGGCCAGTTGTTCTTTATGGGATTTCAAATCAGCATACCCTGGAGATTCTGCTTCTTCTCCAACGTCGTTGTTGGTTGTTGTGGAGTGCGACCTACTATTGGTGATTATTTGCATCATTTACTTGATCGTATCCACCATCTCGGCCATCTTTACTGTGAGAGCATCGATCTTTGCATCAGTGCTCCGCACCCCCGGTGGAGGATCAACCTGAACTTCCTCATATTATTCCATCAGTACCTCCATATTAGATGGTGGCGACAAATCATTGCTTTGACTCCCCGCTGCTTCTCTTGCTCTTGGTTGCCTTATAGTTTCTATGAAAAGCTTTTTTACATTAGCGTTTTCTATACACAACGCCAAATGATGTTACCAGAAATCCTCAACACGTCTAACAACTCCGCACATGCTAAAAATATCTTTGCCTTCCTCTTTAATATGCAAAACTATGAGTCCTTATAGGGGACACCGATGTGGTGTCGGCCAAAGAACCTCCGGCGTGAGAATAGGTTAATCTAGTAATGAATAAAATAATATGCAGATTGTACCGTAAGTCATTACTAGTGATACTTTCCCTTTTATATAGGCTTGGAGATATTCTGTCGTTTTATTGGAGAGGTCGTCCGTTATATGATACGCTCTTAACGGCTTGGGAAATAACCTATATCTCCAAGATTTCAGGAGAGATCTCTGTTATGCTCCCCATTAAATATGGGCCATTACAGTCAATCTGACTCATCTTTTCAAGGGTAGGAGAGATGTTCACAATGGATTGACTTGTTTGTTCTTTGGTTCTAAGCACCGTCGGCTTGGATATGCCTAAATATGGGCCTTTTCATGAGGCCATTAGTCTTTCACAGAGGACTACCGATGTTAATACCTAGTTGGTGATAGGTGTAAAATACCTATCTACTTCTAAGCCGAAGTTGCTAATTTTCGAGTGTTTTATTAATGTTTTAATTGTGTTTTAGTTGTTTTTATGTAAATCATGTGTAGGATGTAAACGAGCAATCAACGAGCAAAACGATGGGAAAAAAACAAAGAAAAGTTAGAAAAATACAAGGGATTAAGACTGCAGTCCTACTGCCTAGGCAGTCAGGCCACCACCTAGGCGGTGAGAATGCAAGGAGTATTGAAATTGAACAAGTCCCACCGTTTAAGCGGTGAAACGACAGAGAGTTTGGGAGCTGTTCCATTGCCTAGGCGGTGAAATGACAGAGAGTTCATGAGTTCACCGCCTCCTCCACCGCCTAGGCGAAGGCTTAACCGACTTACTCACCGCCTAGGCGGTTAGCTCTGCACAGATATAATGATATTTTTAGATATTTTTGAAACCTTAAGCCTATAAATACTTCTTCCCCACTTGTGAAAAAGGTTTGTTAAATGTTCCTAACCTTAGCTTGGGGTTTTTAGCCATTCTTGAGAAAGCAAGAAGAGGAGATTCATCATTTGAGAAGACGAATCATTTGCGGACCGATCCTTGGCGACTGTAGACCATTCCACTCTCAGATTTGATCGTTCTTCCTTTGTTTTTATATTTGTAATTATTTTTCCATATCTAATGATGTTGAATCACTCTTGTTTTGTATGTTTATATGGCTTAGAACATGTAGTTTAGATAAATGTTATCTAGGTGTTGTTGTAAGTCATATAAATGCTAGTTTGATTAAATATATGTTACTTTAATGGTTGTTTGTTTAAATTCGATTGTGTTTACCGTTATTCTTGATATTATTCTTGTTACGATAAATCGATAATACGGGGTTTGACACTCGGGAGAAGTAACCCCAGATTCGGACTAAGGTAAACACAACGCGACGATCCAATAACCCGGGAAGAAGTTGGAGAGTATGCAATCTATGATGTTGGTTGACAACTCATATGACTATGTGTTCGGAAAGACGTTCCAGGGGGACTTCGGTGTTAACGCAAAGTCATATATTCATTCGCTTGACACTCAAAAGAGGGAGTGAGTGAGTAATATATACAGAGATTGTCAGATAGGATAAACATCGTTATAGCTAACTTAACGAAGACAAACATGTATTACATGGAATAAATCCATACCTAGGTAATCAATATAGTTAGAACTAACCCAATAGTTGTAATTTCTCTTAGTTGTTAATTAAAATACAAACAATGCTTGAAAAGTCGAGATAATATGAGACTATGAAAATCACGGTATTTAACTAATTCACACTATCCCCAGTGGAACGATATCCGATATCACGATCCATCTACACTAAAACTTGACCTCGTGCACTTACGAGTAGTCAATACACGAGCGCGTAACAAACGCTCGGCGTACAAGTTTTTGGCGCCGTTGCCAGGGATGTGTCTTAATTTAGTTGATATTGCGACTAAGTAGTTGAATATTAATCCTGACAATTCCTTTCTTTTATTTTCTTTTAAATTATTTATTTAATTTGTTTCGTGTGTTGTGATCAAACAATGCATGCAACAAAGAAGGAGTTTGGAATTCTTGGCTCTAGATCCTGAGATCGAGCATACGTTGAAAAGGATAAGGAGAGACAGAAGAAGCCAACTTCAATACCATGAATCATGATCCAACGAAGCATTCTATCTTAAATACCTTGTCTATAAGGGATTTTGGTGAAAAATGTTCAAGAAAATTTCCCTTCGGTTTAGTCGAACTGGAAGGTGAAGAGGAAAAGATTAAGTGCTATATTAGTAATGAAAAATGAGTTGTGAAGAGTATCTCCCTCGTTGATGAATGATCATGCAATTTGCTAAGTCTAGATAGGGACATTAAATCAAGCAAATCTTTTTTATGTCTCCAAGGGTATGAAACTTACCCAATTTTTGCTATTAATTATTTTTTTTGGAGGTCAGAATGGTCTCGGAACGTGTTTGGAGGTGAATTAAGGAGTATAGATATTCGGGGTTGTGTTTTGAACTTAAAATCATTTAACAAACGAAGTGGAAGTAAGTGGCGTGGAGCAAGGTTTTGAAAACATGAAGAAATCAAGCTAAATGTGTAGGAAATCCATCGCCTAGGCCATGAAACCACCGCCGAGGCGGTGAAAATACAGGATTCATAGTTTTCAAGCTATTGTTCCACCGCCTAGGCAGTGAAAAAATAGAGAATTCAGCTTCTGAAAAAGCATTTCACTGTCGAGGCGGTGAAACAACAAAAGGTTTGGATTTTAAAAAAAGCGCTCCACTGCCAAGGCGATGAGCCATCTGTTTTATTAAAATCGTCCCGCTTCTTCGAAAAATCCAAATCCTTTTCTTAAAACTCCCAAATCTATCTATTCCCATCCTTCCCAACAGTTCCAAACCTTAAAAATCATCCTTCCATTTACAAAAATTCTGATTTCCACCAAGAATCTTTCTCCAAAAGTAAAAAAATTTCCCCCATTTTCGGAAATTTAGGGTTTAAGGGCCGAACGGTGCGATTTCTCCATTGTCAAGTGTTTGGACCGAAATTTTTCAACAAGGGTTTATGATCCTACATTTAATCTATTTTTGAAATATTTGAGTACAATGCATGTTATTTCAAAAAAAAATCCTTGGATTTGGAATGTACCCAAAACCCATAAACCCCGATTTTCGCAATTTTGATTTTCTTTGGGATTTTGGGTTGATTTTTGGTAAGGATTCTCATTATTATGCTCAGATACATTAGGGGAATGGTTTATATTAGGCTACATTATGACATTATTGTTGATTCGATTTTGGTTGGTACACGGTTCTTATAAATAACAATGTGTGTTTCGTGGGTATGATTTGATTTGTTTGTTCTGTTGTTATGGCTTTGGTTTGTGTTGTGATATTGATTGATAGGAAAATGTTGAAGCGTGTTGCATCGAAAAAACCGCGCATGGAAGCATCATCCTCAGCCACGGATTATGAGTCATCTCGCTTCATATCTAAGACAGCAGAAGAACACTACAACAAATTTGAGTATAAGCGCACATGCATCCGGCAAAGGGGCTTTGGGCCTTTGGATGCCCTTCAGGAAGAATTCAGGGATGTCATAAGGAGCCAGGGTTGGGAATAATTCTGCAGTTCACTACCCTAGGGCGAGGTGTCCGTGGTTCGAGAATTTTATACTAATATCATCGAGACCACTAACTACTGGACGAAGGTCAGAAATCACCCCATCATATTCAATCCAGAGCACTTCAACAAAATTTTGCGCTTGAAGGAGCCGAAACCCTTGCACGATCCATTTGGGAGCCACACGCCATCTATGGAGACTGTGATCCAAGCCCTGACCACGAGTAACATTCAATGGACAAACAAAGGGCCAAGTCAAGCGATATTTAATGTGAGATATTTGAAACCAGTTCCAAAAATTTGGCACCATTTCGTGTATGGGATCCTGTTTCCTACATCCCATTATTCCGATGTCTCCAAGGAGAGGGCTTTTATTTTACATGACATTCAACTAGGGAATCCAATTGACGTCGGGTGGCATATCCATTCTTCGATACTTTATACGGTTCAATCGACAAAGATTGGTCTTCTATTTTCCTCATTTCTAACTGAACTATTCAGATGCGCTGGAGTCGTGATCAAAGAGGATAGCCCTTGGCCCCCTATACATCCCCTCGATCATGCAATGATTAACCGATTGTGGAAGGGAGGAGCCTAAGGCCCAGCTGCACCAGAAGAGAAGGAAGAGTAAGGCTCAAAAGATGAAGCAGCAATGCCATTTGAGGCCTCGATACCCGCAGTCTACCGCCGCCAACCAAATCTGACTAATCGCAATATCCAGGATCTCTGGACTGACATCGGCAATCTTCGCAATGATTTTACTCACATTCTGATTTTCCTGGATCAGTACACGTAGTAGTAAGATCAGAACCAACGCTTTTTATACTAGCATCTTGGAGTTAACATGACTCTCTATTCGCTAGTGCCACATTTCGACCCGGACGAGCTGCAACCACCATTTCCTTCCCATGAACAGTAGGGGTGAAACTATTACGTCTTACCTCCTAGGTATGTGTCGGAACCTAGTTTTCCATGTTTATTTCTCTATTCTGTTATTGGGTTCACTACCTCGTTCAAGTTTGGGGGTATTTATTGAGCATGAAGGAAGAAATTTTTGTGATGTGAATGATGAAAAATTTTGTAAATTTTTTTTTTTTTTTTTTTTTTTTTTGTAATTGTATTAAACTAGAAATGTTTAGTTTTTGTTAATGTATTTTAATTTTTGTTTATGCATGTGTAATGATTAGTTAGTGTATGCATACTAGTTTTTAGATTTAGAGTAAATATGTTAATGAATGAAGTCGTATGTGTATGTTGAGTTGTAGGTTCGTCTGGGCCATGTCCTAATGATGAAAATTATCCCCTAATTGTATATCAAGGTCAGGGGTAATGCCATTCATGTGTGTTTTGTGTGCTTAGTAGGTCGATTAGGTAAAAATTATTTTGATCCTAAAATCGCATGATAGCATGGACTCATTGTATAATTATTTGAACGATTTGATGCCGATTATTCAGTAATAAGTTCATGACAGAAATGAGGAATCTAGAACTTGATTGGGGGAGGCTTGAGGCAAAATTATAGGTAAGGTAATTCCGGAGGCATGATTTAGGCCTTCAATTTTTTCGCTTGAACCTTTTTTAAACTAACCTGAAAAATTTATTGCCTCGTTCCCCTGTCGAAGCCATAAATTTTTCAATTCTAAACACATATCTATACTTTAGCCAATTAAATCTTTCCAAACCATTGTTGCTAAGCCTAATATTCAAATTGAGTGAAATCAAGTAACATAGACTAATGCTAACTTGAAGTGAGCGATTGGGGTTTCGGACGAAAGTTTATTGGTTCTATATTAACGTATTCACTTGCCATTTTTTGTTCATATTTCACACACCCCTTAAATTATACAAATCAAATAAGTTGGGGGTGTGTTTTAGTTAAAAAAAAAAAAAAACTATATAAATATAGTTTTTAATTCCATTTCTTGTGACAAGTGAATACAAAGTTCTTCAATTCTCGTTCAGGGTTGTGTTTTAAACATGTGGGGTTCAGAGAGAGTGATATAGTAACAAGCATTTGTGCCTCAGGTATCGTTCAATCTATAACGATTTTATGTTTTCTATTCCTACGATACCCTTAGTCCTTTTTCAAAGCTGAACCAAGCCCTATTGATCTCTGTGAGTTTCCAAACCTACGTTAGTGGATAGTTGAGCTCAGTCAAGTGTATGGTTTTTCAAATCCCTTATGGTTTAAGTCATGAGCTTAGCTACTAAATAATCCAATCCAGTGTTTGATTAGTTATACATTTGAGTTCTCACACACAGACATTTCAAATGGATCTAGAATGGTTTTAACTGATATTGAGTGTTGAAATTCTAGAACACCACGTGGTGTGTGTTATTCCTGAACTTGATTTGATTATGGGTTGTTGAGGGAAGAACCACTTGGTTTCTTTGATTGAACTTGAAACTCACATGTGTTTACTTCTGGTTCATTAATGTTTATTCATTTTTAGATTAGTAGTAAGTTAATTAGGGTAGTTAGTTTAATTTAGTGTTAGGGTGTTTTGCTCGAGCACTAGCAAAATTTCAAGTTTTGGGGTATTTGATAGGTGTAAAATACCTATCTACTTCTAAGTCGAATTTGCTAGTTTTCGAGTGTTTTATTAGTGTTTTAATTGTGTTTTAGTTGTTTTTAAGTAAATCAGGTGTAGGGACGTAAACGAGCAATAAATGAGCAAAACGGTGGGAAAAAGGCAAAGAAAAGTTAGAAAAATACAAGGGATTAAGACTGCAGTCCCACCGCCTAGGCGGTGAGAATGCAGGGAGTGCTGAAATTGAACAACTCCCACCGCCTAGGTGGTGAAATGACAGAGAGTTCCTGAGTTCAGGCAGTGAGAATGCAGGGAGTGCTGAAATTGAACAACTCCCACCGCCTAGGTGGTGAAATGACAGAGAGTTCTTGAGTTCACTGCCTCCTCCATCGCCTAAGCGAAGGCCTAACCGGCTTACTCACCGCCTAGGCAGTCAGCTTTGCACAGATATAAAGATCTTTTTAAATATTTTTGAAACCTTGATCCTATAAATACTTCTTCCCCACTTATGAAAAAGGGTTGTTAAACGTTCCTAACCTTAGCTTAGGGTTCTTTAGCCTTTCTTGAGAGAGCAAGAAGATGAGGTTCGTCATTTGAGAAGATGTGAATCATTTGCGGACCGATCCTTGGCGACTATGGACCATTCCACTCTCAAATTTGATCATTCTTTCTTTGTTTTTATCTTTGTAATTTCTTTTCCATATCTAATGATATTGAATCACTCTTATTTTGTATATTTATATGGCTAAGAACATGTAGTTTAGATAAATATTATCTAGGTGTTGTTGTAAGTCATATAAATGCTAGTTTGATTTAATATACGTTACTTTAATGGTTGTTTATTTAAATCCGATTGTGTTTACCGTTATTATTGATATTATGCTTGTTACGATAAACCGAGAATACGGGGTTTGACACTTGGGAGAGGTAACCCCGGATTCGGGCTAGGGTAAACACAACGTGACAATCCAATAACCCGGGAGGGGGTTGGAGAATGTGCAATCCATGACATTGGTTCATGACTCATGTGACTATGTGTTCGAAAATACGTTCGAGGAGGACTTCTAGGTTAACGCAAAGTCATATATTCGTTCGCTTGACACTCGGAAGAGGGAGGGAGCGAGTTATAGATACAGAGATTGCCGAATATGATAAACACCGTTATAACTAACTTAACGAGGACAAATATGTATTACATGAAAGAAATCAATACCTAGGTAATAAATATAGTTAGAACTAACCCAATAGTTGTAATTTATCTTATTTGTTAATTAAAATACAAATAATTCTTGAAAATTCGAGATAATATGAGACTATGAAAATCACAGTATTTAACTAATTCACACTATCCCCAGTGGAACGATATCCGATCTCACTATCCATCTATACTAAAACTTGACCTCGTACACTGTCGAGTAGTCAATACGCGAGCACGTAACAAACGTTTGGCGTATAGTTGGCCTCATCATTTTTTAGTCTAGATAACGTATTGGGTCTGTCTGTCCTGGATCAGATTTCAGACCCGATCCGACCCGCTTTTAGGTTGTACACCCATGCAGTTATGAGTGGCAGTTTTCCCATATCATTGCCCTCTATTTGTGAACTCCTTCTCCAATTGCATCTTGGGTTGTTGTTTGGGCCCCAACCCTACCGATGGGTTTTTCGCCCGATCAAAAAATTTCAACTGCGATTTCCCTAGTAAAGCGTGTCGTCAATTGCCTTTTCGGCAGTCGATTCTGGTAAAATCACATGGGAAACGACAGGTGAGAATTGGGCCACCACTTGATCTTTCTAAGCGGAACTACATCGTTTACGATTCTGTTAACACGGAAGAAGATGTTGTCTTGTTTGCAAAAGGCATGAACAAGCTTTGGCGAGAAGGTCTTGGCTATGAATCTGTCATGTTCGTACTTTCTCGGCCTACCTCTCTGGTTATTCACTGTCGTCAACGACGGCTGGTGTCCTTGACATAGAGCCACTACATTTCTTCCTGTTCTTCCAATGATACACTGGTTGTTTCAGTTTCGTATAGGGATAGGTCGATATCTTTGCCATCACAGAAGAGAACACCATGAATCGGCTAGAAACTGTCAAGGAGTTGATGAACTTCGTCGACTTCGAGGTGTGATTCAGATCGAAGACCGATGGTCGTGGTTCAGATCAGATCGGTAGTACAGGTTGGGTCATCTCCGAAGTCGATTGTTGTGATTCAAATCAAAAACCAATGGTTGGTGCAGTTCATGTCAAACTAGATCCGTTCCTATATTTTGCTTATCGATTGGTATTTTGATTGAATAGTTGTTTTTCATCGCCATCCCTTTTGGGTTGACGATTATCTTTGTTGCTTCGTCTTCTCTATCTTATTCGTGGCTGATTATCGATTATCGTCGATAATCAATGATTGATTCGCCATATTATAGATCTATCCGATTTAGATCCGTTAGATTCATTGTTCGATTCGTAGCTTTGATTCACAGATCTATTCAGATTTGTTCATTAGACTTCGATTATCAAATTACTGTTAATGTCGTTAGAAATCCTAAAACTTGTCGGTGGTTCATGGTTGTCACGACACCGGCGATCATTTTTTTTGCTACATTTCCCACAAATAGTACCAAATGATGTTGCCAAAAATTACCTGATGCGTGATTTAGGCATACCGGAAACCTCCGCAACCTGCAACCCTACCTGCAAAACCAATTAGTTCTATGGGGGATAACGGTATAGTGTTGGCCAAAGAACCTTTGGAGTGAAAATCATATTAAATTACTCTGATGAGAGAATAAACCGTAAACAAAATATTGATCTAATATTGAGAAAGTTTAAGAATGAATGTCCATGAATATGTGATACCTTGCTTTTATATACCGAATTACCTCCCACCAGTTACGCTTTTCAGGGCTCTCTATTTTTTCGTCATTAATGGGGAGTTACACTGCTATTAATGTGGCTATTTAGTGGGGAGAGTTATACCTTAATCAACTCCCCCACCAGGTGGGAATGGTGGAGAATTACACCTTAATTGGCTCTTCCACTAGGTGGGAATTTTTCTTGCATTAGACTTTATTGGTGATTGCTATGCCATCATCTTCTATAATCCAGGTTAGGATCTCACTTCCTCTATCTTCTCTCTCTCCCCCTCTCCCTCTCTCTCTATTAGTTGAAGTTGGTGTGTTTTTTCTCTCTCTATCTCTAATGGTTGGTGTTGGCCAATAAGAGGCCCTTAACAAGGGTGGTGTACCTTTTCGCGGTGGTAAAGCCAGGAGAAGTGGAGGGTCATGCCACCATCAACAAGAGGCTACTAATGCCGCCGACTTGGCTGGTGAGACACCTCGTTGGTGACTTCACTTGTCAGCCGTTAGTATTTCCAAACAGACCTGGATTATCCGATAAGGCGGTGGTTCATTTAAACGAATAAACACAAGGGAGGGGCATTGAAAATTATCAGGAATAAAGGGTCAGGAGTTTTGTGGTGATTATTATATAGAGAAAAAATGTATATATCTATTATTAAATCAGGGCTGCCTATGCTTACTAGAACATTTCCACGGTCCGGATTAGCTTTCAAAGGATCTACGACTGTGATTAAGTGCATTCATTAAGGGTAGCTCAAGTGGTAATTTTCGTATCTAATATGCAAAGGGTCTTGTACCGTATAAGGTAAATTCTTTTTTTTTTTTTTTTTTTAAATTATTAAGAAAATATTAGCGACTATCAAATGCAAAACAATTACGACATATTTAGTATGCGGAATTCAACAAAAGATTGAAATGATGATCATTCTATTCTTATATTTAATACATGGAATTAAATTTCATTATCTTTACTAAGCATTTTCTAATTGCACAAAATATGAGATTAACCTATCCCATGATAAATTTGATATTAGTTAATCGTAATTATATGGGATTAAGTTTAATCCTTCATCGAACAAAAAATGCGACCAAACACTAACTAAATATTGAAAATTTAATTAAATTACATTTTCTTCCTTTAAAAAAATTAATTAATTACTATTTTACCATTTCAAATTAAATTAAATTACTATTTTACCCTTTTAATTTCTACCAATATATCCCTTAGTTTTTTGTTGTTTTTTTTCTCTATTTTTTTTGCTTTTACACTTTTCTCCCCCCCCCCCTTCCTTCTTCCTCCCTACATCATATTCTTGGGCAAAAATCCAACACTGACAGTCTGTGTCAGATTCTCTCTTCTCTTTCTTTCCTCCCAACCCCCATTTGTACCACCACCCCTACCACCTGCGAGTAACACCACCGCCCACCCCATCAGCCCCCTACCCCATTGTCCATTGCCTCCCTCTTTTTTTTTTTTTTTTTCTTGATTCTTCCTCCACTTTTTCTTCTTATATCTCTCTCTTTTATACATACATACATACATACAAATGTATTATGTTCCTGATTATTCTTAACACTAATCAAACTAGACACGCCATTTGAAATTTTAAATTATGTTTATTTTTTAAATAATTACCTAAAAAAATTTTTTCAAACACATAGTTTCATGGTATAAAAAATTTAAAAGAAAAATTGTAGCAATTTATATCTTGCTCCACAATGGCACCAAAGAAAAAGGTGTTCCAATAAATGGCCCCCAACGAAAATCACACCACCACCTTATGTTTTATGCTTATGCCACGCGTCTCTCTCTAATTGGCCGTCAAAAAACAAAATAATTGAATGATATTATCGTGGTGTGTAGGGCAACATTGACCTTACAATAAATGGGTGTTTTTTTTTTGTTCTTATGTTTTTCTGGATTTCTTAACTAAATAAATATATATTAAAAATTTAATTTTTGAAAACAGTACGGTCGAAACTTATTTACTGAATAGGAATAAAACGCAATACCGATTTGCGTTTTTCGAAAAACGCATTTTTCAAAATGCATTTTTAAAATGCGCACTGTTCCCATGAAAACGCGAAAGGGTTTTGCGTTTTCTTTAAAAACGCAAATCTCTTTTGCGTTTTTCAAAATAGAAAAAAAAAAAATAATAAATAAATAAAAAATCTTTGTCCAAAAAAAAAATCTTTGAAAAACGCAGAAAGCTTCTGCGTTTTTCAAAAAAAAAAAAAAAAAGAGAGAATAACGCTTAAGCAGCGTTGTGGTTTTTTTTTTCTTTCTTCAGCAGAGTCAGTATTGCCATGCAATTTTTTTTTTTTTTTCTGTTTTGGAAGCGTTTTTGCTTTTTTTTTTTTTTTTGAAGGGCTTGCTTTTTTTTATTTTAAGAGCGTTTTGTTTTTTTTTCGCTATTTTCCCATCGTTTTCCTCATTCATATTTGGTTTAGAAGAACCATTTTGTGATTAGTGTGAAATGATTCCAAAGAAAACGAAAATAATATATGCGTTTTTTTTTAAAAAAAAATTACACTAATTGAAATGAAAATAAAATTACATGTGAATATATAATATATTTCTACAAATTATAATACATGTCATTATTGGGTTTCTATGTACCACACCCCCTACGTTTGATGTTTCTCTAAGTACACTAACTTAACCAAATTATTAGATTTATCAGGCATCAATATTATCCCGATCAATATCAAATTCAGACAACCGTTTTGGTTACAGTCCACTTTCGATCGTGTATCCGCCGACGGCAATCGAGACAATATTGATGCCTGATAAATCTAATAATTTGGTTAAGTTAACGTACTTAGAGAAACATCAAACGTAGGGGGTGTGGTACATAGAAACCCAATGACGACATGTATTATAATTTGTAGAAATATATTATATATTCACATGTAATTTTATTTTCATTTCAATTAGTGTAATTTTTTTTGCATATGTTATTTTTGTGTTTTTTTGAATCATTTCACACTAATCACAAAATGGTTCTTCTAAGCCAAATGTGAATGAGGAAAACGGTGGGAAAATGGCGAAAAAAAAAAAAAAAAACAAGCTCTTCAAAAAAAAAAAAAAAAAAAAAAAAAAACGCTTCCAAAACAGAAAAAAAAAAAAATTGCATGACAATACTGACGCTGCTGAAGAAAAAAAAAAAAAAACCACAACGCTGCTTAAGCGTTACTCTATCTTTTTTTTTTCTTTTTTTTTTCTGTTTTGGAAAACGCAAAAGGGATTTATGTTTTTAAAGAAAACGCAAAACCCTTTTGAGTTTTTATGGGAACAGTGCGCATTTTGAAAATGCGTTTTTCGAAAAACGCAAATCGGTATTGCGTTTTACTCCTATTCAGTAAATAAATTTCGACCATACTGTTTTCAGAAATTAAGTTTTTAATATATATTTATTTCGTTAAGAACTCGTTTTTTTGGAGGACACTTACCTTATTTTAATGGTTTTATTTTTAAATTACTATTTTAACCCGCAAGAAAATTACCTAATTCAACTATTGGACTTTTTTTTTTTTTTGGGTGAATCTCTTAAAATAAAGGGACCTTGGAAAGTAACAATACACAAGTACAAAGGTACAAGTACAACACAACAAGAAATTGCCTTCCTAGTACATATATATATGCGGGGGTAATTCCACTGATATTTTCTGTCGATGTATTATATCATATATCTTCTTTATCATTTTGTACATATCAAATATTTCTCCTATTTTTTTTTTAAACATCACTTACTTCTTTTATTAATTAAAAAAAAAAAATTATTATAATACTAATTTTACTCTTCGCTATTTAAAAAATTATTAATAATAAAAAATTAAAATATATAAATAATCATTTAATTTATATATATTCATCACCACCTTCTACCACTGCACCTACAACCACCACCACCTCCTACCGTCGCCACCACCCACCACCCGCCGCCACCTCCCACCACCGCCGCCCACCACCTCCCATCACCCACCGACACCCTCTGCCGCCTCCTACTGCCACCCGCCGCCTCCTACCGTCACCCGCCGCCACCAATATTTTGATGTACAAAAATATAAATGCCCTTACAAAAATATATTTTTATTCTTTTATTTAAAATAAAAAATAAAAAAATTCATTAACATCTTCTTTATGTTTTAGTTACTCTTTGCACCCATTAAAGTGCAATTTAAGACCAATCCAAAACTTAGGGATAAAAGTACCGATCTTCTTCTCTTTTTGTTTTTTTTACTTTTATTTTATTTTTTTCATTTTGTTAAAAAAAGAGTTAAAAAAAGTTTTATTTTTTAATGGAAATGTTAGTGTAAAAAGTAAATGATGGTGGCGTCAGATGGCGGTGGGAGGTGGTGGTGGGTGGCGGCGGTGGGTGATGGCGGAAGTGACGGTGGGTGGTGGGAGTTGGGCGGTGGCGGTGGGAGTTAGGTGATGGTAAGAGGCAAATATAATTATTTAAAAAGTTAAAGGTAAAACATATAATTTTAAAAATATAGAGGTTCTAATGAATTTTTTAAAAATAACCTAAAGGTAATTTTGTCCAAAGAGAGATAAGTGGTGTTTAAGAAAAAGATAAGGAAGATCTCTAGTATTTGTAAAATGACAGAGAATGTATTTGGTATACTACAAAATGGCAGGAGAAGAATAGTATATATCCTATATATGCCTGGAAGTTTGTTTGCTAGATAAATCTTTAGACTAAATTACACTTTGAGCCGCTTAGTTACTGACTTTGTCGGCCTAATGTTTTAATTTCATCGCATTCCTTTGTGAAATTTTGTATTTGTATTTACTTCTCCTTTTACATTTAATATTAACAATATGCATAGCCCATAATCTCGGGATCCATTTTAGTAAGAGGGACAACTAAAAACGTGTGAAAATTTAAGAAATAAAATGTGATGAGAATCTACATATAATTAGAGAGGCTTTAGCGAGCACATCAACTAGTGTTGAATATGACTCGTAGTGTTATGCGTATTTGTTAGTGGGACTAGCAAAAAAAAATCCAAAAATAAAACCGAGTGGAGTAATAGATTAGAATCGGATCATATTCCTTGGATCTCAAAAGCCCCATCCACCAGGCTCTTTAAATGCACTGTTTCGATTCCATTCACATTGGTGACGCAACATTGCTTACGTCAAAATCATATCACAAATTTTAATGCTTCTACGTGGTGAATTTTCAGTCATTTGAAAAATGGTTTTGAGATACAAAATAAAATTAGGAGATTTATGTGGCAAAGTATCTTATTTTTAAAGAGATAGATAAAATATAATATATTTTATTCTGTTCAATCAAAATGAACTTATACACAATCTTTAATCAAAATCAAAGGGTTTAGATAAGGTAATTAATCACTTACAATTAATTTAATTAATCTTCTACAATTAATCCCTATAATTTGGCATCTATAATAGGTAATTAATTTCTTACAATTAATCTCCTATAATTAGACAATTAGGCAATAATCCAGTACTCATATCTTTATCATGCCTTCGCAAGATAGAGCACCGTGAGGTGATTTCAATCTTGTTCGTCAATTGTTGGAAGCGCGAGCAAGAAATATGTTTGGTCAGCGCATCAACTTGTGATCAGGAGAGGAGACATGACAACTCGAAGAGAGCCCCCTTGAACTTTTTCCCGAATGAAGTGGTAGTCAAGAGCAACATGTTTCGTGCGAGAGTGAAAAATCGGATTTGAGCATAGATTTATTGCACCAATGTTGTCACAATAGATAATTGATTGTTGAGGTAGAGAAACATTAAGCTCGGAGAGTAGAGAACAAATCCAGCGAATTTCGGCAGCGATGGTAGCAATAGCTCGGTAGTCAGCCTCAGTAGAAGAGCGAGCCACCGTCATTTGTTTGTTTGAACTCCATGAGATTGGATTGCGACTAATGTAGATGAGATAGGCACTGGTGGAGATAAAGTCATCCTTGTTTCCTGCCTAATTTGCATCCGAAAATGCATGAAGTGACAGTGGTGAGTTATGGTAGAGAACAACACCATGAGCAATAGTAACACTAAGATATCGTAGTAGATGCTTTGCTGTATTCCAATGATCAGTCTCGGGGTAGTGCATGAATTGTGATAACTTGTTGACTGTGTGGGTAATGTTCGGGCGTATGAGTGATAAGTATTGGATATTGCCAACAATATCTCTATATTAAGTTGGATCAAATAGGGATGATTTGGAGTGAAGGGTAAGAGTTGGACTAGTGGCAAGTGGCGTAGACGCGGGCTTGGCATCGGATATGTAAGTGCGATTAATGAGATCATGTATATATATCGCCGCTGAAAAAAAAAGATACCCTGCGGATGTGGAATGACTTGAACTCCAAGGAAATATGAAAGTGGACCAAGATCCTTAAGGGAGACACTGTTGGAAGGAAGATAAATGAACTTCTGTATTGTTGCATCATTGTTGCCTGTAATAATGGTGTCATCAACGTAGACCAAGAGATATATCATGATGCCTAAAGCATTGTAGACGAATAGTGATGTGTCGAAATGAGAGTTAGTAAAGTCTGAGGTGATAAGAAATTGATGCAGCTCAGGGTACCATGCACGGGGGGGCATGTTTGAGACTGTATATTGCTTTGTGCAGTTTACAAACATGATGAGGATGATCTTTTTCAATGAATCCTTGTAGTTTAACTATAACGACGTTATCAGAAGGAGAGTCTTGGAGAACGGTATTATTAACATCAAGTTGTCGTAGTGGCTAACCACGAGTGGCGGTAAGAGAAAGCACAAGTCGTACTATTGTTGGTTTGACAACAGGACTAAAAATGTCATGGTAGTCAACACCCGGGCGTTGGTGGAACCCTTTGGCAACTAAATGTGCTTTGTACCTATCAACAAAACTATCAGGCAAACGTTTAGTTCGAAAAATCCACTTGCAAGCAATGACATTTTGGGATAAATAAGATGAAACAAGGTCCCATGTCCCGTTCCGAACAAGAGCATCATACTTCTCAGACATGACCTGATGCCATTTGGGATCTTTGAAGCCATGCGTTACTGTAGAAGGTTCAAGGTCTGGGTGGTGGACAAAAACTTGGTCGCCGCTAATTAAGCTTTGCCACTTTCACCGCAAGCATACAGATAAAGTTTTAGTATAATAGACCTTTCAGTCGAGTATCGTATCCACAGAGATTGGTGTTGTTACTATCGAGTACCGCGATTGTCATAACCTGACTTTATCTAGGCGACCAAAAATGTAATTGAATTAACTAATACTAATACTAATATAGCTTAATTTAATCTATACTAATACTAATATTAATATGAGATAATTTTGAGAGAATAGGTTGTCTAGGGATTAGTTTCGTTTACGAATACGTGTTTAGTCTCGTTTTAGTTTATGTTAACAACCTTTGACTTATCCGACAATCTCGGTATCTAAAACTCCTCCGCCACCTCTCCCGAGTGTAAGACGGGGGATATAACGCAACTTCGTGTCAACGAATAAGTCCTCCTCAATATCTTAACGACCCTAGGTTGCGTGAGTTTTGCCCCAACCTCATTGATTGCACACAAAACCTCAATTCGTAAACTCCCTCGCCACTTCTCCCAAGTGTAAGACGAGGGATATGACGTGACTTTGAATCAACGAAGAAGTCCCCCTCAATGTCCCAATATCATTGATTTCGTGCGCTGTGTTTACCCTATCGACAATCTCAGTTCTAAAACTCCCCCGTCACCTCTCTCGAGTGTAAGACGAGGGAATACATGACTTCATATCAATGCCAAAGTCCCCCTCAACGTCTTAATAACTCTAGGTCACGTAAGTCTTACCCCAACATCATCGATTGTCCACAATCCAAACCCCGACCAGGTTATAGGTTTGTGGCGTTTGTTTATTCTAGTCCGAATCCGAGATTTGTCAAACCCCGTATTCTGGATATGTAAATCTAAGTAATATAAACAAACAGTATGACATACACAATCAACATAACGAAGAACAATCGCAAACAAAACACAAACTCAACTAAACAACGTTTTCATAAATTATATTAATAATCCCTATACAACCTATATTTATCCAATGGCCATAACCATGTATATAATACAAAATGGCGTAAACATGCTCAACAACTACCAAAATGCAGAAAACAAAGAGAAGAAACGAGCAATTTAGCCAATATCCGAAGAATAACCGCTAGAACCATCGAACGATCGCTTTCCTCTTTATCCTCCATTTCGGATTGAGAGCTCTCCCTAAAAAATCCCTAATCTTACTCCTAAAATATGGTCTAAGGCCTTAGGGGCCGAAGAGGTTTGAAGAGAAGAGGAGAGAAGGGTTTAAATAGGCCAAAAAATATCTACAAAATATCTAAACTGTGCAGAGGCCTCTACCTAGGCAGTGGAATTTCTACCTAGGCAGAGAAGTATGTCGGTTAAAGGCTTGCCGAGACGATAGAGAAAGCGGTGGCTATGGAAAACATTCTGTTGGATTTCTGCCTAGGCGGTAGGTGATTTTCGCCTAGGCCAAGGGCAGTCAGCAACAATTTGTTCTTCTCAGCACCACCGCGGCGGTGGTCTGGACGCTGCGATGGTGAGCTTGTTTGCAAAATCTTGCCGTCTTGCTCATTTTTCCACCGTTCTCCGACCGTTCTCGATACGATTCGCTCGTTTATGCTCCGATTTCATACATTTTCACCCCACGCACCTATTTTAATACAAAAAGAATAAAAACATATTAAAACATATAAAAATAACTATAAACGTACTCGAAAACTAACAAATTTGGGTTGGAAATAGATAGGTAATTTACATCTATCAATTGGTTTGTGGATATTATTTTTCGATCATGTAACTATACCTTGATGTGGAGGAGGAATAGGTGTCGGGTCTACTGGTGTGGTGATTGGGTTGCAGATAAGTTGGGTTGAGAGTGTGGGGTTTGGGGTGGCTGTTGGGTGCTACAGTGTAGTGAAGGTAGAGTTGCGACACTGAGTCTTGGGTTTGGTGGGAAAGAGGTATTTTGGGATGGGAGAATGATTGTGGTGGTTATGATTGTGGTGTCTTGAGTGGAATCTGCTTGAGGGACAGGTTCGAGAGTGACAAATGGTGTGATGGTGGCCGGATATGATGAATCGAAAGAGAACCAGACGTAGGATGTGGAACAAGAAAGATGATGAAGATTGGGTTGAATGGTTTTGAAGAGCATAATTGACTCAACAAATTTAACATGATGAGATGTATAAATACGGGAGGTTACAGGATCAAGACAAATATAGGCACTCTGGGTGAAGGAGTAACCAAGAAAGACACAAGGGGTGGAATGGGGAGATAGCTTGTGAGACGAATATGGACGCAACTAAGGATAGCATAGACAACTAATGCTTCGAAATTTGGAGTAGTTGGGAGGTGTGTCAAAGAGCTTTGCATATGATGATAGAAGTTGGAGTGTGGGAATGGATAGACGATTGATGAGATAAACAGTGGTGGAGAATTCACATGACTAGTACAACAAAGGCATGGAAACATATGAGAGAAGTGATAAACCTGTTTCAACAATATGACAATGACGACGTTCAGAATACCCATTGAGTTCAGGAGTGTGTGGATGTGAGGTTAAGTGAGATATCCCATTAGAATTGAGGTATGATGAAAGTACTTGATATTCCCCCCCCCCCCCCCCCCAATTTTCAGAATAAAACGTGATGATTTTTCGATTGAATTTGTTTTCCACTAGTGATTTAAAGCGAACAAAAGTGGTATAGACGTCGAATTTTATTTTAAATGGACAAATCCATATGTATTTCATAAAATGATCAAAAAAGATAACATAATATTTGAAATCATTAATAGAATGCATAGGCGAGGTCCACACGTCAGAAAATATGATTTCAAGTGGAGAAGTTGAAACAAGAGTGGAAATCGAGAAAGGTAACTTGTGACTTTTATTGCATTGACACGCAAGACAATTGAAATTCAGAGATGTCAGACTTGTGACTTCTAAGTGAAAAGCAGAGATAATATACCTAAGAATTGACAATGACGGATGACCTAAGCGATGATGGCACTCGGATGAAGTGGTCTTGACACTGGAGAAAGTTACCAATGCAGAAGACTTGATAGAACGGACCAGCTATTCATACACACCATCTTTAGTTTAACCTTGTAGAAGTATGGCCCCATGCAAAGATCCTTCACAAGAAAATAAGAGGGTAAGAATTCGATGGATGTATTGTTAGATTTAAAAAATTGAGAAATAGTGTAACGACCCGATTTTCCAGGGTCGTCACAAGGTTTCTCCCCTCGTAGAATTGAGGCTAAAATTGAACAGAAAATATTTTGTCTCCTAAATCAAAGATTTTTTTTTTCAATGCCATGGCGACAATTACAGTTTGTCGATTTATCGAATCAATTTTACCATAGTGAAAAATCAATATAATTATTTTGATGTCTTTATATCAATAGTGGAGACCCTCTCTCCTGTTTCTCATTCTTTAGGATTAATAATCCTTTTCTTTTCTTTTTTATTTAATTAGGTTTATCATAATCATCCTCATTATAATGATTCTTATTATCAATTTTTTTCCAAACCCATCCACGTGGGAATCATGCTACCCACACATTTATACATATTTTGAGTTTGTTTTTTTTTTTTTTTTTTTTTTTTTGTTTTTTAAAAAAAAATTATGGCCATCAACAAATGCTTAAGGGTTAATTTTTTTAAAAAAATTACACTAACCCCCCACAATTCTGAGCTAATTCATATTAAATCCAATAATTACACTTATCTCCCAAACATTATCAAATATTTATTATAAATTTTCGTAATATACAAATTAATACAACAATACTACACTTATATAAAATAATATTTTCGAAAATATAAATTCAACACTTAACGCCAAAAATTTATCAAGTATATATTTATACCACAAATTTACAAAACCGTCCTAAAAAATATTAAAATAATATTTTTAAAAATATTTAATTTTTGGAGTATTACAATCTACCTGCCTTAAATAAATTTTGTCCTCGTAATTTAGCTTTTAGGAATAGCTCAAAATCGCAGGGTCTTTATTAATTATATTCTAAAATCTTATGCTTCTAAATCCTTCCGGTGCGTACTCTGATTATAATAATAATAATAATAATAATAATAATAATAATAATAACAATAACAATGAATTCCAATTTGACTTTTTATAAGCTCGCAAAAATATCACCACAGGCTTCCAATAGAAATAAACAACCAATTTTTATTAGTAAATGGAATTGTTTTTTGAATGATATCAAAAACAAGTTGAATGACATCACCTTCTTTTGAAACCTTTTTTTTTTTTATACGTTGGCCCCTAATTTTTAATGGACTTAATTACTTGTATCCAAATAGTAGTTGTATTTGAATATGAAATAATTATATTGATTTTTCACTGTTGCAAAATTGATTCGATAAATCGACAAACTGTAATTTTCGTCGTCGCATTGGAAAAAAAATTCTTCAATTTAGGAGACAAAATATTTACCGTTGATTTTAGTCTCAATTCTCTGAGTAGAGAAACCTTGTGATGTTGCTGGTAAACCAGGTCGTTACAAATAGAAATAAGATTTTTATGCATAATAGGAACACAAAGCTCATTATGAATTGAGAAGGTATATGAGGGAGTGTGCAGAGATGTAGGATCAGTATGCAAAATAGGGAGACCCGTGCCATCGCCAATCACAACATCGTCAGCCCTTCAATAAGAATCATAAACGGGGAGATTACTTAGGTCGGTCGTAACATGGTGCGACACACTACTATCAAGGAACTAATTGGAGCCATCAGAGTTGTCAGTTATTGCAACATTAGCATGCAGTTGACGAAATGCTCACGGTTGTGGTTTGGACTGTGGATTCGTTGGTGTCAAGCAAAATAGAGGACATTGTTGAATCGTGTGTCTTTGAGCACGACACCCTTGACACTTTCCAAGATGTCTGAGGAGGGGGACGATTAGTCCGTATATTGGAGTTGGGTGGGGTATGTGCCACGACCATTAATTCCCCGATCCATTCGGTTGAGAGTTGGCCCGAGTTGAAGTAGGATTTGCCGAGGCCAGAAGAGGAGATATATTGGAGAGAAGAGATCGGAGAGACAACTCTTTGTTAATTAGCTTCTCATGAAGTTCATCAAATGATATTGTGGTATCTCGTGCATTGATAACATCAACAATGGGTTTATAGTCATCATCAAGTCCATCAAGAATTTTCTCAATGATGTATTCGTCGTCCATAGGCTTGCCAAGGAGGGCAAGTTCTTTAGTCTGAGTTTTGATGAGTTGCATGTATTCTGAGTTTGTTTGTGACCCTTTGGTTGCAGGCTTAATTTGTTGCTTAATCTAATTTATGTGACCACGAGATGACAGTGAATAGGCGTTGGTGAGAATCGTCCAAGCCTCATGAGATGTTTTGCATTGAGTGATGAGAGGAATAATATTTTGAGAGATTGAACCCACTAGTGCTCAAAAAATTAATTTGTCTTGACGAAGCCATGTTAGGTATTCTGGATTAGGAATGGAAGACTCATTGATGATAATCGTGGTAGGTGGTGTTGAGAGGGATCCATCAATAAATTATTGTAGATTATAGCTAATAAGAATAGCTTCAATTTTCAGTTTTTAAAAGAGATAATTAGTATATGTGAGTTTCACGGAGTTGTGTATATTTGTTGATCCTAAGATTTTGATGGACAATTAAATATTGATGTTCTTGGTGGAACTAATGATTTTATTGAGTGTTTAAGTTTATTAGTTCCATTGATGAAAATGATCATGAAGATATTGTGACAATGTTAAAGATGATGACAAAGATGATGGAAGATTAAGAGTTTGAAGAAATTGAAGAACCTAGGGAAAACAACTCAGGTTAAATTTTAACTCTTAATGTATCTCGGTTAAGATCACACACTACACAAAATGTTTTTCAAAATTATGTGTGTTTTTATGGGATCCTAATTAGTTAAATTATTTGCTCCTATGTGTAATTGAAAAATAAATAAAGGTAATTGATTAAAATTGAATTTAAGATTTTAGTGGAGCTAACCGAGAAAAGAAATCAGTTAAAGGGGTGAAAACATCGAAGAAAATATATTAAAATCGGATTAAGGAAAGGATTCCAACATTGATCACTTGACTTATCGGTCGACTTATGCAAGATAAGTAAAGTTGCTGAATCTCTCGGTCGACAGGTAGGTCGACCTGAGCTTAAATAGTAAACTCTCTGAATCAGTCGGTCGACTAGTAGGTCGACCTATGGCCAAAAGAGAAAGTCGTTGAATCTTCCGGTCAATAGGTGAGCCGACCTGTGAAACATCCTGAATCGTCCAATCGACATATGAAGTATAGGCGGTCAACCGATGGGTCTTGGTCGGTAGATAGATGGAACTGTTTCAGGATTTATGGAATTTTGGATTTTATTCAAAAAGTAGTCGTTACAAGCCATTTTATCGTTAAGATATGTGAGATATCTTAGGGATCTTATATGTTTTAAGCTATTTAATTAATATTTAACTATCCTTGTAGATATGGTTCAAGTAGTTTTGATATTTCTCAATTTGGTACATGTAATTCTTTCAATCTTATCGAATTGAGTTTGAGTAAACGTTTGAGGGACTTAATTGAAAATTTTAATAGACATTTTAAGTGAATTATACCAGAAATGAATCATTATGATATAGAGGGTCTATTGGTGTAATTAAATGTCATGATTTATGGGAACTAGCCGTTATAGGGCTTGTTTCAAGTCGCTTAAATAAACCAGCAGATTTCACATGTTAAATAGTGAGATTAATCAAGAGAATCAAAATCATTCTAAGTTATTCAACTCTCGTGCTTTCTAAGAGTATTCATATTAAGTGCATTGTGAGATCTTTCGTGAGATTTGTTCTTGGAAATTTTTTGTTGTGGATTATTGCTACAACTGATCTGAAGTGTCATTGCTATTCTGATCATTATTCTTTCGGTGGAATTTTGGTGAGATCTTTCCAAATTACTTACTATTAATTGTTTCTTGATCATATTATTTATTATTTGGAATTTGATCTTTGAAATTATTTTTTTAATTTTTTTTATTGAAAATTATTTTTGAAACAATTTCTTGAGAAAATCTGATTACGTGTTTAACTTCTTGCTACCCGTTTTTATTTGAAATCAAATTTTGAAATTCTCATTTTTCTATTACTAATATCGGGACATTAATTGAGTTTGAATTTATCTAGGGTGGTAGAAACTCTGAGTGGGAAAATCATTTATCAATTGTTTGTAATTGATGAGTTGAGTCTCTGATTAGATACTACTGGGAGTGTCTACTCAAGGGTAGTTGGTTTCAATCTCTTCCAATAAAGAGATTGAGGTTTTGATCTTTGCCTAGAGTATAAAAAGATTAGGTGTTAATTATTCCTTGATTGAATTTGTGAGTGAATTGTAACAATTCAATCCTTACAGGGTAAAAGGATATTTGGAGCATGTTTATGAGAGGTTTAATTATTGAGCCTAAGGTATAAAAATAAATAGGTCGTGATTCTCTCTGTAATAGAATTAGGTTAATCTTCCACCTAGTAAAAAGATAGAGGTTATTCCTTAGCCTGTGAAAATGAATTGTAAAGGTTGATTCTGAGCCTGGAAAAAGAATCTTTGTGAGAGTTTGGTTCCTACTTTTAAATGGATCTTGAGTTTAGTGGGTGCGACTCTCCGTGGAGCTTGGGGGACTGAATTAGCCAAGAGTAACTTGGTAAACCAGTATAAATTTTTGTGTGCTGCATTATTTATAATGTTTATATTTTGTTATTTGGGTGTGCACATAGTTGATAACACATATCCACTATTATAAAGATAATAATTGATTCTAGGATAAAATTTATTGTTTGATTTTTGAAGTGTTATATTCTGATAATTTTTTAATACTACCCAATTCACCCCCTCTTGGGTAGCTTACTGAGCCAACCATATTGATAACAATAAAGGGTTTTGTGGGTTCTTGAGTATTGGGTATGAAAATTTGATGGTTTTCAATGGCCGTGCCTGGGATTATTTTTTTTTTGGGTGTGCCGGCTTTAAGGGATGGTGTCGATGATGTTTTTTCTCTCTAACTTTAATTCAAGAACAAAGCTATGGGGAATCAGTTTATTGTTGTACTAGAAGAGAGACTGAAAATGAAGCTCTCTTTGTTGCAGAACGGTTACTAGAGCAACTGTTTCAGGGGGCAATCGATTTTGATGTTTGGAGAAAAGGACGCTACGGCGCTACTGCAGCTGTGAGGAAGAATGAGAAAGGGGACAAGAAGCTTGAAAGGAAAAATAGATTTCTATTCTCTTCTCCAAAAAGAAAGGAACGATTGTTGTAGCAAGGAAGGGGAAGAGAGAAGTTGCGGCAGCTATAGCAAAGAAGATGGATGTTTAGGGTTTTCGTGAGAAAGAATGTGAGAGGTTCAGGAACCTTGCTCTGTATACCAGAAAGAGGTTGATCAAATATGGCATATTTTATTCTGTCAATCAAAATGAATTTATATTCAATCTCTAATCAAAGTCAAAGGGTCTAAATAAGGCAACTAATTACCTACAATTAATGTAATTAATCTTCTACAATTTATCCCTATAATTTGGCATCTATAATAGGCAATTAATTTACTACAATTAATCTCCTACAATTAGGCAATAATCAAGTACTCATGGCTTAATCAATTTTATCTTTAATTTTAAAAAAGTCTCATACACAATTGTAATTTGTGTTTTACTCATGTGCATTAAAAAATGACAGAAGACCCAATACACACACTATACTCTCGTAGTTATATGTATCTAACTTTTGTTAGATGTAACAAATATTACACAAGTACATATAGCATTGTTGATCCCAAGATTTTGATGAACAATTAAGTTTTGATGTTTTGGTGGAACTAATGTTTGATCAAGTGTTTCAGTGATTTAAAGTTCCGATAATGAAGATGTCAAATTGAATGAATACTAAATGAAGATGTCAAATGGAATGAATGCTTAATGAAGATATCAAGATGATGAAAAAGTATTAAGAGTTTGAAGAAATTAGGAAAAACAACTCAGGTAAATATTAACTCTTAATATCCCATTTAGGAACACACACATGGCACAAAATGAATCTTATCTTTTATGTGTGTTTTTGTTAAGTATATTTATTTGCTCCTATGTGAATTAAAAAGAAATATTTTTAAAATATAAGAATATTAGTGGAGCTTATTTAAATATAAAAATGGATAAAGGGGCGAAATCGTAAAAGAAAGTAGGTTAAAAACGAGATCAGATATGTAAGACCCCGATTTAGCACGTACATTATTTTAGTTGCATTTTAGAGCAATTGAAAAAATATGAGATAGAATTGTATTAATCATTATCCGAATTAAAAGTTTAGGGGGCGAATTGTAAATTTGTATACATTAAATCCAACCTTTAGGATTCAAATTGTCTTTCAATTGATAACATTTAAATTTTTAGGGGTGAAATTACAATTTAAGAAAATTATAAATGGTGAATTGGGCTAAAATAAGGAATTAAAGAAATTTGGGGGAGAAAAGAGTAATTAGAACATAAGATTTTTTTTATATAAATCTATATATATATATATGCATATGGTGTGTGTGTGCCGAGAGATCAACCTGAGACAGAGAGAGAAAGGATCGAGATCCATTAACGTGGCAAGCTAGGAACAAATTGATCCACTTAAATCATGCAATCGTGATCTTCAACGGAAAAATAAAGGAGGAGCAGAAACAGAAGAGAGAGAGAAAGAGGGGTAAGTCCGGTGGTCAGGAGGTGGTAAGATCCGACGAGTGTAGGTGTGAGCGGGTTTGTTCAGTTGTTGGTCGATCGTTGGTGGTGCCGACGGTGTGATGTCCCGTTTATTGTCGATGGTGTGGAGTGCCGATGGGGTGATCGTCACTGTTTCGTCGTAGGTTGCCGTCGGTCAGTTCGGCGGTGGGCTATTCAGCAGCCGGCGGTAGTGTGCTGGGTCGACGGTGAGCTTCCGGTGGCCGTTGTTGACGCTGTTATGTGCGTGTGCGTTTTGCTCTGTTCAGTTTTCTGTTTTCTATGTTGTGCAGCGTGTGTTCGTGGGTTTTTGTTCTGTTTGACGGTGACGATCGGCTGCATATGCGACGGCGTTGGTGGCTCTACTCAATCGGTGTGTGTTGTCTCTACAGTGTGTGTGCGTGTTGTGTGTGCATGGTGGTCACCGAAGTTGTCGCCGGAAAGTTAGAGAGAGAGAGCAGTGAGTGTGTGTGTGTGTGTGGACGATCGGCAGTGCACGGGGGTAGACGTGGAAGTGTGTGGGTTCGTTTGTCCAGTGGTGCGTGTGTTCGGTTGGTGGGATGGCGAGGCTTGATCGACAGCGAGGTCTCGTCGACGACGGCGAGACAGCAAAACAGAAAAACAGAAACGCAAAACAGAAAAAGGAAAAAAAGAAGAAGAAAAAGAAAGAAAAAAAGAAAAAAAAAAAGAAGAAAAATTTGCATAAACCACCCCAATAGAAATAAAAAATCCAATCTCGCAACCATTGGAAAATCCGGGAAAGGTAGAATTTCAAACTTCTTTAATATATGTATTTAATTGTATAAATTGAAATGGCAATAGAAAATAGTGAGACCGTTCACATGAATAAATTTGATATAACAAACTGTAACGGACTAACATTAGTTGAATAGTAATATTTCATAATAAAATACGAGGAATAAAAGATCACGGGAATTAGGCCTGCATTTCATGGTTAGGTATTTTTTTTTACATAAAATATTAATTTAGGCCCTGTCACTATTAGGTTCCCAGGTATCGGAGTACCGGTAGAGAATAGGTGGCTAAAGTCTTCGAAAACGGATAATCAAGTGAGTGTACTATCTTCTTGCCAAACTATATATATATATATATATATATATATATATATATATATATATATATATATATATATATATGATGGGAAATAGTTGTAGTTAAATTAAATGATTTCAAAATGAGATGGATCAAGTATGTTTCTGGTTGAGTTGAGAAAATGGATTTTCAATTAATTGTGTTGGTTTTGAAAGGAAATTGAAAATGGTTTTTTGCTGAAATTTGGTGGTTTTAAAAGAGAGTGGAAAATACCTGGTTTTCTAAAATTAAAGGATGGAACTTATCTATATCGCTTTATTTTCACTGCTTATATACTGGAGATTTTACTAGCTATGTGGTGTTTATATACTTATACTTGATCCATATTTAATTGTGGTAATGTTTAGAATGTATTATTATATTAAAAATGTTTTACTAAGAAGGCAATACACTCGCAGGTACAACAGTTAGGAGTTGGTCCCTTACTGGCACTAGGTAGAGTCCGGCGATGGTGTAGTATGGAAATATTTTGGGAGGAGCTGTCTGAGGCGAACCTGTGAGAGCTTCATTGTTGCTATACTTTGTTGTATATGGTCAAAATTAGTGGTTGTATATTTTTGTATGCACTTTGTCATTTACTAGTAGGTTTGACGTTAAGATGAGGTCGTGTCGACGTTGCGCCGGCCCCACGGTGACGGGTGTCCGGGGTGGGGTGTGACAAGATAAGTGATTCAGAAGGAGGCAGTCGACTGAGGAGTCGACTGGAGAAGGAAGATGAATCATCCACAATTAAAGAGTCGACCGACCGGTCGACCTGTGGAAACATCTGAACTCTCTGAATCTGCGAGTCGACCGAGCGATCGACCAGTGAAAGCATGACAAACTCTTTGAATCTACGAGTCGACCGAGCGGTCAACCTATTCTTGTTGCGGCGATAGTATGGTTTTGGGCAGTCGACCGAATGTGTTGTTTCAGGATATAGTTTGATCCGAATTTAAATCCAAAAGTAGCTATTTTTTGTTAAGATTTAAGGAATATTCTTAATATTTAAGATATGGTTCATCTATTAATTAAATCCTTTCAATATGGTTCATTAAATATTAATGTTTCACAATTTGGTAATTAAAATGGATTCTACACTTATTTATTTTGATTGAGAAATACTTTGGGGATTTAATTGAGAGTTTTAAAAGTTGTTATTAAGTGAAATTGAATCTAAATGAAGTCCTTATGTTATAAGGGGTCTATAAAAGTATTTTATTGTTATGACATTTGTATACTAGTCGTTAGGAGGCTGATTATAAATGCCTTTATATATACTTGCGAATTTTCTAAAAGCAGTTAATCATTCTAAGAGAGATAATCACTTTATATCATTTTGAGAGAGCTTTTATAAGAGTTATCATTCTAAGTCATTGTGAGTTGTTCTAAGAGTGATTATGATAATCAACTGCGATCAATTTTTACTAATACCATAATTAAAGCTACATTGTTCTAATCATTAATACTGTGGATTCCGGGTGAGATCTTTCCATACTGATTATTGCTTATTTATATTTTATATTTGGAAATTGATCTTAGAAATTATTTTTGATTTTTGAGAAAAATATTTTTTCAAACAATTTCTTGAATCTGATTACGTGTTTTAATTTCCTGCCCATATCTTGTTAAAATCAAATTTCTGTATCTCACATATTTCTATCACTAGTTGGGATATTGATTGAGTTTTTATTTATCTGGGGTGGTAGAAGCTCCGAGTGAGATTTATTTATCAATTTTTGTATTGGTGAGTTGTGGTGGATTAAAGATTGTTGGGGGTATTTAATCAAGGGTGGCAGGGTTTTAATATCTTCCTATAAAGAGATTAAGGTAGTGATTATTTCTGGATAAGAATTGGGTTTTTTGTTGAGTGATTTTGTAATGGTTCAATCCTTACCGGGTAAAAAGATATTTGGAGTGTTTTGGTGAGGTTTTGATTCTTGAGTCTAAGTGTTAAATAGAATTAGGTTATTCTTTAACCTATAAAAAGTAGAGGGTCTTCCTTAGCTTGAGAAAAGAAAATTGTAAAGGTTGATTCTGAGCCTATAAAAGAATCGGTGTGCGGCTTTGGTTCCTACCTTTAAAGGAATCTTGGTTTTAATGGGTGTGACCTCCGTGGAGCTTGGGGGACTGAATTAGCCAAAAGTAACTTGGTGAACCAGTATAAATCTCTGGTGTGTTGCTTTCATAATTTGTTTATTTTTGTTGTTTGGGTATGGACTTAGATTTATTTTAATTCCGTTGTGATATAAAGATAATAATTAATTTAGGCATAAAATTAATTATTTGATTTATTCAAGTATATTCTAATAATATCTTTTAATTACTCAATTCACCTCCCCTTTTGGGTATTCTACTGGGCCAACAAATATAATTACATGTAATTTGTAACCTACACTGATACTACACATGTACATATAACTAATATTACACATGCGTGAGCATATGCTGGACTAATACATAAGTAAAAATCAATTTAAGAGACTAAATCAAAATATATGTTTTAAATGGGACTAATAACAAATTACACCCACTATTTGGGACTAATCACAAATTATCCCATAACATTACTTATTCGTTTTTATATATTTTTTATTATTTTAATTATTATTTTTAATTATTCATTTTTTATGCTATATTTAAGTTTTTTTTTTTTTTTTATTTACGTTTTTTTTTCCGAGTTTTTTGCTTTATTTTTTTCTTTTTTACCATTTTTTTTTGTTGTTGTTGTTGTTGTTTTCAATATCTCATTTTTCAAATTCAGTTTTTGTTATTATATTTTTTGTTTTATGTTTTATTCTTTTCTGTTTTGATTTTCTACTTTTATTGAGCGTATATAATATATACTTAATAACCCCAAAGAATTTATGGTTCTAAGAAAGAAAAATTAAAGTATATTGACTTGTTTAATATTTGTAAATTATAGAAAGTGCAAATGTGACTACATGCATGATTTGGCATTGACATGGTGTTAAATAAATTCATGTATGACTTGACAATGCCATGTCAAATAAATTTAAGGTCAATAAATATGTTAAAGATACAAGACCATTAGAAAGTTTCATTCGATATTAAGAACTTGATGGATTCAAAATAAGCCATTCATACGTCAATATCCAAAATGCAAAATCATCCAAATACCTAATTACTACCAAAGATATCCATTGTCATACCTATTTATTATTACAGACCCAATATTTGTCTAAAACATGTTCTTAAAGCAAAAAGAATAATTGGTTTACTGATGTCAGTGCACTTTCCACCTGTCTTTTTAAAAACTCACGACGATAATTGGATAGAGAATTTAGTGATTGCTTGTTCGGTAATTTACTTGTTTAAATTTTTGTAACTATCCAATTCACCCATTATTGGGTAGATTTGTGGGCCAACATTGAGATTTATTTGCCCAAAGAGCTATCCAAGAGAGGGTGATTTGGGTAGTTACCAAATTTAAACAATTAATTCATTTAAACACAAATAATCAATTTCTCTAAATAGGTTGTTATCTTTATACACAATGGATATGTGTATAGTTTTAAGTTCACACCAAACACAAGATAGAAAATAAATCAATGCAACACATAAGAATTTATCCTGATTCGGTCAAGCTAGTCTTGCCTAAGTCCAATCCCCCAAGCACCATGGAGATTCGCAATCTATTAAACCCCTGATTTCTTTACCAGGTAGGAACCAAACCCTTACAACTCACGATTCTTTTACAGGCACATAATCAACCTTTACAATTTACCATTTCACTGGTCAAGGATAAACCCTATCTTTTTACCAAGCTAAAAAAACCTAAGCCTCTCTCACTTATCCTTTTCACAGGGAAGGAAAACCTTTACAAATCACTCAAAAATAATTCAATTGCAGGATGAATCACAACCTAATTCTTTTCAAGGGAAATGAACAACCTAACCTTTTTACCAAGACAAATATCAAACCCTAACTTTTTTCATAGCAAAAGATAGAAATCTAGATACCTTGACTAGACACCGTCCTAAACGTGTCTAATCCACTCAAACTCACAAATACAAAAATTACAAATTTCTTCCCACAAGAAGCTTCTATCGCCTGAATACAAATATACTCAATTAATGTCCCGAATAATAACTACGTGATAGATATAATGTGAGGCAATTCAAATTTGATTAATAAATAATATGGGTTACACAAATTTAGAACATAATCAGATAAACAAGCAAAAATCACTGAAAAAGATTTTCAGGTTTTTAAGTTTAAAAATGATTTTTCTAATAATCCTAAACTAATTAATCAAGATAAATATAACTTTAAAACAAATAATAAATTTTGGAAGAATCGCAACAGGAAAACACTAAAGACAAAGATTGAATCGCAATTAGAACCCAAATTGGTGACGCCAAATAGCTAGGCATTAGATAAAGAACTTAAATAGAATCTCAAGTAAAAATCTCAGCGTAAATCTCACTCTTAGAAAAGCTCAAACTGATTGTTCTTGATGTACTCAACTCAATTCTCATAGGTCTATATTAATAAACCAATAATTAGTCTTCCAACGACTAGTTTCTCAATGATATGCCACTTAATGACACTCTTAGACCCCATATATGATAACCTTTTATTTTAGGTATATATCACTTAAAAATAACATTCAATTATCTCAATTAAGTCCATAAAATTATTCTCAATTTAAAACTATAGAAATAGGAAGTATTAAACCACTTAAATTAGGATAATCTCTAAATATAAACCATTTCAATAGGGATAACATAATGGGTTGTTAATAATTCAATTACGTTCAAATCTCCCAAACCCCTCTCTTGGAATCATAAAAAACGGATAGTTTTTTACTAAGAGACCAAATCATTCGAAATCTCAACTGACTTAGTCGGTTGACCGACCTGTTCTGCTCTAAACAAATACCAAGATTAGTCAATTGACTGATCACATTCAATCGATGACCGATTGGATCAGTGTGATCTATTTTTCCTTCAATTCATCTACTAACTCAAATGGTTGACTGACAATTTTCATTCGGTTGACCAATTAGATTAGTGTGCTCACTTCCTTCGTATATTCAGCTACTGTTTCAAATGGTTAACCGACCAATTTCATTGGTTGATCGACTAGATCAGTAACAACTCATTTTAACTCCAAAACATATTGTTTGATTCAGTTGACCGATTGCTTTTTTCGGTTGGCCGAATAGACCAAAAAACTTAACTTTTTATACTTTAAAACATGTTTTCCAACTACGTCAATTATCAAATTCATTTCATACAGGGAGCACATACAATATCTCATTTTAGAATCATAAATGTATTACATTTTTATCATGACACACATATAATTAACTCATTTTAAGTATCGTGTGTGATCCTAATTTGGGTTGCATTAAGAGTACATATAAGTAGATAGTTGTTTTCACCTATTTTTCTTCAAGGTCTTCAAAACTCTTTATATTCTCATTACGTCTATCTTGCACCCTTTTTGTTTTCTTTGTGGGTTATTCTTCTTAATCACATGCATGAAACTATAAATTTGAAACATTCGATAAAACCATTAGTTCCACAAAAAATATCAATACTTATTTGTTCATCAAAACCTTGGATTCAACCATCTCTCCCTTTTTTATAATGGAAATTAACTTTGATATTTTATTCAATAAAAAATATAACCATGCTCCTCCTAAATATGAGTATTTAAACCCATTGAAGCGTAAATATGAAAACATATGCAAACAATAAAGATATTTAATATAAGCCCAATTAATCAATAATGATATTCAACATTTAGCCCCATAATAAATTCTCCCTTAAATCAATGCAATGCTTAGGCGAACAAATCCTTAAACATCAACTAACACATTAAACATCAATTTTTCCCCCTTGGTCATCTCAAAAAGTGGGGATAAAATGAAGTTATTCTTACAGACCATAGTACTCCGATGAAACATGTTCTATTACATAGCCAAAATACAATATTGCATAAATTCTAATAGGGACCTTGCCCCATGTTGATAATACAATGTGGATCGTATTTTCCCTAAAGGTCCTGTTGCCAAAAGTTCTCCGAAGGACTACTGTCCCCTGAAAGAAGTCTAGCCATTGTACTCCTTTTGAGTATTGTACTGCTGCTGACCACTGAATTGCTGCTGACTACTATTCTGCTGGTTCTGCATAAATAAGAACATTTATTCCATGTTGCTCGTGACTGTTGATCCCGAGGTTTTGATGAACAATTAAATGTTTATGTTTTGGGTGGAACTAATGAGTTTATTGAGTGTTTTCAAAAAGAGTTTCATTTAAAGATTGTATTATGAAGAAAATATCAAGGGTGAAAAAATGGACATTAAATAAATGAAGAGCATTAATGATCTGGAATAAATTAGGTAAAAATAACTCAATACTCTTATACTCTTAATGCAACCTAAATTAGGATCACACACGACACTATTAAATTAGTTATATTTTTGTGTCTTTGATTTGATGAATTTTAGTATCCTTATTATTGATTAAATATGTGCTCCTCTATGAAATTAAAAAATGAAAATTGATCCAAGTAAAAATGAAGTTTAAAAGTTGAAGTTTATGGTCAATTTAGTTAAGCGAGAAAAGTAATCGGTTAACTGGATCAAACATTGAGATTTGGAGCATAAATTGGTGATAGAATTGACCAACTAGCATCAATCATTCGATTGATCAGAAAAGATTGGTCAACTGATTGAAACAATGAGGTTTCAGAGTAAAAAGTGTAGAACCAGCATTGATCGGTCAACCGACCAAGAGGTGATCGGTCAACCGATGGGTCCAAGGGTGAAAAAGTGATAGTCTCTAAACCAGTTAGTCAACTGATTGGTAGACAATCGGTCAACTGACTGTATTGTGTTTTGGCTGGAAAAACTCTCGGAATCAATCGGTTAACTAACCATGGGGAGATCGGTCAACTGACTGGCTATTTGGTTTTGGCCTAGTTTGTATGCTAAATCAATCAGTCAACTGACAGGCCAGGGTTCTGTCAACTGACAGTTTTGGTTGAGATTTTGCGAAATTTTGGATTTCGATAAAAAAACTAGGTGTTTTTTATGATTTCAAATGATAATTTTGGGGGATTTGAACCTACAGAATATATGGTACATGTATTTTGATATCTTTATTGATTTAGTTTGTATAATTAAATATTCTCTCAATTTTAGCAATTAAATACTTCCTATCTTTATGATTGATAATTAAGAAATATTTTATAGACTTCATTGAGAGTTTTAAAGTTATTTTAAGTGAAATACACCAGAATTGAATGAATATGTTATATAGGGTCTATAGGTGCCTTTTCGAGGCATATCTTTTGAAAAGTAGCCGTTGGAAGGCTTGATCTCAATCTATATATAGAGACCTACGAAAATTAGATCAAATACATCAAGAACATCAGTTACTAAGCTTTTCTAACAGTTATCATTCTGCTAAGATTCATTCGAGAGAGATATTGTGTTATATTCTTGATTTAAAGCGTTCATTGTTTTAGCGTCACTGATTTGTGCTATCTTGCGATTCTTTTTAAATTCTTCAATGTTTTCCTTGTGAGATCATTCCAAATTATTTTTCTTAATTTTGATTTCATATTATTGTTGATTGCTTGGATTTAAGTTCGTTAGAAAATCGTTTTCAAATTTAAGAGCATAAAAATATTTTTAAAACAATTTTGTGTGTTTATCTGATTACATGATTTAATTTGTGCTATCCACACTTATTTTTAATCAGATATTAATTTTCCTCACATTAATTCTATTACTTAGTAAATTTCATGACATTAATCGAGTGTAATTGTAATTGAGGCGGTAGAATCTCCTGGTGAGAAGAAACTCATAATTTTTTGTATTTGTGAGTTTGAGAAAATTAGACATGGTTGGGCTGGTGTCTAGTCAGGATAGCTAGGTTTCAATTTTTTCTGGTAAAAATATTAGGGCTTGATATTTTCCTAAGGTATAAAAATGTTAGGTTATCATTTTCCCTTGAAAAGAATTAGGTTGTGATTACTCCTAAATTGAATTGAGTGAATTGTAAAACTTCCATCCTTACTTGTGAAAATGATACTTATGAGAGTTGTGAGGTTTGATCTTTAGCCCATAAAATAATTAAGTTTGATCTTTAGCCTATAAAAGGATTAAGTAGTGATTCTTTCTGTAATGGAATTAGGTTAGTCTTTACCATGGTAAAAAGATAAGTTTCTTCCTTAGCTTGTAAAAAGGAAAACTATAAGGGTATAGTTTGTATCTAGTAAAGGGATAAAGGGTTTAGTGGTTGTGAATCTCCGTGGAGCTCGGCGCTCTGGATTAGGCAAGACTAGTTTTCTGAACTAGGATATGTCTTGGTGTGCTGCTTTATTATTATTTTTATCATATGCTGTTTTGGTGTGCACTTAGAATATAAACACTTATCCACTGTGTAATGAAGATGATAATTAATTTAGAATAAATTAATTATTTGATAATTTAAGTGCTGAAAATTTTAATTGTTTAAATTTTTATAACTACCCAATTCACCCCCTCTTGTGTAACTCATAGGGCCAATAATTGGTATCAGAGCTGATTTTAGGTTGTTAGGATTAAAATCCTAGCTAAACCGATCATGTGGCACATACCATGGAAAATATTTTTTGTGTATCCTCTCTTTATGGTGATAGATCTGTATATGATAATATTATTTGTGATTGTTGTGGAATTAGTGGTAGTCATGGAGATTATGATAATGAAAATATCTATATTATCATGGAAAATTTACTTTCTTTCATAGTTCTTTTTGCTAAAGAAAACTTGAGTTTAAAAAGAAAAAAATGATTCTTTTGAAAATGGAAGAAAAAGTATTTAGAAATCTAAATTACATCTGGATGATTGTGGAACAAAAGAGTTTTCGGATATCGTGTTTGAAATTAATAATTTGCTCTCTAATATGGATTTTCTTGAAAATGAAAATAGAGTTTTAAAAAATAATTTTGACATGATTTCTAGGAAAATGTCAGATTTTGAATTGAATATTGATTTACTTAAGAAACATTTTAAAAAATCAAAATTCGACCTCAAGTCTATTTCTAGAGCTTCCGAAAATATTTCTTCATCTTTTAAAACAATCTATGAAAATGGATATGTTTCATCATTTCATCCTTCATCACAAGCCAATGACTGTAATATTGCTATAATTAGAAATGATTCATGCTTTACTTCTCGTGCTATCTATGATATCGAAGTTGAGATGTTATTAATGCAATAGGGTTGGACATTTTAAAGTATTATGTCTATTCAAGAACCCTAAGTTTCTGTCTAACAAGAATGGATCCAAAATTAAATGGATATTAAAGAGAGCTATGCAAATGCCTCGTGCCGAGTTACATAATGTCGGGATTGGACCGGAAGGAACGAACAAAGAGGTTATATCAAAGTCAAGATGGAAAGTCACCAAGAATTCACAAGTGACACGTACAAAGCAAAAAGATGTAGCAAAGCCAAGATATGAGGTTACAAAGAAGCCACAAGTGGCATGTGTGAACAGAAAAGATGTACCAAAGCCACAAGCTAAGATAAATTGTGTACCTAGATCAATCGTTGGTACAAATGAGGTAAAAAGTAAAGTCTTCACTAAGGATATAAGAGGTATTCCTAACCCTTCATAGTTTAATTTCATTAAATTTGTTAAAGAATGAGGTATCCGACTTGCTAAATAGGTAAGTTGGTGATGGTTTCTAAGACTTAAACTAATTAATGTGCTTATTTGTTGTCTTAGAAACAGTGCATGGTGATTCTAAGAATAACATTTAACTAAAGTATATTAACATGTTTTTATGATGTGCTTATATTGAGGATTGTTCATGTATTTGATTTCGAAACATGTTAAGTGATTTAAAATGAATCAAGTGTCTTTTCTATCACTATTATTTGTTGCTTATGCATATTAGTAAGAGTATTTATATAATGTGCTATCATTCATGTCATATATTTTTTTTACAAATAAGTTGAATTAAGCTGATTTTTTATGCATCTTGAAACAATATCTTGATTTATTTGAAATATTAGGGATAATTAAATGATAAAAAATGATTTGATTGATGCATTTATTTGATTTGAATTGTTCATGACCTTGATTATATGCTTACATAGAATTTTATTGTTAGCTAATATTGATTCATTAATTAAAACTGAGTTATCTCTTGTATCAGATATTTGACAAAATTATTTTTTAGCATGATCTTATTTGACCGGCATATCGTATGAAATTAAGAATATCCTGGTGGGTATCCCTTTATGAAATTGTGTTAATATATTTTTGATACCATATATATGATCATATGAATATACATGATATATCAATCTATGCTAAATATTTTAAGTTGATACTTTTTGCAAATAGATATATTTATAGGCATTAAGTATCTAGCTATATGCATGATAATATGTTCTTCTCATACATTTCATGTCTCTTGGTTTTTAAATGATCATTATTCTGAATGGGATCTAGAATGTTATGAGATAACATCTTTAATATGCATGTTATTATTGAGATATAATTAATGCCCTTGTGCTTTAATGATTATATGAATTTAATTCAATCCAAAGGGATGTTGGCAAATGATAGCATAAAATAGTTCGCTATTTGAAAATATATGTTGATGATATTATTTTTGGCTCTATTGATGAGAATTTTTGTCCAAAGTTTGCCAAGATAATGCATGTCAAATTTGTGATGAGTATGATGGGGGAGTTGACCTTCTTTCTTGGGTTGCAAATCAAGCAAACCAAAGAAGGAATTTTTATTAATCAATCCAAGTACACCAAAGAGTTGTTGAAAAAGTATAGCTCGGATGGTGCTAAAGAGTATAAAACTCTAATGACAATAGCTACCAAAATAGATAAAGACGATACGAACAAAAGCATACATGAGAAAATGTATTGAGGTATGATTGGTAGCTTGTTGTATCTTACTGCTAGTAGATCTGATATAATGTTTAGTGTATGCTTGTGTGCGAGATTTCAATCTTGTCCAAAAGAATCGCATTTAACTGCGGTTAAGCAGATCTTTCAATATTTGAAAGGATAAGTGACCTAGGATTATGGTATCCTCGGAGAAGTGACTTTAAGTTAACTCGTTACTCCGATGCTGATTTTGCCGGATGCAAAGTCGAGTGGAAAAGCACAAACGGGTTGATAGGTATAATTTACCTATCTATTTCCAAACCGAATATGTTAATTTTTGAGTACGTTTATTACGTTTTATTATATTTTATATATTTTTATGTATTGTTTTGTATAAATCAGGTGAGTGGGGTGAAAAGGCATGAAAATTGATCACAAACAAATAAATTGGATCAAAAACAGTGGAAGAATGGTAGAAAAATAAGCATGAGGGTGAAATTCTGAAATACAGCCCACTGCTGCGGTGGTCAACTTTCAGAAAGGACCAAATGTTACTGAAAACCCACCACCGCGGTGGTGAAAGAATAAGAAAGTCTCTAATTCCACCACCGAGGCCGTGACTAACCCGACATACCCATCGCCGTGGCGGTGAGTCCACCACCGCGACATTCACTCTACACAGCTGTTAGATATTTATTTAGATATTTTGGTCCCTATTTAAGCCTCGTTCATCTCTTTTTCTCTCAACCCCCGGCCATAGGAGACCCTTTAGGGTTCCTAATATTTTGAGAGTGTTTTGGGGGTGTACTCAACCAATTCCGAAGGAGAAGAACATGTTGCGAAGAAGGAGAAGCGATCGTTGAGCAATTTTAGCGGCAAATGTTCGTACTACGGCTAAGTTGCTTTCTTTTCTCCCTTTATTTTCTTAACTTCGGTAGATTGTTAAACATGTTTATCTTTATTCTTGTTGTAAAAATGGTTATCACCATGAGCTAAACGAATTTTGTCTAGGGATTAATAATATTAATGAAATTGTTGTTTGTTTGAGTTTGTGTTTCATTAATGGTTGTTCTTCGCTATTTCGATTGAGTTTACCGTTATTCTTTGATATTATGCTTGTTTAGATAATTAGAGAATACGGGATTTGACAATCGGGAGAGGTAACCCCGAATTCGGACTAGGTTAAACACAACGCGACGATCTAATAACCCGGGAGAGAGTTAAAAAGTGTGTAATCAATGACGTTGGGGGAAAGACTCATGTGACCTAGTGTCATCAAGACATTGAGGAGGACTTCTTCATTGACGCGAAGTCTCATATTCACTCGTCTTACACTCGGGAGAGGTGGCGAGTGAGTTTATGATATAGAGATTGTCGGATAGGTCGAATGCCGTTATTGTAAACTAAACGAGAACAAACACATTTTTTTAAACAAAGTTAATCCTTATGCAATCTTTTTCCTAAACATCTCAATATAATATTAGTATAGTTAGATTAATTAACTTAGTATTAGTATTAATTAATTATAAACTCAATTTATGTCGCTTAGATAAAATTAGGTTATGACCATTGCGGTACTCGACAATAATCTCAACCAATCTTTGTTAATATGACAACTCCTACTCCTTCTCATATATACTAAAATTTGACCCGTACACTTGCAGTGAAAGTGGCGACGTAATATTCTGCCACCATATTTTTGGTGCCATTGCTGGGGATTGGTTTTTAGATTGTTGTTGATATTGTGAGTAAATAACTTGATTTTAATTTGGGCATTTCTTTTGTTTATAATTTTTTGTTTATGGTTTTGTTTTTAATTTCTTATGTAGGGTACTTGAAAATTCTAGATCAACAAGTTTGGATTCATTTCTTTCAACAAGATTTCGAGTCGTTTTATTGTGCTTGAGATCATTACAATGAGTTGTTATTTCGGTTTCCAAATCATGGGTTCCCAAGGGAGTGTCAACTTCTGAATTTCCTCGACGGGTCATAAGCTGCAACCAGAACATAGGTGGAAGGAGGAAATGATACCTCCTATTTCTATGACCTAACCACGGATGAAGCCATTTGGTCGTTGGAGGAATTGGCATCTTTCGATTTTCAAACTTGGAATTATGCACCAAGTCACCAAAGCTTGGCGGATTGTTCCAACACTTCGGCGCCATGGATTGATACCACGGACCAATATGTTGATTCTTCCCCTGCCCTAGAGGAAATATTAAATGATTTTATTAGGGAGACTTAGGCGTATTGGCAGGAGACGAATGACCGAATCAATGAGCACGAGCATCGTCTTGATAACATTGAGACGGTCTGCCCCGAAATCGATGTGACCATCATGTCTCTTTAGACGTAAATCGGTCAACTTCTTTACTTCATTGAGTTCGAGTTCGAAGTGGTGGCATTGAGAGGCGATCAAATCACATCCAAATGTGAAAGCCACCATGAGGAATTGAATGCAAACGGAAGACACTTGGGTGAGATCGAATACGATTAAACTAATTGGGAGATAACCCAAGTGTGGATTGGCGATGGAGATTCACATATTAATTGTTGTGAGTTTTCACCATTTGAATTCCAGTTAGTGATACCGTACTCGATCCAAGACGATCGTATCTATGAGGATCTGATGTGGCTCACTGATAGGTGTAAAATACCTATCTAATTCAAAATCGAATTTTCCAGTTTTTGAGTACTTTATTGAAGTTTGAATATCGTTTTAGCTGTTTTTATTAGTTAGGAGCAGGGAAGTAAACAATCGGCAAACCGAGCGAACTGGTGCGAAAAGGGTAGCCAAAAAGATTAAAAAAATGAGGTTTCAAATAACAGAGCAATTCCGTCTAGGCGAAGTTTCCACCGCCTAGGCGAAAATTGGACAGAAAGGCTGAGAAAACATTCTGGCGTAATTTCCCCCAGGCGAAAAAAACCACCGCCTAGGCAAAAATTAGATAGAAAAAGTCAGTATTTTTACACTGCCGTAAGTTCACCCAGGCTGTAAAACCACCGCCTAGGTGGAAAATTGAAGAAAAACTGAGCTTTCACACTGGTGTAAACTCGCCCCGGCGAAAAACCCACCGCTTAAGCGAATTTACAACCAAATCAGGGTTTTACACTGGTGTAAACTCACCCCGGCGGAAAAACCACCACCTAAGCGGATTTACACCAGAAAGTTTTTTTTTTTAAAAAAAGGCGCTAATCCGCCTAAGCGGTAAAACCACCGCCTAGGCGAATATACGCGAACTCTGTTTCTAAAACGCACAGTCCACTTCGCAAACGGCATTTCCCTCCTAAAAATTTCAAGAAACCTCTCAATTTCACCGTCCCAAATTCCTTCCTCCTATTAAAGATTCATTCTATGGTGCTAAAAACTTGAATTTTCACCAAGAATCTTCGTCCAAACGAGGAATTCCTCTGCCATTCTCAAAAATTAGGGTTCGAAGGGTGAAACAGTGCGAAATCGTCATTCTCCACTGATTTGATCAAATATTTCAACAAGTACGTGTCAATGATCCTATTTTTCATTTAGTTGTTGAATTATTTGCTTCATTTGCTCATTTATTTCAAAAATCATTGGATTTGATTGGAACCCTAAACCCCTTTAAACCCTAAGTTGCGGTTTTCATGCTATTTGGGATTAAGGAATGCTAAATGATAAACCCTATCATATTTTTGTGTTGATATACAATGTGAATCATGTAGTTTGCGCTACATTACGACAAAAATGTGATTTGGTTATGGTTGGTGGGATATCTTGTGAGTTTTGTATTGATTGGCTTTGGTTCACTGACTAGGGTTTGAATTACTTGTTCTATTGTTATTATTGTGGTTGGTGTTGTGATTTTAATTTTCAGGGAAAATGGCAAAGCGCAGGGCTTCCAAGCACCCATGAACAGAAGAACCTCCGTCTGCTTCGGACTTCAATTCCCTTAAATTTGTTTCTAAGCAGGCTGAGGAGTAGTATAAAAAGCATGAGAGTAAGCGGCCAGGCATCCGTTAAATAGGATTTAGGCCTTTGAATGATCTTCCTGAAGAAATCAGAACTGTTATCGTACAAAGACGATGGGAACAGTTCTGTACTCCACCTCCAACAGGAGAGTTGGCCCTTGTTTGAGAATTTTATGCAAACATCGCAGAGGCCACAGGGTTTCAAACACGAGTCCGAAACATTCCCATCCTATTCAGTACCGATCATTTTAATGAATTGCTGGGGTTGACGGGGCCTGAAGCTTCAAGATATTTATCCGATGCCGCCTCACCGACAATGAGTGCGGTGATTCAAGCCTTGACGACAGGAAACGCACAGTGGACCAACACATGGCAGGGCCAAGCAATCTTCAAGTTGCGGTTTCTAAAACCAATCCCAAAGATTTGGTTTTCATTTATCTGCGCCAATCTGCTCTCGACGACCTATGTGTCTGACGTGTCCAAGGAGAGAGCTTTCATGCTCTACGGCATCGATAAAGGGACGCCCGTAAACGTCGGCTGGCACATTTATTCTTCCATACTTCATACTGCCAGGACGAAAAAGGGTGGCCTTCTTTTTCCTTCCTTCCTTACCGCGCTCTTTCAACGAGCCGGAGTTCGAATCATGTCTACAAGCCCCTTTTCTCCTGTGAATCCACTTGATCTAGCAATGATTAATAGGTTATGGAAAGGTGGACCAGGTGAAGGAAAGGAGGGTCAAGAAGAGGAAGAAGTTGGTCCTTCGGAACGACCAACGCCTACAACCAGCCGAGGCTAGATTACCCAAATCTTAAGAGATGTCCGTAGTCTCCAGTCCGATGTGAGTCAACTTCAAGCTAATTTGGCTTGGATGGAGATGGAGTCCTATATCCGGCAACAAGATCAAAACCAACGAGTCATATTCGAGCATCTTAGAATCAACATGGCGCGTTATACGCTCGAGCCGCCACCGCCATCTCCTCCACAATGAACGGTAGGAGGTTAGACTTCTATGTATTCCTTCCTAGGTATGTGTCCGCCCCAGTTTCAATACATATTTTTCTATTCTGCTATTGGGTTCGCTGCTTAGGCAGTGGGGAAACTACCTCGTTCAAGTTTGGGGGGAGTATGACCAGCAACGTATGTAGTTTTTGTTTTTTTTCTTGGGGGGATAAGAAGGATGAAAATTTTTTGATGTAAAGGGGACAAAAATTCTTTTTGTGTACAAATTTATTTATTAATGTTAATTTTTTTGTAAATTTTGAAATTCTTTTTGTTATACATGTGTAATGTTTAGCTATGCATGTATAAGGATAATTAGCATAGGTAATATTAGTTTGTAAAATTAGAATAAAATTGTTAATGAATTGAGTTGTACAAGCATGCTGAGTTTTTGAGTTCGTCCGAACCATGTCCCGATGATGAAAATCACCCCCTAAATTGTGTTTTAAGGTCAAGGGTAATGCCATTCACGTGTGTTTTGTGTGCTTAGCATGTCGATTAGGTAAAAATTATTCTGATCCTAAAATCGCACGATTGCATAAACTCGTTGTATAATTAATTGAACGATTAGACATCGATTATTCAGTAATAAGTTCATAACAGAAATGAGGAATCTAGAACTTGACTGGGGGAGGCTTGAGGCGTAATTATAGGTAAGGTAATTCTGGAGGCATGATATAGGCCCTCGTTTTTTTCGCTTGAACCGTTTGAAACTAACCTGAAAAGTTATTCCCTCGTTCTCCTGTCGAAACCATAAAATTTTGTCACTTCTGAACTTGTTTCTATACTTTAACCAAGTAAATCTTTCAGAACCATTGTCGCTAGGAATAAAAGTGAAAATTGAGTGAAAACAAGTAGCATTAGATTATGCTAACTTGAAGCGGGTAATCGGGGTTTCAGTATTTTTGGTTAAGTACAAGAGTATTCACTTGTCAATCCTGTAGTTGTATCTAAACACCCCTAAAATTTTATAAAATTGAATATGTTTGGGGGTGTACTTTAAAAAAAAAAAAAAAAAAACTATGTGAATATAGTGTTTAAATTCGATTGTTTTGACAAGTGAATACAAGTTTACTAAATCATGTTCAGGGTAATATCTTCAAAGATAAGGGATTCATGAGAGAGATTTAGCGACAAGTGTTTGTACCTCAGGTATCATTAAAATTATAACGAGTTTCTATTTCTACGATACCCTTGGTCGTTATCCAAAGCCTGACCAAACCCCATTGATCTCGGTGAATGTTTGAACCTACATGAGTGGATAGTTGAGCCCAGTCAAGCATATGTCTTCCCTAAATGTTTTAACAAGTTTAAGTTATGACCTTATTCATTGAATAATCCAATCCGGCGTTTGATTTGTTATATATCTGAGTTCTCACACACACACACATTTCAATAGGATCTAAAATGATTTGAACTGATATTGAGTGTTGAAATTCTGGAACACCACGTGGTGTGTGTTATTCCTTAACCGGATCTGATTACGGGTTGTTAAGGGAAAAAGAGCATGGTTTCTTTGACTAAACTTACATCTCACAGGTGTGTACTTCTTAATTGTTAATGATTACGTATCTGTAGTTTAGGATGTAGCTAATTAGTGTAGTTAGTGTTATTTAGCATTAGGGTGTTTTGCTCGAGAACTAGCAAAATTCCAAGTTTGGGGGTATTTGATAGGTGTAAAATACCTATTTAATTCTAAACCGAATTTGCTAGTTTTCGAGTACTTTATTGAAGTTTGAATATCGTTTTAGCTGTTTTTATTAGTCAGGAGCAGGGAAGTAAACAATTAGCAAACCGAGCGAACTGGTGCGAAAAGGGTAGCCAAAAAGATGAAAAAAGGAGGTTTCAAATAACAGAGTAATTCTACCTAGGCGAAGTTTCCACCGCCTAGGCGGAAATTTAGCAGAAAGATGCAAAAAACTGAAGATTTGAAATTTGCCTAGGTGAAGTTGCCACCGCCTAGGCGGAAATCCGTCAGAAGGTTGCAAGGGATGAAGTATTGAATCCGCTTAGGCGGAAATCCATCAGAACGTTGGATGAACTGAACTGCTGAATAGAGCTGCACTACTGTAAATCCGCCTAGGCGAAGTAGCTACCGCCTAGGCGGAATTCCGTCAGAAAGATAAGGAGCTAAGAAGTTAGTCCTCCACCTAAGAGAAGATTCTACCACTTAGGTAGAATTCTAACCGACTTAAACTCTGCCTAAGCGAAGTTTCTACTGCTTAGGCGGAAATCGCAGAACAGGTCAAAATATTTGTTTAGATATTTTTTGAACCTCTAGGCCTATAAATACCCCTTGGCCACGTCTGAAACTTGTGGTTGAAGAACCCTAACCCTAGAAAAGAGCTCTTAAGCTATATTTTGAAGATCAAGAAGAAGGTTCATCATTCGGATAAAGAAGGATAACTTGCAGATCGATCATTAGTGACAGTGAACCGTTTCACTTCCAGATTTGATCGTTTCTCTATTTTTTTATTCTTTGTAATAACTTTTTCATATCTAATAATGTTGAATCCCTCTTATTTTGTATGGTATATGGCTAAGATCTTGTAGTAGTAGTTAAATGTTACTTAAGAGTAGTCGAAATCATGTAACCGTTTAGTTGAGTAAATTTATGTTACTTTAACGTGTTGTTTGCCTAAATCCGATTGTGTTTATTGTTATTCTTGATATTATGCTTGTATGGATAAACTGAGAATATGGGATTTGACACTCAGGAGAGGTAACCCCGGATTCAGACTAGGGTAAATACAACGTGACGTTCTAACGACCCGGAGGGCGTTATAACGTATGCAACCCATGACGTTGGCTCAAAACTCACGCGACCTAGGGTCGTTAAAGCATTGAAGGGGACTTCTTAGTTAACAAGAAGTCATGTAATCCCTCGTTTTACACTCGGGAGAGGTAGCAAAAGAGTTATTGATACAGAGGTTGTCGGATTAGATAAAAATCGTTATAGCTAACTAAATGAAATCGATTATGCATTATATGAAAGAGATTTATACCTAAGTAATTAGTGTAATTAAAACTAACTTTATAGTTGTCATTTATCTTAGTATAGTAATTAGAAAACAAACAAAATTTGATTAGTCGACATAATATGAAACTATTGAAATTGCAATACTCAATCGAATTACCTGCCGTTCCCAGTGGAACGATATCCGATCCTAAAAGATCCATTATATTAAAACTAGACCTCATACACTTGCGAGTAGTCCAATTACTACGAGGAGGAAAAATGGTGTGAATCCTCGCGCGTACACTCACCTATCCTGCCTTGTTTCTAGCTCAGTACATTCAAGCTCCCCAAGCACAAAATCCGGAAATGAATCGAGTTGAAAGCCCGAGCCGAGTAGAGCATTATCTTACCAGTCTTGAGGGCGTTCACAACCAAGACCCATACATGGTATTGTTTGACACGTACTACAGGCAGAAGCCGTTATTTGACGAGCCCTTCGCCGTGTCAAGCCGACGACCCTAAATCAGGCGCTTCTTGGGAGGTAACCCAAGTCCAAAAATAAGTTAAATCCATCACAGCCGACTTGAATCGGAGTCGTGATTCTCTCACCTCCCAGGTACGTGTTCTAAACCCCCTTCGTCAGCATGCTTTATTTTTATATGTTGGGATTGATGATTGGGCCACTGAGGACACTGTCTGTTTTAAGTTCGGAAGTGATGTATAGTATTTTAGTATCGTTAGTTTATGTTTTTTTGTTTTTATTGTGTACATGTTTGTTTAGGTTAGTTGTTGTTATGTGCTGAGTTTTGACTTCATCTGGGCCATTAGCCGATGATATGTCTGTCCCCTGATTTTTTATTTAGGTTGAGCTTAAATCTTATTCATGTGTGTTCTGTGTGCTTAACGTATCATTTTACTAAAAGTTATTGTAGATCCTAAATGCACGAGCACATAAACTCAATGTATAACTGTCTATTTGATTTTGAAACGATTATGTGTCAACCAAATTCATGACAATAGGGATTTTAGAACTTGATTTGGAGGAAATTCGAGGTGAAATCCTAGGCGAGGTAGTTCGAGAGATATGATTTAGGCATTTGTTTTTATCGCTTGAGCCTTTAAAGCTTACCTAGTTAAATATTTATCCCTTGTTACCCTATCGAAACCTAAAAACCGTTTCAATTCTGAACACTTAAATAAATACCTTGGTCGATTGAACGTTTTCCAAACCTGTATCGCTAAACCGAATGTACAAATTGAGTGAATCAAGTTAGAAGTTGCAAATGCTACTTGATGTGAGCGGTTGGGTTTAGGGTGAACTTTTAATTAGTTCGGTATTCAAGTACTCGCTTGTCATTTTTCTTTCCTTTAAACCACACCCACGAAATTCTAATAATCGAATAAGTTTGGGGGTGTAGTTGTTTGAAAAAAAAAAAAAAAAAAAAACATAGGTAAATATTGTTCAATTTATGTTTCTTTTGACAAGAGAGTACATCGTTCTTAAATATATGATCAGAGTTGTTTCGAATTAATCTATGGGTGTTCGAGAGTGATTATGTGCCAAGCATGTGTCTTAGGTATCGTCAAGTTAATGACGTTAACCTGTTTTCTATTTCCGATATACCCTTGGCCATTTGTCCAAAACCGAACCAAGTCCTAATGATATTTTTGGATTTCTCCGACCCTACATTAGTGGAAAATAGAACCTAGGTCAGGCTTATGAATTCCCTATACCTAAATGGTTTTAGTCATGAACTTTATTGAGGGATAATCCCATCTAATCAACAGATAGTTGTATATTTGAGTTTTATTACACACTTTGACATGATCTAGAATTACGCTTACTATCATCGAATGTTGAAATTCTAGAACACCACATAGTGTGATTTATTTGAACTTAATAGGATTGGGGGCCGATGAGGAAAAAATCGTTTGGCCGGTAGATGATATTCAAATCTTGTAGATAATTGTTTTTAGTGTTTTTCATTTTCAATTTTTAATTTCGTAATTAGTTGTTATATTTTCTTGTATTGTGTGGGTGCTTTTCTCAAGAACTAGTAAAATTTCGAGTTTGGGGGTATTTAATAGGTGTAATTTACCTATCTACTTTCAAACCGAACTTGTTAGTTTTTAAGTACGTTTATTACGTTTTATTACATTTTAATACATCTTTATGTATTTTTTTTTGTATAAATCAGGTGTGTGGGGTGAAAAGGCATGAAAATGGATTATAAATGATCAAATCGGATCAAGAACTATGGAAGAATAGTGGGAAAACTAGCATGAGGGCAAAATTCTGAAAAACAGTCCACCGCCGCAGTGTTCAAACCACAGCCATGGCGGTCAATATGCAGAGAGGATAAAATGTTACTAAAAACCCATCACCGCAGCGATGAGATCCATCGCCGTGACGATAAAAGAATAGGAAGGTCTATGATTCCACTGTCGAGTCCACCGCCGAGGGCGTAACCAAATCGACATACCCACCGTCGCTGCGGTGAGCCCACCACTCTGGCGGTTACTCTGCACAACTGTTATATATTTATTTAGATATTTTTCTCCCTATTTAAGCCTTTGTCCTATCTTCTTCTCCCAACCCCCGGCCATAGGAGACCCCTTAGGGTTCCTAATATTTTGAGAGTGTTTTGGGGTATGCTCAACCAATTCTGAAGGAGAAGAACACATTGCGAAGAAGGAGAAGCGATCGTTGAGCGATGTTAGAGTCAATTCTTCGGACTACGACTAAGTTACTTCTGTTTCTCCCTTTATTTTCTTAACTTCGGTAGATTGTTGAGCATGTTTAGATCCATTCTTGTTGTAAAAACGGTTATCGCCATGAGCTAAACGGATTTTGTCTAGGGATTAATAATATTTATGAAATTGTTGTTTGTTTGAGTTTGTGTTTCATTAATGGTTGTTCTCCGCTATTTCGATTGCATTTACCGTTATTCTTTGATATTATGCTTGTTTAGATAGTCAGAAAATACGGGGTTTGACACTCGAGAAAGGTAACCCTGAATTCGGACTAGGGTAAACACAACGCGACGATCTAATAACCCGGGAGGGAGTTAGAAAGTGTGCAATCAATAACGTTGGGGCAAGACTCATGTGACCTTGTGTCGTTAAGACATTGAGGAGGATTTTTTCGTTGACGCGAAGTCGCATATTCACTCGTCTTACACTCGGGAGAGGTAGCGAGTGAGTTTACTATACAGAGATTATCGGATAGGTCGAATGCCGTCATTGTAAACTAAACGAGACCAAACACATTTTTGTAAACAAAGTTAATCCCTAGCAAATCTTTTCCCTAAACATCTCAATATAATGTTAGTATAGTTAGATTAATTAACTTAGTATTAGTATTAATTAATTATAAACTCAATTTATGTCGCCTAAATAAAATTAGGTTATGACAATCGCAGTACTTGACAATAATCTCAACCAATCCCTGTGGATACGACAACCCCTACTCTTTCCCATATATACTAAAACTTGACACGTACACTTACAGTGAAAGTGGTGACATAATATTCCGCCACCACTGGTCATGTCATGTTTTAGGACATGCCTTAATTTCTTGGTCCTGTAAGAAACAGAGTTCTATAGCCTTATCTACTTTTAAGGCTGAGTATATGGTAGTTGGTAATTGTTGCTGTTAGCCTAGTGAAATACCCACGAAGGGGGTGAATTGGGTAATTAAAAACTTATCAGGGAAAAAATACTTTAATAAGTCAAATAATTAATTTTAATTTCAAATTAATTATTATCTTTATATCACAACGGAAATATAAAATTAATTAGGTGCACACCAATCAACAAAAATAAATAAAGTAAAGATTGCAGCACACCAGAAATTTATACTGGTTCACCAAGCTACTCTTGGCTAATCCAGTTATGCGAGCCCAATGGAGAGTCGCACCTACTAAACTCAAGATTCCTTTAAAGGTACAAACCAAACCCCCACAAAGATGTTTTTACGGGCTCAAAATCAACCTTGACAAATTCTTTTTCACAGACTAAGGAATAACCTCTACTTTTTACAGGCTCAAGAATAACCTAATTCTTTTTAGCACAAAGGCAAAAGATTCAAAATCTCACAAACACTCCAAATATCCTCTTACCCGGTAAGAATTGAACTGTTACAAAATTCACACAAAATAATTCAATTCAGGAAGAATTACTACCTCAATCTCTTTACAGGAAGAGACTGAAATCAGCTACCCTTAGATTAAATTCTCCCAACAGTATTTAATCCACCACTCAACTTACCAATTAATAATTCACAAGTAATTTTTGTCACTCGGAGCTTCTACTACCTCAGATAAATTAGAACTCAATTAATATTCCAAAACTAGTAATAGAAATGTAAGATACTCAAAATCTGATTTTAAACAAAAATGGGTACCATGTAATTGAACACTTAATCATATTAATTCAAGAAATTGTTTAAAAAATATTTTTCAATAAAAAAATAGAAAACAATTTCTAAAGATCAAATTCCAAAAATTAATCAAGCAATACTATATGGAAAGTAATTTGGAAAGATATCACCCTAAATCCACCGAAAAAATAATTAGAGCGATGTTACTTCAAATTTGATAACAGCAATGATTCATAGCAAATGAATCTCAAGAATGTCTCTTAGAAAACCTCTCACAAAAACTCAATATGATTTCTCTTAGAAAAGCTCAATATGATCTCTTGATTTCTATTAATCTCTCTTAATGATATAAAAACACAGGTCTATATAAATGGAATTGAAATAATCTCTCTAACGGCTAGTACCCATTTGTCATGACACTTAATTGCTCTTTTAGACCCCTTATATGATTAAGATTTCATTCTGGCTCAATTCACTTAATTATAACTTTTAAACTTCTCAATTAAGTCTCCCAAATATTTCTCAATCATAATTAAATAGAATAGAAACAATTAGATGTACCAAATTAATAAATATTTAAACTTAATGGATCAAATCTATAGGGATAACATAATATGTGTTGCATATCTCAAATAATATTAAATCCCTAAATCTCTCATGAATCCTAACAAAAAAACGGCTAGTAATGGCTACTTTCAAATTGAAATCCGGAATTCCATAATATCCTAAAATAGACACACAAGTTGACCGACCAAGATCATTAGTCGACCGCTCGATTCAGGATGTAGCCAAGCCAAAGATTCTGCACCCATCGGTCGACCTATCTATCGACCTAGAGATTCAGAGAGTTCTATTTCTTTTCACAAGTCAACCGCTCTGTCGACTTATAGATACAGAGAGTTCATTTTTTAAGTACAGGTCGACCTACCTATCGACCGAGAGATATAGAGAGTTTTCTTTCTTTGTTCGGTCGACTTATGGATGTTGGATCACTTTTCTAAACTCGTTTTTAATTCATTCTTATTGACATTTTCGCCCCTTTAACCAATTTCTTTTCTTGGTTAGCTCCACTAAATACTTATATTTAATTTTAATTAATTATAAATATTTATTTTTCAATTACACATAGGAGGAAATAATTTATCTAATTGGAATCCTATTAAAAACACAAGTATTTATAAAATCATTTAAAAATCTTTTTGTATCATGTGTAATCTTAATTGGGATATTAAGAGTTGAAATTTAACCTGAGATATTTTTCCTAGGTTCTTAAAATTCTTCAACCTCTCAATCCTTCATCATCTTTAACATCATATCTTCATCATTTGGAACTAATAAACTGAGACACTTAATCAAACCGTTAGTTCCACAAAAAATATCAACCTTTAATTGTCCATCAAAATATTAGGATCAACAATCTCCCCATTTTTTATGATGACAATTAACTTTGATGTTTTCTTCAAAATAATTATATAACCATGCTCCCCCTAACTCTGAGGATGGGTTCTTTAACTTGTTAAAGCATAGTAATGAAGATATTAAAAATATAATCAATAAAGCACAAAAATAAAGCATAAATATAAAAATAAACTCCCCCTAAAGATATTCAATAAAACATTAACTAATTCTCCCCCTTTGTCATCTCAAAAAAAATTTAGGGCATGGGCGAACACATGATAACTCTACTCTAGGCAAATATCATTATGCCTAGCCATACCCAAACTAAGAATGATTTTAACAAGCTGATCTTCCGCTAGTGGTTTGATAAGAATATTAGCAAGCTTATCGGAGGTATCAATATACCCAATAATAATGTCCCTTTTCTGAATGTGATCACAAATAAAGTAATGTCTAATCTCTATATGCTTAGTTCATGAGTGTTGTGTAGATTTCTTACTCAGACAAATAACACTTTTATTATCAGAAAACGATCGGGACCTCCTCCATGCAAATATCAAAGTTATTTAACTGTTGCTTAATATATAAAATTTGAGCACAACAGTTACCAGCTGCCATATATTCAGCCTCAATAGTGGATAAGGCTATTGAATTTTGTTTCTTGCTTGACCAAGAAACCAAAGCATGTCCTAACAAATGGCATAACCCACTCATGCTTTTTTGCTCAACTTTGCAACTGACAAAATCAGTGTCGGAGTAACTTACCAATTTAAAATCACTCCCCCTAGGTTACCATAATCCTAGGTCAGTTGTCCCCTTTAAGTATCGAAAAATTTGCTTAACCGCAGTCAAGTGCGATTCTTTAGGACAAGACTGAAATTTAGCACAAAAACAAACACTATACATAATGTCAGGTCTACTTGAAGTTAAATACAACAGACTACCAATCATACCTCGATAAATTTTTTTATTAACACTTTTACCCATATCGTCTTTTTCTATCTTCGTAGTCGTTGCCATGGGAGTTTTGTACTCTTTAGCGCCTTCCAAACCATATTTCTTTAACAACTACTTAGTTTATTTAACTTGGTTTATAAATATTCCATCTTTGGTTTGCTTTATTTGCAGTCCAAGAAAAAAATTCAACTCTTCCATCATGCTCATTTCAAATTCAACCTTTATTATCTTAGCGAACTCTTGCCGAAGATCCTCATTAGTAGATCCAAAAATAATATTATCAACATACGCTTGTACTAATAAGATATCAGAATCAGTTTTCGTTACAAATAGTGTTATATCACAAATACCCTTTCGAAAACCATTTTCGATCAAATATTGGCTGAATCTCTCATACCAAGCTCTAAAATCTTGTTTGAGCCCATTCAAAGCCTTGCGAAGTTTAAAAACGTGATCAAGAAATTTATCACTTTCAAATCCCAAGGGTTGTTCCACGTAAACTTCTTTTGCTAGAAATCCATTTAGAAATGCACTCTTTACATCCATTTGATATAACTTAAAATTACATGAACATGCAAAAGCGATTACCATTCTAATTGTTTCTAGTTTAGTAACAGGAGCATAGGTTTCATCATAATCAATTCCTTCCTCTTGATTATAACTCTGTGCAACTAATCTTGCCTTGTTTCTAATTACCATGCCAGATTCATCCTTTTTATTTCTAAAAACCCATTTAGTACCAATTACTGGATGAAAATCCGATCTTGGAACAAGACACCATACTTTGTTCCGCTCAAATTGAACTAACTCATCTTGTATTGCGAAATCCAAGATTCATCAGTTAATGTCACATCTATATTTTTAGGCTCAATTTGAGATAATAAAGCAAGATTAATTATATCCCTAAGAGAAGAACGAGTACTTACACCTCTTTCAAAATTATCGATGATTTCTTTTATCGAATGTCCTGGTATTGTCTTTATAGCTCTTGGTAAAGTCGAATAATTTTCCTTAGGTTCCTCTTCTTGTTGGGACTCCTTGGGTACATTATCACCTTGGTTTCAATTATTTGAAATACGTGCATCATCGTCATCCCAAAGCTTTCTCGGCAAGAATGGATCAGCTTCCTAAAAAACAACATGCATTGTTTCTTCTAGTACTAATATACGTTTATTATAAACTCTATAAGTCTTACTGTTAGTAGCATATCCAAAGAAAATCCCATAATCTGATTTAGTATCAAATTTACCAAGATTATCCTTGTCATTCAAAATAAAACACTTACATCTAAATACTTTAAAATAAAAAATATTAGGAGTCTTACCATTCCAGATTTCATATGGGGTTTTGTTAAACCATCTACGAATCGATACCCGATTTAGTACATGGAAAGTTGTACTTACTACTTCGGCCCAGAAGTAGGTTGGTAAGCGATTTTCATCCAGCATCGTTCTGGCCATCTCTTGAAGTGTCATGTTCTTTCTTTTCATTACACCCTTTTGTTGTGGTGATCTTGGTGTAGAAACGTTATGAGCATAACCATGCTCATCACAGTAACTTACCACATCATCATTCTTAAACTCGTTTTCTCTGTCACTTCGAATGTTAATAATAGAACATTACTTCTCATTTTGAACCCGTTTACAAAATTTAGTAAGAACAGAAGCAACCTCACTTTTCTTAGCAAGGAAAAATAGCCAGGTAAGTATGGAATAATCATCAACTATAACAAACGCATAAAATTTACCACCAAAACTAGCAACAGTGTTAGGCTCAAACAAATCAAGATGCAATAATTCAAGACATCTAGACGTAGATGTGTGCATTTTTTTCTTAAATGATGATCTAACCTGCTTACCTAATTGACATGCATCACATACTTTATCTTTCACAAATTTCAAATCAGATAGGCCACGTACGAGACTCTTCTTAGATAAGTTAGAGATTAACTCCATACTAACATGCCCAAATCTTCTATGCCATAACCAACTATTTTCAGATAAAGCATTCAAACAAGATAAATTTTGAGAATTAAAATTATCAAATGAGCAAGTATAAATATTCTCAAAACGTGATGCAACTAACAAGATACTACTATCATGACTATTCTTAATAATGCACCTATCATGATCAAATATGACATTATAGCCCTTGTCACATAGTTGACTAATACTAAGGAAATTATGTTTAAGTCCATTAACTAATAACACATCTTTAATAATAGTAGTACCATTACCAATATTACCTATACCAATAATTTTACCCTTTGCGTTTTCTCCAAAAGTCACATGACGTCCATCTTTAGGTGTCAAAGATGTAAATTTTCCTTTGTCTCACGTCATGTGTCGAGAACAACCACTATCTAGGAACCATTTGTCCTTACTTATTGAAGCTTTTAGAATAACCTGCAAGGAGTACCTCAAATAGTTCCTAATTGGTACCCAGCCTAAGTGAGTCCGATCTTGTTAGTCGAGATAATTTTAGTTCCTTTTGGAACCCAAACTTGTCTATAGTTAGATATTTTGGCAAAACATCTATGAATAGTATGCCCCACAACATTACACTTAAAATATCTAACAAGATCCTTGGTTTCAGAAAAGAATTGGTGAAAGTGTTTTTGTTTAAGATTTTTCTGAAATCTAATACCGGCTTTATCAAAAACTCCACGTGAACTTCCCAAAAGTATTTTCAAGTTATTTTCACCGCCAATGAATTTGAGAACAATTGATTGCAAATCCATCAATTTGGATTTCAATTCATTGTTTTCATATTCGTAGTCCATCACTTGATTGTTTAATGTATTAATTATACTTTGAAGGGTATTTATTTTAGAACACTGGTTTTATAATCATAAGAAAGTTATTGATAAACATCAAATAATTTATCAAAATCTAAAGGATAAGAACTTGAACATTTAGTTACCTCACCACCAGTAGCCAACAATGCAAACATGGACATATCTTCACTATCCGATTTTTTTGAGCTACTTGAATCAGTATCATCCCAAGTAGCCTTCATGGAATTCTTCTTACTCTTCTTTACTTTCTTCTTTTCTTTCTTCTTCTTTTCCTTTTCTTTATCCTTCTTTGGTTCGGGACAGTCTTTTTGAAAATGACCGGTCTTGTAATAGCTGTAACATTCCACTTTAGTCATGTTGAGATTACTTCTCCCGCGAAATGTACGCCGAGTCATTCTTCTAAACTTCTTTGTGAGAAGAGCTACATCTTTTCTTGCTCACTGTCAAGACTTTCATTATCAATGTCATCATCTTCTTCAATTTTCTGACCTTTTAGTGCTAAGGATTTCCTCTTGCTATTTCCAGTATCATCTTTATATCCTTTAATCGCCAATTCATGAGTCATCAAGTTACCTATAAGATCATTAATTTCGTATACTCCAAGATCCTTGGCTTCCTCAATTGCCGTCACCTTTGAATCTCATATTTTTGTTAAGGATCCTAGGACCTTCCGTACTCTATCCTCCATGGAGTATGGCTTTCTAAGTAAACTAAAGTTATTGCAAATGTTGTTGAAGCGAGTATACATCTCATGAATCGATTTATTTTCTTCCATTCTAAACAACTCAAATTTCCTCATAGGAGCGCTAATTTTTGATTGTTTTACTTGTCCCTTAGTGGGTAACTTGTAACTTATCCCACATCTCCTTTGCAGATTTACAACCTGAAACTCTAGAATATTCATTAGCATATAAAGAGTAAAATAGAATGTTAATAGCCTGAGATTTTAATGAGAGTTTCTGCTTATTAAAAGCAATTAGTTGTTCCTTCTTCTTCTCAACTCCATTTTTCATTGGAATAAATGGACCATTCTCGATTGTTAACCACACATCGTAATTTGTAGCCTGAAGGAAGGCTATCATTCTGTCTTTCCAAAACGAATAACTTTCACCTGCAAACAAAGGTGGTCGGTGCATAGACTGTCCCTCAGCTAGTGTGCCTATTATGTGAGCCATGTGATCTTTGTTAGCTAAGTGTGTCGAGCTAAACCAGCTCTAATGCCAATTGTTGACCCAGTGAATTATCCAAGAGGTGGGGAATTGGGTAATTAAAAAATTATCAGTGAAAAAAATACTTTAATAACTCAAATAATTAATTTTAATTCTAAATTAATTATTATCTTTATATTACAGCGAAAATATAAAATCAACTAGGTGCACACCAAATAACAAAAAAATAAAGCAAAAATTGCAGCACACCAGATATTTATAGTGGTTCACCAAGCTACTCTTGGCTAATCCAATCCTCCGAGCCCAACGGAGTGTCACACCTACTAAACTCAAGATTTATTTAAAGGTAGGAACCAAACTCTCACAAAGATTCTTTTACAGGCTCAAAATCAATCTTTAAAAATTCTTTTTCACAAGCTAAGGAAAAACCTCTAGTTTTTACAAGCTCAAGAAGAACCTAATTTTTTTTAACACAAAGGCAAAAGATTCAAAACCTCACAAATACTCCAAATATCCTCTTACCCCGTAAGGATTGAACCGTTACAAAATTCACACAAAATAATTCAATTCAGGAAGAATTACTACCTCAATCTCTTTACAGGAAGAGACTGAAATCAGCTACCCTTAGATTAAATACTCCCAACAGTATTTAATCCGCCACTCAACTTACCAATTAAGAATTGACAAGTGATTTTTCTCACTCAGAGCTTCTACTACCTCAGATAAATTAAAACTCAATTAATATTCCAAAACTAATGATAGAAATGTGAGATACTCAAAATCTGATTTTAAACAAAAATAGGTAGTACGTAATTGAGCACGTAATTAGATTAATTCAAGAAATTGTTTAAAAAATATTTTTCAACAAAAAATCATAAAACAATTTCTAAAGATCAAATTCCAAAAATTAATCAAGCAATACTATATAGAAAGTAATTTGGAAACATCTCACCCAAAATCCACTAAATAATAATTAGAGTGATGTTACTTCAGATTTGGTAGTAGCAATTATTTACAGCAAATGATTCTCAAGAATGTCTCTTAGAAAACCTCTCACAAAAACTCAATATGATTTCTCTTAGAAAAGCTCAAGATAATCTCTTGATTTCTCTTAATCTCTTTTAATGATATGAAAAATGCAGGTCTATATAAATGGTATTGAAATTAGCTGTCTAACGGCTAGTTTTCATTTGTCATGACAATTAATTGCTCTTTTAGACTCCTTATATCATTAAGACTTCATTCTAGTTCAATTTACTTAATTATGGCTTTTAAACTTCTCAATTAAGTCCCCCAAATATTTCTCAATCATAATTAAATAGAATAGAAACAAATATTTGTACCAAATTGAGAAATATTCAAACTTAATGGATCAAATCTATAGGGATAACATAATATGTGTTGCATATCTCAAATAATATTAAATCCCTAAAATCTCTCATGAATCCTAACCAAAAAATGGCTAGTAACGGCTACTTTCAGATTAAAATTCGGGATTCCATAATATCTTGAAACAGACACAAAAGTCGACCGACCAAGATCAATAGTCGATCGCTCAATTAAGGATGTAGCCAAGCTAAATATTTTGTGCCCATCGGTCGACCTACCTGTCGACCTAGAGATTCAGAGAGTTCCATTTCTCTTTACAGGTCGACCGTTTTGTCGACTTATAGATACAAAGAGTTTATTTTCTAAGTACAGGTCAACCTACCTATCAACCGAGAGATACAGAGAGTTTTCATTCTTTGTCCGGTCGACTTACCTGTCAACTTATGGATGTTGGATCACTTTTCTAAACTCATTTTTAATTCATTCTTATTGACATTTTCGCCCCTTTAACCAATTGCTTTTCTTGGTTAGCTCCACTAAATACTTAAATTCAATTTTAATTAATAATAATTTTTTTTTCAATTACACATAGGAGTAAATAATTTATCTAATTTGAATCCTATTAAAAATACACGTATTTATAAAATCATTTAAAAATCTTTTTGTATCATGTGTAATCTTAATTGGGATATTAAGAGTTGAAATTTAACCTGAGTTATTTTTCCTAGATTCTTCAAATTCTTCAACCTCTTAATCTTTCATCATCTTTATCATCATATCTTCATCATTTGGAACTAATAAACTGAAACATTTAATCAAACTGTTAGTTCCACAAAAAATATCAACCTTTAATTGTCCATCAAAATCTTAGGATCAATAGTTGCACTCAAATTCTATATGTTAAGCAACAATTGAATGATTTTGGAGTATGTATAGAGGAAGTCCTGATTTAATGTGATAATAAAAGTGCTTTATGTTTAGGTAAGAATCCGACACAACACTCACGAACTAAGCACATTGATATTAGACATCATTCTATTTGTGATCACATTCAGAAAATGGATGTTACCATTGAGTATATTGATACGTCCGAACAGCTTGCCGGTATCTTTACAAAACCTTTAACGAATGATCAGTTTATGAAAATTATTCAAGGTTTAGGTATGACTAGGCATAACAATGTTTTCCTAGAATGATGTTTTTGGGTCTCTACCCCCACTTTTTGAGATGGCAAAGAATGAGAATTTATTTGATGTTTAAATAAGAAATTTGTTGAAAAATGAGGACATCATGGTGAAATTGTGCTTCAAACAAGTTAGTTGATGTTTAGGAATTTGTTTGCCTAAGCATTGTATTGATTAAAGATAGATCTATGTTGAATATCTATTGAATTGTTTGAATTTATCTTCATAATTGAACTTACATGAATTAAATATCCGTCCTCAGATTTAGAAGGAACGTGATTACATTTTTGTTTAGAAACAAACATGAAAGTTAATTGTCATCATCAAAAAAGAGGAGATTGTTGATCCTGAGGTTTTGACGAACAATTAAAGGTTGATATTTTTGTGGAACTAATGAGTTTATTGAGTGTTGTAGAAAAAGAGTTCCATTGAAAGATTATATCATGAAGAAAATATCAATGGTGGAAAGATAGACATTGAAAAAATAAAAAGTGTTGAAGATCTTGAAGAAATTAGGTGAAAATAACTCAATACTCTTTTACTCTTAATGCAATCCGAATTAGGATCACACACAACACTATTAAATGAGTTGTATTTTTGTGTGTTTGATTTGAAGGATTTTAGGATCCTAATTAGTGATTAAATATGTGCTCATATGTGAAATTGAAAAATGAAAATTAATCTTTGTAAAAATCAGGTTTAAAAATTGAAGTTTAAGGTAAATTTAGTTAACCAAGAATAGCAATGAATTAACTGGATCAAACATTCAGTTTTGGAGCAGAAATTGGTAATGGAATTGACCAACCAACATCAACCGGTAGACTGATCAGAAAATAATTGGTCAAGTGATCGAAACAGTGAGGTTTCAGAGCAAAAAGTGTAGAACCTACATCGATCAGTCAACCAATGGGTCCTAGGGTGAAAAAGTGATAGTCTTGAAACCAATCGATCAACTGATTGGTAGGCAATCGGTCAACCGATTGCACTGTGTTTTGGCTGGGAAAACTTCCTGAATCAATCGGTCAACCGACCAAGCGGAGATCGATCAACCGACTGGCTATTAGGTTTTGACCTGGTGTATATGTTGAATTAATCGGTCAATCGACAGGCTAGGGTTCGATTAACCAACTGTTTCGGTTGAAATTTCTAGGAATTTAGGATTTTGATAAAAAAAACAAGCCATTTTATATGATTTCAAGGGAGAATTTCAGGGGATTTGAACCTACTGAAGATATGGTACATCTATTTTGATATCTCTATTGATTTGGTCCATATACTTAAAGATTCTCTCAATTTTAGCAATTAAATACTTCTTATCTTTGTGATTGATAATTTAGAAATATTGTATGGACTTAATTGAGAGTTTTAAAAGTTATTTTTAAGTGAAATGCACCAGAATTGAATGAATATGTTATATGAGGTATATAGGTAGCTTTTAGAGGCATATCTTTTGAAAGGCTTAATCTCAATCTACATATATAGACCTGTGAAAATTAGATCAAATACATCAAGAACATAAGTTCCTAAGTTTTTCAAAGTGTTATCATTCTGTTAAGATTCATTCGAGAGAGATATCATGTTACGTTCTTGATCTAAAGTGCTGTTTGTTTTGGCGTCACCGATTTGTGCTGTCTTGCAATTCTATTTACATTCTTTAGTGTTTTCCTGGGGAGTTCTTTCCAAGTTATTGTTCTTAATTATGATTTCATTTTATTGTTGATTACTTGAATTTAAGATCATTAGAAAATTATTTTCAAATTTAAGAGCATAATTTTTTTTCTAAAACGATTTTGTGTATTTATCTGATTATGTGATTTAATTTGTGTTACTCACATTTATTTTTAATTAGATATTAATTTGCCTCACTTTGATTTTATCACTTAGTAAATTTTGAGATATTAATTGAGTATAATTATATTGAGCTGGTAGAAACTCTTGGTAGGAAGAAACTCATAATATTTTGTATTTGTGTATTTGAGCAGATTAGATACCAATGAGCCAATGTCTCGTCAGAGTATCTAGGTTTCAATCTTTTCTAGTAAAAATATTAGGGTTTGATATTTTCATAAGGCGTAAAAATGTTAGGTTATCATTTTTCCTTGAAAAGAACTAGGTTGTGATTCTTTCTGAATTGAATTGAGTGAATTGTGAAGATTCCATCCTTACCCCTGAAAATGATACTTTTGAGAGTTATGAGATTTGATCTTTAGCTTGTAAAAGGATTAGGTTTGATCTTTAACTTGTAAAAAGATTTGGTGGCGATTATTCCTGTAATAGAATTATATTAGTCTTTAACTTGGTAAAAAGATAAGGTTCTTCCTTAGCATGTGAAAAGGAAAATATTAAGGGTTTGGTTCCTACCTGGTAAAACGATCAAGGGTTTAGTGGTTGCGAATCACCGTAGAGCTTGGATTAGGTAAGGCTAGCTTGCTAACCAGGATATATCTTGGTGTACTGCTTTGTTATTATTTTTATCATATTGTGTTTGGGTGTGCACTTAGAATATAAACACTTATCCGTTGCGTAATAAAGTTAATAATTGATTTAGGATAAATTGATTATTTGATAATTTAAGTGTTAAAAAATTTAATTGTTTAAATTTTTATAAGTATCCAATTTACCCTCCCTCTTGGGTAGCTCTTTGTGCCAATAGTGACTCTTCCGAACCCAACTTGCACTGTATAAGTCAGTCTTCCATATCCACCTTCCATCGACACCCTCATCTTCTATATATTGTTCGATATCCTAAACACTCTGGAATCAAGCACCTTAGTGTGTTGTTCAAAGTCATCAAATTAACTTCGAAGCATGACGATTTTCTGATCCGTGTGCAACTCTTCTTTATCTTCTTCTACATCCTAAATCATTCTCTCTCTCTCTCTCTTCTCCTCTTTTCTTCACCCATTTATTTCTCTTAAACTCAAACCCCATCAAATAACAATTGTTCACATTTAACCATCTTGGGATTATCGTGAGAAATGCATTTTCTTCAGGTTCACTATCAATTTAGAAGTGGTCAAAGATTCTTTTAAGCACATCACAATAGGATAGTACTCTTGATATTTTCTTCACTTGATATTCCATGTGTTCAAACATGATATGAGCTAAATCAAGATTTCTACCATCAACAATCTCATTCAGTAAATACAAATCAAACTCATTAACGCTCGTATGACTCCCTTCTCTAGGTACAATAGAATGAGGTATTATTGAATGAATGAGGCGGTGTTCAAGTAATAATTACCGAGCTCTTCCATCAATCAAATTAAATTTATTTGCAACCTTACTTCTCTTAAGATGTCCTACAATCCATAAGATGGTATTATAAGGACGAACATCTTCTTTTTTGAACTTCAAAATTTTTCTAAGATCTTCCATATCTAATTTAATTTTAACACCTTTAACAAACGACCTCAACTCTCTTTCACGAATCATAAGATTATTGTAAAATAGTTTTACTCAAGATACTTTTCAAGATCAATGCTCTCCTTTTTTAGGGCGAAAAAATCAATGGGTTTAGAACAAACAACATTTTGGCTCTCGGTTTCATTTTCTATCAACAATGATTTTCAATAAGTGATTTAATATCCAAAAACTTAAGAGGATGAAGCCTAAATAAGAGATCTACTGAAACACTAAAGTAGAGATGAAAGACCAACCGTTTGATGAAATTTTTGCTTCAAAATGATATATCCGAGCCCACAATTTTCTAATCAAAGCCAATATTTGAAGATCTCTTGTAGATTTGGAAGGAACTCTCTTAGGTAGTAAAGGGTTTCTATAGAGAGAAAGTAGAAATTTGAAATGAGAGTGAAATAAGAGCCCAAAGGGATATTAATCCCATAATAATCGATTAACCGACTGTTTTTAGTCGGATAACCGACTAGAGTAGAGTCTATGCTTTGCAGGCTTTGTTTCTGTCGATTAACCGACAAGACATTTTCGTCCTTAAGTGCCACCTTGTCCTATTTGACCTATTTGCTTCATTTTTATCTCTTATTTTGATCTACACATATTATTTAAATATTTTCACACATACTCACACATGTCACACATAAACTAATTTGAAAAATGCGATGCATTGGTCTCCCTAACAAAATTAACATATTTGAATTTCAAAAAAATTGACATACCTGGTTCGTCCTTGGGAGCAGCTGGTGTGTGTACCTTTGGTGGATTTTAAACTTCAAGCTTGTTGTCCTTTGAATTCGACATTTCTTATTTTGCTTGATTTACCATTTTAATTTCTTCCTTATGCACAACAACGCTCTTCTGAGTTGGTTTAGTAATGATCTTCTTGCCTTTATAAGGTGATGGTTGAGTTGTTTTCCTTCATTTTGCTTTGTCACCACCTTATACATTATCCATTTTTTATATTGGTTTCTCACCATTCTTTGAAGATAACTATCAATTGATTCCATGTACTAAACTCACTACTTTTTGAAGTTTCCACTTTGTATATTTTGATTCATCATCATTGGTGTATTGAATTTGGAATCCCTTTTTGGCATGTAATATTCATTGTATGTTCTTCTTTGATCAAATATCCCATTTGCACCTACATAAAAAAATCTCTCCTTGGTATCGAGTTATTTCTGGATTCGACCGGTTAACCACGAAACAAATAACACATTTTCTCAAAATGACCATACGTTCCACAATAAAAACATTTAGCATTGTTAACATGTTTCTTTGGATAATCATTATTCCATACAAGAGCACGATATTGATGGTGATATTAAGAAACTGTTTTAGCAACTATTGGTTTTTCAACAAATTTAGTTCTCATAATATCATTGAATTTATCCATTGCTCCGTTAAGCTCCTTTTGAGTATTTTCAAGTGATCGCTCCAACGAACTAACCTTCACCTCTAGACCAAAATTCTTCTAATGCATAAATTCAAGATCATTCTTAAGAATTCAACAATCATTTTCAACGGAATGAATTTTCACACGAGTTCTATCAAACTCACACCTTGCATTATCCAACTTAATATTCAATGCCTCATTTAAAGTTTAAAGATTCATCTTTTTAAAATCACTTTGTTGAAAATCATGAATATAATTTTTTTAAACTTCGTTATCTTCTTCAAGAGAATCAATTTTTTCAAGCAACTTACCATTTTTTGGATGAAGCATTTAAAAATTCAGTAGTTTCTAAGTACTTGTCCAAAATTTTCTTCTTAAGAGATTTAATAGTACTAAACTTTTTATTTTTAAGAATCACGATCTTTTGCTCGAGTTTCAATTTTTCTTTTCCCAAACATAAGTAAGGGTAATTAGCATCTCAATAGCCTTATCTGCAGTGTCATTATCATAATGTTTATCATTTTGACTAACGGGACCTTGATTATTAGAGCAAATAGGAGATTTACTAATAGTACCAAGACAAGCGTAGGATTCACATACAATATCATTATCAGTGCACACTATGTGATCGTGTTTAGCTAGGATGTTAAACCTAACGTGCTAAAACCAGCTCTGATGCCAATTGTTGGCCCAAAGAACTACCCAAGAGGTGGGTGAATTGGGTAGTTAACAAATTTAAACAATTAATTCCTTTAAACAAAAATAATCAATTTCCGTAAATAGATTATTATCTTTATACGCAGCAAAATGTGTTTAATACTAAGTGCACACCCAAACACAAAATAGAAAATAAATCGATGCAGCACACACGAATTTATCTTGGTTTGGTCAAGTTAGTCTTGCCTACGTCCAGTCCTCTGAGCTCCATGGAGATTCACAATCCACTAAACCCCTGATTCCTTTACCAGATAGGAACCAAACACTTACAACTCACGATTCTTTTACAGGCACAAAATCAAGCTTTGCAATTTACGCTTTTCATGGGTCAAGGATGAAGTTTATCCTTTTACCAAGCTAAATAAAAACCTTACTCTCTCTCACTTATCCTTTTCACATAGAAGCAAGAACCTTTACAAATCACTCAAAAGTAATTCAATTGCAGGATAAATCACAACCTAATTCTTTTGAAGGGAAAAGAATAACCTAACTTTTTTAGCAAGACAAAGATAAAACCCTAATATTTTTCATAGGAAAAATATTGAAACCTAGCTACCCTGACTAGACATTGTCTCAAACGTGTCTAATCCACTCAAATTCGCAAATACAAAAAAAAATGCAAGTTTGTTTCCCATAAGGAACTTCTATCATCTCAATACCAATATACTCAATTAATATCCCGAATAATTACTATATGATAGATACAATGTGAGGTAACTCCAATTTGATTAATAAATAATATGTGTAGTACAAATTTAGCACATATAGGTAAACATTGTTTAAAAAAAAAAAAAAAAATTGGCTTTCAAGTTCAAAAATGATTTTTCTAACAATCCTAAACCAAGTAATCAAGATAAATATAACTTTAAAGAAAATAATAAAACTTGTAAGGATCTCACCGAGAAAACACCGAAGATAAAGATTGAATTGCAATTAGAATCCAAATCGGTGATGCCAAACAGCTAGCGCTTTAGATAAAGAACTTAAATAGAATCTCACGTAAACTTCTCAGGTTAAATCTCAATCTTAGAAAAGCTCAGATTGATTGTTCTTGATGTATTCAACTCAATTCCCATAGGTCTATATCAATAACCAATAACTAGCCCTCCAATGACTAGTTTTTCAAAGATGTGCCACTTAATGACACGCTTAGACTCCATATATGATAACCTTTCATTTTAGGTATATTTCCTTTAAAAATAACTTTCAATTTTCTCAATTAAGTTCACAAAATTATTCTCAATTTAAAACCATAGAAATAAGAAGTATTAAACCATTTAAATTAGGAGAATCTCAAAATATATGAACCATATCAATAGGGATAACATAATAGGTTGCTAATAGTTCAATTAAGTTCAAATCCCCTAAATCCCTCTCTTGGAATCATAAAAAATAGATAGTTTTTTACCGAGAGACCAAATCACTCAAAATCTCAACTGACTCAATTAATTAACCGAATCTTACAGGTCGGTTAACCGACCTATCCTGATCCAAATATAACCATTGGCTTAAGTCCAGTTGGATGACCGATTACATTCAATCTATTTTTTGATTAGATCAGTGTGATCCATTTTCCCTTCAATTCATTTACTAACTCAAATGGTTGAATGACCCTTTTCATTTGGTTGACCGATTGGATTAATGTGATCACTTCCTTCGCTAATTTTGCTATTGTTTTAAATGGTTGACTGACCAATTTTATTCGGTTGACCGACACATCAGTAGCACCTCATTTGAACTCCAAAGCACACTGTTTGATTGAGTTAACCGATTATTTTTCTCAATTAACCGAATTGACCCCAAAACTTAACTTTTTATACTTTGGAACATATTTTCCAATTAGATCAATTATCAGATTCATTTCACATAAGAAACATATAAAATATCTCATTTTATCACGCCACACATATAATTAATTGATTTTAACTATCGTATGTGATCCTAATTTGGGTCGAATTAAGAGTATAAAAGTAGAGAGATGTTTTCACCTTTTTTTTTTCAAGGTCTTTAAAACTCTTCATATATTTGTTACGTCCATCTTGCACCCTTTATATTTTCTTCATGGGGTCGTCTTCTTGATCACATACATGGAACTATAAATCTAAAACACTCGATAAAACCATTAGTTCCACCAAAAATATCGATACTTAATTATTTATCAAAACCTTGGATTCAACAATATTGGCCAATCTTGTGACGAACCGCAATGACTTTATACACCAATTTCTTAAATTGTACTCTTTTTCGGTGATAATCATTATTTTGTCTCCCAAACTAAAGTTGTGTCTTTTTAAAATCATTCACTTTATACGTTTGTACCATTCCTCCTCTTTGGATCAATAAATCTTGCTTCTTTCCTTTGCAAATTATTTTCATTCATTCTCCTTGGCCCATCAAATGTTGCATCTTTACTTTGCATATTATTTCTATTCATTCTTCTTAATGTAGCAAATGTTTTATTTATACCTGCATCAAAAAATTCTTTTCGAGGTATCTAGTTATTTTTTAATCCAATTTGGTAACCATGTAGTTAATAACACCACTTTTCAAGGTGAACAAAATTTTCCACAATATTAGTATCCCAAAAAAATAAGTGCTTCTTCGGATAATCAACTTTCCGTGTAGGGGCACAATATTCATATTCATGTTGAGGAATTGCCTTAGAATTTATTGGTTTTTCAAAAAATATAGTTTTCCTAAAATTCTTCAATTTATCAATTATCTCATTCAGCTCATTTTAAATCTGTTCAAGTAAGTGTTCCAAAGAACTAACATTCACTTGGAGACCAAAATTTTGCTTGTATATAAATTCAACATCATTTTTGAGAATTCGACAATCATTTTCAACTGACTGGATTTTCACACGAGCTTTATCGAGTTTACACCTTAAATTATCCAATTCAATATTTAAAACCTTATTTATTGTTTAAAGATATCTGAATTTTGAAACTCCTTGTTGAAGATATGAAACATCATTTTTCAGAAAAGCATTTCATTCTTTAAGGCATTCAACTTTCTCAAGAAGGTTGTTTATCTCGAATAGAGCTTTTGAAAATTCAATAGTTTCAAAAGATTTATCTAAATTCTTTTTTTTTAAGAGACTTAGAAGTACTAAATTTCTTATTTTAAAGAATTGAAATTCTTAAAAACTTTAAATTTTCTTTACAAAAAATATATGTAAGAGCAATAAGTTTCTCAATAGCCTTATCAGCAGTCTCATCATTATTATCTCTAACAATTCTACTAGCAGAACATTGATTCTCATAACATATAGGAGATATACGTAGATTATCAAAACCACATAAAATGTTTTCCTTACTAAAATCCATTTGATCATGTTAGCTAGGATGTGAAACCTATTTAGCTAAAACAAGTTCTAATAGCAATTGTTGGCACACATATCTATCTAAGAGGGAGGGTGAATTGAGAAGTTATAAAAAATTTAAAAAAATAATTTTCTAATCAAACAAATCAAAATTTTACCTAACCGGTTGCTATCTTGAGTTACAACGAAAACATATTTATCTAAATACACAACCAAACATATAAGGATAGAAAAATTGAACTCACCAATTTATCCTGGTTCGACAAGTTACCCTTACCTATGTTCAGTCCCATGAGCTCTTGTAGAGATTTCGCAATACACTAATATTAATCCCTTTCCCAAGTTAGAAGAAAATCCTTACAATCCTTTTCATAGATTCTGGACTAACCTAATTCTTTTATCAAGCTCAGAATCAAACCTTTACAATTATCTTTTTTCACAAGGCTGAGGAAGAATCTAATTCTTTTGCAGGCTACAAATCAAATATATCTATCTTTTTACCAGACCAAAAACTAACCTAATCCTTTTATAGGTTGAGAATCAAATCTATATTTTAACATGCTTAAGACTAACTCTTATTTAACACAAACACAATATGCCTAATCTGCTCACACTCACAAAATATAAAAATAATATTTGTCTTCTTACGTGAGCTTCTACTACCTCAATTCAAGATGTGCTCAATTAATGTCCTGATATACTATGTGATACAATTAAGTAAGAATGTAAATCTGATTATAAGAAGTTAAAGCAACGTAAATCAGGTTACTAGGCAAAAATTGTTTCACAAGATATTTCAAGATATTTGAAAATAAAAATGATTTTTCATTAAATAGATTACTATATGCTCAGACAAAGATATATATCACATTAAACACAAAATATTGAGCACAAAAATTAATCAGATAAATCTTACCAAAGTTTCTTCGAAAATCATAGAGACAACGATAAGGCTCAAAAATTAGTGACAAAAATAATAAGAGTTTTGATTAAGAACTTCCTAAAAAATCTATTTTAAAAATAAAATGATTCTCACTTTAAAAACGATTGATTTAAAAACTCTTGTTATTCACTACCTTTTTCCCAAAACGCAAGTCAATATATACTAGATTTAAACACTCTAATAACGGCTATATTTTGAAAGATAAACTCATAAATGTCATTTATAGACCAAATATATATATATATATATCAAACCCTTTAAATCTAAAATGTTTGACCTAGAAATATTCTTTTTCAAACCCCTCATTTAGTCCCAACAAGATTTTGGTTTAAACCCCATAAAAATAGAAAGTATTTTTCCTGGTAAATCTCATAGAGTCAAATAATATATGAACTAAATAATAAGATCTTCAAAACATATATAATATTCATGAAATATAGTCAAACCCCCTCCCCCTCCCCAAAAAAAAAATCTGATATGTTTAAAGACATAAGATTAGTATAGAAGATCTCAAAAAACATTGAGGTTATATTTTTAGAAAACATACTATCGATCGATCAACTATACCATCAGCCAATTGGTTATACCCTCAATGACTCATTTTCTAGCAGTTAAAAACTAGTTAATCGACTGGGTAGTCAACAGTTTAAGGCTCAGAATCAACCATCCAACAAGTAGATCAACTATCAGGCCTAAAACCTCAAAACACCTATCCTGAATATTCCAATTGACCGATCTAGCAGACGATCGACCATTCAGGCTGAAAAATCATATTATATTATCTTTTTTGAAATATTTTCTTGATCGAGACTTTAGGAAAAACATTTTGACCCTTGAATTTATCACTTTGAACCATATATCAAATAATTCAAATTATTTTATAAGTATCGTGCATGATCCTTATCGAGTTACATTAAGAGTAAAAATAGTTGAGTTGATTTTACCTAGAAATACAAAAATATTTTTTGCTAAAAAAATCGTCAACGTTTTTATTGCAACTATATTGAACTTTCATCAAGTGTCATCGTGAAAACCCATTATTTTTCTCATTTACTGAGTTTGGAACTTAATTAGTTAAATCACTTAATAAAACCATTTGTTCCATAAAACATCAACATTAATTTGTTTCTTCAATTTATAAAAATAGAAACAGATAATCAAAATATTCTGGAATTGTTTCTTCAATTTATAAAAATAGAAACAGATAATCAAATTACACCAAATTTAAAAACAAAACATTATAAATAGATTTCAACTTCTTCTTCAAATTCAAATGCCCCAAGCATGGGAAGAAAAGCAATTGAGAAATTGCAGAAAGAATGGGAAGAGTTCTTTGACATCTCAACTATTAAAACTAACCAAGACAACTTCTATAATGTATACATATACCCAAAAGAATTCATCTCCCTAACATTGTAGTTGTGGCATGATTTCGACCTTCATCAGCCGTAACCAGCCTATGGAGAAGTCATTTTTTTTTTTTCCAATTGAGTGCATCAACACTAAAAACCACTTAAATTAACTCAATTAAACTCTTTTGGGATCAATCAACACATCCAATTTGGTACATGAAGGAAGCAAAGAAATCAATTCAACCGAAAACCCTAACCTAACTCTAGCTTCGCACTTAAATTAAATCAATTAAACTCTTTTGGGATCAATCAACACATTCACTTTGCTACCTAAAGGAAGCAATGAAATTGATTCAACCCAAAACCCTAACCCAGCTCTAGCTTCGATGGTGAAGGCAACAATAATGGAGAGACGAGGGCGATGACGAGATGACGATGGCGAGACAGAGAGAAGACGAACAATGGCGGCAAACGAGAAGAAGAACGACGATGGCGAACGAGTAGACGATCGCGAGACAGAGGGTTTCGAAGAACAGACGAACGACGATGGCAAACAAAGACAAAGATGAAGATGACGATGGCAGATGAAGACGAAGACGACGATAGCAGCAAGAAAGAATAAAGAACGATAAAGAGAGATAGAGAGAGAGTTTCATAGATAATGGGAGACGACGGCTAGGCTTTGGAGGAAAAAGGAAAAAAAAAAAAAAAAAAACTTGTGATTGAGGTTACCAAAGGTTGAATAGGGGACTCACTAACAATTCAAAAAAAATTCAATGTGTCTTTTTTGTGGGATGAGAATAGGTGGAACGAAAAAAAAATAAATAAAAAATAAAAAATTGCATCTCATTTTTTAAGAAAAAAATGAATGGATTTTGGTTTTGGGATGGAATGGGAATGGAAACAAAATTTACCAAACAGTGTTCCCGAACATAAATCTAAAAAATCTGGGAATGAGAAGTGATTTTTTGGGATGAGAACATTTACCAAACACGGCCTTAAAGACTTGATCTACCGAAGCTCGGGTCTGGGAGTGACCCTGATGGTGGGGACCAAGATCTATTCAGTTTTACGAGCTGGAGAAGTCAGGGAGGAGGCCTCCAACTGTACTTGTGGTCACTCGACTGTAGCCTTGGGGCCAGGTCCAATAATGGACTCAACTCCTACCTTGACTCGATCACCCAAGCTTGAGGCTCTGGAGGGTTCACCTTGCTGCCTAGGCTAGAGACCACGAACTAGAGTATTCTCTAGTTCGTCATCATCACTAGGGATACTATAAACCAACTAGCCAATTTTGATGAACCATAGTATTTAGACATTACCGAAGAAGATGATAAGAGAATTAAGAGAGGTATGAAAAAACAAAGAAAATGATGGAACCCTACAATAGTACGACAAAAATTAGGCAAAAAAACACGAGACTACAAACAAAGAAAATATATACACGGATAGGAATAAAGCAAATGGAAAACAAAAAAGAACTATTGGATAAAAATGACAAAAACACTCGCCGGAAATTAGATTGAGAGTCGCCAGAACCAATAAAGTTGAAGAAAATACCACCAGCTATCGTTAAGCTTCATAATTTTTTTGCACGTATAAAAATAAAGAAACATAGGGACTGTTAGGACGATGTCATTCTTCATACACAAAATTATAAATTCTAGGATCACTTTCTAGGAATTGGGGGCCAATTGTATTAGGCATAACTTCAACTTGTAGAGGATGTCTCTAAGGAAATGATAGAGGAGGAGCTAGACTCCACTAACAAAGGTATCCTCGTAGAAGGATGTCTTTCCTCGAACGTTTTGATGAGACCGGACCCATGGGTCGAGAAGAGATAGCTACACCTAGAGGAAAAAATTAATGTCCTCACCACCGCAATTGCTTGAAGACTTGATCGACCGAAGCTTGGGTCTAGGAGTGACCCGGATAGTGGAGACCAAGACCTCTTCGGCTTCGTGAGCTGGAGAAGTCGATAAGGAGCACTCCAACTGCACTTGAGGCTACTCAGCTATAGCCTTGGGGTCAAGTCTGACAATGGGCCAAACCTCTACCTCGGGCTAATCACCTATGCCTGAGGCACTAGAGGGTTCACCATGCTGCCTAGATTGGAGACTTGGAACCAGAGTCTCTACTAGTTCATCACCGTCACTAGGGACACTACTAAACCAATTGGCTAATTTTGTTGAACCACGATATTTCGACATCACTAAAGAAGGTGACATGAGGATTAAGAAATTAATCAAAATACAAAAGAAGCGACAGAACCCTACGACAACACAACAACATTTAGGTTGGAAAACACGAATCTACGGACAAAGCAAATCTCTACACGAATAGGAGAAATCACGAAAACACTCATCGAAAATGAGATTGAGAGTCGTCGGAACCAACAAAGTTGAATCACTGGAGGAGGTTTTGGAAAAACACTTAAGGAATAAGAAATTCTTCGAGCATCAAAAGGGGCCCAAGTCACGTGGCATTTCTGCCAACCTTTACCTACAAAGGTGAGAAGACATTCCACTTCAAATCATGTAAACATTAAATGCTTAACAGGTCTTAGACGCAAAACACGAAGCATCGTCTTTTTGAATTTTTGATTGGGCGCCAAAATTAGGGAGGGGCCATTTTGACTTCCCACCAAATGCACATCTCAGAACCTCGAGAGCACTTCCTCATTTATATTCCCGAGCATAACACCTCGTATCTTCGGAGATAGGGGACATCTAATAAAGGGGATTTAGGATGACCCGAGTTCCTTCCACGTGTCCTGCATCACCAGTCATGTGTTCTGCACGTGACGCCAAGCAAATCGCCCCCTAAACAAATATTCTATGGAAAAAAGCATGAGTAAGAAGGTCAATGTCTCAAATGCACTACCCGAGACCCGATCAAGAGACGACACCAAGCACTACTGTCCCAGAGATAAACTGAACAACCAATAACCTGACTCGACATACCCAACTGAGAATCTCTCCTATATTGTCCCGATTGTGACATTAATTCTCAACGGTATGCTCAACCTCAACCAACCTTGTGCGGGAGCAATTATAACGGGCCCCTTCATGAAGGAAATAGATGTTAGAATCCCGTTATATCTGCAACATTTATACGGATGAGTTGAGATTGAAAAAAGACTTGTCAAACAAGTCTCCCATCAACTATAAATACTAGAAAGGAGACCTAGCCAAGATACGTTCACATTCTCCTAGTTAACACTCTCTCAAATTTTTATTAGAAAATTCTATCAATTTTCATATTAGAAGGATAATGCTAAAAGACTCACCCGCAATAGTTTTTTTTTGTAAGAACTAAAGTTAGGAGAGTTGCCCATTACCAGAGGAAAGCTGCACATTCTACAATTGAAAAATAAATTAATAATATAAAAAAGTTAAAAAGAAATCACAGATGCAAACCTAGTCTCGAATCAGAACCCCCAAAAAAGTGGTTATTCAGAAAAATAAAATATTAAGATAAATTTTGTTTTCAAATTGAAAATAATAATTAAATTATGGACACACGTCATCCGTGAGATGTAATGCTCTAAGCACACCAGATTCCGAGTAGGTTATCTCGTTATTAATACCAACGTCAAGCCCTAATAGTAAACCTCCTACTCCTTTCCACACTTTTGACTCATTGTTCCGTCGATTTTATCACCGAATTGGATCCATCAGACGCTCACAACTCTGAGAATCCACCCCTCAAAATCGCCATTTGTCTTTCGAATATTCTCGCGACTATGCCGTATCTCTATTTCTCCACAATCAGCGTCATCTTTTCTCCTCTCGATCGTTGTGTTTTTTTGTTGATGATTCTGTACTAGGGTTTCGATTTTGGTGTTAAGATCCGTAATTCGATTGAATCGTCGATCATTATCAAGAAATTAGGGTTTCGATATTACTGTGGTTTTCTGATCGGTACTGGTTTAAGAGTTTTGGTCCTGTTTGAATTTCGGGTGCGATCGGTGACATGAAGATCGAGCAATTGGACGAGGTTGAGTCCGATGGCAAGTATATCAACAGCGACCGAAGAATGATTGTTCGGGTGGATGCGAAGAGAGCCTTGGTAGGAGCCGGAGCTCGGATCCTGTTTTACCCGACTCTCCTGTACAATGTTTTCCGGAATAAGATTCAAGCCGAGTTCAGATGGTGGGATGAAATTGATCAGGTCTGTACCCGTTCCGTCCTTCCGAATTCTTTTAATTTGTGTTCACACTCTGAAGTCTGCAGATCAGCACGGTTAATCATCACGCGTGTACAGACACAATGATGCATGTGTTGAGACGTGTATAGCATCTTGTTCTAATCAAAATACTATATTCAGTATGCTGTATATCTTTTCATTTTATTAAGTAATTGTTTCTGAGGTTTGCGGCGGTACACTGGTTCTTGGTACCTGGTAGTCTGTTGTTTAGTTTTGCTTCGTACAGTTTTCTTTTGAAAAGAAAAATGAGTGGTTTAAATTATTAAGGCAGTGAATATCTTTGTATTTTCAGTGAGTATTGTGTTTTTTAACATTCTTATTTTGACAGGAAAAGGTAATCAAAATGTAATAATTCGTTAACTGTTTTAATCTGGTTATGGTGAGATCGTGCTTTATGATTAGGGTGAATTTTGAATGAGAATGCATCTAATTTATACTATTGTTATCTTTAGTAATCTTTCAGTTCTCAGATGATGCTAAGCTGAAATGAATAATAAGTATTTCGTGTTATTTCATTTGTTCGCTTGTTGCTTGTTCAGTTTCTGCTGCTTGGAGCAGTTCCATTTCCTAAGGATGTCCCCAGGTTGAAACAGCTTGGTGTTGGTGGTGTTATCACCCTCAATGAACCTTACGAGACCCTGGTTCCTACGGCCTTGTACCTTGTGAGTGATTTCTGCATTTCTGATATTTGTTGCATGCATATACAACTATGGTTTTTTTCAAAATTTTAAATTTTTTCCTCCCTCGACTGTTGGCATATATCTCACATGTAAAGATTTACATCTTTAAGGGTCATTTTATACATATTAAAGCTCATTGATCAAGGGAAAATAATTGAAAATTGCTGCTAAATACATATACCAGCATTAGGCCACTGACATTTACTTTTTCTTTAGCTGGGAAGGACTTTTAGACTTTTGGTGATTTTACGCAGTGATTCTTATCTTGGAGCTTGGCCTCATTTTTCTGCTTTCTGAAGATGACATTTCTTTCTTTAATTGAAATTCTACGTCTGCTATAGTTTTAGGCCATCCCTAATTTGATTGTTTTTTCTTTTATTTAATTATTTGGGCCTTATATTTGAAGACTTAGCTACTAGAATGATGTCCATGTGTGTCAGGTATAAATAAAAGGAGAGGGGGGGGGGGGGGGGGGGGGGGTGTTCTCGATGTGGTTGTTTTTGGTTTCATTGTGACTTTTTCTTTCATGTGTTTTTAGTGAAATTGACCAATAAAATTATTCCCATACAGATTTTTTTATATTGTGATCTGTATGAAGGTTATAAATCAAAAACTGCCGTTGCATCCTTAGTTTTATAAAGTCTACCTATATATCTACTTCTCCAAGTAGTCTTCCTTGTTAATATACTTTATTCGGATGCGAAATATTAATTTTCCATGAAGGCACAATTTTCTTATTCTTAAAGTCAATGGTTTGGAATAATTCAACATCATATTTTATTTTATTGAAAATTTTAAAATCTGGAAGTTCTTGTTTGTATTCATAAAAACTTATGGTTTTCAGGCCCATGAGATAGACCATCTTGTTATTCCGACCAGAGATTACCTATTTGCCCCTTCTTTTGTGGATATCAACCGAGCTGTAGATTTCATACACAGTAAGTTCATAAAAAAAATATTTGACCTTTTTGTTACTCTATATTTGCAGAATATTCTTCTCTCCACTCCTGATCATAACTCTTACCTTGTTGGATACAGAGAATGCGTCTTGTGGCATGACGACTTATGTTCATTGCAAAGCTGGGAGAGGAAGGAGCACAACTGTTGTGCTTTGCTATTTGGTAATTTTCTTTCTCGACATATGAACTTTGCTTTCTAATAGGTAGTGTTTGGTTACATGGAATTGGAGCTCTTAAAATTGAGATGCGTTCATTTCCCAATCCAATTCTAAGGCTTCAATTCCGGACTACCAAACGCTACCTTATGAAATTTACATGTGCATTGAAGTGTTGAGTAAATTTGGGAATTGTTTGAACTGAGATGATGATGTTTTCACAATGGTCAGGTGGAGTATAAGCACATGACTCCTGTTGCTGCTCTGGAATATGTAAGGTCTAGAAGACCTAGAGTGTTGTTGGCCCCTTCCCAGTGGAAGGTAAGGGAAAAAGCTTTCTTCATTTGGAAACATAATTTTGTGAACATCCTTGGAATTCGAGGCATATATTACGAATGGTTTTTAAGGTGGCATTTTTATAGATGGTGTTTGTCGAGTGTTTCTGTCCCCATATTTCTGTTTGTATTCTCAGAAAACTTAGAAAAAAAAAAAAAAAGCAGCAGCAGTAGAATAATTTCATTCTGTTGTTAGAAATTCGTTATAAAAATCTGGGAACAGAAAAAAAAAAAAAAATCAATTTTATTTGTCCCCAAATGTCTGCTCTGTTCTAAGTTCTCTGGGAACAGAAATACTGAATAAATGGAACTTTAGTGCTTCTGTTCGCAAATATTTGTTTTTGTTGGTTACGTTGTTCCTAGGGAACAGAAAACATAATATGGGAACACAATAAATTTGCTTCGATAATGCTCTCGGAATTTTCACACATTTCTAGAACAAAACTGAGCTTTTTCCAGTTCTGCGTGAACAGAAACAGAAATCTGGGAACAAAAACATTTTTGGCCCCGAATATTTATAGTATTTCTATTCCCAAAGAACTGAGAAGAGAAACAGAATTATGGGAACCGAAAAAAGAATACATTTGTTTTCTGCTCCATTTTTCGGAGCAGAACAGAATTTTTCCCGCATTTATCTTTCTGTTCCAAGTTTTCTGGGAATAGAAATTGAAATATTGGAAGAAGAAAACTAAAAGAACACCACCTGCTAATAAACCAGGAGTCAATTTGATAGCACTATAATGTTATTTGAGTATTATTAATTTTATATATCTTCTTGGTTCGTATTGTAATAATAAGCAGGCAGTTGTAGAATTCAAGCAGTGGAGATTGGCCTCTACCACCCTCTCTCCCTCAAGGGACGTCGTATTGATCACAAAAGCTGATCTAGAAGGGTATCACAGCTCTCCTGACGACAATTCCTGCAAGGATCTAGCAATTGTCCCCAGCATTTCCAGAACCAAGCCCATGATCTCAAGGCTCTCTTGCCTCTTTGCTTCCTTGAAAGTTTCCGGAAGCTGTGGTCCCGCTGCCGTCACTAGGCAGCTGACCGATGCGCGGGCCTGCTAAAGAAGTTCTTCAAAGCCCACTGTCCTTGCTTTTGTACAGTAGAAGAAGAAGCAGCAGCAGCATTACAAAAATAAATTCCCGAATTAAAAAAGAAGGCAAAATGAGAAATCTATCTCGGATGAGGTATGGTGAATCGGTTATATTTGTATATATTTGTTTGTGCTAGTTCTTCCGTTTTGTTTGTTTGTTCGGGAAAATGTATCCCTAATTGTTAATGGATGCTTCCTTTTTTTCTCAATGTTTTCTTTTGTTGATTTTTCTCTCTGAAGTGAGCCTAAATTTTGTTTCATAGTCTTCGTGTTTTTTTTTTTTTTTTTTTTTATCCAAATTTAAATAGGGCTCACTATTGCTTTATTTTATATATATATACTAGGGCATAACCCGCGTCTAAAGGCACGGATTTTAATTTGTTTATATTTAAAATTGATTAAATTGTCTTATTAATATATACTCTAAGCACTTTGAAAATGAAATTGCAAACCAAACAACCCTTAGGACTAATGCTGCGTTGAGTTTAAAAATTATAAAAAAAAAAAAAAAAATCAAAATATTTTTATGACCATCATATTTTCCCTTTTGATGTTCACATTTTCAATAAATGATGAATTTGGTTTTGAAGCATTCTAAAAATTTTCAAATTATTCATCTCCAGGTTGTATTTTTGAATTGACATTTACATCACATTTTGATCCGAAATCGAACAACGAATCAAATGGATCTTTATTCGAACTCATCCCACTTTCCATTAGGGTTGGTCATGGGCTGGGCCGAGCCGGATTCGGGCCGGGCTTTAGGTAGGATATTACAAAAAAGTACCCGGCCCTAAGTTCGGGCCTTCTTTTTATTCCCAAGCCCGGCCCTATCAAAATAATTAGAGCCCTAACCCAACCCTCGGGCCGGGTCGGCCCTATAATTTTTTTTTTCAAACCAAATCAAACACAATCACATTCAAACCAAAAAAAAAAAACTGTAGTTGGTACATTTGCTACAAGATTCATCTACACAAACATATTTATTACCATGCATTTCTACAATCAAAAAAGGCCACATTCACATTCCAACCGAAAAAAAAACTGCAAAGAGAAAAATACAGCATTCAAACCAAATCAAACACAATCACAAATTAAATTTGTCTATATTTAGTTTCATATATATATATATATATAAATCCTCGGGCCGGGCCGGGTCGGCCCTATAAAATATTGGCCTTGCCCAAGCCCGGCCCTAATTTTACTCGGGCCTAACTTTTATAGTCCAAGCCCGGTCCACGGGCTCAAAACACATACCCAAGCCCTAAAAAATAGTGGGCGGGCTTGGCGGGCCGGGCAGGCCCCCAAGCCCATGACCATCCCTACTTTCCATCGAATAGGCAATAGTAAAAAATAAAAAATATTTTAACATAATTTCATATGTTTATATGATACACTCTAATATTTGAAAGTTATTTTCAAATGAACATAATCAATAATTAACGTAAAAAAAATTGGACATAGCTTTCTTAATTTATATGATATTCGAAATTTTCAACTCTTGTTTTATAATAATACGACATTGACAAACACAACAAATATCAATTGGACATGACAACAACAAACACAATTATATCATCCAACAATAAGACCATAATTTATAATATGAACTTTAACAATACGACGAAATAACAACTATGTATATATATTATAAACTTAGCAATATAAGTCCACCACCCATGATACTAGAGCTCACCACCCAGGACTACTAGAACTTACCTTAATTATAGTCCGTCAAGCCATAAATTATCTCCATTTGTCATCAATATTTGAAGTGGCACATGTTCGTATATCATTTAGTGAAAATCAAACACAATAATTATCCACTGGACAATAAATTAGAATCGTATTTAAGACAAACAAATAAATAAGTCCACTCATGGTTACGGGAAATTACCTTAAACATCGACTCTCAAACTAAAAATTAATGACGACATTAGAGCATACCAAACAAATGGAACTTACATTAAATATTCCAAATATAACTCCAATTTTTAATAATCTTGTAAAAAAATTATCACCACCTAGAAAAAAATGACAAATAATTAGATCTCATTTAAATGCATAAGTAAGAAGATGATAATATTTCAAAAACATAGCAAGTAGGCAAAAAATAACTATTCAACAGATACCAGAACTAAAACTAAAAAAATATGTAATGAGAAATTTGGACATATTTATAGGACATTCCAAATTTCAAACACAACATTAACAAACAATGACAATGACAATGAAACATGACAATAACTAATACAATCATATTATAAATAATATATTCTACGATAGTCATATAGATGTGTTAGTCAACATTTTCTGCAAAAGTTAACAAAATAATCATTTTCTTGACTATGCAAGTTACAATTGAGAAAACCTGTATACTATTGCAATAAATTATATATGTGGCTATTACATATCCATTAATAGGGTATTATTGGTCAGTCTATAAGATTTTTTAGTATTTTTACGCAACATTCTGAACATTCTATGAATATGTTTATCTTGGGATGTTGATAGTTTCCTTGAGTCCTAATCTCTAAGTGGCTTCAATATTGTCATCGGCAATTTACACCATACTGAGTCTTTTCTCAGGCTTCCGCATGCCAGGACCAGTAAACTTTTCATCTGATCTTCAAATAATAATATTTGCTATCGATCATAACAAACAAAAACAGGTGAAAAAAAATAGATATATACAATCTAACTTGATTTTTATAACCATATGAAAAACAAATCACGAAGTTGTGGATTCGGTGATATTGGATTTGCCCTACATCATCGTCCATATATGGCTTGTTATCTTCACAATATGGAGACTTGGATCCAAAGATACTGATATTTGGAGAGTCCGAATCAGCCAATTCATTCCTAAGACGATATTTTGGCTTCCAACATGATTGTCTAGGCCTTGTGGCCATTGATTTGATCAATTTCCCAATTGTTTTTGCCTTTATTTTTGCGTATTTTATGGGGAAACCATAGATTCTTAAACCATTGATTCTCTTCATTTTTTGAAATATTTGAAGTGACAAATGTATGTATCTCAGCCAATAAAAAAAAATCAACGACTAAGGACTACTGGAAATTACCGTAAACATACTTTTAAATCATAAATTTTGTTACTCATAATTTGAAATGTTTGAAGTGACACATGTATCTATCTCGACAAATGAGAGGCGCAAATTAATAAGATACTAAATTAATAATATATTGACAATAATAAGTTGAATTAAATTAAATAATAAAGATAACACAATTACCTCATGATGGTACCCCCATCTATTTAGAGTAATCTAATTTATCATATTTAAGCAGTCAAGATATTCAATCTAATACTATATTATTATATTAAAAGAAAAAAGAAAAACAAATAACAAACAACTAATCTTAGCTATCCATTTTAAGCATTACCAGATGATAACATTGTTAAGAATACATGTTCGTTAAAACTTCAATTTACTGTTAAGAATACCTATTCGTCAAAATTTCGATTCATGTGTAACTTCTTTGTCCTCGGAGCATTCTTCCAGATGCTTTTCATTTCTAATAATTACCTTATTTGTAGTTTGCATTCAAAATAGAGGACACAATTACAACAAACAATATATAAACACAAATATATGTTGAAATATGCCAACATACGTTACCAATGAAAAAGTTACAAAGAAAATAAAACAATAGAAATGGGTTGCGTGGACGCTTACAAAGTCATCGAGTTCAATACGCCATCGAGCTAAATACCAAAGCTGAAGCTAAAAAATTGAAATCCTTCTTGTGCTAAATGAAGATGGTGAGGATTTACAACCAAACAGACGCTGTGTTTGGGAAAGAAGACAATTGGAGAGAGAATAGAGAACTCACTGTAAGTGCAACTTAGGGCCTCTAATAGGTGGTCTCAACCAATGCTGACAGTAGGTATTGTGGTGGCAGATCTTCACATCAATGAATAAATGTATGAAATTTGAACACAACATGTGCCCTATTATTTAATGCCTGTCAAATAAGAACCAAACATGAGGTTAAACCTTTTGACACTGTCCGTTGGATCTAAAATATGGCTCAATGAACATTAATTTAGAAACTAAAGAATTTAAAAAAACATAAAATAGTAATGACCTAGATGCATCTCCTGGAGTATGAAGCATAAAATCAAATTAAGAATAATCTTATTAAATCCAATTACTTGCATCAAAACATCCCAGATTAGAAATTCGCCAAAGTAAAAAATACCAACCGCTTAATGTACAATAATCAAAGCATTCCCTTTGAAGGGGTTGTGGGGGCCTTGGTGTTAGAATTGGCAGTATGGAGTATAGGCATTAGAAGATGGAGTTTTTGGGATAACTCCGACACCTTTCTAAGTTGAAACAACAACTGGCTTAACAGTGGTGCCTATAGATGGTGCATCAGATGAACTTGCAATAAAGAAACTAATAGCAATTAAAATCTCACATTGATCTTAACAAATTTCATATGAGTCCCCAATTATAACCGACAACAGCTAATAAATAATGTCAACGTGCATTATGCTCATAATATACAAAGAGAAAAAATCCCAGTTGCAAATCACACGTGTTGCTTCAATTCACCAATCATTGTCAACCTTATTCTAGTAATCACAATCTAAACAATATCACTTTCTCAAAGAAAATTCTATTATATCTGCTCCTTCAAAATTCACAAATCATTGTCAAAATTATTCTTGAAAAAACAATCTAGACAACCAAGTTTAGAGGTAAGGCAAGAGAAATCCAAAAAAATGGAGGTTTAGGCCACCTAACATGTAATGGTTAATTGTACATAGATACACATCTAACATGTGATATAATTTCAATTGGAGAAAAATATTGAAACCCCAAATAAGATTAGTCAAATTAGTAAGAGAAATCCAAAATAAAATAAAATAGAGGTTTAGGCTAATTGACTCACTTCTTGCTATTATGTTGTCCATAAAAGACGTTTTACTTGGATATCTAAAAAATAAAGAAATCAAATCACTAGAAAAAGATATTAAAACGTTCAGAGATCAATACCCATTTTGTGGTAGATTTGAGACGAAGTTCTGCCCAATTTTTTTTTTTTTTTTTTTTTTTTTTTTTTTTTTTTTTTTTTTTTTTTTTTTTTTACAGAAAATTAGAAACAAATCAAGCAAATAACACAACCCAAGAAGTTTTGCTATTGATTTTAGACAAAATAGAGCATGGCCGGTGTGCGAGATACATAGACTAACCTATATGATTCGTTAAACAAATCTAAGAAGAAATGGATAGGAGAGACTTACCTGGAGATTGGTGGACGATTTCTTGCACAACTTATGCAAGATCGACAGAGACCTGGTGATAGGTGTGATCCACCTACGTATTTCCAAACCAAATTAAGTTAGTTTTCGAGCGTTCATACTTTTTGTATAAATCAGGTATGGGGGAAAAAAGATAGAAAACTGGAGCGAAAATGATGAGATCGAACCAAAAGTGATCAAAGAACGGTGGAAAAATAAGCTCGGAGGCAAAACTGTAAAACAAGCCCATCGCTGCAACGTCCAGACCACCACCGCGGCGGTGAAGAAGCTAAGAAAAGAGCAAAAGTGACTGATGTACCACCGCCTAGGCGGAAGTTCTGTAGAGAAAACAAAACAGGCTACTGACAACCCACTGCCTAGGCGGAGAAATCCAGCAGAATGTTCTTCCATGTCCACTGCTATCTTTATCGCCGCCGTGGTCACAAACCGACCTACCTCTGCCTAGGCGGTGGATCCCTTCGCCTAGGCAGAAACCCTCTGCACAGCTTAGATATATTTAGGATTTTTATTTAGATATTTTGCTTATAAATACCATCCCCTCTCCCCCTATCTTGAGTCCCCGAACATTTGGGAACCTTAGGCTATATTTAGACTATGGTTTAGGAGTTTTAGAGGTGGAGCTCACATCCCGAAGTAGAGAAGACGGGGACTCGATCGTTGAGCGTTCTTAGCGGTTTATTTTCGGACGAGGCTAAGTTCTTCAATTGTTTTTTCTTATTTCTTTAACTTAGGATATTGTGAGCATGTTTAGCTTATTATTTTATTGTATATGCGGCTATGGCCACGAGTTAAATATGGATTGTAGTAGGGATTAACGGTATATTTATAAATATGTTGTTTGGATGATTTCGGTATTGCGTTTATGTCGTTCTTCGTAGTTTGATTGTATTTATCGTATTGTTTGTTTATCATGCTTAGTTAGATAAATGGAGAATACGGGAATGTGACAAATCCCGGATTCGGATTAGGGTAAACAAATGCCACGATTCTATAATCCGGTCAGGATTTGAATTGTGGACAATCGATCGTTGGGGCAAGACTCAAGCTACTTAGGGTCGTTAAGATGTTGAGGAAGACTTCTTCATTGACTCGAAATTGCATTATATCCCTCGTCTTACACTCGAGAGAGGTGGCGAGGGAGTTTTAGAATGGAGATTGTCGATAGGGTAAATACAACGCACGATTCAATAACCCGGGAGGGAGTTGGATTGTGTGCAATCAATGACGTTGGGAGAGACACATGTGACCTAGGTCATTATGACGTTGAGGAGGATTTCTTCGTTGACTCGAAGTCATGTATTCTCCCATCTTACACTCGGGAGAGGTGGCGGTGGAGTTTACGTACCGAGGTTGTCAAATGGGTCGAACACCATAAACGTGAGTAAATCGAGATCGAACACGTATTTGTAAACACGTTAATCCCTAGGTAATTCTTTACCCTAAAACATATTAGTATATTACTGTAGTTAATTTAGGTTATATTAGTATTAGTTTAATTAATTAAATACATTTGTTTTTCACCTAGATAAAGTTAGGTCACGACAAACGCGGTATTCGATAGTAACGACACCAATCCCTGTGGATACGATAACCCTATCTTAATGATCACATTATACTAAAACTTTGACCTCGTACACTTACGAGTAGTCATATACGCGAAGGATAGTAGAATCCTTCGACGTACACCTGGAAAAAATACCTATAGAAGGCAAAAATGGAAGAAGATAATCAAATCTTAGATAACAGTATACCTGATAGATAAACCGATTATTGATATGGATCTAATTACTTCAAAAAGAATAAGCACATATTTGCTATTCGATTGTTGGCCTAGATTTATAATTAATTTAATTATTCAATTTATCAAGTATAATTAATTACAAGTGTATCTGGAAAATTTTAGCATTCAGAAAATCAAGATCCAAGTGAGAAATAGAAACAAATATACTCGGTTCAAGAGAAAAAATGCCTTCTAAGTGAACACTAAACAAACACCATAAAATAGAACAGGGGAGTAGAACAAAAACAATAACAGAAACACTAAACAAACTTATTCATGTTCCAAGTTTTCTGAGAACAGAAACACTAAACATAAATTATGGTAGAGGTAAACAAAGTTTGGGTTTAAGTTCAACATACCTGAAATTTCTGAACTATAGGAGAAATAGATAGAAATAAATTCCTAAAATCGAAGTTACCTGTCCAAGCATTAACAAAAACAAAATACAATTAGCGTGTAATTTTCATAATTAATTATACATATATCTGCACAAATTTTCATATGTTTGGGAATTTATGCACATATCTGAGAGAAGAGAGTATTACCACCGGCAGATGGAGAGAAAATATATGGGTTGGGCTGGGTTAGGCTAGATGGAAAGATTCTGATATCTACGACAATGGGGTTGTCGACGGAGTCGTAGGTCGCCAATGAAGAATTGATCGATTGAAGGTTGGAAACTGGTGCATAGAGCATCGATCGATGGAGAGAGATTGATAGATCAATCGAAGATTGGTGCGTGGAGGATCGATCAATCGAAGACTAGGCGAAGATGAGCAATCGATCAAAGGCTGAGCAAAGAGGATCGAACAGGGTTTCTAGAATACAGAGAGTAGAAGCAGTGGTGATGACTCGACGATGGCATAGGGAAACAGTAGGAGAAAGGAAGAAGAATAGAGAGAGGGAGCTGACAGAGAGGTGATGGCGTAGCGAGGATGGCGAGAGAGAGAGAGAGAATCGATATGGGAGACAAAATCCAATTTTCGATGATGGCGATGGCGATGAAGGAGGTGACGACAGTGGTGGCGATGGAATGATGATATGGCAGAGGGAAAGAGGAAGGTTGGAGGAGAATGAACTAACCCTAACCCTACCAATTAAGAGTTTGATTGAATAATTAATCTATAAAGTTAATCTCAACCCTTGATATAATCTGATCGGATGGCCAAAAATGTCTCTTGATATCATTTAATTTTGTCCGTTGGATATTGATCCAAGGGTCCAAAATATCTTAAATATAAAATGTCTTCAGGTGTAATCTCAACAGTATGATATTCGATCTGATGGCTCAAAATGTCTCAAAATATAAATATGTCGTGATTTATATATATATATATATATAATTTTTTTTTTAATAATCTGGCGATCCCGATTATGGTTTTGGCTTGGGATTTGAAGTTTAGATTTAGGTCCAATCTATGAGCAGGCTGAACTAGGGGTGTAAACGAGCCAAACCAAGATGAGTAGTAGATGTACAGATTTATTTATTTAAGATAAAATTTAAACGAGTCGAGCTCGAACTCAGCTCGACTAACAAAGATCGAGCTCGTTAAGTTTAATGACCTATCGAGCTCGAGCTCGAGCACAAGCTCGAAAAGCTTGAAAATCATGTTTTGATCACGAAGAATTGAATAGCTGAAGAATATCAAAAATCAAGAGGCTTGAAGGAATCGAAATAAAATGGAACTCACAGTTTCTTTAATGAAAATAGAAGATGCCGCCCCTTTCCACTTTAGATCGGAATCTCGAAATATCTAGCCAATGTCAAGTAGCCCTAAAGCCCCCAAAATTGCATCAATCACACAATGATGAGTGATGCAATACATTGCCTTCAAAAATATGTACACACAGTCGCATCAAGGTCAACAGACAAAATAATTTTTACAAATATGTAGATTTCTGAATGAATAATGCGACTTATAAGCACGATTCAAAGCATAAATGAGAGAGAGAGAGAGAGAGAGAGAGAGAGAGAGAATACCAGATCACATCGGAGGCGGCGTTAGGGTTGTAGCTTGACACGGTTGATCAGATAGGCATTAGTGTGAGCGCTAGGAGATGGAGAGAAGATGGAAATGGAGAGGCGAAGACACAAATCAACGAAGTTTAGCGGCTGCAGTGAATGGGTTGTAGCAGCGAAGAGATCGGCGATGAATGGGTTGATTGACGACGATTGACGAGAGAATGAAGATGGAGATGAAGAAGACTATGGACCGTCGCGATGGAGATGGAAGAGAAGAGTGTTGACCTTGAAAAACCCTAATATAGATGGAGATGGAGAATGGACCGTATGTGGATAGAGAGTTGGGCAGCTGAAATATCAATGAGAAACCCTAATGTAGAAATTAGAATATATATCCTAATGTAGAAATTAGAATATATATATATATATATATATATATATATATATATATTTAATAATGTTCGTGAACATAAAATAAGCTCGCGAACAAGCTCGGTTCGGCTCTATTATTAAACGAACATTTTTAGGAGTTCTAACTCGGCTTGTTTATTTTAATAAACGAGTTCAAATGAGCTTTTTTCGAGTTAGCTGGTGGATTTTAGGAAATGCTAGACTTGGGAATAGAATTACTCTTATTTTTTAATTCAAGAGACTAGATTTAGAAAATTATGATGGTAAGATTCAATATAGGAGTTTAAACCTATTACATCCTTCGTCATTTTGATATATATTAAGGATATGTTTTTTTATTTTATTTTAATAATATTTGAACTTTTTTTTCTCTTATTTTTTTAATTATTTCTATTAATTTTATTGAAAAAAATATTCTTATTAATAATATTATATAATGAAAATTTTATTTTTATTGTCTACGTTCCCTTTCTTTTTTTGTATTTTTTATTTTCATTTTTTTATTTTTAATGTATTTATAGAAAAAAAGAAAAAAAAAACATAAGTAAAAATAAAAAAGCAAAAAAAAAAACAAAAACAAAAAGACCACAAACTTAAAAACAAAAAAATAAGAGTTCATAAAACAAAAAAAAAAAAAAAACAAAAAATTAAAAACAAAAAATGATTTATTGTATAATCCTTAAGAGATATATAAATGAATATTAGATCCCCAATTACCATAATAAAATTTTTAGTTCCCGAATTTTTTTAGAAAATAAGTCATATGTTCTTTAATCATTTTTTCCCATTATTTACATATATTGTTATTCTATGAAAATATCAAGATGTGTCACGTTTATTATTTACTATTTTTAAACATTTTATTGTCTATTATGAATGTTCATTTGTTCTTTATGTTAACAAAATTATGTTTTTTTATGTTCACGGTATGATAATTCACCTGAATCCAATCGAATCCAAAATTGAAAAAAAATCTAAGATCGAAGAAAAATAAATATGGTGTGAACATTTTTATCAAACCATATGAAGATTCATGCCAAACCACCCAAGAACAACAAATCAAGACATTGAAAAACAAAAAAAAAAAGCCAGTATGAAACATTCATCAATCACAAATAACACATTCACTAGTCAAAATAGGTTTGAAATCTGTATGGACATTCACTAATAACAAGTTAAGAACATTGAAAGAAACTTAAAAATCAACGAAAAGAACATTTACGTGAATAATACAAAACTCCAGAAAATCAACAAAATTAAAACATATCTAACCCTGTGCAACATTCACAAAAAAAAAAAAACAAAAACAAAGATAAGAACATTGAAAATTTCTCTTGGAAAAATCCTAAAGATTAACGAAAAAAAACCCAAAACAAACCAGTGCCAATGTTCACCAACTCGCAAAATGAACATTCACCAAAACCATACATCGAATAATGAACATTCAGATATGAAAATTCAATTTTTAAAATAGAGGTGTATTCAGATTTGAAACTCCTAAAGAATGATTTTAGAACATTCAATTTCTGAATTGGAGGAACATTCAGATCTAAACTGAACATGAACATTTAGATCTAAAAATGAACGCGAACTTGAACAACAAACTTTTCAGATTTGAACTAGGGAATACAAATGAGAGAGAGAGAGAACCGAAATAGGATGATGACAATAGCAAACAAGACCATTCATTAGAGGTCTTTGACGATCTAGAATGGATGGGGGTTACAGATCTAGGGTTTCTCCATGCATGCGCCACATGAAAAGATTAGGGTTTCACATGCTTGCGTTGTTTCCCCGTGCTCGCACCGACCATTCCAAATCGACGAAACCCGGAACTGGAAAAATACATCTTGAAAATGGGGATTGTGGCAGTGGCAAGTGAATATCATTGGGATGGAGGTGCGGAGGCAGAGGTTGATAGTGGTGGCGATGGTCAGTAGAGGTTGATGGAACGACTAGGGTTTGAAGATGAAGAACAACTAGGTTTTGAAGATGAACAAAGAGGGAGAGATAAATGAAAGGTAGAGGATATATGAGTATGTGTGAAAATAGGGCTAGGATTATATATTTATGTAGGGGCATTGTCATCCATGCGACCATACTTCTCAACTATCAAGGATCAAATGCTAACAATGTTTCCACATAGGTTTATAAAAGGGAAAAGTACAATTTAGACCCTCTAATTATTGATACATTTCTAAGTGGTCCCTCTAAGTTTAAATGTTTCATTTCAAATCCTCTACGTATCATAACGTTTCTAAATCGTCCTTCCGTTAGAAAATCAGTTAAAACTATTGAAATTTAGGGGCAAAATGGTATTTTCACGTTTTTTAATTTTTTAATCATTTTTTTTAATCTCTCTCTCTTCCTCCCCTTCCTCTCTCTCTCTCTCTCTCTCTCTCTCTCTCTTTCTTTCTCTCCCACCACCTCCTTCTCCCTCTCTCTCTTCCTCCCATTCCCCTCTCTCCCTCCCACCCCACCCCCTATTTTAGGGAGTGTATTCCACCCCCTCAACAAGGGGTGAACTCACCCCCTGTTACGAGGAGAGGAAGGTGATTGGGAGAGGGAAGGAGGGAGACGGAAAGAGGGAGAGGGAGGTGGCGGGGGAGAGGGAAAAAGGGAGAGGGAGGTGGCAGAAGAGAGAGAGAGAGATTAAAAAAAATAATAATTAAAAATGATTAAAAAATTAAAAAAACGTGAAAAAATCCTTTTGCTCCTGAGATTCTGTTAGTTTTAACAGAATCTCTAACGGAGGGACTATTTAGAAACGTTATGATACGCAAAGTGTTTGAAATGAAATATTTAAACTTAGAGGGACCACTTAGAAATGTGTCAATAGTTAGAGAGTCTAAATTGTACTTTTCCCTATATAAAATAACGTTTTTACTTAAAAGAGTTATTGAGAAGAGAGAGTATGAAATATAGGGTAAACAATAAAAAATCTAAATAAAAATAAAATAATAACACAAAAACCTTTGTTTTCTTTTCGCCTTTTTAGTTTTTGTTTGTTTTATTTTGTTGCTTTATAATTTTTTCTTGTAAAAATTATACTCAAGAAATAAAAATAAAAACAAAATAAAATAAATCTAATAAACAATGCGAAAAAAGAAAAGAAAAAAGAGTAATAGTAGAAAGCAGAAAAAATAATAATAATAAAGATAATAAAAAATTATATTTTAAAGATATTTTTGTTAAGAAAATACGATAAAATAGATATTTTAGGTATTATTGACAAGCAATATTTTTGGTGTTCATTGAAATGCCAAGGATTTCGATGAAGAGGAAGTTTAAACTCTTCAATAGTACATTTTTTATCCGAAATTCTAGAACAGCCAACTACGTAATTAACAAAAGGGTGTCTTTCAAACTCCAAGGTGGCGTTCTGTTTCATGGAATTGGAGCCTTGGAATTTGATTTACAAATTAGCCGATATCAAATTTGAAAAGTTATGTGCTTTCAAGTCCAATTCTAATTCTAAAACCTGAATTTTGTGCTACTTAAATGCAACCCAACTGAAAATAAAAGAACACTTGTATGGAAAAGAAAGCAAGAGGCGAAACGGGTCGAAGAATTCCATAAAAATGTTATATGTCTAGGACATATTTTGTATTTGAGGTATTTTTTATAATCCGATTAAATTTAGATTTAAATGTTAAAATCAAATAACATTTTAATATTAACTTTAATTGTGTCTATTTTCAATATGCGTCTCTTTCTAATCTTACCATCACAGTTGATATTTATCCTTTTTTTTTTTTGTTATTTCTTTCAATTTAATTATATAAATTAAAATCTCTGTCTTAGGCTAGGGATGTTAGCAACTCGATTTTGGATTGGTTTCACTAGTATTAAAAACTAAAACCATTAGGTACATACCAAATCCAAAATCAAACCATAAATCGACGGGTTTTTAGAAACGCATTTTTCAACCGAATCATTTAATTTTATATGAAACTAAAACAAAATCAAAATCACAATTCCATTAAGATATATATATATATATATATATATATATATATATATATATATATATATATATATATATATATTATTAATGGTTGATTTTAATGTTTATCCCCATTCTTCTTCTAATTTTTTTTTCGTTATGAAAACTTCAATAAAAAAATATATATTTTTTTTTCATGACAAAAATATCCCTTAATTATTTTAAAAAAAAATAAAAAATACTAACAACTATATAAAATATTCATCATCCCGTCATAACCACAACAACTATTTGCTATTACTATCACCATCACCATAGCAAATATTTTATCACAATTGCCATCACAACATTAAATATATACTATCACCACCACCACCACCACAACAAATATTCATATCACTACCGCTATCACAACAAATATATTGCCACCACTACAATAAATATTTACTATCACTGCCACCACCACAATAAATATTCGCTATTACCACCACCGTCGCCATCGCCATCGCCACAACAAATAATCAAAAAATCAACAACAAATTTCAACAAATTACAATCAAACATTGGAACAAATTTCAACAAATAAAGTGAACATTTATAGTAAATTTTAGATTTGGAATGTCTAAATTTTAGTTGTTCAATAAATTTGTTGTCATTACACAAAATATCAAGAAAAGAAAAATAAAATAAAAAACAACAAATTTGTTGCCATCATTCAAGCAATTAATAACAAAAATCAAACTCAACATATTTGTTACCATTATACTATTATATAAACCCTGAGCATCAAAAATCAAATCTATAATTTTTTAGATGAGTTTCAAAGAAAAATTCATAATTTTTGTAAAAACAAGAAAGAGAGGGAAGGAATAGCAAGGTAGCAATGTGGCGAAATGGACGACATAGTAAAAAATGATAATGGCAGTTGTGGTGCGTAAAAAAATGACGATTTGACTGTCCACAGCCAGATCGTCTTTTAGATAAACAAGATCTAGCTATGGACAAGCATATGTGGGCGGCGACCATCGGATCAGTGGTGGTGGCCGAAATCTGGTTGTCCACGGCTAGATGAATCGGGTGGCAACTAGGGTTTGTGTTTTTAGGATTTTGATTGTTTTTTTATTCCCGAACTTTTCCTATAAATAGAGCCCTTACTCTCATTGTTGTAAGGGCCAACTTACATAGAGAAACTCATCCGAGAGCCATTTCTTTTTTTCCCGAGAAACCCATTCAAAAAGCCACATTTGAGAAAGAAAAACACATTTGCAAGGGATTTTCATTAGGACATGTATGTTTTTTTTTCTTTAAGCATTGTTTTTTATTATTTTATATTTTCTCTCCATCTTTTAGGCCCATTCCATGGTTGTGCTTCTCTTTTTACTCCAATATGTCTTTATTTATTGCATTTTAGTTACCGTAATTTACAATCCTGTAATTTAATTATTGTCAAATTTTTTCCTTGATTTTATGATACGCCGTGAAGAGGGTTCCCCTTCTACTTTATCCTCGGGGCGTTAAATGAGAAAAATTTATATTTTTGTGCCTTTACTTTAATCTCATTTACATTCCGTACATTTACATTATACCATTATAAAAAAATCACAAAAAATATGTTGTTATTATTGAAAAATCAAGCCGTTATTATACCAAATTTGGGCTTGAAAAAAAAATTAATAAGTGTATTTTGAAAAAATTAACTTGTATAAGCCTTATGATGAGTTCAACTATTGGATAAGTTGAGGAAGAGATTTATATAACACTTATTTCATTCACCAAATAAAGTGGAATTTGAAAACGGTTGATTTAGGAAATACTTCCTTTGAAAATTGGCATAAGTTTTGGAGGAGTTGATTTCGACAAAAAATGTTTCTATGACATCCCCTTGATTCTTATCTTTATAGAATTTGAGGAGATATCAAATCTAAACTCCTTGATGTAATTGGATAAATTGAAATAAGTAATAAAGTAGGCATTGCAGGATATCACATCCAATACTAATACATAAAAGGGGAAGGAGAAAGAAAATTTTAATGAGGTTAGATTACCTATTTCAAGCCTTTTAGTGCGTTCTTACACACTTTTAATTTTTTTATATATAAAATAATGAGCGGCCCCTCAATTTTGTTCTTTTTTTCAGTTAATTTTTAATGGATATACAAATATATGATTAATTTATCAGGTGCACATTTAAATTGCTTAAAAAAATAACGATGATTCAAAAAATATTTCCACCCCAAAAAAGTACATACAATATAAATTAGTCGTATTATAATTTGTTGACTTGGAAAAAATTGATAAATTTATCCAAATTTATGGTTATTAGTTTGTTATTTTATAGTATCTAGTAAAAGTAAATTTGTAGAAATATTATTTCACTTTTAAGTATTAATGTTAGATTTATATAATTTTTAATAGTATATTTATATTCGGTATTTAAAAATTATCATTACTCACTAAAATTTATGCATCCGCTCTTGGATATTACTATCAAAATAATCAAATGATATTTAGGTATTTCATGCTTCAATATTAAAAATTCAATATAGTTTTTTTCTAAGCATGTGCAAATGCGCGAGTCTAAAATTAGTTTACATAAAACTCATGTAGTAAATCATGTAATACTCCATGCCATTATGCATCTTGCCATTTTACCGTTTTGCACCACACGAAGATATGTTTAGAACACTTTTCACCACCTCCACTTCTCACTTTTTATAATATTATATATGTCATTTAGGCTCTATAATTCATTCCATTGTACCTCCTTTTCACCAATTACTATACATGTTTAAGACATGTACACTGCTTATTGTTTGGTGAATGTTCATATCGATTTATTTTCGCTGATCTTAGAATTTTTTCAATTTTTTGAATTATTCTAAAATATTAAATGAACATTTACATAAAAGTGTACATTCATGACATAATTTGTTTCAATGTTTTTTATTTGTTATGAAATATTGAGTGAATATTTACATTGAAGTGTACATGGTTTTTGATTAAATTAGTGAAATATTGTTATGAAATATTTGAGTAAAATATTGAGTGAACATAGAGTGAAATATTTGAGTGAACATTCACACAGAAGTGAACATTAAGTAAAATGTTGTTGTATCTCACAAAATGACATTTTATGTAAATTAGGAGAAAATGATGGTCAGAGAATAAAGACTGCTTTCTAAAAAAAAGTTTGGGACTGAAAACTTAATTGAATTAATTAGAGGTTTGTTTTATAGTTTTTATTTATTTATTTATTTATCTATTTATTTATTTTTATTTATTTATCTTTGGGGACTAAATAATAAGTTTTCAAAAAAAAAAAAAAAAAAAAGAAAAAAAAAGATATTTATATATATCAATTTCTTTTTTTTTTAAAATTATTTTTATAGTGTTAAGGGTAAAATTATTAATTACAATTTAAAAATAATTTTTTTTTCTATCTAGAGGAAAACTAAATGGTGTTTAATAAAAATTATAAGGGATTGACTAGTATTTTGCAAATGATAGGAGAAACTTGTGGTTTTTGACAAAATGACAAAGAATGTAAATGGTAAAAACTCAATTTAATATCAATAAAAATTATTTTTAATAACAAGTATTTACGGTCTAAGTAGAAACTAAAAATCCTATTAAAATCCTTTCAATATTCCAAGAACACATACCTGTCTTTCTCCCTCTCAAATAGTGCAAGATTGTCCTTGGTAACTAGTCGGCGTCTGAAGGTCGTCGTTGGTTGCTTTAAGGATTTCGTTTGTCAATGAACTCAACAAGTGAAGCCATTAGTTTCTCTTTTGCTTCAACCGTGAGTTTTTTCTTTTTCTCAAAATTGCTAAACCCTTTTCCAATATCCAATGCCAGTCACATTTTTGTTTCACTGGAGCCCTAGTGTATGTTAGGACCAGCTTGTTTATCTTTTAATTGGAAGAAGTATGTTATACATAATCAATATGTGGTTCTGTATTTTAGAAATTTGATGTTATTTTTTTATTTTCCTATTTTCAATTAAATGAAATTATTTTAAATCTCTATAGGAAAAATATTTAATTTCCGGAAAATTAAAGGCTTGGACATTAAGAAAAATATAGAATTTTTGGAGAGCTCGACTGGAAAACTTTAGTTTCTTAGTTGTTCTCTTTGTTTTTCTATAACAGTTTATTGCGTCAATTTATTGAAAAATAATATTTAAAAAAACACTTTATTAAAAAAAAATTGATTATGGATGATGTCCTTGACAATTTTATTTCCTACTATACAAAAATTTGTGTTTCGTATCTAAAGTGTTTGTTTAGTACTTTTATTCCCACAATTATGTCATGTTCTCTATTTTACTGATAACAAAAATATAAATCTCGCATACATTTCTTTTTTCAAATTAAGATTATATTTTTTAGTCTGTGCTTTCAAATACGGGTTAAACGCCAGTCTACATTATAAATCTAGACCGCATGGACTCTATACATTATTTTTTTGTCGATAGAAAGATTGAGATTTTTTAAAGTAGATATGGAGTAGATGTCAACCATTTAATTGAAGAGATATTTTCAAAGGTGGGATTATATATTTCAAAATATGTTAACCTTTATAGTGATGAAGGTAATTAATTTGTGGTGCCCACATCATGTACAATATAGATTAGATTATTTAAGATAGTTTATTATTTATATTTTGAAATTATACTTTTAAATTACATACACATAATGTTTTTTTTTTTTTTTTTTAAATATATTTTTAGACACGGACAATTATTAGTATGACGTTAAATTCGAAATACCCCTGTCGGCTGTCATTTTGACAAATACTAAAAACATCCCGTGTCATTTTAATAATACTTGAGACACTTCATGTTACATTTTATTAGCAAAACTACCCTATCATCGTGACATTTCTTTTTTATTGTTTTTATTTTCTAGTTCTCTCTCTCTCTTTACAATTTTGTTCCTTATTATTTATTTTGTTTATTTTTATTTTTGTTATTATTTGTGTATGGTATTTATAAAAAATAAAAAAAGAATAGAATGTTAAAAACTCAAAAAGTCAAAATAAAAACAGAAAAACTTTTAAATTTTAAAACAAAATAGATTATCTATACTTTCTTTTTTCTATTTTTGTTTAATTTTTTACTTTTTTTTTTTTTTTTTTGGTTTTCGTGCAATCAATTTTTTGTTTTTTTTAACACCATGTATAAAAATAATAAAATTGAATTAAAACAAAAATTTAATAAAAGAAATAAAAAAATAGTAAACAAGAGAGAGTAGAAAATAGAAAATAAAATCAAAATCAAAATTAAAAATTAAAAATACTATGTTGTAATGTTGTTTTTTTCTTTTTGAAATAAAACGTGATAGAAGATGTTTCTTTGTCCCTAAGAATAATTAATTAGAAGAATAAAAGGTATCCTCGATTTTACTCGAAATGACTCTAAGTTTACACTCTCATTAGTATCTATATATAAAAAATTATGAGTAGTAGCCCAGCCATGCATGTCTGTTTGTGATTATATTCGTCCTTGCACTAAAAAATTCTCCCTGCAACTTCTTTACGGGACCGAAACTCTGCTTCATACTAAAAGCACCAAAAATCTTTCATAAAGTTGTTGAAAGAACTGAATATCACCTTTTTAGGTTGAAGAAGACATGTCGTTTCATTTCCCCCCCTTTTTTTTTTTTTTTTTTCCCTTTTGAATTTTACATTTTTATTTTATTTACACTCTTCTCATTCTTAATTAGATACCCCTCACTATCCAAATGGGGATTTCACCTACTTTTTGCACTACAATAATTAGGCAAAGCATCTATACACTTTGCTGTTGTGATTCTCCCACATCTCTATGTATGACCAAATGATCCCTCATTCATATTAGGCTGCTAGGATTCTTCCCAAATTAACCGTCTACATATACTACTAGGGTTATTTAGACAATGAAAAATTCAAGAATTAATTTTAATTCACGTGTCTTTTTAACAAAAATAACAATCAGTATCCCTATTATTTGACATATAACATAAAATAAAATTAAAATACGAAAAATAAAAAAAGATATAGAACTCCAACAAATAAAATATTACGACAATAAGATAAGCAATTGAATATGAAGTTACCAAGAAAAGAGCTGGAGAGATAAGCTCTCAAACCCTTTTGCGATTCACCATGGCTACTGAGATTACTGTCCTACTTAGAGAGAAATCTACAAATAAGGAAGATGTCTTAGCAAGGAGTACAACAAAGGTAACAATTTACGAGCACCCTAGTTTTTCGGAGGCAACTGTCGTGGAGACAGTCTTGGATTGCATTGAGCAAATGATAGAAGAGAAAGCTATGGAGATTGAAATAGCCATGTAGATTCATAGCTCGGAGACTAGTCAACAAACTAGCAAGCAGACCCTGCAAATACATTGCTAGGAGACTAGTCAACAAACCAGTAAGAAGAACAATAAATCCTTTAGGGATCTGTTGAATGGGGGTACTAGTACCCAAAAGAAGGAAGTTGAAGAGGTTTTCTTCAACGAGGAGGAAGATGATCTTAAGAAATATGTTCAAATAGAAGCAGATGCGTTTGAAGGTGTTAGGAATGACCGTTTTGTGATATTAAAGATCATGATTCTATCTTCGATCAAATCTGAAAGAAATGAAACTATTCTCTAATTATTCACCTATTAGATTGTAATATAGTGATGAGGGTATTTTTTAGCGTCATCGAGTCAGCAACAGTGCCCTAACAACGTGTCCAACATTGTCGTGACGTGGCCATATTCAGGAATCGAAAGTGCCATGTAGGAGTCTACGCCGACCAATGCTCCTTCTCTGGAATCTCCTTTGCACCTGCCTTATAGGGACGTTGCCGCCCAAAACTTTGTGCCGTACCTCTAGACGGACAACTTCAGAAACTTAGCTGTTTATCTCGATCGGTATACCATTTCAGTCCGTTTCTCTTCAAGAACTCCATAGATGTTTAATCTCTTTCACCAACTCACCTTCACAGGCCTAATAGAGGCCCATGGGCTTTTTCAAATAGGCGCAAAAGCTGAAGCCTAGTGATTATCTCCTAAATATCCCGGATTATCAGCTAAACACATGGTTTAGCCTAATTAACCGTGTTTAGGCCCGATTAGGTAAAACTGATCATCTCCAACGCCTATAAATATCAGGGGCTATGCAAGCCTGATCAAATGCTCAAACTCTATTTACATACTTGGCGTATTTCTGTAACGTTTTCTCTCTGAGCTCTTACTTTCACGCCAGAAGGAGTTCGCCCAGACAAATCCTAGCTAGACCTTATCCAGGTATAACCCTTGAAGAGTAGAACTCTGGACTTTAGCAAGTTAGTCCCCCACGTCGCCAGATATAGTTGACTTGAAGAATTTCCAACTCTAACTCTGATTCAGCAAATCCACCTCAGCAAGAGGACCCACCTAATCCTGTCTGGACCATACTCGAGGTGTTGATCACTTTGGGATACTCTATGTACTAAATCTAGATTACTTGGATTTAGTTGTTGGAATTTCCTATTGAGTACTACGAACCATCAATATTATTTAGCATTGGCAAAGCAATATAAGGTCCATAAAGATGGAAGAAAATATTGATGCCTTAACTAGGGAAAAATTCTCTAGGATTTGTATGGAATTAGATCTCAGTAAACCCTTAATATCGAATTATGAACTTAGAGATTGCATCTACAAGATCGAATATGATAGGTTACATTCCCTATGTTAGAACTGCGACAGAGTGTCGCATGGTTGAGCTATTGCCCGTTTGTCAAAGCTTTGAATTCTCCAGCGAACTCAGCAGTGGACGATGGTGCATCTGGTAAGGCAATGGTAATTAGAGAGGAAAATGACCATGTTAACAATAGTCAAGAGTACAGGGAAACCTGAAATGGCAAAGAAGTGACCGTTGAGAACGTGGAGCAGGGTGACAATACAAAAGCGGTTAGGGAGAAGGAAGATGATGAAGGTTGTTTTGGGTCGTGGATGCTAGTTAAAAAGTACAGGATATTTACCTCTATTAGGCCCAAGAAAAATGGGTCTGGGCAAAAACAGGTGGAGTGAAAGTTAACGCAAACAATCGACCAACCCAAGTGGGCCAAAGACGTAAAAACGTTGTGTGGAGTGACCCACACAGATACGAAGCTACTAAGGAATAGGCCAAAGAGCTTAAGCCCAAGTCATCCAAAACAGGGAAGATGACAAGACCAAGCCCTTCCCAATGGGTGTACTAGAAGAAAAAAGAAAAAAAAAAAAAATGAAACATGGGATCAAATCTATTATACACAAACTTGTAACTAACTTGAATCTTGAGGGAACCTCTTCTGGAATTAAAGTAGGAGATAATATTCCCTTAAGAGCGTGTAAAACGTGATTATTAAATCTCAGGATTCCTCTTGTAAAAAAAGAAAGATAAAGTTGCGTACAATAGATCTAAGTGGTCCGATCTTTTCCCGGACCCCACGCACAACGGGAGCTTTGAAGATTGAGCCCCTTGAGGGCGTGCAGAACGTGATTATTAAGGCTCAAGATTCCTCTTGTAAAAAAAAGAAAGATAAGATTGCGTACAACAGACCTAAGTAGTCCGACCCTTTCCTAGACCCCACGCACAGCAGGAGCTTTGTAGCACCGGGCTGCCCTTTTAGGATTCCATTAATGAGAATAATCAATCCTAGTGAGTAAACCCTAACCTCTCTCAGTATCTTTCCTAACATATTGTTTGAACCCTTGATGTTCTCTCTCCTCGCCCTCTCTCATCGGAAAAACAATCGCCTCTAACATCAACCTATGCTCAAGTTATGGAAACCCCATTGATATTTCTTTTGGGAAAGATTGCTTTTTCCCTATTCCTGGAATGGATAGAGAAATTTTTTTAAAGAGTGGATGTATTTTGGATCTTGGACACCATTTAAGTAGCGGTAAACATAATAGAGGAGCTACTTCCTCCACAACCAAGTCTTTATCGAACCAATGAAGAGTTGGGCAGGGGAAAATAAGAGATGGAAAATTTTGCTGAGGCTAAGAGACTCAAAGCCCCTCCCAAACATTCACAATAAAGTTTCTATGAATATTCTCTCGTGGAACTGTTACGGTGCTGGTAATACTAACTTTAGAAATATGTCTAAAGAGTTAATCAAAAACCATTTTCTAGATATGGTGATTCTTATGGAGACTAATGTTGATCTATGGACTTTGGGAAACGTTTTCAACAATCAGGGCTTGATTGCCTCTACTTATGTGGCCCTTCATGGCAGAGCAGGGGGTATTTGGTTGCTTTGGATCTTGGAAAAAGCCTCTGTGCAACAAGTAGCTTTGACCAAGAATGTGATTCATGCAACGGTCAAAAGAACAAACTTTGACAAATGGATTATTTTGGTATTTAAGCCAATCTCAACCCCAGAGAAAGAACCGATATGCGTCCAGGATTTCGCCAAGTCTCCCAAAGTAGCAGTGCTTTATGGCTTGCAACGGGAGACTTCAACAAGGTAGCATCTCAAGCTGAGGTCCACAATATATGATTCCTTTGATATTGCTAGAATTAAAAATTTCAATGAAGTTACTAATGAGTGCGTCTTGACTGACCTTAGATCTAATGGACCAAGACTTACGTGGGCTAGCACTAAAAAGAATGGAATTTGGGTTGGAAAATGACTTGATAAAGTGATGGCAAATAAGGAGTGGTGCAATACTTACATAGAGACTCTTGTGGAATCATTTTCTTGTATGTATTTTGACCATTCTCCCATTATTATTCATCTCAGTAGTTTTTGAAGTACTACTAGGACTAGACCTTTCCACTTTAAGGGCATTTGGCTTACACATCATAACTTTAATAACCTTATTGAATCTAAATAGGATAAAGATGAGATCCATTTGCATATTAAATTGGTCAAATTCTCTGAAGACCTTAAATTGGACAGATTCTCCAAAAATATGGATTCTCTTGGGAAGAGCCTTCGAAAAGATTATTTAACCATTCTTAACCAAATGGCGATATTTTGGGACCAATAATCTAGAATTCAATGGCTAGTCTTAGGGAACAAGACATTCAAATAAGAAAGAAAAATAAAATATTTGCTCTAAAAGATGGAAACAATTGGTTGAAGGAACCATATGCCCTTAAATTTCACATTAATAAATACTTTTAGATACTTTACTCTAAGGATTCCTCTGGCCCTAATAGAGGAACCTAATTGAAAAGATATTTGGGATACCCTTAAAGCCATGGGAGACTGGAAAGCTCTTAGACCTAATGGGTACGAAGCAGTTTTTTTCAAAAAGAATTAGAGAATGGTTGGATTGGATGTCTGTAACTTTGTTAGGAAATGTTTCAATGGTAATGCCAGAGATTCAAAATAAAACATTTATAGCTCTTATACCCAAAATTGGGAATCGATATAATATAATCCAATTTAGACACATCAGTCTGTTTAATACTTTCTACAAACTAATTACTAAAATTATGGTTAGTAGTTTAAGCCCCTTGTTGGGAAATATGGTTAGCCCTAATCGAAGCAACTTTATTCTCGACAGAATGACCACTGATAATATCATCATTACTTAGGAATTGCATTCACTTAGGAGGTCGAAAAATAAAGTGGGCAATATGATAATCAAAATTGGTTTAGAAAAATCCCATGATCATCTTAATTGGTATTTTCTCTAAGAAACACTCTTTTATTTTAATCTACCTGATCCTTGGGTTAACCTAATTATGAGTTATGTTAGATAATCCTCTTGTTCGATCATGTGGAATAGGAAGGCCCTAGAGGAATGTAATACTTCTAGGGGTCTCAGGTAGGTAAACTTTCTATCCACCTACCTTTTTATCATTTGCATGGAAATATTATCCCATTTAATTAATCAATTAGAATATGAAAAGAAGTGGAAGGGTGTACAAGCGGGGAATAAAGGTCCTTACATTACCCATCTATTCTGATGGATGACCTCACGCTTTTTTCGAAGGCTGATGATGAAAACTGTTGGCCTAAAGATATACCCAAGAGATGGGTAAATGGGGTAGTTATAAAAATTTAAACAAATAAATTAACAATCAATCAATCACCAATTTTCTTAAACAATTATTATCTTGAGTTACAGTGAAAATGTATTTAAGTAGGTGCACAACCAAACAAGTAGGAATACAGATAATACCGTTCCTTACGTCCAGTCCCCTAATCTCCCACAAGGATTTCGCAGTCCATTAACCCTGATTCCTTTCCCAGGTAGGAACCAAACCCTTATAATTCTTTTCATTGGTTCAGGACTAACCTAATTCTTTTACCTGACTCAAAATCAAACCTTTACAATTTCTCTTTTACCTAGCCTAGTAATAACATGATTATTTTACAAGCTATGAATCAAACCTATCTATCATTTTACCAGGATAAAGACTAAACTAATTATTTTACAGGCTATGAATCTAACCTATCTACCTTTTACTAGGCTAACGACCAACTCTGATTAGATACCGACCCAATGTGTGTAATCCTACCACACTCATGAAATACAAAAAAAATGTTATTTTTCTTCCCACATGATTTTCTACTATCTCAATACAAGATATGTTCAATTAATGTCTTCATATACTATGTGATAGAATTACATGAGAATAAAAATATAAATTTACTCAATTAAAGCACAAAGATAATGTAAATCAGATTATCAAGCAAAAATCGTTTTACAAGATTTTTAGGATATTCAAAGATATAAAACGATTTTTCTTAAAATAGGTTACTATAGTCTCAAGCAAAGATATATATCACATTAAACACAAAATATTGAGCACGTAAATTGATCAGAGAGATCTCACTGGAGTTTCTTTGAAAAGAGTAGAGACAAGAATATAGAGCAAATGCCGATGACAAAAATGATGAATGCTTTGATCGAGAACTTCTTCAAAAATCTTTCTAAAATATATATTTTAGAAAAAATGATTCACTCTTTAAAAGTAGCTGATTTAAATGTCTTGTTCTTCATATTATTTTCTCAAAAATGCATATCAATAAATATAGATTTCAAACCATCCCTATAACGGCTATATTTCAAAAGATAAACCCATAAATGTCATACATAGACCCCATATAATATATCCCTTTAAATTTAAAATGTTTAATTAAAGAAAACTCTTTTAAAACATCAATTTAGTTCCAAAAATATTTTGATTCAAACCCCTTAAAAATAGAAAGTAGTTTTCCTCGGTAAATCTCAAAGAATCAAATAATATAAGGATTAAAAAATAAGATCTTTAAAATATATTGTATACTCATTAAATATGGTGGAAACCCCATAAAATTTGATTTTTTTATGTCCAAAGGCTGAAGATTAGGGTTGAAAATCTCAAAAAATAGTCTAGCCAAGCACATAGAAAATACCCACTCGGTCGACCGACTATACTAGCAATCGACCGATTGTTCCTTTAATGGGTCATTTTCCAATCATTTTTAACCAGTCGATCGGTCGGGAGGTCAACCATTTTAGGCTTTGAATCAACCTTTAACCCTCTCAGTCAATTGTCAAGCCTAAATTCCCAAAACTAGACAACCTGAATTTGTCAGTCGACTGTTCACCATGTCGGTCGACCGTTCAGGCCGAAAGCCACAAAACAACTAACTTGATTCTTCTAGTCGACTACCTTCTTCGTTGGTCGATCGTTCAGGCTGAAAAAACCATTTTTTCTATTTATTAAAATATTTTCTTGAACGATACTTTAGGAAAAATATTTAGACACTTGAATTTATCACTTTTAACTATATTCCACATAATTCAATTTATTTTATAAGTGATCATAATCGAGTTGCATTAAGAGCATAAAAAATATTGAATTATTTTTACCTAGAAATATTAAAAATCGTTTCTTCTCCAATATTCTTAAATGTCTTCATTACAACCATCTTGAACTTTCATCAAATGTAATTTGGAAATCCATTCTTTTTCTCATTTTCTCAATTGGAATTTAATTTTGAAATCACTCAATAGAACCATTAGTTCCATAAAAATATTAATATTAATTTTCCCATCAAAATATTTAGGGTCAATAATCCTTTTTTTTTTTTTTTTTTTAATGATGACAATTAACTCTAATGTTTTTTCATAACAAAGGAAACCACACTCCCCTTGAATATGAGAATGGGTATTACACGCATTTAAGAACATGATGAGGAAAATATTTTTAAGAATATGCAATAATAGATAAAAAAATATGTTTGATGCATATTACGATTCACAAAATTTTATTACTCCCCCTTTCTAAATATCTCTGTGAATTCATGCATAAAAAGCATCATAACTTCTCATTTTTCATCTCAAAAAATGGGGAGGAAGGATCAAAACATTTACTCTAGACATACATCATTATGTCTGACCATTCTCGAACCCCGAATAATTTTCAAAAAGTGATCTTCAGCTAGAGGTTTAATAAATATATCAGTAAATTTATCGAAAGTAGCAACATATTCTATAGAGATATCACTCCTCTAAATGTGATCACGAATACAAGGATTACGTATTTCAATATGCTTAGTTCGTGAGTGTTGTAAGAAATATAACATTTTTATTATCATAATAGATGGGAACTTCTTCTGTGCAAATACCAAAATAATGTAATTTTTATTTAATGTCTAGAATTTGTGCACAACAATTACCTGTTGCCATATGTAGACACTGCATTTTATCTTGCCCAATTAGTGTTGAATCAAAAGTACAAATTCAGATAAACTTTAAACTTAGGTTTAAAGGGAATGGATTTCTACCTTGAATCACATTGGATAATACTGAAAAACCACAAAACACAAGAAAACATAAAAACTGTTGAATTTGACTAAATTTGGTAAAGTATAAGTTTTGGGTCAACCTCGAAATTCCAAAAATCAAAGGGGGACTAATATGACATCATTAACGGTTGATTTTCATCAAACCACCTACAATATGAATGAAAATTAGTTACTACCCTTTAATTATAGGAAATTTCACCAAATGACCTCAGTTACATACTTTGACCCCTGAAACATGTACTAACATCGGTTTCGTCTATTCGACACCAAAAATATTTATTTTAATTATTGTTTATAGTATCAATATCATTAAAACAACTCTAAAATATCTAAATCAATGCATGGAATATCATGACAAGTCCAAGTTACACAACGTAACTAGGGATTAAGACTCAGTTTGAAATCGACCAAACCGAAGTTGCCTTGACAAACCATCAAGGCCCAATGAATCAAGGGCCCAACCCATCATTTAACGACTGCAAAATAAGAATTAAAATGACCAGGACACCCCTAGGATATTCTCTACAAAATATCTAGGGAAGGAACTAAATCACTTAGGAGGTAACTAACCGTTATCGAAATTAAACCGATTTTGTTCGCCACCTAAGTAAGGCATTTAATGAGCATTGAATAAACATACCATGAATAATTAAATACTTGGGATGAAATCGATAGGTCAAATTCAAGGAATCAATATATTTTGATCAAAATATCTTAGGGTTAACCGAAGTCATTGAAATGTGACTACCCATTATCGGAACTAAACCAATCCGGTTTGCCACCTAGCCAAGGTATTTAATGAGCATTAAATGCCTATACCATCAAGAATTTATTACTTGGGATGAAATGGATTGGGTAGATTCAAATTATCAAGATATTTTGTTCAAAATATCTTAGGGTTAACTAAAACCCTTGATATGTAACTAACGATTACAAGGAAAACTAATCTGATTCAATTCAAATCTAACCAATTTCAAGCCCATCACATCATGAGTCATCATCAAACATTAAATACAAAATTACTCATCAAGACTAAGTTCAATTCACCTTGGAAACATTAATGGCAACCAAACCGAAATGGTAAAACTAAGCGATACTTAACCCCTCAACCAAACTGGAAGTGTCACTTTATGTCATTAATGCACCCATGTGTAACCAATCACATTCAATATTGTGTAATGATTTCCAATGATTTCCAATAATTACTAATGATTGCCAATGATTGCTAGAATTTTCTAAAGATTTGGTAATCATTACCAAATCTTGGAGAAATGTGCACAATCTTCAATATTCATTCAAATCAATGCAAGATCAAGATAAGACGAGATCATCCCTAAGCTAAATAGATCTTAGGGATGAATCTGGGATGGTATGAGCATCACCCAATACGTAGACCCCCAGTTCTATATATACTGGGGCCTGTTTTCATTTTTGGAAGACTTAGAAACCTGTCATTCTCTCTCTAGGTTCGATCAAAGCTCTCGGGTTCTGGAGTTTCCAAGAATTTATCTTCAATAACACCTTGAAATTCTAATGAAATTATGTCTGGAGGAAGTTCTTGAAGGAAGAACTCGTGGATCTAACGGCAACCGATTGAGGACGACCAAAGAGGATCAAGAAGGAAATGAAGGTAATCACTTTGGGAAGACAACTTCCCCTAAGTATGTATGTATTCTTGAAGCACCCTTTGATCTTGGATTAAATATGCATATTATGTTTGTACATTACGGGATCATGTAGTATTCATACTTAAATTTCATATACATAGCATGTGTAACAAGTAATCAATACAAAAACGTTGAAAATATGTTAAAATCATATGTCAAACATTCAAAAACATCGAGAACATGAAGAACATATGCAATCAAACTTAAACGAACTATGTACGTGCGAGGATTCACAACCTTTTCCTCCTCGCGGTAATTAGACTACTCGCAAGTGTACGAGGTCTAGTTTTAATATAATGGATCTTGTAAGATCGGATATCGTTCCACTTGGACAGGCAGGTAATTCGGTTGAGTATTGCGATTTCAATAGTTTCATATTATCTCGACTAATCAAATTTTGTTTGTTTTCTAATTAATATACTAAGATAAACGACAACTATGATGTTAGTTTTAATTACACTAATTACTTAGGCATTGATTTCTTTCACATAATGCATAATCGAAGTCATTAGGTTAGCTATAATGGTTTTTTATCTAGTCCGACAATCTCTGTATCGATAAATCCTCCGCTACCTCTCCCGAGTGTACGACGGGGGATTACACGATTTCGTGTCCACGAGGAAGTTGCCTTCAACACCTTAACGACCCTAGGTCACGTGAGTCTTTAGCCAACATCATGGATTGCATACGTTCTAACGCCCTCCCGGGTCGTTAGAACGTCACGTTGTATTTACCCTAGTCCGAATCCAGGGTTACCTCTCCCGAGTGTCAAACCCCGTATTCTCGGTTTATCAATACAAGCATAATATCTAGAATAATGGTAAACACAATCGGATTTAGATAAACAACACATTAAAGTAACACTAATTCATTCAACTTAACAATTACATGATTTCAACTATACCTAAGTAACATTTAACTAATACTATAAGATCTTAGCCATATACCATACAAAATAAGAGGGATTCAATATTCTTAGATATGAAAAAGTGATTACAAAGATAAAAACAAGAGAGAAACGATCACATCTGGAAGTGAAATGGTTCACTATCGCTAATGATCGATCCACAAGTGATTCTTTTTTATATGAATGATGAACCTCCTTCTTGATCTTAAAAATATAGCTTAAGAGGTTTCTACTAGGGTTAGGGTTTTTCAACAACCTGTTTCAGACGTGGGAAAGGGGTATATATAGTCCTAGGGGTTCAAAAATATCTAAACAGATATTTTGGGTTATTCTGCGGATTCCACCTAGGTGGTAGAATCTTCACCTAGGCGGAGGTTAAGTCGGTTAGAATTCCGCCTAGGCGATGGTTTCTTCGCCTAGGCAAAGGACTAACTTCTTGGGCCCCCTATTCTTTCTGATGGATTTCCGCCTAAGCGGTAGCTACTTCGCCTAGGCGGATTTACAGTAGTGTAGCTCTTCCAGCAGTTCAACACTTCCAGCATTCTGATGGATTTTTGCCTAGGCGGTGGAAACTTTGCCTAGGTGAATTTGCATTGTTCTTTGAAACTTCATTTTTTTTCATCTTTTTGGCTACCCTTTTCTCCACCATTTCACTCGGTTTGTCGATTGTTGATGTCCCTTATCCTAACTAATAAAAATAGCTAAAAAGGTATTCAAACTCCAATAAAATACTCGAAAATTGACAAATTCGGTTTAGAATTAGATAGGTATTTTACACCTATCAAATACCCCCAAACTTGGAATTTTGCTAGTCCTCTTGCAAAACACCCTAATGCTAAATAACACTAACTACACTAATTAGCTACATTCTAAACTACAAATATGTAATCATTAACAAATAAGAAGTACACACTTGTGAGATTTAAGTTGAGTCAAAGAAACCATGCTATTCTTCCCTCAACAACCCGTAATTAGATCCGGTTAAGGAATAACACACGCCACGTAGTGTTCCAGATTTTCAACACTGAATATCAGTTAAAATCATTTTAGATCCTATTGAAATGTGTGTGTGTGAGAACTCGGATATATAAAAAATCAAACGTTGGATTGGATTATTTAATGAATAAGGTCATGACTTAAACTTGTTAAAACATTCAGGAAACCCATATGCTTGATTGGGCTCAACTATCCACTAATGTCGGTTCGGACATTCACCGAGGTCAATAGGGTTTGGCTTGGCTTCGGAGAACGGCCAAGGGTATCGTAGAAATAGAAACTTGTTATAATTATAACGATACCCGAGGTACAAACGCTTGCCTCTAAATCTCTCTCATAACCCCCTTATCTTTGAAGATATTACCTTGAACATGATTTTGTAAACTTGTACTCACTTGTCACAACAACTGAATTTAAAAACTATATTCACATAGGTTTTTTTTTTTTTTTTTTTTTTTTTTTTTTTTTTTTTTTTTTAACACATGCCCCCAAACTTATTCAAATTTATACAATTTTAGGGGCATGTTAATACAACTAAAGGATTGACAAGTGAATACTCTTATACTTAACCAAAAACATTTTAAACTGAAACCCCGATTGCCCGCTTCAAGTTAGCATAATCTAATGCTACTTGTTTTCACTTAATTTTTACTTTTATTTCTAGCGACAATGGTTCTGAAAGATTTGCTTGGTTAAAGTATAGAAACAAGTTCAAAAAACAAAATTTTTTATGGCTTCGATAGGAGAACGAGGGAATAACTTTTCAGGTTAGTTTCAAACGGTTCAAGCGATGAAAATGAAGGCCTATATCATGCCTTTGGAATTACATTTCCTATAATTTCGCCTCAAGCCTCCCCCAGTCAAGTTCTAAATTCCTCATTTCTGTCATGAACTTATTACTGAATAATCGACGTCAAATCGTTCAACTAGTTATACAATGAGTTTATGCGATCGTATGATTTAGGATCAAAACAATTTTCACCTAATCGACATGCTAAGCACACAAAACACACGTGAATGGCATTACCCCCGACCTCAAAATGCAATTTAGGGGGTATTTTTCATCATCGGGACATAGTTCGGACGAACTCAAAAACTCAAAATGCACGTACAACTATATTCATTAACAAATCTACTCTAATTCTACAAACTAACATTACCTATGCTAATTATCCTTACACATGCATAGCTAAACATTACACATGCATAACAAAAAGAATTTCAAAATTTAAAAATTTTTTTAACATTAATATTATTATAAACTACAATTTGTACACAAAAAGAATTTTTGTCCCTTTTTACATCAAAAATTTTTCATCCTTCATATCCCCCCTAAAAAAAAAATAAAATAAAAAAAATACATGCTTGTGTTGCACAGAATATACCCCCAAACTTGAACAACGCAGTGTCCTCACTGCCTAAGCAGTGAACCCAATAACAGAATAGACAAATATATATGGAAAACTGGGGTGGACACATACCTAGGAGGAAAGACATACAAGTCTAACCTCCTACCGTTCATTGTGGAGGAACTCTTTGGTTTTGATCTTGTTACCGGATGTAGGACTCCATGTAGTTCTCCATCCGAGCCAAATTAGCTTGAAGTTGGCTCATACCGGACTGGAGACTACGGACGTCTCGTGAAATCTGAATGATTTAGGCGCGACTGGTTGATGGCGTCGGTGGCTCTGAAGGGCCGACTTCTTCCTCTTCCTAACTCTCTTCTCCTTCACCTGGTCCGCCTTTCCATAACCTGTTAATCATTACAAGATCCAGTGGCTTTACAGGTGGAAAGAGGCTTGTGGACGTGATACGAACTCTGGCTCGTTGAAAGAGCGCGGTGAGGAAGGAGGGAAAAGGAAGGCCACCCTTCTTCGTCTTGGTAGTATGAATTATGGACGAATAAATGTGCCAGCCGACATTGACGGGCGTCCCTCTGTCAATGCCGTAGAGCATAAACGCTCGCTCTTTGGACACATCGGATACATGGGTGGTCGGGAACAGATTGGTGCAGATAAATGAATGCAAAATCTTTGGGATCGGTTTCAGAAACCGAGACTTGAAGATCGCCTGACCTCGCCATGTGTTCGTCCACTGGGCATTTCTCATCATCAGGGTTTGAATCACCGCACTTATAGACGGTGTGGCGGCGTTGGATAAATCTTTGAGGCTTCAGACCCTGTCAATCCCAGTAATTCATTAAAATGATCGACACTGAACAGGATGGGAATATTTCGAACCCGTGTTTGAAACCCCGTGGCCTTCACAATGTTTGCATAAAATTCTCGAACAAGGGCTAATTCTCCTGTTGGAGGTGGAGCACAGAACTGTTCCCATCGTCTTTGTACAATAACAGTTCTAATTTCTTCCGGGAGTTCATTCAAAGGTCCGAACCCCCTCTGACGGATGCCTGGCCACTTACTCTCATGCTCTTTATACCGATCCTCAACCTGCTTTGAAACAAATTCCAGAGAATTGTAGTCCAAAGCAGGCGGAGGTTCGTCTGTTCTTGGTTGCTTGGCAGCACGGCGCTTTGTCATTTTTCCTGAAAATCAAAATCACAACACCAACCACAATAATAACAATAGAACAAGCAATTCAAACCCTTGTCAGCGAACACACAATGCCCTATTTTATCAAACATATGCCAACCAAAACAAAACAATACAAATCTCACAAGATATCCCACCAACCATAACCAAATCACATTTTTGTCGCAATGTAGCACAAACTACATGATTCACATTATATATCAACATAAAAATATGATAGGGTTTACCATTTATCATTCCTCAATCCCAAATAGCATGAAAACCGCAACTTAGGGTTTAAAGGGGTTTAGGGTTCCAATCAAATCCAATGATTTTTGAAATAAATGAGCAAATGAAGCAAATAATTCAACAACTAAATGAAAAATAGGATCATTGACACTTGTTGAAAAATTTGATCAAATCAGTGGAGAATGGCGATTTCGCACTGTTTCACCGTTCGAACCTTAATTTTCAAGAATGGGAAGAGGAATTCCACGTTTTGGGCGAAGATTCTTGGTGAAAATCCAAATTTTTAGCACTATAGAATGAATCTTTAATGGGAGTAAGGAATTTGGGATGGTAAAGTTGAGAGGTTTCTTGAAATTTTTAGGAGGGAAATGCCGTTTGCGAAGTGGACTGTGCGTTTTAGAACAAGGTTCGAGTAAATTCGCCTAGGCGGTGGTTTTTTTTGCCTAGGCAAAGTAGTGCCTTTTTCTTTTTTAAAAACCTCCTGGTGTTAATTCGCCTAGGCGGTGGTTTTTTCGCCGGGGCGAGTTTACACCAGTGTAAAACCCCTAATTTCGTGTAAATCCTCTTAGGCGGTGGGTTTTCCGCCTGAGCGAGTTTACATCAGTGTGAAACCCCTAATTTGGTTGTAAATCTTCTTAGGCAGTGGGATTTTTGCCGGAGCAAATTTACACCAGTGTAGGAACTCAGCTTTTCTTCAATTTTCCGCCTAGGCGGTAATTTTACCTCCTGGGCAAACTTATGGCAGTGTAAAAATTCAAGCTTTTTCCTTCCTATTTCCGCCTAGGCAAATTTACACCAGTAAGTTTCTTCAACCTTTTTGTCCAATTTTTGCCTGGGCGGTGGTTTTTCCGGCGAGGCAAATTTTCGCCAGTATGGACTTAGGCTGGGTTCCTTCAGGTTTTCACATTTTTGCTCTACACTTTTTATTTCCTTTTCATTCCTCAAATGATTTTTAGCATGCAAATCAATCTTAAGTGTCTAGCCTCATTAATTCACCACAACAAAATATAGTATTTACGAGATCAATACGATCTCCAAAAAGTAATTTATATAAAAGTTGGGAATATTCGTTACCCTCGATGATATATCAAAAGATGTTGCTTGGTTTTACGTCCCTAGCATGGACGTTGATGAATTCCGACTCTATCCTTCAATGAGGGAGATGTTCTCCACAACTCGCTTTTCATCCTTGAAGTAGTGCTTGATCCGCTTTCCGTTGACCTGGAAAGTTCGTCCGTCTTCTCCTTCTAGCTCGATAGCACCAAATGGATAAATATGCTTGATCCGGAATGGTCCAGACTATCCGGACTTCAACTTTCCGAGAAAGAGTCTCAGCCTTGAATTAAACAATAAAACCTGGCCTGGACTGAACTCCCTCCGAACTATCATTTTATCATGACACCTCTTCATTTTATCTTTGTAAAGCTTGGCATTCTTATAAGCCTTATGCCGGAATTCCTCTGTTTCATTCAATTGGAGGAGATGTTGTGCACCAGAAGCTTTTATGTCAAAATTGAGTTTCTTAATCGCCCGGAATGCACGGTGCTCTAATTCAACGAGCAAATGAAACGCTTTCCCAAACACCAATCGATACGGAAACATGCCGATCGGCGTCTTAAGAGCCGTGCGATAAGCCAATAAAGCATCGTCAAGCTTCACTACCTAATCCTTGCGATTAGTATGAACCGTTTTCTCCAGAATTAGCTTGATTTCTCGGTTTGAAACTTCAGCTTGGCCATTTGTCTGTGGGTGGTATGGTAGCGCCACCTTGTGTCTAACCCCATACTTTGCCAACAAAGAGTTTAATATTTTTTTACAAAAGTGGGTTCGCTCATCATTGATTAAGGCTCGAGGTGTCCCATATCGTGTTATGACATTGTGCTGAAGGAACTTCAAAACCACTTTGGCATCATTGGTAAGTGTTGCTACGGCCTCAACCCATTTAGATACATAGTCCACCTCTAACAGAATATACTCCTTACCAAATGACAGTAGAAATGGCCCTATGAAGTCTATGCCCCACACATCAAATAGCTCAAGCTCAAGAATTGACGTCAGTGGCAATTCATGCCTTCTCGATATGTTACCCACCCTTTAACATCTATCACAGGTTTTTATAAACGTATATGAATCTTTAAACAAGGAAGGCCAGTAAAAACTTGATTGAAGTACTTTCGATGCGGTGCGAGTCGCACCAAAATGGTCGCCACAAGGTAATGAATGGCAATGGTAGAGAATACTAGCCATTTCCTCCTCCGGATCACCTGATCAGCACATTTCTTGAATAGTAATGGCTCGTCCCACAGATAATACTTAGCATCAAAAAGAAATTTCTTCCTTTGGGCTCCCATCAGCTCAGGTGGTAACACGTCACATGCTAGATAATTAATAATGTCCGCATACCACGGAAGTGCATTGTCTACTGAAAATAGTTGTTCGTCAAGGAACGCTTCCATGATGTTAGACTCCTCACCAACGTCTTCTTGAATCAATCTCGACAAATGGTCGGCAACAACGTTCTCAGTCCCCTTTTTGTCCCTGATTTCAGCATCAAACTCTTGCAATAGAAGAATCCACATTATCAATCTCGGCTTGGCATTTTTTTTTGCAAATAAGTACCGGATAGCCACGTGATCCGTGTAGACGATCACTTTTGACCCAATGATATAAGATCGGAACTTATCACAAGTAAAGACCACCACTAGCATTTCTTTCTCAGTCATGGTGTAATTCTCCTGGGCATCATTCAATGTCTTACTTGCATAATAGATTGATCAGAAGATCTTCTCCTTCCGTTGGCCTAACACCGTGTCAATGGCATAGTCACTCGCATCGCACATTATCTCAAATGGCATTTCCCAATCCGGAGAGACCATTATTAGAGCCGTGATCAACTTCTCCTTTATCGCCTTGAAAGCCTCCATGCAAGCCTCATTGAATTCAATAAGGTATCCTTCTCAAGAAGGTGACATAACGGCTTTACCGTCTTCGAGAAGTCCTTAATAAAGCACCAGTACAAGCCGGCATGCCCCAAGAAACTTTGAACTCCTTTCACATTAATCGGTGGCAGAAGCTTCTCAATCGTTTCAATTTTTGCTTGGTCCACCTCAAGCCCCTTAGAAGAGACTCGATGACTTAAGACGATCCCCTATTTAACCATAAAGTGACACTTCTCCCAATTTAAAACCAAATTCTTCTCTTCACATCGGTCAAGAACAAGCGCCAGATTGTACAGATAGTGATCAAAGGACGACCCAAAGACTGAGAAGTCATCCATGAAGATTTTCATTTTCTCCTCCACCATATCAGAAAATATCGCCATCATACACCGTTGGAAAGTTGCCGGTGCATTGCAAAGGCCAAACGGCATACGTCGATAAGCAAACGTTCCATACGGGCATGTGAAAGTAGTCTTCTCTTGGTCCTCCGGTGCAATGGCTATTTGATTGTAACCTGAATAGCCATCAAGAAAGCAATAGTACTCATATCCGGCTAATCGATCTAGTATTTGGTCAATGAAAGAAAGAGAAAAATAATCCTTCCTCGTCGCCTGATTCAATCTTCTATAATCAATGCATACACGCCATCCCGTGATGGTCCATGTAGGAATAAGGTCATCCTTCTCATTCTTCACCACCGTCATACCTCATTTCTTGGGCACCACTTGCACTGGGCTAACCCACTCACTATCGGATATAGCGTATATAATTCCTGCATTCAAGAGCTTCAACACCTCTGCTCTCACCACTTCCTTCATAGCCGTTTTTAGCTGCCTTTGATGTTCAATAGAGGGTTTGAACTCATCCTCCATCAAAATCTTATGCATACAAACCGAGGGGCTAATTCCTTTTATATCCGAAATAGACCAAGCAAAAGCGGATCGGTGCCTCTTCAAGATTCTTAGAAACTTACTCTCCTCTTCTTCCATCAGAGTTGATGAAATTATAATTGGATCGGTCAAATTCTCTCCAAAAGGATATACCGAAGGTGTTCTGGTAATTGCTTGAGTAATAACCCACCGTGAGGCGGATTTGATTTCTTGGGAGAGTCTTCAACTTCTTCAATCTTTGCCACATGAATAGGATCTTCTACGTCTTTAGATTGAGCATCCGAAGTCAACACGTAGTCCACAACTTCAAGTTCCGTGGTAGAGCCTTCTTCACCAAGATCCCCCATAGATAAGGAATTGGTGAGTGTATGATTTAATGAATCCATCTCCATAGTTGCAAGAAAGAACTCCGTCACAAGAGTCCACAACATCAACTCGATTGCAATTGAGAGGTTCGTCCGGAAAATTCATAGTTCGAAAGATGTTGAACCTTATCTCTTTATCATTGACTCTCAATGCTAGATTTCCATTATGCACATCAATCAAGGCCTTTCCCATTGCAAGGAAAGGTCTTCCCAGGATGATTGGGATTTCTCTATCTTCTTTCATTTCAAGCACAATGAAATCCACCGGAAATATGAATTTATCAACCTTCACTAGCACATCCTCAATGATACCTTTCGGATAGGTTAATGAATGATCCACCATTTGAAGAGAGATCATTGTCGGCTTTGCACTTCCAAGTCCTAACTTCCAATAAACGGAAGAAGGCATCAAATTTATACTCGCCCCAAGATCACAAAGCGCCTTATCAAAATGAGATTTCCCTATAGTACACGGAATTGTGAAACTACCAGGATCCTTCAATTTGGTAGGTAACTTTCTTTATAGTATTGCACTACACTTCTCAGTTAGCTTCACCATTTAATAATCCTCCAACTTCCTCTTCTTTGTCATGATGTCCTTAAAGAACTTGCCATAATTGGGCATTTGTTCCAATGCATTCGCAAAAGGTATGTTGATGTGGATTTTCTTGAAGATTTTAAGAAATTTCTCAAATTGGGCATCCAACTTCCTCTTTTGGAATCTTTGAGGATAGGGCAATGGGGTTGCTAGAATCGGTGGATTCTCTGAAAATATTACTCGGCCCGGTATCACCCTTTCATCTTTTCTTCTCTCCTCGACTTTCTCCTTGTTATTATCCCCATTCACGTCTTCACTCGGCTTCTCCTTTCCTTCATCGATTTTTGCTTCAACTTCCTCCTCCGCACTAGTTCTTGGTTCATCATCCAGAAACTCACGACTCACTCCCGGCTCTGTTTTCATAGGCCTTCTCACTTCCACGTCTCTTCCGCTCCTCAACTTAATTGCCTTGCATTCCCTAGGGTTGGTTTCCGTATTGCTTGGAAACTTCCCCTTTTGTTGTTCTTGAATGGCCCTAGCAAGCTGCATGATTTAAGTCTCAAGAGCCTTCACTGTGGCATTAGTGTTTGTACAAGTGGTATCAATAGAGTCCAGCCGTGATTCATGTTTGTTCAGCCGATTATGCGTCTCACGCATCATAGTCTACGTCTCCTTCATAAATAAACCCAAAACCTCATCCAAATTTGACTTCGGATTGTGCATTGGTAGTTATTGCATTGGACGATTTGATTGCATAGGATATCCCGAAGCTTGATTTCCATAACCCGGAGGTGGCCGCAAAGCGTTCTGATTATTCGCATATGAGAAGTTCTCATGGTTACGAAGTCCAGGATTGTAATGAGTTGGAATGTTGGTAGCCTGCCTGAAAGTGTAGGCATGGTTGTTCAGAAAATAGCGTTCATCGAACTCATTATCCAATCCGAATTGAGAACTACTTGCCGCTATCTTCTCCCCTTGACTCGACAAAGCTCCTTTTGTAGACAAGGTGACTAATTGGTCCGAGAGCTTGGACACTTGGGCCAATAACATTGAAATATGGTCAGATTCTTGGATAGAAGTGACTCATCTTCTCGTGTTCCTCTCATTCGGCCATTGATAGTTATTAGCCGCCATTTCTTCCAATAATGCATTTGCTTCGGTAGGGGTTTTGGATAACAACGATCCCCCTGAGGCTGCATCGACTATTGTTCTTGTCTGGCCATCTAACCCGTTATAAAATAATTGGGTTTGAAACTAATCTTGATAACCGTGTTGGGGGCACCTTTTCAATAAGTCTTTAAATCTCTCCCATGCCTCAAATAATGGCTTGAAATCTCTCTGGCAAAACTACGCAATCTCGCCTCGGAGTTGATAAGTCTTCGAGGGTGGAAAGAACTTAGTGAGGAACCTTTGTGAAAGGTCTTCCCAAGTATTAATGCTCCCCAGTTGAATCGATTGAAACCATCCCCTTGCTTTGTCTCGTAAGGAGAACGGAAATAACCTCAACCTTATAACATCTTCGGCAACTCCGTTAATTTTGACGGTGTCACAGATCTCAAGAAAGGTTGCCAAGTGTATGTTGGGGTCTTCATAAAGGTTCCCGCCATATTGGTTTTGCTGAACCATGTTGATTAGGGCGGGCTTCAATTCAAAGTTATTAGCTTGGATCGGCTGCCTCTAGATCCCTGAATAATTGTCCCACATGAGTGGCCGATAATAGTCCCGAAGGACTCGTTGTGGCCCCTCATGCTCCGGAGGCTGGAGTGCTTGCGGCTCCAGTGGTTGCGGAATATTCTCACGTCCCCCAGCCATTGCGGTTGCTTTTTCTTCTTTCTGTTTAGCAATACGTTGACTACGCCACATGCACTGCTCAAATTCAATAAATAAATAAAATAAATAAATGAATTAAATAAAATTTAAAAGCAAAAGAATTATCGTGATTAACATTCAACTACTTAATCACAATATCAACTTAATTGAAAAATACATTGCCTTCCCCGGGAACGGCGCCAAAAACTTGTACTCTCGAGGATTCACAACCTTTTCCTCCTCGCGGTAATTGGACTACTCGCAAGTGTACAAGGTCTAGTTTTAATATAATGGATCTTGTAAGATCGGATATCGTTCCACGGGGACAGGTAGGTAATTTGGTTGAGTATTGCGATTTCAATAGTTTCATATTATCTCGACTAATCAAATTTTGTTTGTTTTCTAATTAATATACCAAGATAAACGACAACTATGATGTTAGTTTTAATTACACTAATTACTTAGGCATTGATTTCTTTCACATAATGCATAATCGAAGTCATTAGGTTAGCTATAATAGTTTTTTATCTAGTCCGACAATCTCTGTATCGATAACTCCTCCACTACCTCTCTAGAGTGTAAGACGGGGGATTACATGACTTTACGTCCACGAGAAAGTCCCCTTCAATGCCTTAATGACCCTAGGTCACGTGAGTCTTTAGCCAACGTCATGGATTGCATACGTTCTAACGCCTTCCCGGGTCGTTAGAACGTCACGTTATATTTACCCTAGTCCGAATCCAGGGTTACCTCTCCTGAGTGTTTAACCCCGTATTCTCGGTTTATCAATACAAGCATAATATCCAGAATAATGGTAAACACAATCGAATTTAGATAAACAACACATTAAAGTAACACTAATTCATTCAACTTAACAATTACATGATTTCAACTACACCTAAGTAACATTTAACTAATACTATAAGATCTTAGCCATATACCATACAAAATAAGAGGGATTCAACATTCTTAGATATGAAAAAGTGATTACAAAGATAAAAACAAGAGAGAAACGATCAAATCTGGAAGTGAAACGGTTCACTGTCGCTAATGATCGATCCACAAGTGATTATTCTTTGTCCGAATGATGAACCTCCTTCTTGATCTTCAAAATATAGCTTAAGAGCTTTCTACTAGAGTTAGGGTTTTTCAACAACTTGTTTCAGACGTGGGAAAGGGGTATATATAGGCCTAGGGGTTCAAAAATATCTAAACAGATATTTTAGGTTGTTCTGCGGATTCCGCCTAGGCAGTAGAATCTTCGCCTAGGCAGAGGTTAAGTCGGTTAGAATTCCGCCTAGGCGATGGTTTCTTCGCCTAGGCGGAGGACTAACCTCTTGGGCTCCCTATTCTTTCTGACGGATTTTCGCCTAGGCGGTAGCTACTTCGCTTAGGCGGATTTACAGCAGTGTAGCTCTTCCAGCAGTTCAGCACTTCCAACGTTCTGATGGATTTCCGCCTAGGCGGTGAAAACTTTGCTTAGGCGGATTCAATACTTCAGCCCTTTCAACCTTCTGACGGATTTTCGCCTAGGCGGTGGAAACTTCACCTAGGCGGATTTGCACTGTTCTTTGAAACTTCATTTTTTTCATCTTTTTGGCTACCCTTTTCTCTACCATTTCGCTCGGTTTGCCGATTGTTGACGTCCCTTCTCCTGACTAATACAAACAGCTAAAAAAGGTATTGAAACTCCAATAAAATACTCGAAAACTGACAAATTCGGTTTAGAATTAGATAGGTATTTTACACCTATCAAACTACATGATGACCTTATCTTTGGTTATTCGCCAAAGTATGTAGCCAACCTAATAAGGGTTCGGTCATCTTTAATAATAAAACCATATCATATTGCATGCTTGGAACTACATGTCGACCTGATTCCCTGTGAAAACATGGATATGTAGGCAACCTTTATAAGGTTCGGTCATTAACAAATACACACACACAAAAAAAAAAAAAAAGGAAAAAAACCATACTTATTTCATATTATTTTACATGTTGGAACTACACGTCAACCTGATTCCCTGCAGAAATAGGAATATGTAGGAAACCTTTATAAGGTTCAGTCGTTAATATTTTTTGTTTATTGTATACTGCTATTGGGTTGTCCCTGCTTAGATTAGTGTAGTATTTACTGCTTTCAATATGTCAAAAATGCATAAAAAAGGAAAACTTTAAAAAGAGGGAATTGTTTTTGTTAAGTAAATCAATGAAAATTACTTGGATGTTGTTTAACAATGAACATTCATTCAGACTAAGGTACCGTTTACAGACGGGTGTCTTGGAGTGCGTAAAACCTTCACTAAGCATAATCGACCCCCGAACTTAAAGAAATATCTAGTACAAGACCTTTTAGGAGTAAAAAACACGGGCCATTTTCAGAATAAAAATGAATTTCCAAAACTCCCGGCTACCTAGAACACTATTTAACCCATGGTAGGTGGCGACTTCGTTTTCAACTCAAAATCCCGGCCCAAAGAAGTTTTAAAAACTGACACCTAGAAAAGCCCCTAAAAACCATTTTTAAAGAATGAACAGATTTGCAAGATTTAGAGAGGGAGGAATGGAAACTTGTTTACTTTTCTTCACAATCTCTACTTCTTTTGCTATCAAAATTTGGAATGCATCAACTGGCAACTCCGTTGGGGACCATTAGAGGGTCAAGCCTAGTTGGAGTCTAAATCTATATTTATAGTTAAATAAAATTCAAGAAATATGTCTTCGTTTTTTCAAACATAATTAATTCCCTTATAAAAATAATAAATAGTAATAAATAATAATAAAAAATAAATAATAATAATAATAAATAAATACATAAATAATATTAATAAATAATAATAATAATAATGATAATAATAATAAATGATTTAAAAAAATTATGTTTACATACTTTGTTTATACTAGCATGCATATATTTAATGCCTTTATTTACTGTCATTTACATTTACTGTCTTTCAATACTACATTTCAATTACTATCTTAAAATTATGCATTTTATTTCTGTATACTCTCTCCAACGCACGAGTACTCACTTTGCATTGCATATCATGATGAAAAATCGTACCAGTAATCCTCTTAGGGATAGAGAGGCTGTCAATAAGGGTTGAAGTTAGCGAGGTGATTACAAGGCCGGGTGAGTTTTTACCTTGGGATCCGGCTATAAAACTCGCCTTCTTCGGACTACCAACCAAGGATGGATGTTCCCCTGGGGAGGATGCCAAAGGTTTGAAGGTTTAGGAACCGAGCTTTCGAGGATACATTAGTAGAAAAGCCATGAACCATATATAGTGAGCCTAGGGTAGAGCATATCCAAAACCATGTGCCACTTAAGACACTATCTTGGAGAGACATTTGGTTTCATCTTGTCTACAATTAGTTAAATAATTGTTATACTAGTTAGATAGAATAAAATTTCTGGGACAAGTAGGGGCATAATTATTGGTGTAAGAATTCTTGTTCTATCCTACACATTTCTAGCTTGCTTAACATCAAGAAGCATTTTCAAAATCGAAATAAAGAGCCAGTTGCAATAAAGAACAAGGATAATTGGTTTACCTAATACAATAAACCCTCAAATACAAACATCAAATCATTAATGCCCATTTCATCCACAATAATGCACTTAAAAAGTACTCTAATAAAAATCATAAATACATTCACCTTTGAATAAAAATCCCACCTCGAATAAACAAAAACAAATAGCCTTTGCTAAATAAAGTTGTCTAAAATTCATCCGCTAGACAACATGAAGTAATCTGCTTCGATCGTGCAAAAACACGCCAATCTTACCAGGAAGTTGTCATCACACAGTCGAATAAAGACTGTGTGATCTAATAATAAACGTATACTGGGTCACATTTCCCTATGTATTAAGCATAGTGTAATTTCTCATAAATCCTATACAGTCGGAATTATGCACCATTAGGAAGATATTTTGTTTAGGTTCCGAACGCCTTAAGAAGATCAAAATCTTTTTTGATAGGAGGCTAGTTAATGGTCTCCAGTTGGATTGTCAAAATAAATTCACCCTCAAAGAGAATCATGAACTCAAAGGTGTTTTAAGCCCTTCATTGAGTCTTAGGAGTAATAACCACCTTTTGAGGAATAAAAGAACAAATCCTGTCATTAGGTCCTAGGAGAAATGATCCATGTTTGAAGAGAAAAAAGGACAATCCTATCATTAAGTCCTAAGAGAAATGATCTAATTCTGTCATTAAGTCCTTAGAGTAGTAATCCATTTTTGAGGAAGGGAAAAGACAAGTCTAGGAGCAACAATCCTTGCTTTGAAAAGAAAAAAAAAACAAAAAAGGGCAATAAGTCTGTTATTGAGTTCTAGGAACAACGATCCGTTTTTAGGGAATAAAATTTTGTCATCAGGTCCTAAGAACAATGATCCATTTTTTAGGAATAAAGTACTGCCTAAGAGTCGTACACCATAAGGAATAGCGTACATAAAGCCAATCTCAGCAAATCTAGGTTCAAAACTACTTAAGTAAACCAAATCCTTCTAAAGGTTCTCTAGTCAGAATCTCAAAATGGACTAAAAAATAAAATAAAATATATCATTGCGTATGAGTCCAAAATATATGAACGTAGAAATCAGACTTTCTTTTTAGCCCTAGGAAGAGGATACCATCAAAGATGTAATTTAAAGAACTCTCCCCCACACTAGAATAGTTATGTCGTAGTCCTACCTAGTGGTAAGCTTAAAGGTTTTGTTCTAATCTAAGTCTGAGTACTTCACTATTAAGGTTTAAGTTTTCAAACAATAACCATTTTTTGCATCCACAACATCTTAAAAATGGCCATGAAATTCATGAATTAGAATTAGTAAACCTAAAAAACTAAAAACTAATTTGTTAAAAAATTCAAGGAAATCACTCCCCAAAAGGAACTTCCTGACCCTTGTTCCTCGTCGCTACCCACGTCGAAGTTCTCCTTCTCAATCAAATGGAAAATATTGAGGGAAACTCACAAGGTCCTACCAAATTGTGGCAATTAAGAGAAGAGGTGACCTCATTAAAGGGAATGTTAATCAAATGAGTGAGATTCTTCACCTAATCTGACAATCACAACTATTGGCCCAGTGAGCTACCCAAAAGGGGGGTGAATTAGGTAGATAAAAAATTATCAGAGAAAAAAATAATTCAATAATCTAAATAATTAATTTTAATCCTAAATTAATTATTACCTTTATATAACAACGAAAATATGATATCAACTAGGTGTACACCAAACAACAAAAAGAAATAATAAAAAATAGCAACACACTAGAAATTTATACTGGTTCACTAACCTACTCTTGGCTAATCTAGTCCTCTGAGCTCCATGGAGAGTCACACCCACTAAACTCAAGATTTCTTTAAAGATAGGAACCAAACCTTTACAAAGATTATTTTACAGGCTTAGAATCAACCTTTACAAATTTCTTTTTCCAGGTTCAGAAATGATCTTTACTTTTTACTGGCTCAAGAATAACCTAATTTTTTTATACCTTAGGCTAAAGAATCAAAATCTCACAAACACTTCAAATATTTTTTTACCTGGTAAGGATTGAACCGTTACAAAATTGCTCACAAATCGATTCAATTTAGGAAGAATTACTACCTCAATCTTTTTATAGGAAGAGACTGAAACCAGCCACCCTTAGATTAAATACTCCTAATAGTATTCAATCCGTCACACAACTTATCAATTACAAATTGACTAGTGATTTTTCTCACTCGGAGTTTTTACCACCCTAGATACATTAGAATTCAATTAATTTCCCAAAACTAGTGATAGAAAAGTGAGATATTCGAAATCTGATTTTAAACAAAAAAATTGGTAACACGTAATTGAGCACGTAATTAGATTTCTTCAAGAAATTATTTCCAAAATATTTTTCAATAAAAAATTAGAAAATAATTTCAAAGATCGAATTCCAAATATAATCAAACAATCAATTAATAGAAAGTAATTTAGAAAGATCTCATCCAGAATCCACAAAAAATGTAATGATTAGAGATAGCAATGAAACTTCAAATCGGTAGCAGCAATAATCCACAGCAAATAATTCCCAAGAATAACTCTCAGAAAAGATATCATAATTCAATCAATATAATTACTCTTCGAAAGCTCAGTATAATTCTCTTTATATCTAATAATTAAAAAACGCAAGTCTATATAAAAGAGAATAAAATAAGCTCTCCAACGGCTAGTTCCTACTTGTTATGACATTTAATTGCTCTTATAGACCCCTTATATCATTAAAATTTCATCCTAGTTTAAATAACTTAATTATAGCTTTAAAACTTCTCAATTAAGTTCCTCAAATATTTCTCAATCACAATTAAATAGGATAGAAAGAATTATATGTACCAAATTGAGAAATATTCAAACTTGTTGAACTAAATCTATAGGGATATCATAATAGATGTTGCATATATCAAATAACATTAAATCCCTAATATATCTCATGAATCCTAACCATAAAATGACTAGTAATGACTACTTTTAGAATAAAATCTAGAATTCCACAATATCTTGAAACAGTACCATAAGTTGACTAACCAAGGATCAACGGTCGACTGCTCGATTCTGGATGTAGCTAAGCCAAAAATCCATTGCCCATTGGTTGACCTATTTGTTGACCCAGAGATTCATAGAGTTATATTTCTCATCACAGGTCAACCTCCTTGTTGACTTATTGATTTAGAGAGTTTATATTTAAACTCAAGTCGACCTACCTGTTGACTGAGAGATTCAGAGACTTTTCCTTCTATGCTCCGGTCGACTTACATGTCAACTTGTCAATACTGGAATCCTCTCCTTAATTCAATTTGAATTCATTCTCATCGACGTTTTCGCCCCTTTAACTGATTTCTTTTTTCAGTTAGCTCCACTAAATACTTAAGTTCAATTTTAGTCAATTATCTTTATTTCCTTTTCAATTTCACATAGGAGCAAATAATTTAACTAATTAAGATCTTATAAAACACACACATATTTATAAAAATCATTTACAAAACGTTTTTTTGTCGTGTATGATCCTAATGGGGATATTAAGAGTTGAAATTTAACCTGAGTTGTTTTCCCTAAACTCTTCAAATTCTTCAACCTCTTAATCCTTCATGATCTTTATCATCATCTTTTAGCATCTATTCATTACTTGTCATCATATCTTCATCATTGGAACTAATAAATTGAAACTCTTAATCAAACCGTTAGTTCCACAAAAAATATCAATCTTTAATTGTCCATCAAAATCTTAGAATCAACAATCTCCCTCTTTTTGATGTTGACAATTAACTTTGATGTTTTCTTCAAAACAATAATGTAACCACACTCTCCCTAAATCCGAGGATGGGTTTTATAACTCGTTAAAGCATAGTAATGTAGATAATCATAAAATTTTCAATAAAGAACAAATTTCAATATACTCCCTCTTAAGATATTCAAGAAAACATCAACTAATTCTACCTCTTTGTCAAACAAAAAAAAAAAAAAAAATTGGAGAGGGGGGAACACCAAAGAACTTTACTCTAGGCAAATATCATTATGCCTAACCATACCCAAACAGTGAATGATTTTCACAAATTGATCTTTCGTTAGTGGTTTGGTAAAAACATCAGCAAGTTAGTCGGAGGTATCAATATACTCAATAATAATGTCCATTTTCTGAATGTGATCACAAATAAAGTGATGTCTAATATCTATGTGCTTAGTTCATGAGTGTTGTGTAGGATTCTTACTTAGACAAATAACACTTTTATTATCACAATAAATCAGGACCTCCTCCATGCAAATTCCAAATTCATTTAACTGTTGCTTCATATATAAAATTTTAGCACAACAATTACCAACTGCCATATATTCAGCCTCAGTAGTGGATAAGGCTATCGAATTCTGTTTCTTGCTTGACCAAGAAACCAATACATGTCCTAATAAATGACATGACCCACTTGTATTTTTTCGCTCAACTTTGCAACTGGCAAAATCAGCGTCGGAGTAACTTATCAATTTAAAATCACTCCTCCTAGGATACCATAATCCTAGGTCAGTAATCCTGTTTAAGTATCGAAAAATTCGCTTAATCGTAGTTAAGTGCGATTCTTTAGGACAAGACTGATATCTAGCACAAAGACAAACACTATCCATAATGTCAAGTTTACTAGTAGTTAAATACAACAGACTACCAATCATACATCGATATATTTTTTCATTAACACTTTTTCCCGTATCGTCTTTGTCTATCTTCGTAGCCGTTGCCATGGGAGTTTTGTACTCCTTAGCGCCATCCAAGCCATATTTCTTTAACAACTACTTGGTGTATTTAGCTTGGTTTATAAATATCCCTTCTTTGGTTTGCTTAATTTGCAATCCAAGAAAGAAATTCAACTCTCCCATCATGCTCATTTCAAATTCGACCTGCATTATCTTAGCAAACTCTTGGCAAAGATCCTCATTAGTAGATCCAAAAACAATATCATCAACATACACTTGTACTAATAGGATATCAAAATCAGTTTGCTTCACAAACAATGTTATATCAAAAATACCTTTTCGAAAACTATTTTCGATTAAATATCAGCTAAGTTTCTCATACCAAGCTCTAGAAGCTTGTTTGAGCCCATACAAAGTCTTGCAAAGTTTAAATACGTGATGGGGAAATTTATCACTTTCAAATTCCAAGGGTTGTTCCACATAAACTTCTTCTGCTAGAAAGCCATTTAGAAATGCACTCTTAATATCCATTTGATATAACTTAAAATTACATGAACACGCAAAAGCAAGTAGCATTCTAATTGATTATAGTTTAGCAACAAGAGCATATGTTTCATCATAATCAATTCATTCCTCTTGATTATAACCCTGTGTTACTAATCTTTCTTTGTTTCTAATTACTATGTCATATTCATCCCTTTTATTTCTAAAAACCTATTTAGTACCAATAATTGGATGAAAATCTGGTCTCGAAACAAGACACCATACTTTGTTCCGTTCAAATTGAACTAACTCATCTTGTATTGCAAAAATCCAAGATTCATCAGTTAATGTCTCATCTACATTCTTAGGCTTAATTTGAGATAATAAAGCAAGATTAATTATATCCCTAAGAGAAGAATGAGTACTTACACCTCTTTCGAAATTACCGATGATTTTTTTTACCGAATGTCCCGGTACTATCTTTATAGCTCGTGGTAAAGTCGAATCCTTTTCCTTCCGTTCCTCTTCTTGTTGGGACCCTTAGGTACATTATCACCTTGGTTTTGTTTATTTGAAATACCTGCATCTTCACCATCCAAAACCTTTCTCGACAAGAATGGATTAGCTTCCTCAAATACCACATACATAGTTTCTTCTACTACTAACATACGTTTATTATAAACTCTAAGCTTTACTGTTAGTAGCATATCCAAGGAAAATCCCATAATCAGATTTAACATCAAATTTACTAAGATTATCCTTGTCATTCAAAATAAAACACTTACATCCAAATACTTTAAAATAGAAAATATTAAGAGTCTTACCATTCCAGATTTCATCTGGGGTTTTATTGAACCCTCTACGAATTGATACCCGATTTACCACATGGTAATCTATACTTACTGCTTCGGCCCAAAAGTAGGTTGGTAAGCGATTTTCATTAAGTATCATTCTGGCCATCTCTTGAAGCGTCATGTTCTTCCTTTTCACTACACCATTTTGTTATGGTGATCTTGGTGCAGAAAAGTTATGAGCATAACCATGCTCATCACAATAACTTACCACATCATCATTCTTAAATTCTCTTCCTCTGTCACTTCAAATGTTAATAATGGAACATTGTTTCTCATTTTGAACACGTTTACAAAATTTAGTAAGAATAGAAACAACTTCACTTTTCTTAGCAAGGAAAAATACCCAGGTAAGTCTGGAATAATTATCAACTATAACGAAAGTATAAAACTTACCACCAAGGCTAGCAATAGAGTTTGGACCAAAGAAATCAAGATGTAACAATTCAAGACATCCAGACGTGGACGTGTGGATCTTTTTTTTAAGTGATGATCTAACCTGTTTACCTAATTGACATGCATCACATACTTTATCTTTCACAAACTTCAAATTAGGTAGGGCACGTATGAGACTTTTCTTAGGTAAATTAGAGATTAACTCCATACTAGCATGCCCAAGTCTTCTATGCCATAACCAACTATTTTCAGACAAAGCATTCAAACAAGACAAATTTTGAGAATTAAAATCATCAAATGAGCAAGTATAAACATTTTCAAAATGTGATACAATTAACAAGATACTACTATTATGACTATTCTTAATAATGCACTTATCATGATTACATATAACGTTATAGCCCTTGTCACATAGTTGACTAATACTAACAAAATTATGTTTAAGTCTATCAAATAGTAACATATTTTTAATAATAGTAGTACCATTACCGATATTACCTATATCAATAATTTTACCCTTTACGTTATCTCCAAAAGTCACATGACCTCCATCCTTAGGTGTCAAAGATGTAAATTTTCCTTCGTCTCCCGTCATGTGTCCAAAACAACCAGTATCCAGGAACCATTTGTCCTTACTTTTTGAAGCTTTTTAAAATAACCTACAAGGAGCACCTCAAATAGTTCCTAAGTGGTACCTAGTCTAAGTGGGTTCAATCTTGTTAGTCGGAACAATTTTAGTTCCTTATGGAGCCCAAACTTGTCTACAGTTAGATATTTTAGTAAAATATCTACGAATAGTATGCCCTACAACATTACATTTAAAACATCTAACAAGATCCTTGATTTCATAAAAGAATTTATGAAAACGTTTTTGTTTAAGATTTTTTTGAAATCTAATACCGGCTTTATCAAAAATTCCACGTGAACTTCTCAAAAATATTTTCAAGTTATTTTTACCGCTGGTTAATTTGAGAACAATTGAATGCAAATCTGTCAACTTGGATTTCAATTCATTGTTTTTCAGATTCGTAGTCCATAATTTACTTGTTTAATGTATTAATTGTACTTCGAAGGACAATTATTTTAGAACACTGGTTTTTATAATCATGAGAAAGTTCTTGATAAACATCAAATAGTTCATCAAAATCTAAAGGACAAGAACTTGAACATTTAGTTACCTCACCACCAGTGGCCATCAATGCAAACATGGACATGTCTTCACGATCTGATTTTTTGGAGCTACTTGATTCAGTATCATTCCAAGTAGCTTTCATGGATTTCTTCTTACTCTTCTTTGCTTTTTTTTTTTTTTTTCTTTATCTTTCTTTGGTTTTGGGACAATCATTTTGAAAGTAACTGGTCTTATGATAGTTGTAACATTCCACTTTAGTCATGTTGAGCTTTCTTCTGTAGCAGAATGTGCGTCGAGTCATTCTTCTAAAATTTTTTGTGAGAAGCACCACATCTTTCTCTTGTTTACTGTCAAGACTTTCATCATCATTGTCATAATTTTCTTCAGTTTTTTGAGCTTTTAGCGCCAAGGATTTCTTATTGCTATTTCTAGTGTCATCCTCATATCCTTTAATTGCCGCTTCATGAGTCATTAAGTTGCCTATGAGATCATCAATTTCGTATTTTCCAAGATACTTAGGTTCCTTAATTTCCATCACATTTGACTCCCATATTTTTGTTAAAGATCTTAGGACTTTTCGAACTCTATCTTCCATGGAGTATGACTTTCCAAGTTGACTCAAGTGATTACAAATGTTATTGAAGCAAGTATACATCTCATGAATCGTTTCAATTTCTTCTATTCTGAACAATTCAAATTTCCTTATGAGAGCGCTGATTTTCGATTGCTTCACTTGACTTGTCCTTTCGTGGGTAACTTGCAGCTTATCCCACATCTCCTTTGTAGATTTTCAACCTGAAACTCTAGAATATTCATTAGCATCTAAAGAGTAAAATAGAATGTTAATAGCCTGAGAGTTTATGGAGAGTTTTTGCTTATCAAAAGCAGTCAGCTGTTCATTATTCTTCTCGACTCCGTTTTCCATTAGAACAAATGGACCATCCTCAATTATTAGTCACACATCATAATTTGCAGCCTGAAGGAAAGCTATCATTCTGTCTTTCCAAAATGAATAACTTCCACCTGCAAACAACGATAGTCAATGCATAGACTGCCCCTCAGCTAGTGTGCCTATTATGTGTGCCATGTGATCTTTGTTAGGTAAGTGTGTCGAGCTAAACCAGCTCTGATACTAATTGTTGGCCTAGTGAGCTACTCAAGAGAGGGGTGAATTGGGTAGATAAAAATTTTCAGAGAAAAAAATACTTCAATAATACAAATAAGTAATTTTAATCCTAAATTAATTATTATCTTTATATAACAGCGAAAATATGATATCAACTAGGTGTACACCAAATAACAAAAATAAATAATAAAAAATAGTAGCACACCAGAAATTTATACTGGTTCACCAAACTACTCTTGGCTAATCTAGTCCCCTAAGCTTCACGGAGATTCACACCCACTAAACTCAAGATTTCTTTAAAAGTAGGAACCAAATCCTCACAAAGATTCATTTCACAGGCTCAGAATCAACATTTACAATTTTTTTTTTCCAGACTCAAGAATAACCTCTACTTTTTACAGGCTCAAGAATAACCTAATTCTTTTTATACCTTAGGTTAAAGAATCAAAACCTTACAAACACTCCAAATATCCTTTTACTCGGTAAAGATTGAACCGTTACAAAATTGATCACAAATCAATTTAATCCAGGAAGAATTACTACTTCAATCTCTTTACAGAAAGAGACTGAAACCAGCTACCTTAAATTAAATATTCCCAATCGTATTCAATCTGTCATTTAACTCACCAATTACAAATTGATAAGTGATTTTTCTCATTCGGAGTTTTTATCACCCTAGATAAATTAGAACTCAATTAATATCCCAAAACTAGTGATAGAAAAAGTGAGATATTCAAAATCTAATTTTAAACAAAAAAATGGGTAGCACGTAATTGAGCACATAATCAGATTTCTTCAAGAAATTGTTTAAAAAATATTTTTCAATAAAAAAAAGAAAATAATTTTAAAGATCAAATTCCAAATATAGTTAAACAATCATTTAATAGAAAGTAATTTGGAAATATCTCACTCGAAATCTACCAAAAATATAATGATTAGAGATAGCAATAAAACTTCAGATCGGTAGCAGTAATAATCCACAACAAATAATTCTCAAGAATAACTCTCAGAAAAGATCTCACAACTCAATCAATATGATTACTCTTTGAAAACTCAGTATAATTCTCTTGATGTATATCTAATAATAAAAAAACACAGGTCTATATAAAAGGGAATAAAATACGCTCTCCAAAGGCTAGTTCCAATTTGTTATAACATTTAATTACTCTTATAGACCCCTTATATCATTAAGACTTCATCCTGGTTTAAATCACTTAATTATAGATTTTAAACTTCTCAATTAAGTCCCCTAAATATTTCTCAATCACAATTAAATAGGATAGAAAGAATTATATGTACCAAATTAAGAAATATTCAAACTTATTGAACCAAATCTATAATGATATCACAATATATGTTGCAAATCTCAAATAACATTAAATCCCGAATATATCTCATGAATCTTAATCATAAAATGGCTAGTAACGGCTACTTTTAGAATAAAATATGAAATTCCATAATATCCTGAAACAGTGCCATAAGTCGACTGACCAAGGATTACCGGTCGATTGCTCAATTTAGGATGTAGCCAAGCTAAAAATCTATCGCCCATCGGTCGACCTATCTGCCAACCTAGAGATTCAGAGAGTTATATTTCTCGTCACAAGTTGACCTCCCTGTCGATTTATCAATTCAGAGAGTTCATATTTAAGCTCAGGTTGACTTACCTGCTAACCGAAAGATTCAGAGACTTTTCCTTCTAAGCTCTGGTTAACTTACTTGTCAACTTGTCAATGCTAGGATCCTCTCCTTAATTCATTTTGAATTCATTATCATCAACGTTTTCACCCCTTTAACTGATTTCTTTTCTCAGTTAGCTTCACTAAATACTTAAGTTCAATTTTAGTCAATTATATTTATTTCTTTTTCAATTTCACATAGGAACAAATAATTTAAGTAATTAGAATCCTATAAAAAACATACATATTTATAAAAATCATTTAAAAAACTTTTTGTGTCGTGTGTGATCCTAATTGGGATATTAATAGTTGAAATTTAATCTGAGTTGTTTTCCCTAGATTCTTCAAATTCTTCAACCTCTTAATTCTTCATGATCTTTGTCATCATCTTTTAGCATCTATTCATTACTTGTCATCATATCTTCATAATTAGAACTAATAAACTGAAACTCTTATTCAAACCGTTAGTTCCACCAAAAACATCAACCTTTAATTTTTCATCAAGATCTTAGGATCAACAACAACTAACTGCTACAACCCGGATACAAATACCTCATGTTGGTTTACCTTTACTGCACGTCCCGACAGTTCAACAAGACCCGCCACTCTGAATCCGACCGAACGAATCCGAGAAAACCTTTCTATTGGTAGAAAAATTACAACGGATGGAAAAAGAACTCCAAGAATTAAAAAATGGAGAATTAGGAGTCAATGCCTGATATCTCGACCTATCTTTTGTACCTCCGGTAAAGTTCCCTAATAACTTCACCATACCCAGTTTCAGGAAGTATGATGGGTCAAGGTGCCTATATTGGCATATCCAATAATACAAGAATGAAATGAGAGCATATATCCACTGTGAAGTACTAGCAGTCCAACTCTTTCAATAGATATTGGAAGGGGCAACTGCCAGATAGTATGAAACTATAGAGCATGAGAAATTAAAGATGTTCCTTGATGTAGTCAAAGTATTTTTCAACAAATATGGGTACAACCTAAAGATTTCGCCTGACAAAATATTTCTTCAAATGCAAACAAGGAAAAATGATGAGAGTTTTCAAGAATTCGCTGTCCGGTGGAGAGATAAAGTAGCACAGGTAGTGTCTCCCATAAAGGAAAAAATAATGATCCATATTTTTGTACAAGCTCAGCCATATCCATATTATGAACCTTTACTCGGTACCTTGAGCTAACCTTTTTTTGATGTGATTCTGAGAGTAGAATATATATTAGGATCGGTAGAATACAAAAAACGGTAGGATGTGAGGCACCCTTACCTAAAAAATAGTCTTCTAAGATCGACAAGTCGTTCTAAAAAGGTAGTCAACTTGATGCCTTAACTTCTGTCCAAACTCTAAGCGGTCCTAGTAAAATTGAGCCCTCTTGTTCCCACCCCCTGACTTTAGCTAGCCTTATAATATTAAGGGGAGTTGTTTGTAATGGATTTAAAATTTTAATGACATGCACATTATTTTGACTCTAACATTCTCCAATAATTATTTTCTTAATTTTCAGGTAATCAAATTGTCTGTTCAAAACCAAGAGTACTAAGAATAATCTGAATTGTGATAATTTAACTTCAAAACTAAACTAGAACATAATCCAGAGAACAAAAATAGAAATGACCTATCTTGCCAAAATGATGGTAAGATATTGACAAAAAATCTGAGAAAGTTAGAAAGAAAACCTAAGAGCCCTGATGTGGAATTGTTACATATGTTCCAACTCTGGGATTATAAAGAACCAAGAAGAATTTCAGCCAACATACCTATCAAGAAGACTTTGGTTGACCTCATTATTAAGGAACCCTAAGAATAGGAAAGTAATCTCAAAATCTTGCCTCGCCCTAAGAAAATTTTAAAAAGGGGGGCAGGTAACTATGAACTCTTCTAAAGGACAAGTCAAGTAGCCAAGGTCGTGTTCCCAAAAAATTAGAAGATTCGATCAAAGAATGTCCATAGAAGTTTTTGAGACCTAGCCTTAGCCAAAGTTCCCAAAAATGAGTAAGGCAGGTAGCTAGAAGAATCTTTTAGAAAGGGATCAACTTGGAAGAAAACAATAAGACTTTACCTAGATAATGGCTAGTAATGGAGGGTAGTAGGGATATGGGCGAATACAACGAAGACCTCAAGAGTAACTCAAACTACCTTAATTCTGCAAAAAAATGTAAAAATCCTAAAAGTATATGTTAGGAGAAAGAGAATACAACAAAATAAAGATTGGTCTCAAAAAGTTTTTAAATACTGAGTGGTCACACAAAAGCAAATTGGTGAATTACACTCTCTTGACAATCGAGTATGAAATCGTAGAGGTGTCTCAACACCTAGTGACTTGGTCCAACTAGATTGGGATCGCTAGCCAAAGCTCGCTATATGGATTATATAGGAAGTATGAGTCCTTACTAGCTAGAGTGAAGAGAAAAAAAAAAGAGAAAAAATATTCTCTCAACACTACTAGGATAAAACAACATTTGTTAGTAGTCATTTACTAACACTTATTCCTCCATCACTTCGTTTCTACCTCATTTGAGTCATCTCGAGAAGGTCTATTCTGTTTGCCCTCAATCCAAGACAAAAGAAATGAGTCAGAGCCATCGAAGAAACCACAGGTAGCATACAAGATTGTAGGTGATTTCGATAACGATCTCAAGAAATTTTAAATATCAAAACTTGACGGGTCTTGAGAAAGTAAAATCTATGGATAAAAACTACAAAAAATGAACTAGAATTCAATTGAAGTCATATTATGACAATTCAGATCAGGCTAATACATAAAGTTTTGACAGACTGAAAAATCTTGTTTATTTTGAATTTACTTATTTGAATATATTTGAACCATAAACAACTTTGCATAGATTTGAAAGCAATAGAAAACACATAGGGAAACAATACCTCAAGCACTAGGAACCAAGTCCAGAATTTGGAAGAAGGGAAAGAACCTAGTTGAATCTATAACATTATAGACATCAGGCATACCATCTAACTAAAAGAGATATTGTGACCCTTATGGAGCAAAACAATAGACTCACTAATAGATTAGCCTTTTACCATGGAAAATCATTTGAGGAATTTTAATATTTATTGAACGCGCTAACCGCTAGGCCTTTATTTTGCTAAAATTCAAATAAGTACCTTTTATCCCGTCATTGCAATCGGTAACTAAAATAGGCTAGTAGATAGGCTTGAATAACGGCAAAGTAACCATGGGGGCAAAAACCAGTAGCGGAAGCTTCCTTAAAAAAAAAAACAACACTTTTCAAATACATTTGTAACAATAATAATAATAGTAATAATAATAATAAATTCTCATGACATCAATAAGATTAGTCTTATAGGTCTGGTATATCAGGAAAATTGGGTAGGTCTGCATAACACAGATAAAGTTATCATGCAATGAACTATGTGCCTACCTGATTCTTGGTGAATACGAAGATACGTAGGTAACCCATATATGGGTTTGGTCTCCATTAAATAATAATAAAAAAAATCCTCCATCAATCGGGATTTGAACTAAGTTAACTTAAATAAAAATCCTTCATCGATTAGGATTAAATTACGTTAACTTTAAAATCAATTCCCCAATCATGGAGGAACTAGGTGTCAACCTGAGTCCTGGTATATACCAGGATACATGAAACATTTATAGGTTTGGTTGTCACCGTAAATTAAACCTTGGTAGATCACCAAGGTACATAGGAAACCCGAAGCGGGTCTGGTCGGTGTCAGAAAAATATCAACCTTGTGACATTCTCTTAGTCCTACAAAAGGGCACATCTTTGAGAAGTCCCTCGACTTCCCTGAGAAGTTGATTGTCATTACTCTTGTAGGTAAAATGATAAGGGATACCTGTGCATGAACTACGCTTCAACTTGATCATTGGTTACTCGGTAAGGTACATAGGAAACCCTTGTGGGTGTGGTCGATAATCTGAAAATCATCATAGGGAGGGCCAAACTACATTTCGACTTGATTGATGACCTAGGAAATTAGTGTATATACATATCCCATGTCGATTTAGGCCATCTAATGATCATTGTCTAAAACAAATGACTAAACAATAAAATGTAAAATTAAAATACATAAACGACCCAACAAGGTTCCCAGTCTCAAAACGGACTTCAAAAGTGACACACTTAGTTCAAGATATATGGTTAAACTATGTGGGCTCTATCACTTTCTTCGAATAATTAGGAAATAATCTTGCACCCCAACTAGAGCTGGGGGCATATTATATTTGGTTTTTCCATTGAGATACTGTGATAGGATTTGCCTCAGCTAGAGCTGGGCCATATTATAACAAATCTCTCCGTTGAGATTTTTTGATAAGACTTGGCCCAGCTAGAGTTGGGGCACAATTAAAAAATTCAAAGAATGCAAAATTCAAGATTCAAAATTCAAAAATCAAAATTTGTAATCCCTAAAAAAGGAGCAAGCATTCGATTGGGGCACATTTTATCTGAGGTTAAATTTTCCTTAGGAATTTTTCTAGTCCTCGTCAAACAGTCCGATTTGGGATATGGCCATGAAACTCTACTAACTGTTGAGTTTCCCTGAGAATGTTCTCCGATTAGAATTTTCTCAGGCATTTCCAATCATGTATTGATATAACAATTTAGGAATCGGTTTCTCTAACCAAGAACCTTTTCCACCAAATCCCAATCTGCATAAAATCAAATCTTGAACTAAGTTAGACCTGATTCTCAACTATCTAAGATATGTAGGTGCCTCGATGGGGTTTGGTTAGGACAACTTAATCAATCAAGTAACAATATATACCTGTCTCACATGGGTCAGTGATGGAACATCATTTCCTACCATAGTGGGTTGGAAAAGTAACAATCCGTACTTGCCTCACATGAGTCGGTGAGGTAACATCATTTCCTATCTTAGTTGGTCGGAGAAGTAACAATCCATACCTACCTCACACGGGTTAGTGAAGTAACATCTTTTCCTACCTTAGTTGGTCAGAGAAGTAACAATCACACGAGTTTGCGAAGTAACATCCGTTCTTACCTTAGTTGGTAGGAGAAGTAACAATACATACCTGTCTTACACGGGTCGATGAAGTAACATCCTTTCCTACCTTAGTTAGTTGGAGAAGTAACAATCCAAACCTTCCTTACATGGGACGGTGAAGTAACATTATTTCCTAACTTAGTTGGTCGGAGAAGTAACAATCCATACGTACCTCATATGGATCGATAAAGTAACATCATTTCCTACTTTATTTGGTCGAAGAAATAGACAATACATACCTACCTCACATGAGTTGGTAAAGTACATCATTTTCTACCTTAATTGGTCGGAGAAGTAGACAATCCATACCTACCTCATACAAGTCAGTGAATTACATCCTATCCAACCTTAACTGCTACAAGAGTTAAATCCATTCCTACCTCACACGAGTTAGTGAAGTACATCCTGTCCTACATTAATTGGTCGGACAATTAGACAATCTATTCCTACGTCACATAGGTCGGAGAAGTACATCCTATCCTACCTTAATTTGTCAAAGAATTAGACATCCATTCCTACCTCACACGGGTCGTTGAAGTACATCCTATCCTACATTTTTAGACAATCCATTCCTATCTCACACGGGTAGTTGAAGTACATCCTATCCTACCTTAATTGGTCGGAGAATTAGAAAATCCATTCCTACCTCACACAGGTCGATAAAGTACATCCTGTCCTACATTAATTGGTCGGAGAATTAGACAATCCATTCCTACCTAACACGGGTCAATGAAGTATATCATATTTTACCTTAATTGGTCAGAGAATTAGACATCCATTCCTACCTCACATGGGTCAGTGAAGTACATCCTATCTGACCTCAATTGGTCAGAGAATTTAATTTCCTTTCCTACTTCACACAAGTTAGTAAAGTACATCCTATCCTACCTTAATTGATCGGAGAATTAGACAATCCATTCCTACCTCAAACGAAGAATTAGACAATCTATTCCTACCCCAAATGGGTCGGTAAAGTACGTCCTATCCAACCTCTATTGGTCGGAGAATTAGATAATCCATTCCTACCTTACACCGGGTCGGTAAAGTACGTCCTATCCTACCTTAATTAGTCATTGGTCGGAGAATTAGACAATCCATTCCTACCTTACATGGGTCGATGAAGTACATCCTATCCTATCGTAATTGGTCAGAGAATTAGAAAATCCATTCCTACCTTACACACGTCTGTGAAGTACATTATATCCTACCTTAATTGGTTTGAGCATTAGACAATCTATTCCTACCTCACACGGTTTGGTGAAGTACATCCTATCCTACCTTCATTGGTCAGAGAATTAGACATCCATGCCTACCACAAATGGGTTGGTGAAGTACATCCTATCCTACCTTAATTGGTCAATGAATTTGACATCAATTCCTACCTCAAACGGGTAGATGAAGTACATCCTATCCTACCTCATGTGGTCGAAGAAGAAAACCTATTGTCCTACCATCCCAGTCAAAGAAAACCTATTGTCCCACCTTAAGTAGTCGAATAATACCTTTTGTCCTACCTTAAGTGGTCGGAGAATCTATATGCCATCTTAATAAAAGAATACCTACTGTCCTACCTGAATTAGTTAGAGATTCCAACAATACCATCCTCCCTTAAGTGGTAAGAGAACTTACATACCATCCTACCCAATCCATCAGGGATCCTATCTAAGCCATCAGAGATCCTACCATACCATTTTACCTAATTGGTCGGAGAGCTATACTATCATTCACCTACACCAAAAGCCCGAAGACCTTAGAAATCATTTTTCCTAAATCCCCAGGACATACTCCTACACCCCAGTTAGAGATGGGGCACATTATATTTGGTTTTTCCATTGAGATTCTGTGATAAGACTCGCCCCAACAAGAGATGTGGGAAAATTCGTAAAAAACTAAGAAAATCTAGAATTTGGCATTGTAGACTGGGGCACATTTTATCCTAGGTAAAATTTCTCACAAGACAATGCTTTATTTAGTTTCCTTTAAGAAATGCATCTTCATGTGACTAGACTTTATACAATCGCCTTTGAAGGACCTTCTCATAGGACCAATCTTTATATAGTCTTATTTGAGAAATAAACTTATGGGGCAAGGCTATAGATGGTCTCCTTCAAGAATAATCCTTGTAGGACAAGGCTTTATTAGTCACCTTCAAGCAAAATCCTCTAAGAACAGGTATGTCTTCGTCCTTTTGGAAATTATTTACTACTTTCATAGTGACATATAAATTCCTTTCTTTAATTTTCATGTCTAGTAGAACAAAATATTTGTGTCTTCTTCTTTGTCATTACGAGTAAACTCGCATAACAAAGAGGGGTAGTTGTAAATACTACATTTTGTCCCGCCTAGTCAGTGTTGAACTAAAGTATAAGTTTAGATAAACTTTAAAGGGAATGAATTTCTACCTTAGATCACACTGGATAATATAGAAAAAACCAAAAAACACAAGAAAAACTTAAAAGTGTCAAATTTGACTGAATTCGGTTAAATAAAAAAAAAATCAATCAATCTCGAAATTCCTAAAGTTAAAGGGGGACTAAGATGACATTATTAAAGCTTAATTTTCATCAAATCATCTTTAATATAAATAAAATTAGTTACTAACCTTAAACTATTATGACATTTTACCAATTTACCTCTATTACCTACTTTGACCCTGAAACATTTACTATCATTGATTTTATCTATTTGACACCAAAAATATTTCTCTAAATTCTTGTTTAAATTGCTAATATCCATAAATCAAGGACAAAAAACCTAAATCAAATCATAGAATTGCCATAACAAGTCCAAGCTATCCAACGTAATTAAGGATTAGGACTCGGCTCAAAATCAACCAAACCAAAGTCATCATGATTAGCAATCAAAGCCCCTAAAATAAAGGTCCCTACCAAGAATTTAATGATTCATTAATGGGAATTAAATTCTTAAGATCTTTCTTTGATATTTTCTACAAAATATCTAATAAAGGAAACCTAGTTACTTAAGAAGTAACAAAGGTTATCAAACTAACCGATCCGGTTCGCCACCTAGCATACATTTAATGAAGACATTAAATTCCCATACCATAAAGAATTAAATGTTTTGGATGACACATGAGGCCCACATTCAAGTAACATAGATATTTTGATCAAAATATCTTAGGAAAACCAAAGTACTTGAAATATGACTGCCCGTTACAAGGCAAACCGAACCAATTCAATCTAATTTGAAAGGATTAAATTCCCTTCATATAAATTGTCATGGTCAAGAATTAATTTCCAAATGACACTTGAAGACTAGATTCAAACAACCTCCAAAGCATTTATTGCAATCAAACCCGAAATAGTGCGAGTAACCGATACTTAGCCACTGAACCAAACTGGAAAGGTCACATCAAACATTAAACGATTCCATGTGCAACCAATCATATTTCATGATAGCTTAGGATAACTAATGATTTATCATAATGACCAATGATTTCCAATCATTATTTTTAAATGTTTAGTGATTTGGTAATCATTACAAAATCTTTCAGAATCTTACCATATCTTTCAAATTTGTCTAAAACCATTCAACATCAAGACATGAAGGGATGAACCCTAAGATAAAAAAACCCTAAGGTTCATCCTAGGATGTCTTGCACATTGGCCAATGCGCAGACCTCCCAGCCTATAAATACAAGGCTCATTTTTTACAATTCCAAGATCTTGAACCCCACAACTTCTCTCTCTAGGCTCGAATTCTACTCTCGGCTCTCTTGAGTTTTCAAGTTTTTGATTCAATAAACACCTTGAAATTCTATTGAAATACCATACTTAAGGAGTTCTTGAGGATCTTGGAGAAAGATCTCAAGAAGTTGACAGTAAAAGATCGAGAACAACCGTGAAGATCACAAGACGGAGAAGAAGGTAATTGTTTAGGGAAAGACCACTCCCCTAATCTATGTATGTTTCTTGAAAATCCTTCGAACTTGTCTTGAATATGTTTATCTTGCTTGTACATTGCATGTTCATATAGTTTCTATACTTATATTTCGTATACATAGCAAATATAACACGTAATCAAGTGAAAAACGTTAAAAACATCAAACCATGTCATTCAAAAACACCAAGAACATAAAGAATGTTTGAAAACATGTCAAGAACATGTGAGGACCAAAAAACATCCGAGAACATGTTAAGAAAATATGAGGATCATGACAAAACTTCTATCACACCATGAGTTGTGCATAGTCTCTATGATTCTGTCATGAACATATCAAACCGAACTCTATTAACTACAAATCACTAACTATTAACTGTTAATAACTGACATACTTTATTGCAAAATGTCAAGATCACAGTCTGACACTAAGTCTTCGGGCTCATGGATTGACACCTTATATATATATATATATATATATATATTACGCTGTCAAGACCTTTGTAGCTAGAAATTAGGGATAAAGTAAGGACCTCTAGTTCTTTGGGGATATGTGTGCACCTTGTTCAAAAACATTCCCTTCTTTCTTAGTTACAAGTAGGACTGACATATATACTATATATTTTCTTTCTTTTTCAACTAACAACCCAAACATATACACTAATCCTGCCAAAGAGAATGAGTTTAGAAGTAGTGTTCTTGACAAAACCAAAGAGATTATTCACATATCATAGTATGATTCATGCCTTGTCTCATAACTAAAATCAAACAAAAATTAATCATCTTGCATAAATGAACTACATGCTGATCTGATTCTCAACAATCTGAGATACGTAGGCAACCCACGTATGGGTTAGTGGTAGGTCGTGAAATACGCCGCTACTTACACTCGCAAGTATACGAGGTCTAAGTTTTAGTATAGTGTGTTCGTGAAAGATCGGGTTATCGTATCCACAGGGATTGGTGTCGTTACTATCGAATACCGCGTTTGTCGTGACCTAATTTTATCTAGGCAAAAAACAAATGTAATTAATTAATTAAACTAATACTAACATAACCTAAATTAACTACACCAATATGATAATATGTTTTAGGGTTAAGAATCGCCTAGGGATTAACGTGTTTACAAATATGTGTTCGATCTCGATTTACTTACATTTACGATGTTCGACTTATTTGACAACCTCGGTACGTAAACTCCACCACCACCTCTTCCGAGTGTAAGATGGAGGAATACTTGACTTCGAGCCAACGAAGAAGTACCACTCAACATCTCAACGACCCTAGGTCACGTGAGTCTCGCCTAGCGTTATTGATTACACACAATCCAACTCCCTCCCGGGTTATTGGATTGTCGCGTTGTATTTACGCTATCGACAATCTCCGTTCTATAACTCCCTTGCCACCTCTCCCGAGTGTAAGACGAGGGATATAACACAATTTCAAGCCAACGAAGAAGTCCCCCTCAATTTCTTAACGACCCTAGGTAACATGTGTCTTGCCCCACGTCATCGATTGTCCACGATTCAAACCCCGACCGGGTTATAAAATCGTGGCATTTGTTTACCTTAATCCAAATCTGGGGTTTGTCAAAACCTCGTATTCTCCATTTACCATTCTAAGCATAATAAACAAACAACACAATAAATACAATGAAACTACGAAGAACACTCACAAACGAAACACTGAAATCATCCAAACAACGTATTTATAAATATACTGTTAATCCCTACTACAATTCATATTTAACTCGAGGCCATAGCTGTATATATAAGAAAATAACGAGCTAAACATGCTCACATACTCCTAAGATAAATAAATAAGGAAAAACAATCGAAGAACTTAGCCTCGTTCGAAAAAAAAATCATTAAGAATGCTCTACGATCAATTCTCCATCTTCTCCACTTTGGGATGTGAGCTCCACACCTAAAATCCCTAACTATACCCTTAGATATAGCCTAAGGGGCTCAAAAAGCCATGGGAGCAAGAGAGTCCCCGGCCAAGGGGGAGAAGAGGGGGTATTTATAGCCAAAATATCTCAAAAATATCTAAAAATATCTCAAGACTGTGCAGGGTAAATCCGCCTAGGCGGTGGATTCTTCACCTAGGCGGAGTTAGGTCGGTTCGGTCTGATCACCTAGGTGGTGAAGTAGATGGTGGACTGGGAGAACATTTTGTTGGATTTTCGCCTAGGCGAAGAAAACTTCCCCTAGGCGAGCGGCTGTCAGTTGCCCATCTTCGTCTTCTGCTAGATTTCCGCCTAGGCGATGGAATCTTTGCCTAGGCGGTCGTTCGTCAGTAACATTTTTCTCTTCTTATCTTCTTCACCGCCTAGGCAGTGGTCTGGACGCCTAGGCGGTGGCCCTGCTTCATCTTTTAGCCTCCGAGCTTGTTTATCCACCGTAACTTCGAACCGCTTTGGTTCGATCTCATCGTTTTCGCTCCAGTTTCCTATCTTTTTGCCCCCACACAACTGATTTATACAAAAAAATAAAAACTAATTGAAACATAATAAAAATAACTATAAACATATTCGAAAACTAACAAATTTGGATTGGAAATAGATATGTTTTTTCACACCTATCAATACCCCCAAACTCAGAATTTGGCTTGTCCTCGAGCCACACACACACACTAAAATAAAAAATACACAAACCGAAATAAATAACAAACAACCTAAAAACAATCTAAACATAATAACATGCGAGTTTTAAATTCTTCTAATGGCCTATTTACTTTTCCCTCAACAACCAATAGTAGTATCGAATTCAGGCAGTAACACACAGCATGTAATGTTCTAGATTTTCAACATGCAATAATGGTGAACGCTATTCTAGATCCTGTAAACGTGTTAGTGCGAGACTCAATAATATAAGTATACAACGATCGAATTGGATTATCCACAAACGAAATTCATGACTTAGACCGTAAAGGACTAGGATTTCCATAGGCTTGATTGGGGTCCACTCTCTACTAATGTAGGTTTAGTAGTTCATGAAGATTATTAGGACTTGGTTCGGTTTTGGTATATTTGGCCAAGGGTAATTTAGAATAGAAAATGGGTTAAAGTTGTTAACTTAATGTTACCTAAGGCTCAATGCTTGACACATTCACTGTCGAACCCCCATAGAAAGATTGGAAACAATCCCGAACATACATTTAAGACCGACCTACTCACTTATCAAAAGAAACGAAAATAAAAACCGTATTTACATTTGATTTTTTTTTCCCTTTTCTTTTCAATGAACACACCTCCGAACTTATTTGATTGTTACAATTGAAGGGGTGTATGAAATACAAATGAAAACCAACAAGTGAGTACTCAAATACCAAACCAAATAGAAGTTCGCAATAAACCCAACCGCTCACATCAAGAAGCCTTTGCAATGGCTAACTTGATTCATTCAAATGTGCCTTTAAATTCAGCGATTTAGGTTTGGAAAAAAATCCACTAGCCATGGTATTAGTTTATGTGTTCTGAATTGAATTTGCATTTAGGCTTTGACAGGGTAACGAGGGATAAAAATATAACACGGTAGGCTTAAAAAGGCTCAAGCGACAAAGAGAATGCCTAAATCACGTCTCCTGAACTACCTCGCCTAGGATTTCGCCTCAAGCTTCCCCTTAATCAAGTTCTAGAATCTTTAATGTGTCATGAATTTGGTTAATCGATAATCGTCCTCAAATTAATTGAATAAAAATACATTGAGTCTATGTGCCCGTGCAAATTAGTATCTACAATAATTGTTACCAAAAAGCATAGTCAAGCACACAGAATCACACATGCATGGGTATTACCCTTGACTTCGAAAACAACCAAGGGTAGTTTTCATCATCGGGTGATGGCCCAGATGAACACAAAACTCAACATGAAAAAAACAACGCAAAAACATAAACACATTCTAACCTAAACACACATGCAATACGGAAAAACAATAACACATAAACTAACAATACTACATACTACTCATCACCGCCAAACTTAAAGTGGACAGTGTCCTCAGCGAACCCAATCATCATTCTCAATATATATGAAATTAAAGTATGCTGACGAAGGGTGTTTAGAACACTTACCTGGGAGGCGAGAGGATCTCGCCTCCGAATCAAGTCGGATGGGATGGATCAAAAAGAATTGCTTGGGTTGCCTCCCAAGAAGCACGTGATTTAATGTCCTCGGCTCGACATTTTCAGAATGCCCTCAAGATTGGCGTGGTTTTGCTTTGAATGGCTTAATCTCTCAACGAAACGCCTCACCGGCTTATGTGCTTGGCCAAGCAAAATAAAACGATTTGGAATCCCGTCGAAAGGGATGCATCAATACCCGTCAATCTAACATTACCAAGTACCCTGCATTGGAAACAAAAACAAAACTACAAACAAAAATTATATACAAAATAAATGCCTAAAGTAAAATTAAGTTATCTACACACAATATCAATAATAACAACTTTTCCAATCCCCGAAAATACGAAACACTTGCTTCTCCTATCTAAAATTTAAATCCAGAGCCGTTACCGTGTTTCTCCGACAATAACATCAAAACAATCCCCGGCAACAGCGCCAAAAACTTGGTAGGGGCGTGAAATACGCCGCTACTTACACTCGCAAGTATACGAGGCCTAAGTTTTAGTATAGTGTGATCATGAAAGATCGGGTTATCGTATCCACAGGGATTGGTGTCGATACTATCGAATACCGCGTTTGTCGTGACCTAATTTTATCTAGGCGAAAAACAAATGTAATTAATTAATTAAACTAATAGTAACATAACCTAAATTAACTACAATAATATGCTAATATGTTTTAAGGTGAATAATCACCTAGGTATTAACGTGTTTACAAATACGTGTTCGATCTCGATTTACTTACGTTTACGGTGTTCGACCTATTTGACAACCTCGGTACGTAAACTCTCCCGCCACCTCTTTCGAGTGTAAGATGGGGGAATACATGACTTCGAGCCAATGAAGAAGTCCCCCTCAACATCTCAACGACCTTAGGTCATGTGAGTCTCACCCAGCGTCATTGATTGCACACAATCCAACTCCCTCCCGGGTTATTGGATCGTCGCGTTGTATTTACCCTATCGACAATCTCCGTTCTATAACTCTCTCGCCACCTCTCCCGAGTGTAAGACGAGGGATATAACATAACTTCGAGCCAACGAAGAAGTCTCCCTCAACATCTTAATAACCCTAGGTAGCGTGTGTCTTGCCCCACGTCATCGATTGTCCACGATTCAAACCCTAACCGGGTTATAAAATCGTGGCGTTTGTTTACCCTAATCCAAATCTGGGGTTTGTCAAAACCCCGTATTCTCTATTTACCATTCTAAGCATAATAAACAAACAAGACGATAAATACAATCAAACTATGAAGAACAATCACAAACGAAACACCGAAATCATCCAAACAACGTATTTATAAATATAGTGTTAATCCCTACTACAATCCATATTTAACTCGAGGCCATAGCCGGATATACAGGAAAATAACAAGCTAAACATTCTCATATACTCCTAAGATAAATAAATAAGGAAAAACAATCGAAGAACTTAGCCTTGTCCGAAGATAAACTGCTAAGAATGCTCTACGATCGATTCTCCGTCTTCTTCACTTCGGGATGTGAGATCCACACCTAAAATCCTAAAATATACCCTTAGATATAGCCTAAGGGGCTCAAAAAGCCATGGGAGCAAGAGAGTCCCCAGCCAAAGGGGAGGAGAAGGGGTATTTATAGCCAAAATATCTCAAAAATATCTAAAAATATCTCAAGACTGTACAGGGCAAATCCGCCTAGGCGGAGTTAGGTCGGTTCGGTCTAATCACCTAGGCGGTGAAGTAGATGGTGGACTGGGAGAACATTCTGTTGGATTTCCTCCTAGGCGAAAAAAACTTCGCCTAGGTGAGCGGATGTCAGTAGCCCATCTTCGTCTTCTGCTGGATTTTTGCCTAGGAGATGGAATCTTCACCTAGGCGGTCGTTCGTTAGTAACATTTTTCTCTTCTCAGCTTCTTCACTGCCTAGGCGGTGGTCTGGATGTCTAGGCGGTGGGCCTATTTCATCTTTTAGTCTCCGAGCTTGTTTATCCACCATAACTTCGAACCGCTTTGGTTCGATCTCATCGTTTTCGCTCCAGTTTCCTATCTTTTTGCCCCACATACCTGATTTATACAAAAGGATAAAAACTAATTAAAACATAATAAAAATAACTATAAACATATTCAAAAACTAACAAATTCAGATTAGAAATAGATAGGTTTTAAACACCTATCAGTTAGGTCACCTATCTAAATAAAAATTGGCTCATCTTGAATAGATAAACTACGTTTCAACCGATTCCCCATATTAACGAGGATACGTAGGTAACCTTTATAAGGTTCTATCGTAAAAAAAAAAAATTAAATTCATTTCATTTACTTTTATCTGTTGCTACTGATAGATAATAACTTTAACTGCTTTTATTACATAAAAATGCATAAAAAAAACAAGAACTTCAAAAAAACAAAAAAACAAAAAAAGAATGATTTTTTTAACCGAAATTAAAGAAAATTAGTTGGATTTTGTTTAAAAGTGAACATCTATTTAGACTGAAGTACCATCTTCGAATGAGTGTCTTGGGGTATTTAAAACCTTCCCCGAGCATATACGATCCTTGATCTTAAAGAAATCTCTGGTACAAAGCCTTTATGCGTCAAAACACAGGTAGTAGTGTGTAGATGCGTTGCTACTTTCACCACAAGTATAGAGGTCAAGTTTTAGTATAATGGGAAGAGTAGGGGTTGTCGTATCCACAGGGATTGGTTGAGATTATTATCGAGTACCATAATTATCATAACCTAACTTTATTTAGGTGGTAAAAATTGGTTTATAATTAATAAATACTAATCTAGTTAACTAATTAAACTAATTATACTATATTACTATATTGAGACGTTTAGAGGAATAGATTATCTAGAGATTAACTTCGTTTACAAAAACATGTTTGGTTTCGTTTAGTTTACAATAACGGTGTTCATCCTATCCGACAATCTCTATATCGTAAACTCACTCACCACCTTTCCTGAGTGTAAGATGAGTGAATACGCGACTTTGGGTTAATGAAGAAGTCCCCTTCAACGTCTTAACAACACTAGATCACATGAGTCTTGCCCCAACATCATGGATTGCACACTTTCTAACTCCCTCCCGGGTTATTAGATCGTCGCGTTGTATTTACCCTAGTCCGAATTCGGGATTACCTCTCCCGAGTGTCAAACCCCGATTTCTCAATATATCTAAATAAGCATATAAACATGACAAACTAATAAACACAATCGAAATAGCGAAGAACAATCGTTAAAGAAACATAACTCAAACAAACAACAATTTCATAAATATTATTAATCCCTAGACAAAATCCGTTTAGCTCATGGCCATAATAATTTATATAATGAAAACTGAGCTAAATATGCTCAACAAACTATTTAAGTTAAGAAATTAAAGAAAGAAACGAAAGAAACTTAGCCGTAGTCCGAAGATTTGCTGCTAAAAATATTCCGAGATTGCTTCTCCTTCTTCGCAATGTGTTCTTCTCTTTCAGAGTTGGTTGAGCACTCCTCAAAACATCTTTAAATTTCCTAAGCCCTAAGGGATTCTCCTTTGTCTATAAAAGAGGAGAGGAGAAGAAATAGTGCTCAAAATATCAAAATAAATATCTAAACTGTGTGTAGAGTGACCTCCCAACGGCAGTGAGAATGTCGGTTATAGTCACGGCCACAGCAGTGGAGGTGGTGGTGGGAGCAGAGACTAGCTATTGTTTTACCGCCGCGGCAATGGATTTGCAAAAATTTTAGGGGCTTCTTTGCATTTTGATCGTCGCAACGGTGGTTTCACCACCGCGGTAGTGGGCTGCAGTTCTGAATTTTGCCCTTTTTACTTTTTTCTCACCGTTCTTGATCCGATTTGATCGTTATTGATATGGTTTCATCCATTTTCATCCCCCATACTTAATTTATACCAAAATAATAAAAACATATTAAAACATAATAAAACGTAATAAACATACTCGAAAACTAACAAAGTCGATTTGGAAATAGATTGGTAAATTACACCTATCAACAGGCCATTTCAAAATAAAAACAAATGAATTTCTAAAATCTCGGTGACCTAACACACTATTTAAATCATGCTAGGTGGCGACTCATTTTTCAAACAAAATCCTAGACCAAAGAACATTTTCAAAGCCAACGCCTAGAAAAACCCTTGAAACCATTTTCCAAAAATGAATGGATTTTGAGGATTTCGAGAGGGAGGAATGTAAACTTGTTTTCCTCTTCTTTCGATATCTACTTCCTATGCTTTTACAAAATCCGGGGTACGTCACTGTTCGCGCGGAGGATTTCGCATCCTCGGTGTATAAGACTACTCGCAAGTGTACGAGGTTAAAATTTTAGTATAGTATGATCTCTAAGATCGGGTTATCTATCCACAAGGATTGGTGTCGTTACTATCGAATACCACGTTTGTCGTGACCTAACTTTATCTAGGCTAAAAACAAATGTATTTTATTAATTAAACTAATACTAATATAACCTAAATTAACTACATTAATATACTAATATGTTTTAGGGTAAACAATTTCCTAGGGATTAACGTGTTTACAAATACGTGTTTGATTTCGATTTACTCACGTTTATGGTGTTTAACCGATTTAACAATCTGGGTATGTAAACTTCATCGCCACTTCTCCCGAGTGTAAGACGGGGGAATACATGACTTTGAGTCAATGAATAAATACCCCTCAATATCTTAACGACCTTAGGTCACATGAGTCTCGCCTAGAGTCATTGAATGCATACAATCCAACTCTTGACCGGGTCATTGGATCGTGCGTTGTATTTATCCTATCGACAATCTCCGTTCTAAAACTCCCTCACCACCCGAGTATAATATGAGGGATATAACGAGACTTCGTGTCAATGAAGAAGTCTCCCTCAACGTCTTAACGATCCTAGGTCTCGTGAGTCTTGCCCCAATGTCATCGATTGTCCATAATCCAAACCCCGACTGGGTTATAGAATCGTGGCGTTTGTTTCTCCTAATCCAAATTCGGGGTTTGTCAAAACCCCGTATTCTCCATTTATCTAACTAAGCATGATAAACAAATAATATAATAAACACAATCAAACTACGAAGGACAAACATAAATACAACACCGAAATCATCCAAACAACGTATTTATAGATTATATGTTAATCCCTATACAATCCATGTTTAGCTAAGACCATAGCCGCATTTACAATGAAATAATATGCTAAACATGCTCACATGATCCTAAATTAAAGAAATAAGAAAAAACAATCGAAGAACTTAGCCTCGTCCGAAGGTAAACTGTTAAGAACGCTCAACGATCAATTCATCGTCTTCTCCACTTCGGGATGTGAGCTCCACCTCTAAAACTCCTAAACCCTAACCTAAATATAGCTTAAGGTGCCCAAATGGCAAGGGGGTTCATGAGGAGGGGAGAGGTAATGGTATTTATAGGCAAAAGATCGACAAAATATCTAATAAATATCTAAGCTATGTAGAGGCTCTCTGCCTAGGCGAAGGGTTCCACCGCCTAGGCAAAGGTAGGTTGGTTTAGCTGATCGCCTAGGCGAAGAAGTAAGTGGTGGACTTGGAAATCTTTCTGCTGGGTTTCCGTCCAGGCGGAGGAATTCACCGCCTAGGTGGTGGGCTGTTAGTAGCCTTCGGTAATTTCTCAGCTTCTTCACCGCCTAGGCGGTGGGCTTGTTTCACATTTTTGCTTCCGAGCTTATTTTTCCACTGTAACTTCGACTGCTTTTGTTTCGATCTCAATGTTTTCGCTCCAGTTTTCTATCTTTTTGCCCTACACACCTAATTTATACAAAAAGTAATAAAACTAATTAAAACGTAATAAAATACTATATAAATGCTCGAAAACTAACTTAATTCGGTTTGAAAATATGTACGTAAATTATACCTATCAAATACCCCAAACTTGGAATTTGGCTAGTCCTCGAGCCAAACACACACACGGAAATGAAAAATAACACAACAAAATAAAATAACAAACATCCTAAAGCAATCTAAACATAATAACATGCGAATTTTAAATTCTTCTAACGACCTTTTTATTTTTCCCTCAACCACCGCCAGTCATATTGAGTTCAGGCTGTAAAACACATCATGAGGTTCTAGAATTTCGACATGCAATAATGATGAACGCTATTCTAGATCCTATGAACGTGTTAATGCGAGACTCAATAATATAACTATCCAATACCGGATTGGATTATCCCCCAACGAAATTCACGACTTAGTCCGTGAAGGATTAGGATTTCCATAAGCCTGATTGGGGTCCACTTTCCGCTAATATAGGTTCAGTAGTTCAAAAAGATCAGAAGGACTTTGTTCAGTTTTGTAATATTTTAACTTCGACCGCTTTTGGTTTGATCTTATCGTTTTCGCTCCAGTTTCCTATCTTTTTACCCCACACACATGATTTATACAAAAAGTAATAAAACTAATTAAAACGTAATAAAATACTAAATAAACACTCGAAAACTAACTTAATTCGGTTTGCAAATATGCTGGTAAATCATACCTATCAAATACCCACAAACTTGGAATTTGGCTAGTCCTCGAGCCAAACACGCCCACAAAAATGAAAAACAACACAATGAAATAAAATAACAAACATCCTAAAACAATCTAAACATAACAACATGCGAATTTTAAATTCTTCTAACGACCTTTTTATTTTTCCCTCAACTACCGCCAGTCATATCGAGTTCAGGCGGTAAAACACATCATGAGATTCAAGAATTTCGACATGCAATAATGATGAACACTATTCTAGATCCTGTGAACGTGTTAGTGCGAGACTCAATAATATAACTATCCAAGACCGGATTGGATTATCCCCCAACGAAATTCATGACTTAGACCATGAAGGATTAGGATTTCCATAAGCCTGATTGGTGTCCACTTTCCAGTAATATAGGTTCAGTAGTTCAAAAAGATCAGAAGGACTTTGTTTAGTTTTGGAATATTTTAACTTCGACCGCTTTTGGTTTGATCTTATCGTTTTCGCTCCAGTTTCCTATCTTTTTGCCCCACACACCTGATTTATACAAAAAGTAATAAAACTAATTAAAACGTAATAAAATACTATATAAACGCTCGAAAACTAACTTAATTTGGTTTGCAAATATGCTGGTAAATCATACCTATCAAATACCCACAAACTTGGAATTTGGCTAGTCCTCGAGCCAAACACGCACACGAAAATGAAAAACAACACAACGAAATAAAATAACAAACATCCTAAAACAATCTAAACATAACAACATGCGAATTTTAAATTCTTCTAACGACCTTTTGATTTTTCCCTCAACTACCGCCAGTCATATTGAGTTCAGGCGGTAAAACACATCATGAGGTTCTAGAATTTCGACATGCAATAATGGTGAATGTTATTCTAGATCCTATAAATGTGTTAGTGCGAGACTCAATAATATAACTATCCAAAACCGGATTGGATTATTCCCCAATGAAATTCACTACTTAGACCGTAAAGAACTAGGATTTCCATAAGCCTGATTGGGGTCCATTCTCTACTAATGTAGGTTCAGTAGTTCAAAAAGATTAGAAGGACTTGGTTCGGTTTAGGAATATTTGTCCAATGGTATTTCGGAATAGAAAACGGGTTAACATTGTTAACATAACGTTACCCGAGACTCAACGCTTGGCACATTCACTCTCAAACCCCCATAGATAAATTGGAAATAATCCCGAACATGAATTTAAGAATGTAGTACTCACTTGTCAAAAAGAAACAGAAAATAAAGTATATTTACATAGTTTTTATTTTTTATTTTTATTTTTTTAAAAACAAAAACACTAACCACACCCCCAAACTTATTCGATTAGTATGATTTCACGGGTATGGTTAAAACAAACGAAAAACGACAAGTAAGTACTCGAATACTGAACCAATCTGAAGTTTGCCCTAAACCCAACCGCTCACATCAAGTAGCATTTGCAATTGCTAACTTGATTCACTCTAATATGCCTTTAAATGCAACGATTTAGGTTTGGAAAAAGGTTAATTGGCTAGAGTATTAGTTTATGAATTGAATTAGCATTTAGGCTTCGACAGGGTAACGAGGGATAAACATATTACAGGGTAGGCTTAAAAAGGCTCAAGCGACAAAGAGAATACCTAAATCACGTCTCCTGAACTACCTCGCCTAGGATTTCACCTCAAGATTCCCCTTAATCAAGTTCTAGAATCCTTAATGTGTCATGAATTTGGCTAATCGATAATCATCCTCAAATTAATTGAATAGCTATACATTGAGTCTATGTGCCCGTGCAAATTAGGATCTACAATAATTTTGACCAAAATGCATAGTTAAACACACAAAATATACATTCATGGGCATTACCCTTGATCTCGAAAACAACCAGGGGTAATTTTCATCATCGGGTAACAACCTAGATGAATGCAAAACTGAACATATAACAACTACACAAAAACATAAACATATTTTAACCTAAACACACATGCAATACGAGAAAGCAGTAACACATAAACTAACATACTACACATCACTTTCGAACTTAAAACGGATAGTGTTCTTAGCGATCCCAATCATCAATCTCAACGTATAAAATTTAAAGCATGATGACGAAGGGTGTTTAGAATACTTACCTGGGAGGCGAGAGGATCTCGCCTTCAATTCAAGTCTGATGTAACGGATTTAACTTATTTAACCTTGGGTTGCATTCCAAGAATCACGTGAATTAATGTCCTCGACCCGATATTTTCAGAACGCCCTCAAGCTTGGCGAGGTTTTGCTTTGGATGGCTCAATCTTTCAATGAAATGCCTCTTCGGATTATGTGCATGACCCCGCACCATAAAACGTTTTGGAATCCCGTCGAAAGGGATGCATCAATACCCGTCGATCTAAGATCGCCAAGTACCCTGCATTGGAAACAAAATCGAAACTACAAACAAAAATTATATATAAAAGAAATGCCTAAAATAAAATTAAGTCATTTACACACAATATCGACAATAAATGACAAAACACAATCCCGATAATAAGATACACTTGCTTCTCCTTTCTAAAACTGAAGTCCTAAGCCGTTACCGCATTTCTCCGGCAATAACAACAAAACAATCCCCGACAACGGCGCCAAAAACTTGTACGGGCGACGATTCAACGTCCTCTCCTGTATGTGACTACTCGTAAGTGTACGAGGTCAAAGTTTTAGTATAGTGTGATCGTGAAAGATCGGATTATCATATTCACAGGGATTGGTGTCATTTCTATCGAATACCGCGTTTGTCGTGACCTAACTTTATCTAGGCTAAAAACAAATGTATTTAATTAATTAAACTAATACTAATATAACCTAAATTAACTAAATTAATATACTAATATGTTTTAGGGTAAAGAATTGCCTAGGGATTAACGTGTTTACAAATACATGTTTGATTTCGATTTACTCACGTTTACAGTGTTCGACCCATTTGACAATCTCGGTATGTAAAATCCACCGCCACCTCTCCTGAGTGTAAGACGGGAGAATACATGACTTCGAGCCAATAAAGAAGTCATCTTCAATGTCTTAACGACCCTAAGTCATGTGAGTCTCACCCAGCATCATTGATTGCACACAATCCAACTCCCGACCGGGTCATTGGATCATGCATTGTATTTACCCTATCGACAATCTCCATTCTAAAACTCCCTCGCCACCTCCCTTGAGTATACGAGGTGGGATATAACACAACTTCGAGTCAACGGAGAAGTCTCCCTCAATGTCTTAACGACCCTAGGTCGAGTGAATCTTGCCCAAACGTCATCGATTGTCCACAATTCAAACCCCGACCGGGTTCTAGAATCGTGGCGTTTGTTTACCCTAATCCAAATTCAGAGTTTGTCAAAACCCCGTATTCTCCATTTATCTAACTAAGAATGATAAACAAACAATACGATAAATAAAATCAAACTACGAAGAACAATCACAAACGAAACACCGAAATCATCTAAACAACATATTTATAAATATAGTGTTAATCCCTACTACAATCCATGTTTAGCTATGACCTTAGCCACATTTACAATGAAATAATAAGCTAAAAATGCTCACATGATGCTAAGCTAAAGAAATAAGAAAAAACAATCGAAGAACTGAGCCTCGTCCGAAGATAAACCGCTAAGAACACTCAATGATCGATTCACCGTCTTCTCCACTTCGGGATGTGAGCTCTACCTCTAAAACTCTAAAACCCTAGCCTAAATATAGCTTAAGGTGCCCAAATGGCCGAGGGGATCATGAGGAGGGGAGAGGGAATGGTATTTATAGGCAAAAGATCTACAAAATATCTAATAAATATCTAGGCTGTGCGGAGGCTCCTTGCTAAGGTGAAGGGTTCCACCGCCTAGGCAAAAGTTGGTCAGTTTGGCTAATTGCCTAGGCAAAGAAGTAGGCGGTGGACTTGGAAATATTTCTGTTGGGTTTCTGCCTAGGCGGTGGGTTATCAGTAGCCTTTGGTAATTTCTCAACTTCTTCATCGCCTAGGCAGTGGTTTGGACGCCTAGGCGGTGGGCCTGTTTCACATTTTTGCCTCCGAGCTTGTTTTCCCACCGTAACTTCGATCGCTTTTGGTTCGATCTCATTATTTTCGCTCTAGTTTCCTATATTTTTGCCCCCACACACCTGATTTATACAAAAAGTAATAAAACTAATTAAAACATAATAAAATACCATATAAACGCTCAAAACCTAACTTAATTCGGTTTGAAAATATGTAGGTAAATCATATGTATCAGTCACTAGTAAAAAAGAAGAACAAAAAATGAAGAATATGTTAATAGATGCAATTGCAAGCCACGAACTACTAAACATGATGCCTTTCGGATTGAGAAATAGAGGAGCTACCTACAAAAGGTTGGTGAATGGGATGTTCAAAGAGAAGATCGGCTAAACCAAATAGGTGTATATTGATGACATAGTTGTCAAGAAAACCTCGAGGGGAGATCATATAACCCATCTGGAAGATCTATTTACCATTTTGTGAAAATTTAACACGAAACTTAATCCCGGGAAATATATCTTCGGAGTCACCATGGGGAAGTTTCTTTGTTTCGTAGTAAACTAGTCCGGCATAACAGTGGAATCTTGGTAGATAGAAGCAGTATGGAACACAAAATTTCCAACCAATGTAAGAGAGGTCTAAGTGCTCACAGGCTGGTTGGTAGTGTTGAACATATTCATCTCCAAGTTTTTATATAGATATGCCTCTTCTTCAAAATCTTAAAAGGGAGGAGTTTTCAGTGGATCCAAGAATGTAAAGAAGTGTTGCAGTCAATAAAGAACTACCTCAAATCAGTAGAGACACTAGCGAAAGTTACACCAAGAGACGATTTCTAACTCTATCTAGCGGTGACTTTGGTCGCACTTAGTGGGACACTCATTAAGGAAGATCATAAAAGTCAGTGACCTATTTTCTACATCAGCAAATCATTGGTCCTAACCAAAACGTATTACATAGAGATAGAAAAACTAGCTCTGACCCTCATCTCATTAGCTTGAAAACTGAGGCCCTACTTCCAAGGGTAAGTCATTAATGCAATAACATCATATCCACTTCGAGCAGTCATGCATCGAGCTGAAGTCTCATGTCGAATGATGAAATAGGAGGTGGAGATCAGAGAATTCGTCATCAAATACTAGCCCCAAACTAGAATCAAAGGACAAGCTATAGTAGATTTCATAGTCGAACTTACTCTTGTATAAGACAGACCAAATGAGGATGAAGAATGCCCTAAACGAACACATGGAACGTGGAAGATGTGGCTAGATGGAGCATCTAACATAAAGGGTTGTGGTGCTAGAGTAGTCCTAGAAAGACTATAGGGTACTTGTGATATCAAGGTTAGATCAGATTCACAGTTACTGGTCAACCTATTAAACAACGTGTTTTCAGTCAATGAACAAATAGTGCATCTCTATGTGAAAAGGGTGAAAGGGTTAATGGATACATTCAAAAGTTACATATTGGAAGCAATTCTAAGATTGAAAAATGAGAAGGCCGATGCGTTGTTAGTTCTGGCATCATCTTTCGGGCCTGACAAGAAATCGGAGATCGTTGAATTTCAAGAGCTGCCATCCATCACAACTTCAATTAACCTCTATGCCAGCATTGGCCAACTCAATAAAGAATAATATTTGAGAACACCAATGGCGAATTTCCTGAATGGGAGATCCCTACCATAGGAGAAATACTCTGGTAAAAAAATCATGTATAAGGTGTCCTGGTATGTCACGCTCGACTAAAACCTATACAGGAGATCTTTCACTTAACCGATATTGCTCAGGTTGGATCTAATGGAGGTAAATTATATCTTACCAGAGATTAATGAAGGTGTTTGCAGGAACCACAAAGGAGGACAAATCTTTGTGTATAAACTTCTCACCATTGGCTACTATTGGTCGTTAATGTGAGATAGTGTATGAGAGCATGTATGGAGGTGTGATAAATATCGAATATTTTTCAATGGCATCAAACATCCAACTCAGAATGATACGTCAATCCTTAACCCTTGGTTATCTGCTCAATGGGAAATAGACGTCCATGGCCTATTAATACGAGTTATGAGCTGGTTGTAATTGATTACTTTACTAAGTGGATAGAAGTAGCAACGGGAGAAAACGAGGTAAAGAATTTTCTCTGGAGGAAAATAATTTGTCGATTTCGCATGCCAGCAATTCTAATATCAGATAAAGGGACCCCATTCATTGGGGGATAGGTGAGAAAGATTTATAATGAATTGAAGATTCACCATCGAACATCAAGTCTTGTACATCCACAAGCTAATGGCTAGGCTAAGGTAATAGATAGATCGATCAAATAAGTGTTGAATAAAATATTAGACGAGGCTATGGAAAAGTGGATGGAAGAACTACCAGGGATTTTGTGGTCTTACCGAATGACGCTAAGGACTATAATTGGGGAGATGTTGTATTCATTGACCTATAGAATAGAGGTAGTAGTTATAGTGGAGATTGGCTTACACTCAAGGCATGACAGAAGAATCAACCTCTTTGAGAACGAGTCGGCACTACGACATGAGTTGGATCAAGTTGATGAAAAAAGAGAAAAACTGGGACTTTGGATGGTTTCTTACAAATGAATGGTTGCGAAAGTGTTTAACCAAGAAGTTTGACCATGGTACTTCAAATTGGGAGACCTCGTACTTAAACGAGTAATGCGGCATTGACCTGAATCAAGGTAGAGGAAGATAGCACCAAACTGGAAGGTACCATATTGGATAACAAAGACAAATTGACCTGGGACATATTAGTTAGAAGATTTGGACGGTGCTCTTATTTCAAGACCTTGAAATATAGGGCATCTTCGAAAATGTTTCATGTAAGAATTTTATTTTTTGTTAAAGTATTGTTCAATCAATTTCAATCAGCGAAGCTATTTCGTTTATGTGATTTGTAGATCCATATTGCGTGAGTATTGAAAAAAAAAAGAAATTTGATAAAAATTACAAGGCAACCAATACTATGACAAAACCAAGTTTTAATTAATCGTTAAGTGCGAGAAAATGGCAAACTACTAAAACCAGTTTCGATAAATCGTTAAGTGTGATAAATAACAAACTGCTAAAGTCAGTTTGGAACAGTCTCTAAGTGCGCAAAAATAACGAACTTCTAAAATCAGTTCGTATCATTCGCTAATAAAGCCAGTTTGGATCTCACTAACTGCAACAAAATGATGTACTCCTAAAACTAGTTTGGATCAATCTCTAAGTGTGAGAAAATAACAAGAAACTAAAATTAGTTTGGATCAATCGTTAAGTGAGAGAAATGGCAAACTTCTAAAACCAGTTCGAGTCAATCGCTAAGTGCAAAAAATGTCAAATTACTAAAACTAGTTTGGATCAAATGTTAAGTGCTAGAAAATGATGAACTGCCAAAACCAGTTTGGATCAATCGCTTAGTGCAACAAAATAATGAACTGCTAAAACTAGTTTGGACCAATGGCTAAGTGCAACAAAATGATGAATTGCTAAAACTAGTTTGGACCAATGGCTAAGTGTAAGAAAACGAAGAGTTGATGAAACCAGCTCAGATTAATCGCTAAGTGTGACAAATGGTGAACTGCGAAAATCAGTTTAGATAAGTTGATAAGTGCAAAAAATGGCCAACTACTAAAATTAATTTAGATCAGTAGCTAAGATCGAGAACATGGCAATTCTAAGTATGAAAAGGAATGAACTACTAAAAAAGGTTCAGTCCTACTAATCGTTAAGTGTGAGATTCTCAGAAAAGACTCTTGTGGAGCGCTAAAAAAATGGTTAAACAATCACTTAAAAGACAATTCAACTTGAACAAAAAATTCAAGAAAACAACAACTGTTTATAATAGTCTAAATTAAACATTTAGTTTCAAGAAGCCATCATTTCAAATTTTACAATAATCTTTAAACGCTTTGTGTTTATGGTAAACGCCCGATTCATGATTTACCCATTTACACACAAACACACAAATCATGAAAGGGGTAGAAGAATGAAGGAAATGGCACATCACAACTAGAAAAAAAAAAATTCAGAATACATGGAAACAATATTTCCATCAAACAAACCTAGAGCTATGATGCCTTCATCAAAATATCTCAGAATTACAGACCCAATACAAAATAAAAACGAAGTTCATACAGATACTATCAAAAGAAGAGAAGAACAATCTTGGGTCAGATGTAGCCTCATCAAGAAAATTATTAAAAAAAAAAAAAGGACAAAGAACAATCTTTATTCCTGGGTTGGGGGCGATGCAAGGTTTGCTTCGTCATTAGAGGTAACGTAATCTGGCACCTCCATATAGGTTTTAAGATCATCGATCAAATCTCAAATCCTAGCCTTCATGGACTAGTTCGTCTCCCAATGATGGTCCCTTTTGTTGGTCACCGTGCATGCTCGAGCCACCAAAACCTGAGTTTCATGAGTCAGCACCTCAACTTGGCCCTCAGCATAATCAACCTCTATTTATTTCTGCTCAAATATTGAATGGAGTTCCAACAACTCAGAGACAACATTGTAATGGGCAGCATCGAGTTGGCCATATAGCGTGCAGGTCTCCTCTACCAGTATGATACATGGGTTCTCCTGGTTTCTATTTTTGTATCCAAAATGAGACCTCGGAACCTAAGCCAGTTCCTATTCTGTTTGTGCCTTTCTTCTTCTACCTTTTCAGGAGTAAAAACCATTTCTAAGAGTAGGATTTGCATCAAGAAAAGTAGAAAATGATTTACAAGGAAGAAAAATAGAGAAATAAAAAAAATGGGAAGTAAGATGTAGCAGCGAAAATGAAATGCTAAAACTTACACAGAGGAATGGTCTTTAAAAAGGCCAAAGAGATGGATGATAATATAAAGAAAGACAAAACTAATCGTTAAGAAGATCAAGAATATTAAATGTGCAATAAGTACAATTAATTATGATTATTTTTCCCAAAATAAAAATCAACGGCGTATACAAAAGTTTAATCATTACGAAATAGGTAATAATTATAGATTATTGATAAATGTGGGGTTTTAAATGACTGGTGGGCATTTCAAGATGACCCCTGCCTGCCCTACGACCTATTTCGGTTAACTAATGGGCATAGATTAACCTTTTGAGAGAGTACGTTGATCTGAATTGATAACGACCTAATCTAGAATAGGGTTGGGCATAGGAACGTCAGGGACGGGGTTAGCAAAGTTAGAAATGATATTTACCTCGAGTTCTATCATTGACACGTCATCGTCACCCAAATCATCCACCAATACGTCAAGAAAACTAAGGTCGAGATCAAGAAATTGGGTTTTCATGCATCTTGGCAAAATTTGTATCCAACTAATTGAATATCACCGTGTAGCTCATCAACTTGTTTCCAAGTATCCTCATTTTCACGAACAAACTCCTCAGTTTTTAATTAAATTGTACGATCCAGTTCGTCAAATTTGCACACAAGATCGATTGACTTGGCCTCCACTTCAGCTTTTTTGAGTTTTTTATTTGTAATGGTTGTGGTTAGCATATCTTTTTCCTGTTAAGCTTGTGAGAGCACTTTGGGAGTCGCCCTATCTTTCGCTTCCATCTCGACCTTTAGACTTGTAATTTTAGAGGGTATTCACTCATTGTCTTTCGACAGTGCTTCGCATCGATCATTTGAAGTGTCGAGGTCATGTTTAGCTTTCTCTCAGGATGATCACTCCATGGCCAGTTCGGTCTCTAGGGCCCCTTTAAGAAAGGGCCATGCGGACTTGGCGTCCCTCTAACTTACTTGATTTAGTAAGTTGAAATACGAGCTGGGAGTTAAGCTTTGTGATTTTATCCAAACTCCAAACTAGAGTAGCAAAGATATAAATACTCTAAAAGAAAAATAACCAAGGATTAAGGCATGCATTTATAGTACGGAAATGATACAGAACTAATATTTCAAAACACACTTGAAGGTTGTCGTAGACGCCAGCTCTGAACAGCTCTGCTTGGGTATGATATCCAATGTTTAGTTCGACCTCTGTCTCATGACTTCTCCATCATAGTACAGACTGTGGTATCGAATTTTGCTTGAGCTTATGACATAGATGAACTAGACTCGTTCAATGTCTGGTGCATCTTTCGAGAATACACGTTCTTGCCAAGTGAAATAGCTTGAGTACCATAGGCAGGCGTTGGGGTGGGAAATGTGGGAATAAATGGAGGAGTTAAGGTATTATCAACAAGAGGGGCGTGCTCAAGACCTCGAACCCAGTGGGAGGTTGAGGGTGAGCACTAGGTATAGGTACGAAAATGACTCCACCTCTGTGTCTTTGGCTTAAAGTTTGGTCATCATCAGAATCTGATGGGATGGGTTAAATTAAGTTGGCGAAGAAAATCAAACGGTACTGAGGAACAAGTTGGGGGCAATCCTTGATGGTAGATCATTCTTCTTCCGAAGTGTAAAAGATAGAAGTTTGTTCTTCTTGTCCTGATACATCCTCCTCGGGGTAAAAGGGGTATAGGTTAGCGTCTTATAAAATTAAACAGATAGGGTCAAAAGATTTTGCAACTCAGCAACGAGTCCTCGACTAAGAGGGATACTCTTGTAGACTTTGTCACCTATGCAAACAGAAAATAATCTGAATTCGACAATCAAACAAGTTTTGGAACTAAATATGTGAAAGGCAAAAGTATTACTTGGAATATTATAATGCCTTATAATAATGGAGGGTTAGCCATTCCTTATCAGGGGAGAACTCCCAACAACCAGTAAAGAACAAATAACAATTTTTCCACTTCTATACCGAGATTGAGAGATCGGTAAGAAATTGTATTTAAAAGATAATGAAACATATAACTGTAGACATAACATTTTGACGGCCCCACAAAAATTTATGTCTTATTTTACATTTTACTTTGTTTTTTTATTTTATTTTTAGAAAAATACAAAATATAAAAAGAAAAATATATATATTTAAAAAGAAAAGGAAAAAAATCAAAATAAACGAAAAGAGGGGAAAATTGAAAGAGAGGAAAAAGGAGGGGAGTAAACAAGAAAGAGAGAAACATATGAGAGAGAGAGAGAGAGAGAGAGAGAGGGAGAAAGGGAGTGGGTGCCCTTTTTTGGTCAAACCGAGAGAGAGAGAAGAGAGAAAGTGAGGCGGTGTTATGCGAGAAAGAGAGAAAAAAAAAAAAAGAGAAGGGCCATGGGCCCCACAGCCAAGTCAACCGAAGAGGGAGAAAGATGAATGAAAAATAGGGTCCCGCCTTTTGTTAACCACCCTAAACAAAAAAAAGGGGCAAACAAATCTGTGGGTCCCACTGCCTAGTCAACGAAGAGAAGTTAGCAAAATTTGAAGTAGGCCATTCCCCTACTTGGTCAGCCACCAAAACTAAAAAAAAATGAGGAAGCTATTTCAATTGAAGAGGCAGTGAAAAAATTCAAAATTCTAGAAAATTCCAATTTTTATCATTTTTCGAATTTTCCCTTTTCCTATCTAACTTGAACTGGGCTTTAGGTGGCGCTAGACCTAGTTTTTAGGATTTCCTAGGGTGTTTTTATTCCATATCTTTCCCAATAAATATGATTATCCTCCTCCTAGTTTATTCATTCAAAACTTGAGAAGACCATCCCCTCAAAGAGTGGTTCTCATTTAACCCCTTTCGGGAAGTTGTCTGCGAGAGAGGAAAAACCCGAGTATCAGGATTCTTGGCCTAAAATAGTTATTTTTTTTTTAATTCTTTTTTTTAGCTTATTTATTTTTTTCGCAGTTTAAATTACAACTTTATTTCTTTTAATTGTCCGATAACTCGATGAAAACGTCGAGATGAGGTTCTCTATTTTGAATCTGAACCTTTAAGCGTTTAGACAAGTATAACTATATCTTGCTGTGTTTTTATTTATTTTATTTTTATATTATTTTTATTCGTTGTAATTTAGAAAAGAAAAACCTAAGAAAAAGTAAGTCATTCAATGATCCGATGAAAATGTCGGGATGGGTTTCTCGTACTTAAGCTTAATCCCCGAGCGTTAGGTGAAAGATATTTTTCATTATTTATTTTTTTGTATTTTTTTATTTTTATTTTTTTTATCCATATTATCAAAAGAACTGTAAAAAAATATAAAACAATAATAAAGTCTTAATTTGTGGGAATTAATCCTTACAAACCTTAGGATGAGTCTGACAATTTTATAAATCATGGGAGAGTTTTTCGTGACCTCGTTTTAATTCCCCAACTGGAGTAGAATTTAGAAATAATTAGTTTTAGAAAATATCTTCCCTCGATAAAAATTTCCGTGGAATTCTGCTTATGTTTTGAAAAGATTAATTCCGATAAACTTATTTCCACGATCCTCCCTCAATTCTCATCTCCATAGAATTTGAGCGAATCTCAAAATGAGATTTCTTTGAATTAATTAGGTAAACTTAAAATATATATTATTTGTATCAATCTCGCATATTTATTCTTGCATCATTTAGACAGCATGTTTATGACACTTTTACCACTTACACATTTGTTTTTATTCCATTGCATATAGTTTCTTTTAAACTTCAGGATTCGTATTTATTTTTCGTATCACTTAGACGGCATGTTTGAGACACTTCTACCACTTGCACTTTTTTTTTCTTTATATATTTCATTACATATAGGTTCTTTTAAAATTCATAATCTATGCCATTTTTTTCATTTAGTCACGACTCGTGCACTACTTGTATTTTTCCATATATATTAAATAATTAAATCATTGCCATGCATAATCACATTAATTCACGTAGTATTCCCTGATTAATTCCTGTATTCATACTATTTCGCATTAGCATGTTTAAATTAAAACTTGTCTTACATAAAAATTATATTAGTTTTTTAGGTCACTTTTGTATAAATAAAATAGAATTCATATAACGCTAGTTTTTGCATTCATATTTTCATATTTATTCATTTAATTTAGTTTACCCATTTAAATTAACGAAATCTCTCGAAAACTTATGTAAGACCACCCATTGGGGACCATCTTTATCGAATCCTCAATATTCAATAAGATGTCATACCAGGAGAAACATTTCAAAACTACAAAATTGTATCCCATCTTATTTTTTAAAATGCCAAAAGGATTTTATAAGCAGGATACGATTTCAACGTAGATACAAAAATCCTTGATAAGGATGGTCCCCTTGGGGACCATCCTTATCGAATCCTCAAATATTCGATAAGAGGTCATACTGGGAGGAACATTCCAAAAAATACAAAAAATTATCCCATCTTATTTTTAAAAATGCCAAAAGAATTTTATAAGAAGGATAAGATTTCAAGATAGAATAAAACGTTTGGACTAAACTAATTGGACTTAATTGGATATATGGTACCATTTTTGGACGGGTGTTTTGGGATGCTTAACATCTTCCCCCAGCATGACCGACCCCCAAGCTCTTTAAATGAATTTTTAGTTTGACCTTGTTTTTTTAGAGTCAATTTTTACTTAGGTTTTTTAAATTATTTTCTATAAATCTGGTGATCTAACACATCATTTAAACCCAATGCTAGGTGGTGACTCCTTGTTTTAAAATGGCTTAAGTACTTTTTTAAGAAAACCAACGCTTTTAAAAAACCCTTCTCCTTTTACTTATTTAATATTTCATATAATTTTCCTTTCGAAAAATTGTGGCGTGTCAATGGAAACTCCATTGAGGATAATTAGAGGGTTGAGCCTAATATGTCTAAATAAGTCCAATGAATCCAAGTCTAACTATTATAGTTTTGTTTGTTATTTTTCCTTCCATTTTGTAAATAAGTTTTGACGTTATTGTTTTTCTTTTTATAGGTCTCTTATATTGTTTTAAACCCTCCGACACAAGTACGGCCATCTTGTATCCATATTGTCCCCTCGAGATTCTATGATACTAGATATAGAAGGGGGTTTTATACTTGAAGAATTGATGTTGTCTTAGGAAGTCTTAAAAACCAAACGAGTTCAAACTTTACAATACCGATTAAGTAATGAAATAATTTTCATATATTATAATCTGTTTTGATTGGTTATTATCAGAATTGATAACTTCGAACTCTCGGATTTTAGGACTCCCTAAGACCTCTGTGGACTAATAAAAAGGTTTGTTGTAAGAACAGGACGAGACATGAAAATTGGTCCCAGAAAAGTAATTTTGGTTCCCCATCTGAAGTCCAATTTTTACTCGCAGTCGAGTTCAAAATTATTCCAAGATTTCATATGAAGGCAATCCTAAATCTCCCCGCACGGCCTAGATAGCTCAGATGCAAGAAATCATCGACATAATGATGGATAAGTTCAATGAACTAAGCCCACAACCTCAAGGGATGCATGTTCCCATATCCAGTGGAATTCCTGTCACTGAATCACTGAATAGAAATATTCCAAATTCAGGGATAGAGAATTCAAAGCTGAATTCAAACCCTACTGGCCCAAACTTCTTGGTGCCAGTCTATTATGGACCTCGTATGGGCCCTTATCCTTTCACCTATAGAGTACCGACATATCCCAACCAGGGGCACATCTATTAAGCCTTACTTGAAGGCCAGCTCACTTATGCACCGTAGATCCTTATACACTCAGAGAGGGTAGTTGCTCCACCCAACAATCCGAATGCAAATCAACTAGCCCCGACCATTGAAATCGAAAAAAGGGAAGAAGAGAATGGACCCCCTCCGGCCTGGGTTCTGAAAATGGAGAAAAGTTGAAAAATGAGAAACCATCCAAAAAATAGTGTACAAGGAGCGATCAGCACTACCCCAGGTAGTGTATCAAAAAAACTTCGTTGTCCTAGAGTTCACGAAATATGATGGCACTAGCCCCCCGGAATGGCATGTCAGCATTTACAAGTAGGAATTGGTAGTCCATGCTTGGAACAAAGACCTTTGCCGGAATATGTTCGTCGATCATTGAAATGACTAACTCGTAGCTGTAACATGACCTTGGACCCGGCGAAAATTAAAACGTTTGAAGATTTAGTTAAGGCCTCCTATAAGTAATACGTATACAACAAAGATGCCGCGCCAGACCATAATACCCTGTACCAAATCCTAAAGAAAATGATGAGAACTTCCAGAGATACATACCGCTAGAGGGAAGAGGCTGCCAAAGTTGTCCCTAAACTAAGCGAAGAGGCCCAATTAGAGATGTTCAAGTCTATTCAGGTGTCGCCATTCTATTAGGGCCTTTCAAGCAAAGTGGTAGCTTTCTTTAGCCATGTGATCAAGCAAGCCGAGGTGATTAAGGAAGAAGTACGGAACGAAAAGGTCAAAAGGGCCTCACCCGATCTGACAAAAATATTAGGTCGGCCAAAAAAAAAAAGATGAAATAGCCATCGGTGTTTTCCCCCAGCGAACCATTTATCAAAACAACCCCCAAGCATCCTATTACTCGAACCAAAACAACCAATATTGTAACCATCCCGTTCAAAATCGCCAAAACAAAAATTACCCCCTGAAACCAACCATATACCCAAAGTCGTCCTCGATACTAGTAGAATATACCTCCTTCTTACCGAAACCACTCTTTCCAATATTATCCTCAAGCCTAACGAACACCCGCTTACATATCAGCCAGCCAGAACCCCCTACCTCAAATTCTTAACCACACCATAAGGCCAAGAATCCAATACCACCCTAGTTATCTACCTCATGCTACGGGGGGGAACTTTTGGAATGATAAAAAAGAAACACTAAATCTTCCAATCTCAATCACTAAGTTGTACCAAAAAATTTTAAAACAAGGAATGTTGATGTCTCTTCCATCCTACGATCCTAAGCTTGGAAGTAAATCTGCTTCTTCAAACGTTTTTTGTGAGTACCACTCGGGAGTTACAGGACATATGATTGAGCAGTGCTTTCAGTTAAAAGACAAGATCTGGGAGTTCATACAGACAAGAGCCATCACATTTCCAAAAATGATTGAGGTAGCTATGCCAAATCACCAATTCAATCCACTACTTGAGAATGTACCTTGAGGGAATGGTGAAGTCAATCTTTACCAAAACGTTGGCAAAGATGGGATTGAGTTATGTGCCCGAGGCTCAGGTTAAAAAATCTAAAGGCTACAAAATAGGGGTCCTTATTTAGTTTCAAGTTTCTAGGTGTTTTGATACTTGAGGCGTTTCCCTGTACTCAATTTTCCATCTCGTTGGTCTTTGGATGGAAAATGATTTGCTTTGTAATGGATTTTCAAATTTCAATGAATGTAATACTGTTTTATCCAAACTATGGTCTAATATTTGAATCTTACTCTTTTAACTATCCAAAATTGCCTACATAGGTTGTATGTGATGTAATTGAGTAAGGATGTGAAGATATAATTTCGATACAGAGCTACACCATGATCAAATAGGAATAGAAACAAAGAAAGATTTTGTTCTACCAAGGGATGGTGAAATCCAAAAGACCTTTGATAGCAATTCCACGGTACCAAAGGATTCAAAAGTCAAGATTGGCCTCAATTTCCCTATCGATGCTTTGATATATTGTTGCAAGTTGATCAAACTATCTCTGGTAGTCCTTTAGTGATTTGATAAAACCAGGTGTAAATATCCTGGTTCTCCTGCTATCGAACTCAATGGCGAAAAGGGAACACAATCATTCTAGATCAATAATTCCATTAAAGTAGCTATCAAATATTGCAAGAAGGTTTCAGTTTGCAAAGATGATCAAGTTTATTTCAAAGCTCGATTGCCCCCGAACCATTGTAAGTTTGATTATCTATTTAAAAAAAAAACGAGAGAGAAAAAAGAAAGCAAAGAAAATTGGCAAATGAAAGAAGAAATAGTCAAGCTACAAATTGAGCAAGAAGCGCTAATGCAAATATGGAATAAATTTACAGGGAAAAGAAATGGGATAGATTAGTTCTCTCAAGATTTCTGCTTCAGGACAACTTGGTCGAGAAATGATGTTTCTCCAGATCAGAATTTGATGGATTTGAATGGAATCAGAATTTGTGAAAAGAAAAATTATGTGTGGTCTAAAAATGTATTGGAACCATATTCTTTTGCAATTTAACTCAAAATCTCACAGAAAATCATATCGAGCATTGAAGGTACTTGTTTTAGTAATTTTCAACATTTTGCTTATTTTTTGGACTAAATCAGTGTTGCAGGACTTGAAAAAACATAGAGCATGCAGGAGTATTAGAACCCTAAGCATCGAAGCACCAAAAAATTTGAAAAGACGAGAATCCAGTCAAGCAAGCCAAGGAGACCTTGATAAGGCATATTGGGCCATCTCTTAAGTTGAAAAGAGAAGTCTCTAAATTCAAAAGAAAGAGTCTCATTAAATCACCCCGAGACAAGTCGGGCCCTTCCCCTGAGTTGGAAAGCAAAGTTGATAAATTCAAATAGAGAAATCTTATCGAATTACGCAGAGAAAGTCAAGCACCGTCGATAGAGTGACCACGATAGAAACGGAGGGAATGGAATTGCAAGTCATCAAAGGTGACCAATTTTTTTCAAACTAAAGATTTTGTTTTGAAAGTGTTTTCTTGTTTATTACAAGGATCTCGAAAGGTCAGAGCATGGATTTCTTTATCACTAGATCCTCTCACCTTCTCGCCGACTAGAGTTGGAAACTTTTATACTAAAATTTAAAAGCTCTAAATGAGCATCTAGGTATGTGTTTTGACCTAAAAAGGGCATCCATTGAACTATGCTAAACCTAATCCTTGGTGTAATTCTAAGATACATAGGAAACCTATAAAGATTCGGTCATTTGAGAGTTAATCTCAGTCGTAGGTTGGGGCAAATTTTATATCTTTAATCTCCTATTTTTGCCTAGCCACAAGCTGGGTCATATTTTATACATCTGGATTTTCTTTTGTCCTCCCAGCCAAGACGGCTAGGGCATAAGTCACTTTCTATCAATCTAAACGATCTTCTAAATTGACACGTGTTCTTCATGAGTCATTTTTTATTACTCTGAACGATCCTCTAAATGAACACATGTTTATCATGAGTTATTTTTTATTAATCTGAACAATCCTCTAAACGGACACACATTCGTCATGAGTACCATCATGAGTCAAATTTTGTTAATTACTTTCAGTGATCCTTTAAACGGATATGCATTCGTCATAAGTATCATCATGAGTCATTTGCTATCACTCTAAATAATTCTCTAAAAGGACACATGTTCGTCATGAGTATCGTTATGAGTCATTTTTTATTACTCTAAACAATCCTCTAAACGGACACGTATTCGTTATGAATATCATCATGTGTAATTTTTTAATTATTACTCTCAACGATCCTCTAAATGAACATGTGTTTGTTATTAATATCATTATGAATAATTTTTTATCACTCCAAATGATCCTCTAAATGGACATTTGCTCGTCATGAGTATCGTCATGGCTTATTTTATGTTTTATTTGTTCTATTGTTAAAATATTCTTTGAAAAATCCAAAAAATGGGATGATCAAATTGAAGTGGTTTCCTATATTTGTTAAGCAAGTGGAACTCGCACGACAAAGAGGGACAGTTATAGACATGACATTTTACCGTCTCGCAAAAATTTTATACTTTATTTTATATTTTACTTTGTTTTTTAATTTTATTTTTAGAAAATTAAAATATATAAATATAAAAAAAATGTGAAAGAAAAGGGAAAAATCGAAATTAAAAAAAGGGGGTAAAATTGAAAGAAATGAAAAGAATGAGAGAAAAGATAAAAGAGAGAAAAAGAGGAGAAAGAGAGAGAGGGAGAAAAGATAGCGGGCCCCCTATATGGTTAAACCGAGAGAGAGAGAGAGAGAGAAAAGAAAAAAAAAAGTAAGAAAGTGTTAAGAGAGAGAGAGGGGGGGGGGAAAGAGCCACGGGCCAGCTCCTCAGTCAGTGGAAGAGAGAGAGAGAGAGAGAGAGAGAGAGAGAGAGAGAAGGAGGGTCCCGTCTCTTGTCAACCACCCCAAACAAAAAAAAAAGGGCAAGCAAAGCCACGGGTCTCACAGCCTGGTCAGCTAAGAGAAGTCAACAAAATTTGAAGTGGGGCCATCTCCTACTTGGTTAGCTGCCAAAACTAAAAAAATGAGGAAGCTATTTCAATAGAAGAGGCTATGAAAAAATTCAAAATTCCTGAAATTTCCAACTTTTATCCTTTTCTGAAATTGCGCTTTTCCTGTCCAACTTGGATTAGGCTTTAGGCGGCCAAACCTAGTTTTTAGGATTTTCTAGGGTTTTCTTATTCCACATCTTTTCCTATAAATAGGACCCTAGTGTCCCTAGTTTATTCATTCAAAAATTATGAGGAACAATCCTTAGAAGAATGATTACAATCGAAACCCCTTTCAGGAAGTTGTTTGTGAGAGAGGAAAAACCCGAGCATTAGGATTCTTATCCTAGAACAGATTTTTTTTTTTTTTATCTTTAATTCTGTTTTTCAGCTTATTTCATTTTCTTGCAATTTAGATTACTATGGTTTTATTTCTTTTAATTGTCCGATGACACAATGAAATGCCGGGATAAAGTTCATCCTTTTCAATTTGAACCTTTGAGCGTTTAGATGAGGATACACATATCTTCTTCTTCGTTTTTTTTTTTTTTTGTTTTTTTTTTATTTTTTTAATTTTTTATATTCTTTTTATTTGTCTCAATTCATAAAAGAAAAACCTAAAAAAAAAAGGTAAGTCGTTTGATGATCCAATGAAAATGCTTAGATAGGATTCTCATGCTTAAACTTAATCCCCGGGCATTAGGTGAATGTGTTTTTCAATATTTATTTTTTTGTATTTTTCTTATTTTTCTTTTATTTTTATCCTTGTTAAAAAATAAAAATAAAAAATAAAAAAATAAAAAAAATAAAAATATATAAAAAAAATAATAAAAATCTTAGTTTGTGAGAACTAATCTTTACCAACCTTAGGATGAGCCCGATAATTTGATAAATTGTGAGAGAGTTTTCCGTAACCTCGTTTCAATTCCCCAACTAGAGTGGAATTTAGAAATAATTAGTTTTAGAAAATCTCTTCCTTCGGTAAACTTTTTCATGGGATTCCAGTTAAGTTTTAAAAAGATTAATTCTGATAAACTTGTTTCTGCGATCCTTTCTCGATTTTCATCTCCATAGGATTTGAGGGAATTTCAAAACAGGATTTCTTTGAATTAATTGGGCAAACTTAAACTAGATATTATTTGCATCCATGTTGCATATATATTTCTTATATCACTTAGATGGTATGTTTAGGACACTTTCACCACTTACACATTTTTTTATATTCTATTACATATAGTTTCTTTTAAACTTCATGATATATATATATATATATATATTTCTTGTATCATTTGGACGACATGTTTGGGGCACTTCCACCACTTACACTTTATATATATATATATATATATATATATATATATATATATATATATATATTATTACATACAGGTTCTTTTAAAATTCATAATCCATGCTATTTTTTCATTTAGTCACGACACGTGCACTACTTACATTTTTTCAGATATATTAAATAATTAAATGGTTGTCATGCGTAATCACATTAATTCACGTAGCATTCCTTGATTAATTTATGTATTTATACCATTTTGCATTGACATGTTTAAATTAAAACATTTCTTACATAAAAATCATATAAATAGTTTTTTAGGTCACTTTTGTATAAAATAGAATTCATATCATACTAATTTTTGCATTTATATTTTCATACTTATTTGTTTAATTTAGTTTGCCTATTTAAATTAACAAAATCTCTCAAAAACATATATAAAATCACCCTGGGTACTATCCTTACCGAATCCTTAATATTTGATAAGAGGTCATACTAAGGGAATATTCTAAAAAATGCAAAAAATTATCCCATCTTATTTTTTTAAATGCCAAAAAGATTTAATAAGAAGGAAAATATTTCAAAATATGATAAAATGTTCAGACTAAACTAATTGAACTTAATTGGATATAAGGTATCATTTTTAGACAGGCGTCTTGAGGTGCCTTATATCTTTCCCAAGCGTAACCGACCCCTGAGATCTTTAAATGAATATTTGGTTTGACCATGTTTTTTTTTAATTTAATTTTTACTTAAACCTTTTAAATTATTTTTTAAAAATCCAGTGGCCTAGCACACCATTTAAACTCAATATTAGGTGGCGACTCCTTGTTTTAAAATGGCCTTAGTATTTTTCTTGAGAAAACCAGCATTTTTAAAAAAGCCTTCTCATTTTTTGCATTATTATTTAATATTATTTTCCTTGTGGAAAATCGGGTCGTGTCAAGAAGTGCCCAGTTTCTATTTTGAATTTCATCGAAAAAATGCTCCTTACTTTGTCAGTGGCACTACAAGAAAAATGGTCTTCTATCACGCTTAGTAAATATAATTTATCTCATTTCTTGAATAAACCATGATTAAAAAAAAAATATAAGCTTGTTTAAAATTTAAACCGTTATAATAAATATTTTTTATTTCACTATTTTTAAAAACCGTAATAACAAGGTGTAGTTTTTATTACAGTTATAATTTACGAGCGAGATTAATTAGTAATCGAGTAAAATTTCACTGAACCTAACCCCCAAAAAAAAAGGCGCTGGGAATTTCGTATTCCCGCTCCCTCGTCCAAATCATTTTCTTGCCTTCTTGCTTATTAGTAGGTCCTGAGAGCCTCTCTTTCTCTAAAAACTCTTGTGAAGCCTCTCTCTAAAAACCCTAACCGCCGCCCTGGCCTACCTGCTACGAGCTCACAGCCTCCGCCTTCCGGCTCTGTTCTACCTCATTCTTGGCGATTCTCTCTCTCTCTCTCTCTCTCTCTCTTGTTGTCGACCTCGCTCTGTCTTCGATCTCGTTATGACGCTCCTCCGAACCTTCATGAAGTCGACATCCCACGCCGACGATATCGCTATCGACCTAGCCGTTAACCTCGCCATCCCCGATCTCGCTGCCTACTTCTCCGCAGATGATCGCATCTCGCTCGAAATGAGCAGATCTAATCAGATTTGAAGGTGAACCACTACCATTTGTAGCAAATGGGTGCTACGGAGAACCACCACCATCATCAATCCGACGGTGCAGAGTTGCAGAGGAGCGGCGATGACGGAGAAAGCTTCAATCGAGACATGAGAAAGCTGGAGGAAATGCTATCAAAGCTGAATCCCATGGCTGAAGAATTCATACCTCCTTCACTGACTAACAATGGAACCAACGGAGTATTTAACATCAGAAACATTAACGCGAATGAAAACTTGGGCCGATGGGTAATTTCCAATTTTATCTGCCTTTTGTTTTTGTTTAGTTTTATCTGCTTATAATTATGTTTTTTCACTCGTTAAGGCATAATTCAATCATTAATTCTTGTTCATAATTTTGGGTTTTTCGAAAGAAAAATAATTATAATCAATGGAAAAGAAGATCGAACAGTAGAACAAGCATGGCTTAGCAGGAAGATTTAATTAGGAGGATAGGTTATGTCTCTGAAATTGATCATCAGGTAAATATAATCGATTCTAACTACATTTCTCTGTTGCATACAATCATTTTAACTTAGTTTATGTACCTATGTCTTTCCCTTAAAGAGATGAAAGAATTAATTTCTTGGGCTCTGTTGTATATATAGATCTATTATCACTATGCACCTTAAATAGGCTAGATTTTGATTTTTACACAGGTTTTGGATGTTCTGTTATATTTAGCAACAAATCATGTTTACTGGTTGGACTAGTATGATGTTACAGTTTATTATATTTTCTATTCTTTGCCTAAATGACCTACTAATTTGTTTTTCAGTTGGGAGGCGATGATACACCTGTTGATACACAGAACAACTTACACCTGATTGACTCTTTGTTTATCAAAGAAAATATTTTTCGATCTTAATTTTTGTGTTCTTTTTATTATTTGCAGGTATGTGGTTTTGATCTCTTGCGTTGTAAGGGGCGTTCATGATAGATGTCTGCAGTAGCATTTGCGAAAGGCTTCCTTGACTTGGATGGACAATTAACACCGATCCTGGTATTTGAAGTTGTTTGCTTTCTCTTTTGTTTTGTTTATTCATATAGCTGAGATGACTGGCAATTTTTATTTTAAGGTTTCACTCGTTAGCAAGGACTTCTCTACATTGGATGCACTTGACAATGCTAGAATTGAGATGGAAGATGCAAAGGTTTCTGTTTTTCCTTTACGTAGTTCCAACGTATTGTATTATATTTGTGTCAAAAATCTAAAGGTTAAATTGATGAAAATTATCATATCCATCAACTTTGAACATCATTTGATTTTGGTTGAATTAAGTTTGACATGTAGCATATGAGTTATATGTTATAACTCATTTGATAGCTATTCCTTCTATAGTTCTACCCACATTTCTTGTCTCCATCATGCTTAGACTAGTTTGGTTCCTTTTTTTATCAAGGATTACTCAGAGATATTCTTAAGTGAAGAATCAACCATTGTTTTCTTGATTGATCAAGAGTAGCACATTATGCTTGTGTCCTTAGTAAAGAGAGCGGTGGTAGTATAAATAGTCCAGAAAAATGCGTCCAATAATTGGTTCAATTTCAATTGTAGTGTAAATTTTACGTGAAAACCAAAGTGAGCATCAGTCTTACCCTAATGTGTGATCAAGTAATTCAATTTAGTAGGGGAAAATGGTTATTATGTTTTAATTGGGTGTTAAGGTATTCAGAAGTAAGATTGCATGTTCTATTTTTCTATAGCAGTGATTCTTTGCCCCTTATTTTTTCCCAGACTTATTTGAATGAGATCTTCGGGAGTGAAGACAATTCATAATGGGGGATCATCTGAAAACCTTTGTTTTTGTAGCTGCTAGTTTATTTTTTTCTAGTTGTTCTTTTTTTAAGTTGCAAGTGTATTTTTTAACTTAATGTTTTTTTTAGGTTGCAGGACTTCATTTTTTAATCATCTAATGACAAAAACTAGTTGAACTTCACCTTTTGATGCTCTATGACCAAGACATTGGTAGATTAATTCACCATAAGTTAGTTATTTTTATTTTTTTATACTTGGTAGAAATTTTACATTTTAGACATTTATAGTTATAGAAATTCAAGTTTATGATTTTTGTATTAAAGATAATGTTACTTGTGTTTTTTATGTTGATATAGAATTCTTATATCATGTGAAATTTAATTTTAGTTATTTTTTATAAAATGTGGCTTATTTTTTTTTAATATATATATGAGAAACTATCACAGTTTTTAAATGTGATAGAAAATATGGTAGACATCTCGATTTGATACCAAACTGAGATAAATATTGTCTAAATAATCACTTTTTTTTTTTAATTTCATCACATATATATGATCTTTTAATCACATTTGAAAACCGAGATATAAAAAGTCTACTATCTCGGTTTTTAATTGTGATAAAAAATATACCATCTCGATTTTTAATTGTGATAGAAAGTCTATTTTTAATCACACTGCATACTATCATAGTCAAGTTTGGAGCAAAAAACTATGATAAAAAGCTTTTTATCACAGTTTTTAATCGTGATAAAAAAAGTCTTTTTTCTTGTAGTGTGGTAAGGACAACATCGTGAAGTTGAGAGAGGGCTATGGAACCCATAATTTGATGAAATCCATTGGGCATTAGTTGGCCTGGAGTAATTTCTACTTAATTAAAGAAATCATGAAGAAATAGAGTGAAAGGGAGATGGAGACCATACTCAAACATCCAAACAAAAAGATATATTTCATTTGCCTTAGGGGAGTAAGAGCGCTCATCTCTATTTGGAACCCTGATATAAATCAATTCAAGAATCCCGTACTATGCTAAAAAAATAAGGACTGAGAGATTTTTTAAAGGACGAGGGGTCATGGTCATTCCAGTATATGGGAGAATCAGTAGAAGGAAGAACGCTAGAACGATTAGCGGTTTCAAAACCACATGCAGATGACAAACCAGCCTTAGGGAGACTATTCAATGGAACGAAAGCCATGAGAGTGAATCCCAACAGTAAAGGAAACAGAGAAGGAAGACAGTATAGGAAGATGAACAAACAAAATCACAATTAGATGTAGAGGATGAAGGTCAAAGGAACTTACTGGACTTTAAACGTTGGGAGTGAAGGGTGGAGGTCAAAGGAACTTACTTGACTACGTCTGTACTGGACTAAGCTGATACCATGGCCTTGGTGAAAAAATAATCTCTAGTGAGTTAGAGAAAATCTAACCATAGACGACAATGAATTGAAGACTAGTTCAATGCTGTTGTTTGCACATAAAAGATCAAAATGACCATAAAGCAGCCTAATGCTGTGGTCCAACATAGTGGTAAGCCAGAGAACAACTAAGTAATACCCACCACCCAACAACTTTCAGTGGTGTCGAGAAGCACGGTCCATGACCAGATGAAGGGAGGGTGGAGTGACCACATCTTGGAGCATAAAAACCCATTAACCTCAATTGCACAAGAGCCAGCTATAAAAGTAGGAAGTAGTAGGTTGCTCAATTACGCTTTCTTTTACCCATCTCAAACCAGATTAACTTAACACTGGAGTTTCTTTCGCTAGCACCACAACAGTGTCGTTCTTAGCATTTTTGATTTTGCAGGTTAACAGGTTCTGGTATACAATTCTTGGCAACTTCATAAACCAATGACTATAAGTTGGGTTATTGTTTTATGGAGAAGACAAATTAAAGAGTAAATTTCAAGGTATTGCCAACTGCAGAGTACTTGAATCTCCTTAACGAGCGAGATTTTGTGGCTCAGTCGCACAATGTCTTTGTTGGATTAGAGTTTTATTTTCTCCAACACATACTTTAGGGAAAAAATGAAGATATAATTTAAAAAAGAAAAAAAGGGAAAACTGATCATATTTGAATCTTATTATTAGATTAGTAAAGCAAACTGCTTAATCCTGATAAAATCTAAAATTTAGATCAACCCACATATTGATTAGTTGGATGACGAAAGAGAGAATAATTGATAAAGTCGGACAGAGACTGAGAAAAAAGAAAGAGAGGTGTCTGGTAATTTGCAGTCTTAAAGCTTATTCGTGTCCTCTCTCTCTTCTCTCTCTTATTCCATATTCCTCTGCTATTCCCTGCAGAAATTACGATGAAGCTTCCTCTTTCACCTCCATGTTGATTTCACACCTTTATTTCATGCACGTCCCATTATATTTATAATATACATAAACTCACACACCATGCACGTTACCCCACCTCTCTAACATATCTATACATTCATAGGTCAACTAACTAGACAAGTCCCTATATTTTGTGTAAATTTTTCAATAAGTCCAAATGTTTTTTTCAATAAGTCAATTAAGTTTTCGTACTACCTGATGAGCATTTCAACAACCATCAAAAACATATAATTGGTCACAACAGTGATACCGGTAGCAGTACCCACTTAAGTTTTGAAAATCATATGATCTTTAATTATTTTTTGTAAATATATTTTTAATTTTTTTAATTTTTTTCATTAAAATTTAATTTTTCGCTAATATACCCCTCATCTTTATGTTTTTATGCCCCTGTGAGAAAAATTATATTATCCACGTGGATGTCATTCTCCAATTTAAATTGGATGAGGACTTAATTGTAAAAGTAAAGTATAGATATTTATTTAAATTCTAGGTTAAATATAGTGGCCTATAATGTAATTTTTATACTGCACAAAACGACAGGCATCTGGAAGAGAATAAAGCAATAAAGAGGGCTCGCAAGTGACGGAAAACAAATAGAGGGAGGGATTTAAAATGTGAGTTCTGTTAAGGCCGCGTTTGTTATCTGTGTTTCAGTTTTTTTCTTTTTTTCTTTTCAAATTGGAAAAATAAAACACCAAAACAAAACCTGCTTTTTCCTATATCCTATTCTGGTAATATTCCGATACATATTACTCCTGTAGTATTCCACTGAATTTTTTTGGATACCACTCGGTAGCATTTCACTTGTTAAAAAAAAAATCAAATACCTAAAGGGGATTTGGAAGAGGGTTTTCACATGGAAAACTAAAGTGTTTTGTTTGGGTACTATTAAAGAAAATTTATAAAATACCCTCAAATTTTAAGGTAGAATTTGAAAGAAGGATAAAGAGGATTTTCAAATCTACTTTTTTTTTTTCTGTGTTCTCAAATCAAGGATTTCAATAGAAATAATTGAATTATATTATTAAAACTATATAACTAAAACATAAAAATAATAATTATTATTAAATATATTTTCAAATTTTATATTATTAAAATTCAATGAATTTCAAAATTTTTGGGTACAGATATTTTATCCAAATAATGGAATTATGAATTACGCAATCAATTTTTTATTTTTCTTCTAAAATAATAATCCAAATAGGCGATTTGTAAATGGTGGATTACAAAATCCAAATTTTAAAATCTCATCATTTACAAATTTCATGAATTTATCAAATCCCTTACCCGAACGCACCCTAAGTATAACAACATTTCATTAAATTATGAAAATAAGTTTAGGTACTATTTGATAAATTATTTTAAAAATAAAAAATAATAAAAATTCGTCGAAAAGATACTTTTATTTAAAGCCAAAATAGAGAAAACAAAATTGCATTTGATGGTGTAGAAAATATATCCTTCTTGAAGCAAAGCAAATCAATGTTCAACACAAAGATTTTATGTCCATATCAACAACAACAACATACGCAATATGAATGTGCAACAATTTGTTTTTGTTTTATTTCTGTAAAGGGAAATCATTTGAGTCCCAACAAGTATTCTATTTGAAAAGACGACTATATCCACAACACAACTAACAAAAGTTCACATGTTGCAGTTTTTGCACAAACCCTATGGGTATTTTTTCGTAAAATAACAAAAAATTAAAAGAAATTATACAAACAGATAAAATTAAATAAACAAATTAATAATAACAAGAAAATCCATGAAAAGATGATAATATAATGATGATGGTGATGATTTTCATGCAGCAAAGATTTGCTTTGGGTCTTTGGTTCTCCCTTGTATTTGTCAGGAGATAAGCAGCCTTTTTCCTCGGCTTCTTTTTCTTTCTTTTGTTTGCTTTTCTTTTCTTTTCTTTCCTCTTTCTTTTCCCTTTTCTTTCTTCTTCTTCCCCTTCCAAACAGGGCTCTATCTAGCTGTACAGTTAGTTCAGTTGAGCCAGTCTTCCAGCAGTGGAAAAAGGATGGGGAAAAAGGAGGAAACTGTTGAGGCAATTCAGGAAGGGCTTCAAAGTAATAATGATAATGATAATGATATTGTCTCTGTATTTTTTACTTTTTATTTAATTGTTCATTTATTTTGAATTTTTTGGATCCTACCCATGATGATTCGGGTTGTCCGGGTCGGGCCAAAAGGGCGAGTACTTCAACCATTCTGGCTCTTGAGGGTTTGTGATGGATGACTCCTGCAATAATCAGGAAAGCATGTTGTCAAAATTTAGGGTTAGGGTTCTAGAAATAGATGTACAATTTGAATATTTTATAATCTTTTCTATGTTACTAAATTGGTATTTCTTGGCATATGTCAAACCGAGTGGTTTGTTGGCCCAATAATTTTTGATTGAGTCCACGTGGTCCGAAATGCTTAATTACTAGTATTAGTCAACATGATATTTTATGTATAAGAAAATCTTTTCTAATACTTCCAATGTAGGATATCACAATATCCCCAAATCAAAGACGCAACGTTCTTGTTGCGTTGGCCAAGTTCGTTCTCTTTGTTAGTGATCTAGATAGCAAAGCTCATAAGCAAACATAAGGTACCTACCCCCGAGGTATTTATCCTTCTCCACATCCTCTACTTCTCTATCAATACAAACCACAATGCCACTTACAGACCAAGGTTGACTCTGGTACCATTTGTAATGGCCCATATAACCCATTGGTAATGACTTTTGGATCAAGTTCACGTGGCTCAAAATGCTTAAGTCAAGTTACTAATAATAGTCCATATTGTACTTTATATATCAGATAACTTTCTAATACTTCCAATGTAAGATCTCACACTCATAAATAGACATATATGTTATTTTGTTAATTTTATTTTTAACTTTACTTACTATTTTGTTCTCTATGTCGGCATTAGTCATCACAAAATGCAAAGATGTTAGGGATTCCAACTATTATTCCAAAAAACGTATTTTGAAGTGATGTGACATAACAAATTGCTGCCACAAAGATTTGTCCACATCATTTTAATAAAAAATAAATAAATAGATTCATAAAATAAAAGAACAAGCTTTGGTGAACACATAGATCATTCTTCAATCTAATATTTTATTTTATTTTTATTTGGAAGGATGGGATGGACAGAAGTGAAAGATAAACTTAAGAAGATATAGGTTCTTTTCTTTAAATATTTTTCATAACACTACATCTCTATCACACAAAAACAGTCAGGGTCAGATAACAGGCAACCATAAATTGGGAGATAGTAGGTTAAGGGGTTACTCTAATATTTTTAGAGGTTTTTTGAGTAATTTCTTGCGTAATTTTTTAAAATTACTAAAATTATGAATAAAAAGATGAAAGTTTTTTGGACAAATTTTCAAACAATGTAGGCCTTGAATTTTCAAAAAAATAAAAGAAATAAATAAAAAACACAAAGAAAAGTATAAAAGAATAGAAAAAATGTATTCTAATCAATCCTTTTAGATATTTAGTTTCTTTCTTGAAGTCACACTTTGGCCAATGAAAATTATAAAAATGGTAAAAGAAAAAAAAATAAAGGGATAAAGAGAAAAAGGAAAAGGCTTCTACTTCTTTTTTCTTTAGCTTAAACTAATCATATTACATATAAAGGAAGTAGATTTATCTTTTTTTAAACCCCTTTTTTTTCCAATATGCTTTATCTTTTATTGCTCATGAATTTTAGAGTCAAAAAGTTGATACTTACTTCTTTGATATCAGTAGAGGTGCAGCTCATTATGAGTTCTTCCAATCCAGAAGCAGACCTCCCTCCTAATTTATGATGCTGCTGCTGCTGCTGATGTTGATGCAGAAAAAATAACACAATATATATATATATATTGGCTCATTAATTAAATATAGAACATTAGAATCAAGAGCATAATCATCAATCTGATCATGTATTGTCTCTAAAAACCAAGTATCCAAAAGTTCAAAATATAATTACTTGTTTGGACTTTGGAGTATATAGGTTGTTTTTCAGATTTTATTTTATTTTAATTTTTTTTGTTTCCAGAATATATGGAATAGAAAAAATAACAAAAAAATAAAAGGAGAAACATTTTTTCAAAAAAATTGTACTAAAAATTTTAGGATTGAAATGAAAAAATATTATTTCATTTTTCTCTTTAATTTTTATTTCAAAATTTTAGAAATAGAAAAAAAATTAGAAATAAAAACACTAAGAAAATAGCATTGCTATAGCTTGACTCAACATATTTGATTTTTGGTTAAGACTAAATACAATTTTCGTGAATCGTTTAGAGGGTAGAAGTTTTGGTTAAAAAACCAAAATAAAATATATTTTTTTGGGCAATAATTAAAGTTTGCAAATTGTCTCTCAAATAGATTATTTTGAGGGGAAAAAAAAAACAGGCTGTTTGCCAACAGCTAGTCAGTCTCATGATAAATACATAATGTGCCCAAGAAATATATCCCGCAGTTCATATTAAACCCTAAATTAAATTTTAATTATATATTCCCTTTGCAGTGCAATGTTTGTAGGTGCTTTGATATACATAAAATGATCATCATGTTATACACCACTCAGGAAATCCTAGAAAAAATAATAATGTGTTGTTGAAGTATTGACCTAATTAATGCATCAATTTCATAATTACGAACAGAAACTCGACTGTAGAAACAAGAACGTCATTGTTCAATGGTCGAATTGTTGTAATGTATAGTTTGAGGGCCGAATTGAAAACTATTGTATATTAAGTGGTTCAAAGTGTAGTTTATCTCAAAGTTATCAAGTTGAGACTCCGCATGCATAAGCATTAAGCAATATTCATGGTTTCAAAGGGATTGTTTGGTTATACCTGGAAAGCTTCATTCTGGAGCATCATCCTAGAGACATGGAAGGAGTCCTCATCGAGAATGATGGAGGTGTGATGTAGGGGAGGTGGAGAGACAATGGCGGATATGGATTGTGACGGCCTGCTGATGTGAAAGGCTGACGTGGCCATCTGATGATGACGTGGATGCTGCTGCTGATGGTGATGATCGTGGGTCACGTGATGTGTCCTCTGGTGATCCCCGAGGTCACATGTTGCCGGTGCTCCTCCCCTTGCCGTTGAAGCCTCCGCCATTGCCACCTGCAATTCAAACACATTGGAATCCCCTTAAAACACTCAATATTCGTGGCTTGAATCGCACTTTATATCCCCCCAAAGTTTATGCTATATTCCACTTTTCACCCTAAACTTTTAATTGCATCACATTGGACTCTAAGGTTTGTAAATTGTGTCTAACGGATCTAATTGTTGAACTCTGTTGAAAATCTCAGTGTAAATCACAAGAAAAATATAACCTTTGAATGGGATGTTTGCTGAATTTTACCAGTTGAGTCATTTACCCCTAAGTTGTAAACATTAAGATGTATGGAGATTGAATTTATTTTTAATTTAAACAAATTTATTAAAATAAAGTTAGAAGAACGAAGAGCAATCCAAGTACAAATCAGCAAACTTGTAGCTAAGAGTCCTCTGGAACGATAACATAAGAAAAATTTAGGGAGAAAAATACAAGCGAATTTAAACTGAGAGGGTGCAGAGTGAGATTCAAGCCTATCCTCTTTACACTTTTTTTTTTCTTTTTCTTTTTCTTTTATTTATTTATTTATATACGGCAATAGCTTTTTCTTTTAGTTTGTTTATGTATTTAATTTGCCCTTTAGCTAGGTTTATAGTTGCAAAGAAACTTGAATTATTTTATGCACAAGCAAAATGTGTAAAAGAAAAGCAAAACTCCTCTGAACTTCTTCCCTTTACCACATGCATCTTATTCCATGTTTCATGGCATGAATTGGTGCATATCTTCTCCTAAAGTAAATGTTTGTTGATAGTGAAAATGTTTTTTTTTTTTTTTTTAATTTAAAATAAAGAAGGATAAAAAGATAGGCAATATTCCATTCATAAGAATATAGAACTTATTCACTCATTTATCTCTTCAGCTATATTAACCTAACATGAAACCAACTTTTATGCTTTACAGAATTTACTTAGGGTTTGTTTGCTCCCCATTTCTAGCTATGCGAGGAAAAGATGTTAAGTAATTTTAAATTAAGTCAAAGATTTTCTTTCTGTTTCTAATTTTCTATTCTTTTAACTTAAAATTGAAACAAAAAATAAAATAAAAAACATATTTTTTAATTCTAATCCACGAAATTTGTTCTGTTTTTTTAATATCAGAACGGAAATATACGGGTTTTTTTTCCTTTTTCTTTTGGTTCTCAGTTCTGGGACTTAAAAAAGGGCATATATTTGTTTTTCTAATCCATGAAATTTGTTTTTATTTTTTTTCCACACAGAAATGTTGCATTCAATGATATTGTTCTCATTTTAAGGGAATAGGAGAAGAAAAGTCTCTCATTAAATGCCAACTTAGGGTTTCTAATACAACATATACTTTTATCACATATAAATTAATTTGAAATTTAAAAATTTAAACGAAATTACTGACCTCCTCAAAGCTTTTCCCAAATGGCACAAACCCAAAATGATCAGCCTTCAGTTGCTGAATATCAGCGTAGCTTGACATAGCTGCACCTCCCAAGAACTGATCATCCCCATGGCTGCTGATATTAACTTCCCTAGAAGAAGAGCAACTCCCACTCCCACCGCTATCCCTCCTACTACTACTCATCGGCTCAGCCAGTTCTCCGGTGACTATTGCTGGAGTGGCAACACTGCTGCCCTTCTCCGACGACCAATTGCACTGCCTCGGCTGAGTCTGGTAGAAGATTTTCGACACCACGAGCTCTCCTTCTCTCTCCTCTTCGTGGGTCCCCAGGTGATACTGGTGCATCACCCAGTTTGTCTTCTCGGGTTTTCTGTTCTTACCGAAATTAGTATAGAGTACGAGGATTTTCTTACAACCTTTTTGTTTTCCAGCGGCCATCACCGGCCGAGTCTTGCCAGTTTTGTGCCACCGGGTTTCGCCGCCTTGGAGGTCACATTCCGTTTGGATTTTTCTCCTCTTTCTTGTGCCGGTGGTGTAGGCCTTGGAGGGTCTGTGGAAGAAGTGTCTACTCAACCCATCTCTTGTTACACCTACAAAAAATAATTAATCAAAGTCTAAGTTTTAGCCAGAGATATAGAGTTAGCTGTAATCTTCTATTTAATCAAGGATCGTAGTTAACTAAATACAGCACTGTGTTTGATTAGTATTTCTGTTTAGCAAACATGTAAAATGTGCAATCTATAAATTTTTTTGAAAAAACAAAATCTTTATTTATTTATTTATTTATTTTGTTTTAAAATTTTTTGAAAACTGAAACGAAAACACTAATCAAAAGTTGCCTATACGTGCATGGATTATTTTTTGTCTCTTATTTTCTATTTTTTTTTAAATCATTGAACCCCATTTTTGTAAAAAAAGGCCAAAAAAAAAAAAAAAAAAAAAAAAAAAAAAAAGAGAAGTCATAACAAACAAAGAAAATATGATAAACAACCCTAGAACCCATCCTACAAGCAACATATTGTAAAACCTACCTCATTGAATTATGGAAGAAGTAACTGTGTCTGTGTGTGTGTGCGTGTGTCAGAGAGAGAGAGAGAGATGGGGAGAGAGAGGGGGAGAGGGAGTTTGTGACCTGGAAGCTTTTCAGGATGAGTATAACAGATACCATCTTCTCCTTCAATAGTAGGGATGAACTCATCTATCAATGGGTGAGATTTGAATTCTTTTGCTTCTACCTTTGCCTCAAGGTGTTCTATCAATTCTTGATCTGTTGGATCAAATTTCACTCCTGCTGGCAGACCCACCCAGTCCTGCAAATTATTAATTATTACATATCACTCAAATTTTAAATACACTAAAGACCCCTAAATTGCTTGAATATGTTTTCTTGAAAAAACACTAGAACTTCAGTTCTGGATAAGTATCCATTCAAACAACAAGAAAGATATCAAAAATTACAGTACAGGCACCTAAATTGGTATGGGTTTAACTTTTGTGCCATGAAAAGGCAATACCACTGGATAAATCAACTCAATCCCAGAATTAAACAGCATGAATAATTCTTTTCTCTTGTCTGATTCTTCTTTCTTTGGCCAAAAATCTTTAGGTTGAAGACAAGAATATTATGAATTATATATATATAAATCCGTACCGGTTTTCCTTCGAGCTTGTGGCCACAACCCGGACAGTGTTTGGATCCACACAATTGATGCTCCTCAAGCTTTGCATCAATGAGATCAGAGCTGCTTATGGATCCAAATTGACCCTTATTATCCATGGCTCTTCCCCAAGTATGTAATTATCCGCAAAAACAAACCTTTGATTGTTTTTATTGGTTAATAATCAAATTAACCGGTAATCATCCATGGCGTCTTCGGCTTTTCACAAAAAAAAAAAATTCCATTGCTTGAGCTCTAAAATTTGATGCCAAAGAGTTACTTTGATTGAGCTTGATAGAGATCTGATCTGTGGGCTGCAAGAAAAATAAATAAATAAAATTCATTGACAAGTTGAAAAATTGTATACATGGAAACTTATTGAAGAAAACAAATCTAGGGTGACATATTTTCAAATATTAGTTGAACAAAAACAGCTTCAAACCCAGCTAAGCTTTATTGGTAGAAATAAAAAGAAAAGAAAAACCAAAATATATGTATAAGAACACGTTCTTGAGAGAGAAATGAATCAACCTTTCAGGCAAGAATAATCCAATCCAAAATAAAATTGAAATTTTTGAGGAAAACCCAAGTGATATATAAAATCCAAAAAAGGAGATATCCTCCAAGAAAAACTGGTGAGGCCTAGAGAGAGAGAGGGGGGAGGGGGGAGAAAGAAAGGAAGAAACTCTAGCGGTGGGATTTTGAGCTATAAAACCTGCTTTAACCCATGGCAAACACCGGAATTCCCTCTCAACTTTAACTGAAGCTAGTGAGATAAAGGCAAAGGTTCCTCATATCTTTAACCTCTTTGCTAATTTAAGCTGAACTTGGAGGCGGTTCATGGAGAGAGAGAGAGAGAGAGAGAGAGAGAGAGAACCCTTAAATGGTTTTTTTATTTTTTATTTTGGATTAATTACACTGTTGGACTCTTAAATTTAGAATTAGTGTCAATGTGATTCCTCAAATTTCATTTGTTTTAATTAAGCCCTGTAATTTTCAAATTATTTCAATATGATCCCTGAGGCAGTTTTCGTTATATCCACTACTAATAAAAATGAGCATGTGCAAGTCACATGCATTTTAATCAAGTTCCTAAAAATAGTTCCAACGGGCTCTTGATGTGATTAGTTCATGCCTTCTTTCGAATTTAATAGAAGTTAGATTTAGAAATCAATTTAGAACAAGACTTTGAAACTTTAAGGACTTTATTTAAAAAGATTAAGATTCAAGGACCAAATTATCAGTTTTTTAAAACATTGGTGGCCAACAATGTAAGTAACCCGTTTACCCCTCTCTCTCTCTCTCTCTTTCTAAAGCTTTAAGGGCTTCTCACACCTTTGTTTTTGAGACTATTGACCCGTAAAAGCAAAAGCTAAGAAACGGCCTTCACAGTTCACAGCTGTTACTAAGGGCACATACCCATGTCTATATTAGGCTTATTAATTATTAGATAACTGTATTGTTTGTATTTTCATGCTAAAAGTTGATATCAATATCCAATAAAGCTATCTAAATATAAATAATAAATACACAAAACATAGGAGGAGAATACAAAAGTGAAAAAAAATGGTTAATATAGAGAAAAAACAAAAAAAAAAAAAAATTAAAACAGAAAATAAAAAACACAGAGTAGGAACTCACATGGGTTTTGAGCTGGAGTGCTGATCAATGATCATGATTCTATTACCATGAATGCTAGAGAGAGAGAGAGAGAGAGAGAAACAAGATTGCTTGATATGCAAGGCAAATGAGCAGTATACTTGATGGACCACCACCACCCTTGTAATTAATTAAACTCCCCTATATATATATATATGTATGTATATATAAAATAATGTGTACTCATTTGGGGTTTTGGATGAGCTAATTTAATTAATTGGGTGCTTATTGTTGAAGGTTGTTAATTTGTTTAATATCTAACTATAATTAATACTATGTATTATCTATTTTTCACATGTATTTTATATATATATATACAGGGGTCCTTCTACTTTCTTGTCTGGTCTTGACCTTTGGTTTATTAATTTTCATAATTTGGGATGTTCTTACACTGATACCGTGTTACACATGAGAGGATTGGTGACCCAGAATTTGAAGTGGGATCCACATATCCAAGAAAGTAATTCTATTAGATGATGGTGAAGGTTCCATGTTTATAGCAAATCCCTTTGAGTGGTCAAGGATTGAATGATGAAGCCTCCAGAATTAATACAAGATGGACCATGATTATACTGCCTCATGTTTGTGTTTCTGATATAATATTTTTCTTTTTTGTCTTTGCCTAAATTGCACATTATACCCTATATAAAGTTTGTGTGTGTTACGACATACATTAATTGCTCTTTAAAATAAAATTTGCTCGTCAAAGTTTTGCTTTCATGTCTAATTAGGAAAATTACACAATTCTTGTCACCTTTTCGTCAAATCAGGGACCAAAGTGAAAATAAGGAGCAAAATTTACTTTATTTTTCTTTATTATTTTCTCTCATTAGTAAATTCAACGATAAAAAAAAATGAAATTTCAAATAGCATTATACAAATGCATATGAACTTCAAGGTAGTAACGTACAATTTAATCTGTCTTTTTTGCCGAATTAAGTAGTACTAAACTTGGTCTTTCGGGTTCAACTTCTGGTCAATTGTTGAGATTTTGAACCTATTTTTTTTTTCCAATTTACATGCATGTAGTGGCTTTCAAATATCAATCCGGACACAAATACAGTGCAGTGAAAAATTCCAAAAATCCATATAGATATGTAATACGATACAATACTCTCTTTAGCGGAATCGGGAAGTATCTCTTTGGACTTTTTTTTTTTTTTTATTTAAAAAAAAAAAAGAAAAAAAAAAGTAAAAAAGAAGAAAGGCGGGGTGGAACGTGTAAAGGAATTAGTTTATTTGGTGGTATCATTCAAAGAAAAAGAATAATATATTCAAGGATATATATGTAAGACAAATTATATAGTTGTATATTTATGTAAACATATAAAGATTGAATGAGATGGCCTAAAAACCATTGAAGTTGTGATAGGATTTCTCTTTTTTAATGTCCAAAGGAATTGAAAGAATCAAATTGGTTGAGACTACATGAGAGTATCCATTAAAATTGAGTATTGACTAATCTATGGATGGGCCCCACAACTCTTTAAACACTTGTTTTGATGCTCTTCATCCTCCACAATAATCTTCTCATTTTGTTTGCAGATATGCTTCTATTCTATACTACTTTTACCTACCAAAATTAAATTGGAAATTAACATATCTGTACCATGTGGTCTTGGACCTCTCTCAATCCCAATAATTAGCTCATGGGATGAGCATATTTTTCACCTTTATAATTTGGCCATCAACTTTTTCCATATTCGATGTGGGATAAACTTAATAATTTTCTCTTCAAACGTCGGACCTTTGGTCAGCTAACCCTCGATCAGTCTCCTCTCTCTTTGTGGCTATTAGACTAGACTTGTTGTAACTTAAGTTGTAATATCAGTATATGTGCTCTTGTACATCTATCAACCGCAAAAGTTAGTTCATTAGGTAAGAATTTTTTCCCACACTTATAATTTGATCATCAACCATTTTCACATCGGATAAACCTAACATATATGTCCCTTCTTAATTCTTAGGTCTTATTTTAGTTTTAATTTAATTCATAGGTCTTATTTTAATTTAATTTTAATAATAATTTATATACCGATGTCTTTAGGCATAAGCAACTGATTTGTACTTGGTGTTGAAATTTGTAGGTCATATATATATAGAGGGCGGTGGATAGACTCTGAATTTTATTTTATGTTTTTAGAAATTTTAATTCAAACTTTTTAATTAACTCACTCTCAAAATAATTCGCAAATAAAATAACATAATCAATCTTCCGCTTCATTTATTTTAATCAAATACTAATGGTTAAAAATGAAAAGAGAGAGAAAATTGGAGAATAACTCTCTCAACCATTTTGATGAGTTCTTATATTTTTTTTTTTTTTATTTGTTCTCAATTTTTTTCTTCTTTGTTTTAGTTATATTTATTTTTCTCTAATTAATGTACAAATGTATGATTAATTTTTCTAATACACATTTTAAATTACTTTAAAAAAATATTGAACAAATATTTTTAACTAAAAAAATTAGATATGATATAAATTAATTAAATTATAATTTAGTAAACTGGCAAAAATTAATAAAATTAATCATAATTTATGATTATTTATTTGTTATTTTATAATATATTAGTAAAAGTTAATTTGTAGAAATATATTGTTTCACAATTATTTATTTAATTTTTAATAATATATCTATTTTCAATATTTATAAAATGCCAATAGTCAATAAGATTTAGGCATTTACTCTCGATATTACTACCAACGTAACAAAATAATACGTAAGGTTGTGTTTGGGTAAGGGATTTGGGAGAGATTTCAGTTGGGTAAGGGATTTTTAGAATCATTTTTTAACAAATACTTTGTTTGGGTATTTATGAAAAAGAATTTGTCAAATCTTTCTATCTTAAAAAAAAAAAAAAAAGTGAATGGAGGGATTTAGAAATGACTTTAATATAGGTGTCATTTTCCAAATCCATCCAACAGAGAATTTGTGATTTCTTCCTCAAAATCGTCGTTCATCATCGCAGATCGCACTTGAGCCTCGTCCTTGCTTTAGTAGTTGATCTCTCTCTCTCTCTCTCTCTCTCTCTCTCATATTGTTGTCCCAGCTTCTGCTTCGCCGTCTAGATTCGTCGTCCAATGCTTCTGCTTTACCGTTTAGAATCGTTCAAAATCCATGGAATGAAGATGGATTTCAATCCGGCCATGTTTTTTATTTCGTTTTAGGGTTCATTAAGGTTCATTTGATTTCGATTCTTGTTTGATTCAATTGCAATTAGGGCTCGTTTGATTCTGATTAGGGTTCGTCGCAGGGCTTCTTCATCGTCCGTCTTCTTCTTTGTTGCAAGGCTTCTTCCTGTTTTTAATTTCGTCTTCATTAGTTTTTCTGTTTTTCTTTTTCATTTTTTTAGGGGTAACGTTTGGTTTTTGTTCTTTTATTTTTATCCTCAGTTTTAGGTTAAAATAGTTATCAAAATAAGAAATTTGTAAATAATGAGATTTCTAAATCCTAGATTTTGAAATCCCATCATTTTATAAATCTCTTGAATTTGTTAAATCCCTTATCCAAACACAATTTCATACTTCAAAACTAAAAATTTATCATAATTTTTTTTTTGCCCACATAATGCATAGGTCTAAATTATTTAACATGAAGATTTTAAGCTAGAAGGAGGTGATCAATCTTCTAAGCATAAGTTAGAAGAACAAATTTTTTTTTTAACCCTAGAATCGCTTGTTTACTTTTATTTATTTATTTATTTTTGGTGGGGATGGGGGGTTTTGGGTGTTGGGGGGGTGGGGGGAGTGTGAGTTGATTTCACACTTAAAACAGGGAAGGGTGGAGGGAACATGTTTTATGGCATGTGACTTTTTTGTCATTCTGGGATGGTTTCCTTATGAACAAGCATGCCATGCTCCCTCTCACTCTCATTATTAAGCCCCCAAACCTCTGTCTCATATATACATAGTACCTATCCCACTATTCATGTCATACTATATATATATATTGCTTTAGTGATGTTATATTTATTGGCGGCCTTCTTAAAAAAATGTTTATTTACTTTTTCACTTTTACCATTTCTTTTTTCAGTAAAATAAGAGTAAACAATATTTTGTAATATTGTACAAATTTGAGAGAAAGTATATAACAATCTTGATTCCTTCTTCCTTATCCTCATGTGTATTTGTGTTTCCCTTTATTTTTTAGAGTTTTATTGGTGAGAAAATATATAATAGTTTTATTACACCATTTAATATACTGAACAAATTGATATCTAGTTAGTAACACAATAATACAGTTCAAAAGTTGTGCAACTCCCAAGTTATTGTGCATACTAACTTAATTATTATTTTTCATTACTCTTACGACTCGTTTGGTTGGATAAAATGAAATCAGGATGGGATAAAATAAAAGAGAAAATAAAATGATAAAAAGAATAGAATGGATTTACCAATAAAATCTCTATTCAATTCTCTTGTTTGGTTGTTATTGTAGATTTAAAGAAATGGAATAGAACAATGCTCTTTTAGGTATCAATTTTGGGATCAAATTAATTCATATTTTAGGATCAAAATAAATCCATAATAAGGATTTATTCAAAAAATTTACAAGAAAATATGAGTAATATTTTGTGAAAAAAATATTCAAAATTTACCAATTAAAATTGTTTTGTTCTTAAATTTATGTTTTCTCTTTGAGAATATATGTGGATATTTTTTAACAATTTTTTTTTTGCTTTTTTTTTTTTTTTTTTTTTTTTTTTTTTTTTTTTTTTCAAATAGAAACATAAGCAAAGATCTAGAAATGAAAAATAAGTTTCTATTCCAAAAAAAAAAAAAAAAATCAGGAAGAACAAATATATTTCCATTCTAGAAATAGAAACAGAATATTAGGAAAAAAAATCTATTTTCTTTTTCAAAATAAAAAAAAAAAAAAATTGAGAATGATATACTTTTTCCCACATATAATGAATAATAATTTTTTTTATTTTTTATTTTTTATTCAAATTAGTATAGGACTAAATTGATAATATTAATTTATTGAAAATATCAAATTTGCAATCAAATTGAGAATCATAAGTCAAAATAAGATGAGAAGTGTAACCCAAAAAAACAAACAAACTATGCCATGAATTATGGAATCCAATTCCAACCCACGAAATATGGAATTCAATTACATCCATTTTAATTTTAACGAATTAAATTTTTGTTTTCATTAGATAATGAAGCAAAGAAATCAAAATCGAAGGTGGAATTGCGATTTCATTATATGTCTCTATTTCGTCCCAACGACAAAGATTTTTTTAAAAAAAAAATATATGAATCAGTATATGCTTAGCAATTTATGTTTAGAATATCTATTAATCCAATAAAAATGGGGCAATTTGAAATTGATTAATTATGTGGAAGAAAAAGTAGAGGAAGGAAGAAAGAAGAAAGGATAAGTGGGTAAGTGGAGGTTAGGAAATTAAAGGATTTGTGAGTTGGGTAAGACTCTCAACTCCATATGATATAACCACACAATAAATTGAGAATTGAGAATTGTGAATTGTGAATTGTGAATTAGGTTCATCTACTACTCACTGCCCTTTCACCACTCCCTCACTCCAACCCCCTTTCTCAGTTTTGACCTTTGCACACTATCTTCTTTATCTTTATCAATTCAATGTTTTCCCCCTTCTTTATCCCTTTATTTTATTTTTCCTCTCTTTTTATTTTTATTTATTTATTATTTTTTTTTCATTTTTCATTTTTCATTTTATTTTTTTATCAACAACACAAGAAAAGTAATTTCTCTATTGAGTAGCACCATAATATTTTGCTCCAAACTTAGGATGCTTTGAGTTCGAAATCTGTAATTTTACATTAAGGTAGTGTTTTTCCATATGGAATTAAATTTGCAATTCCATAAAATTTGAATTCTATGAATTACAATTCCATGACATCAGAATTTAATTATTTGGTAGTATATTGGAATTCAATTGTCATTTCACGGTATTGGAATTTCATTGTTTGGTTGTATGATGGAATCACAAAGTTTGTAATCTAGTAGATATGTAGTTTATCACCTTTGTGGAAGATTTGAAATTCAACCCCCTCCCTAAACATATATACGAAAAAAAAGAGGAAATGATGGAATTCAGTTGTAGTTCCATGATATTAGAATTCCATAGTATACTAGAATTTAATTGTAATTCCACGATAATTTTAATTCTAATTTAATCATTTAAAATATCAAATCATTCATTTCTATTGATAGGAAAGAAAATACATTTCCAACATTTTTAATTGAATTTACATAAAAAATAATGACTTTTTTTTTTCTTTTTCAAATGCATATAACATATCAGTTTTTTCAGCATGAGTTTTTTCTTTTGTTTTTATTTTTTACTTTCGTTCTGTCTTTTTTTTTTTTCATTCTGTATTTTTTTTTTTTTAAATTTACTTTTAATTTTTTTATGGTATTTGTAGAAAAAAATCGAGAAAAAAAATAAGAAAAAAAAAAGGATTTGGAAGAAAAAAAAAAAAGAATTAAAGAAAACAAAAACAAAAGAAAAAAACAGATATTTTTTCCTTTAATGCTTTTCCATTCAAGGTTTTTTGTTTTGTTGTTTTATTTATGTTTTTTCTGTTCTACTTTTTATCATTAAATTTTTTTTCTATAAACAATATATAGAAATAACAAATAATATGGAAAAAAAATAAAAATATATATAAAAAGAAAAAGAGGACGGAAAGATAAAGAGTAAAAAATTAAAAATTAAAAATAAATAAATAAATAATAATAATACAAAATTATATTGAAATAGTATTTTTTTGAACAAAATATGATAAAGAATTTATCAAGTATTATGAAAATTATAGAGAGTGATTTATTATTTGTCGAAATGACACGATGTCTCATGTATAAACTCAACAAAAACTATTCGGCTCACAAAAATATTTTAGACTCAATTTTTATGGAATTGGATTTACAATTCTTCACTTCTATTATAGAATTCAAATTAAAGATTTGGACTTCATATAATTACAAATGAAAACTAATTAAATCAATAACCTAACTAATGATCCAAACAAAAAAATTAGAATTGGACGTTCTAATTCTAATTCCATGGTCCAATTACACTAAAACACACCCTAAGGACATTTCCTTTTTGTGCATTGATTGCATCACCGAATAGAAATGAAGCAACACCAGATCATTTGTGTACATACTACTGTCATATATGATCCATGGACTTCGCATAGCAACTTAGCCCAATGGACTTTACTCTTTTCATCTTGTATCATTATTCTGTTAAAAATATTGAGTCTATTTTAGCCTCTCTTTATTACAATTAATTTAGGAATTGATGAAGGAAAATCATGACACCCAAAATTTAGGAATTGACTAAGGAAAATCATGCGACACCCAAATAGGGCAGGTGCTAGACTACAATGAGGTATAGGCTGGTTAACATACCTCCCCCGAAATGAGCATCACCCCTGGTAGAGCTTCATCCCAAACGAGCCAATTGAGATGTCAATGCACCCAAGGAAGACTGGCTCCTCGGCCTCAACTCTTCATCTCGGCCAGGACTATGACTCTTAGGCAAGGCCCCGTCACTATTCCTACCCAGAAGAGGTTGTGGCTCTCGCCACTTATTTAGGAAAGAGTCGTTATCATTAACTCCATATCTATGCCATGATAACGATAATGGGTCAGGATTAAGGGAAGACTTCCCTCATCTATAAATACCACAAAGGGTGTCTAGCTAGGTACGCTCTCTAGGGCTAGCACATACTTTGTCTAACTTTTTTAAGAACTTTCGACTTGTTCCCACATCGAAGGTGCAACACTGACAGGACCGCCATAGTGCATTATTTTGCAGGAACTTGAGATATAGGAGTAATCTAAGCTAGAAAATATTAAGCAGTCCAGATCCCAAGGTAATGTGTTGAGTGAACCATTTTTGGGCTTTATTAAATTGGCATCGTCTACGGGAAACAACAAATTGTCTTTCTTACCATTTTTACAAATGCTTATGGTTACCCTAAGATCTAGGATAACGATGAACGAACAAGAAGCAAAAAGGCAGTCAGTCTGTATGGTTGATCACGAAGTTGGTCTGGTTTGAGAGTCACCTTCGCTTCTCATGGAATTGATGAGAGAGATACGTGATCTCTCTTAGACCATCCAACGCTTGGCCAGACAAGTTGGTCAAGGTCGGTTGCCTCCACCATCGCCCATTCAACAAGGATATATGCTGCCATATTACGAAGCACAAGCCATTGTAAGCGAGGGATAACGAGCACATAGGGAACAAGGGTAGGATTTAGAGCATTTATGACAGCAATAAGACCTCTGACAAAATTTGGAGAAAATCCAAAAAAAAGAGTAGCTGACTGGGGTGAATTCGTTCGCCTGCCGGTTAATTTGACTCGCAAGTGCACGAGGCCAAGTTTTAATATAGTGGACCTTTCGGTCGGATATCGTTCCATAGGCATTGGTTGAGAATATTGTCAAGTACCGCGATTATCATAACCCGACTTTATCTAGGCGGCAAAAATGGTATTTATAACTAATAAATACTAATACTACAATACTAATTTATTTAATTATACTAATATATTGGTAGGACATTTATGGGAATTATTACTTAAGGATTAATATCGTTCACTTAAACTTGTACGTTTTAATCTATTTTCATTAATGGCGTTCATCCTATCTGACAATCTCAGTTCGTAAATTCCCTCGCCACCTCTTCCGAGTGTAAGACGGGGGAATACGTGACTTCGTGTCAACAAAGAAATCCCCCTCAACTTCTTAATGACCCTAGGTCATGTGAGTCTCGCCTCAACGTCATTGATTGCACACTTTCCAACTCCATCCCATGTTATTGTATTGTTGCATGGTGTTTACCCTAGTCCGAATTCGGGGTTACCTTTCCCGAGTGTCAAACCCCTTATTCTCAGTATATCATAACAAGCATAATAAACAATATAGCACGACAAACACAATCAGACACACATGAAAAACAAGTAACAAAACATCGATTTTATATAAATAACGTTTTCATGAATTCAATTAAGCTCTAGACAATATATGTTTAGCTAAACATGGCCATAGCCCTATATACAACTAGAAACGAGCTAAACATATACAAACATTCAACCAAACTAAGAGAGAAAGAGAAAAACGAGAAAACTAGCCGTCTATCCGAAGATCCGATGCTAAAACCGTTCCGAGATTGCTTCTTCCATCTTGACAACGTGATCTTCCCTTGCTCATGGCCTCAGAGCTCTCACGACTTCCCTAAATGTCTAAAAATTGAAGTGGAAGAGAAGGGAGGATATATAGGCTAAAAAATATCACAAAATATCCTAAATATCCTAAATTGTCTGTAGAGTGACTACTGCGGCGGTGAGTAGGTCAGTGGCTTGACTGATACGGCAATGGTTTTGATCGCCGTGGCGGTGGAAATAGTAGCAAACATCCTGTACTTTCACCACCGCGGCGGTGGAATTCACTGCTACAGCGGTGAAGTGTTTTTGTTGAAAATGGGTCATCCTGTATTTTCATCGCTGCGGCGGTGACTTTGTTGTTTTGAAACTTCGTTTTTCCACCGTTTGTCTACCGTTCTTCTTCGATTTGATCACTTAAGGAACGTTTTAGTCCCTTTTCACCCCAAATATATGTTTTATGACAAAAAGAATAAAAACGAATTAAAATGTAATAAAACGTATTAAACATACTCGAAAACTAACAAGTTCAGTTTGGAAATAGATAGGTAATTTACACTTATAAAATACCCCCAAACTTAGAATTTTTCTAGTTCCGAGCAAAACACTCACACATACACAATTACCACAATGACTAACTATGAAATTCAAAACTAAAAACGAAAAACACTAGAAACAAAAATGTGCAAGGTTTGAAAGTCATCTAACAACCAAACAATTTACCCTCATTGGCCCCCAATTCTATCAAGCTCAAGTATAAAACACACCATGTGATGTTCTAGAATTTTAACATTCATAATAGTAAGCGCCATTCTAGATCCTTTCAGAGTGTGTGTGATTAAACTCAAATATACAACTATCCGTTGATTAGATGGGATTATCCCTCAATAAAGTTCATAACCTAAACCATTAAGGTATAGGGAATCCATACGCCTAACCCGGGAACTATTCTCCACTAATGTAGACTCGGAGGTTCATGAAGATCATTAGGACTTGGTTCGATTTTGAAATAATGGCCACAGGTATATCGAAAATACAAAACAGATTAATCGTCGTTAACATGATGATACTTGAGCCAAATTCTTGGTTCTTTCTCACTCTAGAAACCCCATAGATATAATTAAAATAACCTCGAACATAAATTTAAGAACTTTGTACTCACTTGTCAAAAAGAAACAAAAAAATAAAAATCGTATGTACAATTTTTTTATTTTTACTAATACACCTCCAAACTTATTCGATTGTTACTATTTAAGGGGTAGGTGAAGAATGAACAAAACCGACAAGTGAGTACTTGAATACCGAACCAATATAAAGTTCGCCCTAAACCCAACCGCTCACTTAAATTAGCATTTGCAACTGCTAACTTGATTCTCTCAAATTTGTGCCTTCGGTTCAACAATATAGGTTTGGAAAGAAGTTTAATCGGTCACGTGGTATTGGTTAAGTGTTCGGAATTGAAACAGTTTAAAGGCTTCGATAGGGTAACGAGGAATAATGATATATCAAGGTAAGCTTAAAAGGCTCCAGCGACAAAGTGACTGCGTAAATCATATCTCCTAAACAACATTGCCTAGGATTTTGCCTTGAATTTTCCCCAAATCAAGTTCTAGAATCCATTTTGTCATGAAATTGATAGAAGGATAATTATTTTCAAATCAATTAGATAGTGTTATATTGAGTTTATGTGCTCGTGCATTTAGGATTTATAATAACTTTTACTAAGACGATACGTCAACCACGCAGAACACACATACATGAGCTTTACGCTCAATCTCAATAAACAACCCGGGGACGTAAAGCTCAATCTCAATAACCAGTGCCACTACATATGACTCGATCTCAATGAAGCAAATTAGCTGACCGATTTGCATATAGAAAGATGTTACAGTTGCATCAATGTCAGCACAGATCGTCTCAATAAAATCAAGACGATTCTCATGCTCGTTGATCCGGTTATTTATTTCCTTCAAGACTCTCTGAGTCTCTCCCATGATAGTAGCAAGTATTTCCTCCAGATTGGGAGAACACTCCTCATCGTGGTCTGGAGTGTCAATCCATAGCTCTGAAGTGTTGTAACTCTTCCCCAAGCTTTGGTAGCTTGAAAAAAAATTGCAACTCTGATAATCAAATACCGCCATGTCTTCCAATAATCAATAGGCCTTGTTCGCGGTTAGTTGGTCAAAAGAGGTGGTACCGTTTCCTCTTCCGACCTAATTTCTTGTTGCGGCTTGTAACACATCAAGGAAGTTCAGTAGTTGACACTCCCTCGGGAATTGATGATTCGGGAACTGAAGTAGCAACACCTTATATCGTTCCCAGGCACAGTATAACGGTTCAAAATTTTGTTGAAAGAACCTAAAGAGGACTTGTCGATGCTCCATCTCCAAGTACCTCGTAAACAAAAACAAAACTAAAGAGAAAAATTATAAAAAATTTAAATGCCTAAATTAAAACCAAATTATTTACTCACAATATCAAAGATAATCTAAAACACAATTCCCGGCAACGACGCCAAAAACTTGACAGGGACGAATTCGTTCGCCGCCGGTTGATTTGACTCGCAAGTGCACGAGATCTAGTTTTAATATAGTGGACCCTTCGGTCAGATATCGTTCCACAGGGATTGGTTGAGAATATTGTCGAGTACCGCGATTATCATAACTCGACTTTATCTAGTCGGCAAAAATGGTATTATAATTAATAAATACTAATACTATAATACTAATTTATCTAATTATACTAATATATCGATAGGACGTTTTTGGGAATTATTTCCTGGGACTTAATATCGTTCACTTAAACTTGTTCCTTTCAATCTATTTTCATTAATGGTGTTTATCCTATCCGACAGTCTCAATTCGTAAACTACCTCGCCACCTCTCTGGAGTGTATGACGGGGGAATACACGACTTCGTGTCAATGAAGAAGTCCCCCTCAATGTCTTAACAACCCTAGGTCACATGAGTCTTACCCCAACGTCATCGATTGCACACTTTCCAAGTCCTTCCGAGGTTATTGGATCGTCATGTTGTGTTTACCATAGTCTGAATCCGAGGTTACCTCTCCTGAGTGTCAAACCCCGTATTTTCGGTATATTGTAACAAGCATAATAAACAATACAACATGGCAAACACAATCAGATAAACATGAACAACTACCAACAAAACATTGATTTTAAATAAACAACGTTTTCATGAATTTAATCATGCCCTAGACAATATATGATTAGCTAAACATGCCCGTAGCCCTATATACAACTAGAAATGAGCTAAACATATACAAACATTCAACCAAACTAATAGAGAAACGAGGAAACTAGCCGTATATCCGAAGATCCGACGCTAAAACCGTTCCGAGATCGCTTCCTCCTTCTTCGCAACGTGATCTTCCCTTGGTCAAATGGCCTCGGAGCTCTCAAGACTTCCCCAAATGTCTAACCATTGAAATGGAGAAGAAGGAATGATATATATAGGCTCAAAAATATCACAAAATATCCTAAATATCCTAAACTGTCTGCAGAGTGACCGCTGCGGCGATGAGTAGATCCGTGGCTTGACCGCCGCGGCGATGGTTTTGATCGCCGTAGTGGTGGAAATAGTAGCAAACATTCGGTACTTTCACCGCCGCGGTGGTGGAATTCACCTCTGCGGCAGTGAAATGTTTGTTGAAAATGGGCCATCCTATATTTTCATCGCCACAGTAGTGGTTTTTATGTTTTGAAACTTCGTTTATCCACCATTGTCCACCGCTCTTCTTCGATTTGATCGCTTAAGGAACGTTTTAGTCCCTTATCACCCCAACTACCTGTTTTATGACAAAAAGAATAAAAACAAATTTAAATGTAATAAAACGTACTAAACATACTCGAAAACTAACAAGTTCGGTTGGAAATAGATAGGTAATTTACACCTATCAAATACTCCCAAACTTAAAATTTTGCTAGTTCCAAGTAAAACACTCACACATACATAATTACTACAACCACTAACTATGAAATTCAAAACTAAAAACGAAAAACACTAGAAACAAAAATGTGCAAGGTTTGAAAGTCATCTAACAACCAAACGATTTACCCTTATTGGACCCTTTCTATCAAGCTCAAGTATAAAATACACCATGTGATGTTCTAAAATTTCAACATTCATAATAGTAAGCGCCATTCTAGATCCTTTCAGAGTGTGTGCGATTAAACTCAAATATACAACTATCCGTTGATTAGATGGGATTATCCCTCAATAAAGTTCATAACCTAAACCATTAAGGTACAGGGAATCCATACGCCTAACCCGGGAACTATTCTCCACTAATGTAGACTCGGAGGTTCACGACCCATCCCGAAATCCCGACATCCCGGGCTGGCGTGACGACATCATGACATCACCGAAAATAACCAACCAACCATCTATTACACGACAATATACACATATATAAATAAACCATTATCTATATGAAGTTATACATATTCTGTTATGGAAACACACCTGTTCCCCAAATATACTAACAGCAAAATATAATACCATGAACCCCTCACAGGTTTGCCTCAGAAAGCTCATCTCCATCCTCTACACGACTCCATCGTAGGACTCTACCTAGCCCCAATAGGGGACCGACTCCTAGCTGCTTCACTTGCGAGTATACTGCCTTCTTAGTAAAAACATCTTTAATAACAAAAACTCATTCTAAAATATCTAAATGGATCAAGTGTAAGTTTATAAATACCACGTAGCTCGTAAAATTCCCAGTATAAAAGCAGGAAAAATAAAGCGACATAATTAAGTTCCATTCAAATCTAACTAATATAAAAATCATACTAATCACTATGATAATAAATATCAAATCAGCCAATATACGCAAAACACCACATCTCAAGCACACATCTCAAACACACTTTTTAAGCACACAACTCAAACACACACCTCAAACACACATTGGCTAGCCCTAGTGAACGTTTTAACCTCACGATCGGGAGTTTGCAACGGTACCGTACCATCCGTAGGATATGCCTTCATATAAACACCCATCACTTTGTTGAAGCGGATAATCACTGTGCAGTATAAACGCCTAACATCACTTTGCCGAAGCAGATAAATATCACTCCGCCGAAACAGATAAATATCACTCCGTCGAAGCGGATAAATATTATGGCATCGTCAAATCAAATATAAAATCATCGGATCACAACTCAATAAATATCATCTACTCAATATCGTCAAATCACCACGTCTATCCCTTTTCCTCAAAACCAACTTTTAAATCGAAAAATCACATTTCACACTTTCTTTTAAAGAAAACGTCTGATTTTATCAAAATCACTTTTCTACCATTTATTTTTTAAAAAACCAGGCATTTTTAGAAAAACAGATGTTTTCTATTTTCTTTTAAAAACACCATCTGATTTCACCAAATCCAACAAAAATTCATTTTCAACTTCTTTCTGATAACCATCGAAATCTTCCAAAAATCCAATTTACCAACTCACCCAAATCCTGCTTGATCCATATCATTTATAAATTCGTATAGTTTAAGTAAACACATATTTCATCATATATATATACATCAAAAAATAGTTTGGCAAGAAGACAGTACACTCACCTGGCTATCCGTTCCGAACAGTTTTTATTGACTATCTTTTACCGATATCCCAATGCTTGCGAACCTAATGGTGACATGGCCTAAATTAATATTTTATGTAAAATAACCGAATCATGCAATGCAGGCCCTAAATTTCGTAATTTCCCCCGTACCCACTTTTTATTATGAAAAATTGTTATTCGGTAAATTTCGTTTCGTTAATAATTACTGTACGCATTTGTTAATATGGACGGTGACAAAAAATTTTAGAATTAACGATTTCAAATTATAATCTCGTTTGCTAATAATTCCATTTAACAACAATGGTAATCGATTTAGATTTTACCTACTCCGAATCGTCCATCGGCCGAGAGATGATTTTTTTTGGATTTTTATTGGGGTGTTTGTGTAATTTTTCCTCTTTCTTTTCTTCTTTTTCTTTCTTTTTTTTTTTTTTTTTCCTGTTTCTCTATTTTGGTCGCTGGGTTCTCACCGCTGACACGCACATACACACTTCACTTAACCGACCAGCGACCATCCTACACACAACCCAACCAACGACATACACACACCTCCGGAGAACAACCCTGACCAGGCAACAGCACACCCACCACCGTCGCCTCACCGAACTCATGCCACCGCCACTACTGCCGGAACCTGAACACGTACCACTCCGACACACACACACACACTGCCGATCACGCACTCACACCCACAACACCGATCATACACACATACAGACACTACGATCATCTGAACGGCACACCTACATAATCTCTCTCACACACACTGTTTACATACATACACAACGAACTCACAACGATGAACAAACACACGCACATATGTTGGCAAACGGCGATTGATCACCCACACATCCAATGCCTGAACACAGCAGCGATGATCACACTCTCTCACATTCCCACAATCACCGGCCGATCAAAACAAAACCACCTCTACCGGCGATCACGAACAGCCCGACGTCGCCCACCTCCAATCCTCTCTCTTTTTCTAGATTTCTACATTTCTCCTTTTCTGATAGTGTTTTGATCCATATATTTCTTTTTTGCATGTATCTTTTTATATGCATGAATTGAGTGGTAGAGATTGATCATCGCTTGCCACGTCTCCCCATTCCTCTCTCTCTCGTGTCGCTGGCGATCTCACTGCACACATAAACACACGATATATGTATATATATATATATATATATATGTGTGTGTGTGTGTGTGTGTGTGTGTGTGTTTTTAAAAACAAAAATCTTTTGTTCAATTGCTATTTTCTCCCCCTCATTCTTTAAATCTTTATTTTAATCCAAATTCATCATTTATGATTTTCTTAATTTGTAATTTCACCCCTTAACATTTTTAAGAAAGAAGTTAAATGCCAATTTACCTCCAAAGTTTGGATTCAAAGTTTCTAAATTTGTAAATTGACCTCTAAACTTTTAATTTGAATTTTTAATTTGTATATTTCCCCCTCATATTTTTCTAAATGCTCAATAATGCAACTAAATTAACGTACGTGCGAAATTGGGGTCTTACATGGAGGTTCATGAAGATCATTTGGGCTTGGTTCGGTTTTTGAATAATGGCCATGGGTATATCGTAAATACAAAACAGGTTAATCGTCGTTAACGGGATGATACCCGAGGCACATGCTTGGCTCTTTCTCACTCTCGAAACCCCATAGATATAATTTAAACGACCCCGAACATAAATTTAAGGACGTTGTACTCACTTGTCGAAAAGAAACGAAAAAATAAAAATCGTTTGTTCAATTTGTTTTTTTTTTTTTTTTTTACTAACACACCACCAAACTTATTCCATTGTTACTATTTAAGGGGTGTGTGAACAATGAACAAAAATGACAAGTGAGTACACGAATACCGAACCAATATAAAGTTCACCCTAAACCCAACTGCTTACTTCAAGTAGCATTTGTGGTAGGCGTGAAATACACCGCTACTTACTCTCGCCAGTATACGAGGTCTAAGTTTTAATATAGTGGATCTTGAAGATCGGATATCGTTCCCACAGGGAAAAGTGTGAATAATTGAATACCGCAATTTACGTAGTCTCATGTTATCCTGACGATGAAAGACATGATTTAAAATTAAACTAAGCTAAACTATAATTAGTGGGTTAATCTTAACTAAGTTGATTAATTAGGGATTGATTTCATTCACTTAATACATGTTTGATTTCGTTCAGTTAACAATAACGGAGTTTAGGTATCCGACAATCTCGGTTCGTAAACTCCTTAGCCACCTCTTCCGAGTGTAAGAAGAGGGAATACGCAACTTCGTGTCAACGAAGAGGTCCCCCTCAATGTCTTAACGACTCTAGGCCGCGTGAGTCTTGACCCAACGTCATCGATTGCACACTAACTAACGCCCTCCCAGGTCGTTAGGTCGTAACGATGTGTTTACCTTAGTCTGAATCCAGGGTTACCTCTCTCGAGTGTCAAACCCTAGTTTCTCAAATCCAAACCTAATACCATTACAAGCATACTAAGATCATCATCAAATGATAAACACAATCAGACTTAAAAGCAACAACCTTTAAAGAAACATATATTAAACCAAACGAGTATTTACACAACTACATTTTTCCCTAACTAATCTTTAATTAAACTAACATGTTCTTAGCCAATACAACATTAAATCAAGAGGAGATCATCAATATAAAAATAAAAATTAGGAACAAAGATGGAAATAAGGGAGGAAAAATCAAATCTCAAAGTGGAGTAGTCCACTTTCGCCAAAGAACAATCCTCCCGAGCTTCCTCTTCTCCATTGATGAACTTCCACTTCTAGCTCTTCAAGAATTGGCCAAGAACACTTCCTAAAACTAATCTAATCCACTTCCTAAATTATCTAAACCTAACTAAGGTAAAAGAAGCTCTCTAAAACATCAACCAAGCCTCCTCTCATGTCTAAGGGTTCTAGAGGTTCTTAACAATTGGTGGAGAAAGGGGTTAAAAGGAAGGTTTGGGAAAATATCTTCAAAATATCTGAAAATAGATATTTCTGCGCAGAGTGTCACTGCCTAAGCGGTGGTTCACCGCTTAGGCGGTGGCTTAAGTCGATTAAGCTTCTATCGAATCTTCGCTTAGGCAGTGGCTGCAGGCACAACAATCTGACGTTTTCTCGCCTAGGCGGTGGTTCAACACTTCATCAGTCAAACATTCTACCTCTTTTCCGCTTAGGTGGTGGAACTTCCTCCTAGGCAGTGGTCTTCATTCACCGAAACCCTGTTTTTCACATTTTGTTCACCGTTTCTCCACCGTTTTCACTTGTTTATCGCCCTTTAACGTCTCTTCACCTATTTTACACTAAAACTAACTAAAACACAATTAAATATAACTAATATGCTTGAAAACTAACAAATTCGATTTCGAAATAGATAGATTTTTCACACCTATCAATACCCCCAAACTTAGAATTTTGCTAGTCTTCGAGCAAAACACTAACACTAAACTAAACTAACTAATGAACTAACCAACTAAAAATAAAAAACTGAACTAACACTAAAGAAGTATATGCATGTAAATATAAAGTTCAATCGAAAGGACTAATTTGTTCCTCCCTCAATATCCCTTAAATCTGATCAAGTTCGGGAAGTAACCCACACCAAGTGGTGTTCTAGAATTTCAACAATCAATAACAATAAAAACCATTTTAGATCCATTTGAAGTGTATGTGTGAGAACTAACTCAAATGTGTAACTAGTCAAATACCGAATTCAATTATTCAATCGTTAAGCTCATAACTTAAACTGTTGAAGGATTCAGGAAAACCATACGCTTGATTGGAGTCTACTATCCACTAATGTAGGCTCAGATATTCACAGAGATCAATAGGGCTTGGTTTGGCTTAGGAGAACGACCACGGGTATCATTGGAATTGAAAATAGATAATCGTTTGAATTGAACGATACCTGAGGTAAAATCGCTTGTCGTTATCCTCTCTCATGACCCTACACATTTAAAGTACAACTCTGAATGAGAATTAAAGATCCTTGTATTCACTTGTCGAAAGAAAAGAAAATGAAAACGATATTCACGGTTTTTTTTTAACAACATATTCCTAAATTAATTTGAATATTTACAGTTGTAGGAGAGTGCAAAAAGAAGTTAGAGAAACACACCCCCAAACTTATTCAAATTTATAAAATTTTAGGAATATGTAAAAGAAAGAAATTATAGAAACACCCCCCCCAAACTATTTTAGGAGCATGCAAAAAGAATACGAACGTGACAAGTGAATACACTAATACTGAATCAATAAATATTTATCAGAAACTTGACCACTCACTTGATTTCACTCAATTTTGAAAATTAGGCTTAGCGGCAATGGTTTAAGAAAAATTTAAATGAAAAGAGTATTTGAACGTTTTCAGAATTGATTACGTTATCGGCTTCGACAGGGGAAATATGGAATGAACATTTTCAGGTTAGCTACAACGGTTCAAGTGAAAAAATGATGGCCTAAATCATGTCTCTGGAATTACCGTACCTAGGATTCCGCCTCAAGTTTCCCCGAAATCAAGTTCTAGTTTCCTTATTTTCTATCATGAGCTTAATATTGAATAATTAGCGTCTAATCGTTCAGATAATTATACATTGAGTTCAAATATTGTGTGATTTTAGGATCGAGATAATTTTTACCCAATCGACATGTTAAGCACACAAAACACACAAGGAGGGTATTACCCCCGACCTCAATATGCAATTAGGGGATAATTCTCATCATTGGGTCTTGGCCCAAATGAACTCAACATCTAAACATGCAAATACAACTTTATACATACACAATACTAAACTAAATCTAATGCTAACATACATAAATTAATCTACCACTACTCATGCAAAAAAAACAAAAATTAAACTAACTAAACTTAAAAATTTAAACACTAAAACATTCATAATAAAATACATACATAAACATAGATTTGTACATAAAAAAATTTGCATTCTGCTCAAAAACTAATAATGGTTCATCATTTTCTACAAAAAATCAAAATGGATGAACATCCACTAAACTAATCATCCATTCCATCCCAATACATGCTTTGATCAAAAGAAGCGTTCCACTATTAGCGAACCCAATAAACATATAGCATCAATGCATACAAAATGGGTTGAACACATACCTAGGGAATAAGACTTATTTCCTACTGTTCACCTGACGAGGAGTCATCACCGTCATTACGTTGGAAAGGAGAGTGTGGTCTTTGTAGCAAATGTGGCGGCACGGATGGCATCGAAGGGTAATCGTCCATCTCAAGGACAAAGCCTTCCCAAATCTTCCATTGGACTCAATCTTGCTGCCTCGAATATTGGTCTAGGAAAGAGCAAATTTCGTATTGATTTTAGAGGACAATCTGAAGCTTGTTATATACCCTCTCCTGGGAGTTTTCATCTCAGGCTCCAGAAGGTCCCGCCGTCTTGTTTGTTGGCTTTTCCCCTTCCTCAAGCTCGAGCACTGCTGCCTCTTGTGCTTCAGTCTTCCACAACCAGTTTATCTTTGACAGATCAAGTGGAATGATAAGGTCGCACAGGCTTCCCCCGGATACCGTCACTCCAGCTAGTCAGAAAATGTGGGTCAATAGTGACGGAAACAGGAGCCTACCCTTTACTGTATTCACAGCATGTATGATCGATGAATAGATTAGGAATCCAATGTTGATTGGTTCTCCGGTTTGAATTTTATAGATAAAAAAGGCCCTATCCTTTGAGACGTCTGAAAGATGTGACGTCGGTAGGAGGCTTCCACAAATGACGTGGTGCCAGATTTTTGGAATTGGCTTTAGGCATTTTACCGAGAAGGTAGTGACATTCGGCCCCTGGTGTTTCCACTTTACTTCGCCGGATGTGATATTTTTAATGACCCTATGCAAAGTAGGTTCTTGGCTTTCAGGGGACCTCGGTGCCGAAAGTCCAAAGAGATGATTGATAAAGTCAGGGCTGAAGATGATAGGCCTATTTTGAACTCTTGCTTGGTCATCTACGGCTTCCGTAGCATTAGCGTAAAATTCTTTAACCAAAGCAACCTCGCCTGGGGGTGGCGATTTACAGAATTGCTCCCATTGGCGGCTTCGGATTTCTTGTTGAAATTTTGCTGGGAGATCCTCTATCGGACTGAAACCCCATTAGCGTATGCTTGCTCGAAAGGCTTCGTGTTCTTTGAAATGTTCCTCCACTTGTTTTGACACAAAACGGTTGGCATCATAGTCAACGTCGGTTAGTACCCCAGAGTGTGAGCTCGACCCTTCTCCTCTCGCCCTCTTCTTTGCTACCTTCTTTGGCATTTCCTAACAATCAAAAAAAAAAAAAAAAAAAAAAAAAAAAAAAAAAAAAAACTAATACAACCTCATCATATATGAACAATTGAAGAACATAAACCTCCATAATCACTTTGTCAAGAACACATACTTCCCAAAACGAACACCCATTTGAACTCTTCAAACAAATTTCACAAATGTGACATCCTATCTTAGTTCACATACTTAACCAATCCAATTAAACATGCTCATCACCAAGAATCAAACCAAAAACCCATAGAACTTCAGAATCGCGAAAATAGGGTTAATGGGTTTGGGCAAAATTTCAAAATCCAATGATTTCTTTGATATAATCATGCAAACCAACCAATAATTTCAACAACTAGACTAACTGTAAAGTAAAAGAAACTTACTTGTTGAGAATTTATGGTCTAATCGAAAGAGAATGAAGAAATCGCACCGTTCACGCAAAACCCTAAATTTTCAGAAATAGGGGTGGAGATCCAATTCTTGGTGGTTGATTCGTGATGAAAATAACTACTTTTGATAATGGAAGGATGATTTTTGAGTATTGGAACGGTTTGGAAGTGAGATTTTAGAGAGAAGGTGGAGGATTTTAGGAAGAAGCCTTGCAATTTTTAATTTTTGAATGAGCGGGTTCTTTTTAACTGCAGAAGGTCCACCGCTTAAGCGGTGGATCCATTTCTTTTAAAAGAAACCCTTATGACATTTATTCGCCTAGGCTGTAGTTTCTCCGCTTAGGTGAATTTACACCAGTATGAAAAACATTTTGTTCTGCTGCTAATCCGCCTAGGCGGTGGAGCGTATTCTCAAAATTTGTTGCATCCTGTATTTTTACCGCCTAAGCGGTGGTTCACCGCTTAGGTGGTGGGCCGTTTTTGCTGAAAAACACACAACCTATATTTTTACCGCCTAGGCGGTGGGCTTGCAACTTCTACTTTCATGTTTTTCTCAAATTTTCAAAATACGGCTCCACCCCGTACGTTTCTACTTTGCTTGTTCAACGTGTTTAAACTTAGAACACTTCCCCAAGCATCCACACTCCTAAATTCATTTCCGAACACGTTCCGAAGCCATGCTGGCTTCCAAAAAGAATAAATAATCAAATAAATAGTAACAAAAATTGGGTAATTTGATACCCTGAGTTTTATTTCAAAAACAAATATAGCGCTTGAGTTACCATCCCTATCTAAACTTTCGTGTTGCTCAGTATTTTTCACTAAAATTCCCCATAGACAAGGAATTTGGGCTCAAATGCTTAGTCGGATCAAGATGATGGCTTGAAGTTGGCTTCTCCTCTCAGTCCTTATCATTTGCAATAAGTTCAATCTCGGGATTGAGAATTAAGAATTCCAATGTTCTTCATCGTTTCTCGCACCGCTTGATCTCACTAACACAATAAAACAAAAATAAAAATTAAAAACAAAACAAAAATAAATGTCAGGATTAACAATTGACCACTTAGTCGTAATATGAACTTAAAATTTACATTAATCCCCGGCAACGGCGCCAAAAACTTGGTAGGGCGTGAAATAAACCGCTACTTACTCTCGCAAGTATACGAGGTCTAAGTTTTAATATCTTGAAGATCAGATATTATTCCCACAGAAAAAAGTGTGAATAATTGAATACCACAATTTACGTAGTCTCATGTTATCCTGACAATGAAAGACATGATTTAAAATTAAACTAAGCTAAACTACAATTAGTAGGTTAATCTTAACTAAGTTGATTAATTAGGGATTGATTTCGTTCAGTTAACAATAACGGAGTTTAGGTATCCGACAATCTCGGTTCGTAAACTCCTCAGCCACCTCTTCCGAGTGTAAGACGAAGGAATACGTGACTTCGTGTCAACGAGGAGGTCCCCCTCAATGTCTTAATGACTCTAAGACACGTGAGTCTTGACCCAACGTCATCGATTTCACACTAACTAATGCCCTCCCGGGTTGTTAGGTCGTAACGATGTGTTTACCCTAGTCTGAATCTAGGGTTACCTCTCTTGATTGTCAAATCCTAGTTTTTCAAATCCAACCCTAATACCATTACAAGCATACTAATATCGTCATCAAATGATAAACACAATCGGACTTAAAAGCAACAACCTTTAAAGAAACATATATTAAACTAAATGAGTATTTACATAACTACATCTTTCCCTAACTAATCTTTAATTAAGCTAACATGTTCTTAGCCAATACAACATTAAATCAAGAGGAGATCGTCAATATCAACAATAAACATTAGGTACAAAGATGGGAACAAGGGAGAAAAAATAAAATGTCAAAGTGGAGTAGTCCACTTTCACCAAATAACAATCCTCCCGAGCTTCCTCTTCTCCATTGATGAACTTCCACTTCTAGCTCTTGAAGAATTGGCTAAGAACACTTCCTAAAACTAATCTAATCTACTTCCTAAATTATCTAAACCTAACTAAGGTGAAAGGAGCTCTCTAAAACATCAACCAAGCCTTCTATCACGTCTAAGGGTTCTAGAGGTTCTTAATAATTGGTGGAGAAAGGGGTTAAAAAGAAGGTTTGGGAAAATATCTTCAAAATATCTGAAAACAGATATTTCTACGCAGTGTCACCGCCTAAGCGGTGGTTCACGGCTTAGGTGGTGGCTTAAGTCGATTAAGCTTTTATCGGATCTTCGCCTAGGCAATGGCTGCAGGCACAACAATCTAATGTTTTCTCATCTAGGTAGTGGTTCAGCACTTCAGCACTCCAACATTTTGCCTCTTTTCTGCCTAGGCGGTGGTCTTCATTCACCGAAACCCTGTTTTTCACATTTTGTTCACCGTTTCTCCACCGTTTTCACTTGTTTATCGCCCTTTAATGCCCCTTCACTTGTTTTACACTAAAACAAACTAAAACACAATTAAATGTAACTAATACGCTTGAAAACTAACAAATTCGGTTTCAAAATAGATAGGTTTTTCACACCTATCAATTTGCAACTGCTAATTTGATTCTCTCAAATTTGTGCTTTCAATTCAGCGATATAGGTTTGGAAAGAAGTTTAATTGCTCACATGGTTTTGGTTAAGTGTTCAGAATTGAAATGGTTTAAAGGTTTTGACAGGGTAACGAGGAATAATGATATATCAAGGTAAGCTTAAAAGGCTCAAGCGACAAAGCGACGACCTAAATCATATCTCCTGAACAACTTCGCCTAGGATTTTGCCTCAAATTTTCCCCAAATCAAGTTCTACAATCCCTATTGTCTTGAAATTGATGGAAGGATAATCATTTTCAAATCAATTAGATAGTGTTATATTGAGTTTACATACTTGTGCATTTAGGATCTACAATAACATTTACTAAGATGATACGTCAAGCACACTTGAGCACACTTGGGTTCCCGTCTCATTCGATTCATCGCTAATGAATGCTCCCAAGCTCCTTTTACTCGTGTTCGGTTTCTCCTGGTGGATTTCACAATCCACCAGGATTTCGCTAATGTGTCTTGATCGTCTCTCAGTGCCACTGCTTATGACTCGGTCTCAATGAAGCAAACTAGCTGACCGATTTGCGTCTGGAAAGACGTTTGGGTCACATCAATGTCAGCGCAGATCATCTCAATAAAATCAAGACAATCCTCGTGCTCATTGATCCGGTCATTTGTTTCCCTCAAGACTCTATGAGTCTCCCCCATGACAGTAGCAAGTATTTCCTCCAGATTGGGGAAAGACTTCTCATCGTGGTCCGGAGTGTTAATCCATGGCTCCGAAGTGTTGTAGCTCTCCCCCAAGCTTTGGTAGCTTGAAAAAGAATTGAAACTCCGATAATCAAATACCTCCATGTCTTCCAATAACCAATAGGCCTCGTCCACAGTTAGTTGGTCGAAAGAGGTGGTACTATTTCCTCTTTCAACCAAATTTCTTGTTGCGGCTTGTAACCCATCGAGGAAGTTCAGTAGTTGACACTCCCTTGGGAAATGATAATTTGGGAACAAAAGTAGCAACACCTTATATTGTTCCCAGGCATAGTATAATGGTTCAAAATCTTGTTGAAAGAACCTAAAGAAGACTTGTCGATGCTCCATCTCCAAGTACCTCGTAAACAAAAACGTAACCGCGGCGAATTCTTTCGCCCGCCGATTGATTTGACTCGCAAGTGCATGAGGTCTAGTTTTAATATAGTGGACCCTTTGGTCGGATATCGTTCCACAGGGATTGGTTGAGAATATTATCGAGTACCGTGATTATCATAACCCGACTTTATTTAGGCGGAAAAAAATGGTATTTATAATTAATAAATACTAATACTACAATACTAATTTATCTAATTATACTAATATATTGGTAGGATGTTTTTGGGAATTATTGCCTAGGGATTAATATCGTTCACTTAAACTTGTTCGTTTCAATCTATTTTCATTAATGGTGTTCATCCCATCCGACAGTCTTAGTTCGTAAACTACCTCGCCACCTCTCCCGAGTGTAAGACAGGGGAATACACGACTTCGTGTCAATGAAAAAGTCCCTCTCAATGTCTTAACGAACCTAGGTCACGTGAGTCTCGCCCTAACATCATCGATTGCACACTTTTCAACTCCCTCCCGGGTTATTGGATCGTCGCGTTGTATTTACCCTAGTTTGAATCCGAGGTTACCTCTCCCGAGTGTCAAACCCCATATTTTTGGTATATTGTAACAAGCATAATAAACAATACAACACGACAAACACAATTAGATAAACATGAACAACCACTAAACAACATTTTCATGAATTCAATTAAGCCCTAGACAATATATGTTTAGCTAAACATGGTTGTAGCCCTATATACAACTACAAACGAGCTAAACTGATACAAGCATTCAACCAAACTAAGAAAGAAAGAGAGAAACGAGGAAACTAGCTATATATCTGAATATCCGACGCTAAAATTGTTCCGAGATCGCTTCCTCCTTCTTCGCGACGTGATCTTCTCTTGGTCGAATGGCCTCGGAGCTTTCAAGACTTCCCAAAATGTCTAACCATTGAAATGGAGGAGAAGGGGGGATATATATAGGCTCAAAAATATCACATAATATCCTAAACTGTCCGCAGAGTGACCACCGCAGTGGTGGGATTCATCGCCGTGGCGATGAGTAGGTCGGTGGCTTGACCGCTGTGGTGACGGTTTTGATCGCCACGGCAGTGGAAATTTGAGCAAACATCCTATACTTTCACTACCGCAGTGGTAAAGTATTTTGCTGGAAATGGGCCATCCGGTATTTTCACCACTGTGGCGGTGGCTTTGCTGTTTTGAAACTTTGTTTTTCTACCGGTTATCCACTGCTCTGCTCTGATTTGACCACTTAAGGAACATTTTAGTCCCTTTTCATTCCAAATACCTGTTTTATAACAAAAAGAATATAAATGAATTAAAATGTAATAAAACGTACTAAACATACTCGAAAACTAACAAGTTCGGTTTGGAAATAGATATGTAATTTACACCTATCAGTAGTAAATAGTAGGCCAAAAATGTGACATACCTCATGTAAATAAGGTAAAGAAAAGACGAAAGACTAGAAGCATACATCGAGAGATTTTTCCATGAATCCAACCATCTAGAAGAGCTGAATGATGAAATGGTGGTATAAGATTCAATGGTCAATATACGAAAAGGCCCTTTCTTGCTCACAATGGCACGAGCACTACCGAAGAATTTAGTTTCTGCCTTTTTCCCTCTACATCAAGTTCATCACAATTGAACATGAGAAGAAACAAGGCAGAAAGGGGAGGAGCCGACAAGAATCCAAGGAGAAACAAATATCCTCTATGCTTCATGAATTTTATACCCCTTAATGCCTCGTTAAGGACTTCCTTTATGTAAATACAGGACAAGAAGATAGTCAAGTAGCCCTAGACATTGAAAAACTGAGGGAAAGTATCCAACTTAAACAAGTGGTATGATTTTCACCAAGCCCATATCTACATCACTGACAACTAGTATGACTTGGAAAATGAGTTCGAACAGTTGATCCACAAAAGCCACTTCAAAAGGTTCACTTCCAAAAATGAGCAAGACGATCAATGTCCTAATAAGGAGAAGAAAAGACCAGAAGTCCAAGGGGGTATCCACAATCTATGGTGCACTCACCTAAGGAGGACATACTAAGTTAAAGAATAAAGCACACACCTGAATGGGTAAACATCGGGTCAAGGACTACGTGTTCTAGGTGTCCAAGGGACTTGTCGCGAAGATAGAGGCTATTATTTTCGCTGATGAGGATCTACACAGAGTTAGCACACCGCAAGACAATACCTTAGTGGAACCTTGTAAATTGCAAACTACAATGTGGGACAAGTATTGGTCGACAATGGCCACTCAATAGAAAAATCTACCGGTCTCATTCAACAAAATATAGATTGACCGTGATACACTAAATCTGATGATGACTTACCTGGTCGATTTCATGGGAAAAACGGAGAAGCCATTTAGTTGGATAATGCTCCAAGTTACAGTGGTCACAAAGCTGAAGCACTCTACAGTTGATGTACAGTTCATTATAGTGTATTGTTGTTGGAAAAATTTTAATCGCTTTGAATTACTCACAAATGCACGAGGTCAAGTTTTCATAGTAAAGGAAGATTAGGGTTGTACTATCCGTAAGGATTAGTTTAGATTGTTACTAAGTACCGCGATTATCGTAACCGAACTTTATCTAGGCGATCCAATTTTTATTTTTTGTAAAAATATAAAACTAAACTAAAATACTAGGAATGACGTTTATGGGAATAAATTATCTCATTCACTTAAACATGTTTGATTCAATCTAGTTTACATTAATGGTATTTAAACTATCCGACAATCTAGGTATCGAAAACTCACTCACTCCCTCTCCCAAGTATAAAGTGAATGAATATGCAATTCGTGTCAACACAAATATCCCTATATAGCATCTAAATGATTACATGAGTCTCGTCCCAACCTCACGGATTGCACCCTTTCTAATAATCTCCCGAAACATTAGAACGTCGTGTTGTGTTTAAACCCTAATCTGAATTTGGGGTTACCTCTCCCTAGTGTTAAACCTTGCATTCTCAAATCAACCAATATATCATAACAAGTATATATAATGTAAGTAAAATAATGGTAAACACAATCGAATAGAGATAAACAACCGATAACGAAACAACGATTTACTCAAACATGTTTATTAGCAAACTACATCAATCCCTAAATAATATATCTTTAGCTCATGACCATAGTCACATATTAAACTAAAAACAAGCTATACATGATGAAATAACCAACAAGAGTTTATAAATAAGGAGGGAAATAAGAGAGAATAGTTGTTATCTGAAGAATGGATGGTTCCATGTCTATAACATCCACTAGGATCTTATTTTCTCTTCTCCAATTTGGTGTTAATCTTGTTTGGTATGTTCTTAGGGCTCCAAAATACTCCCAAAACCGTGCTCATGGTATAGGGAATGGGTGGATATTAAAAGAGATAAAAAAATATCTGAAAATATCCTAAAAATATCTTTACCAGGTGGTGTTGGGTCATTGCAGCGATGAAGGGCATGGCTGCAGCGATGAGAAGTCAATAAGGCTTTTTTCCTTTTAATCACTGCAGTGATGAAGGGAATCTCTATAGAGATGGAGGTTATGAAGGGAATCTCTATAGAGATGGAGGTTCAAAAGGTTTTCTGTCCTTTCATCTCTGCAACGATGAAGGAAATCGCTGCAGCGATGGAGGGCTAGTGGCCCTGTGATGCTGGATAGCCTTTTTGCTCACTTTTCAACCGTTTCTCCACTGACGTCCTACTGATTTACTCGATTTTCAACTGTTTTCGCCCCTAACACCTGATTTACATAAAAACAAACAAAAACGAATTAAAACATTACAAGAACACTTGAAAACTACCAAAATTGGCTTGAAAATATATAGATAATTTCAACCTATCAAATACCCCCAAACATAGAATTTTGCTAGTCCTCGAGAAAATACTTACACTAAAATAACAACCACAACTAATTAACAAATTTAAATACTAAAAATGAAAAAACAAACAGCAAACGAAATAAAACTAACGACGTGTAAGTTTTTAATTTTAACTAATCGACCAAAACGTTTTCCCTCAACGGCCCTCAATCATATCGAGTTCAAGTATAAACCGCACCATGTGGTGTTCTAGAATTTCAACATTCAATAACGATAAAAGCCATTATAGATCATGTTCAAGTGTGTGTGAGAAAACTCTAATTATACAATCATCCAAAAACCGGATTGGATTATCCACTAACAAAGTTCATGACTTAAAACCGACATGGCATAGGATTTTCATAAGCCAGACTGGGTTCCACTCTCCACTAATGTAGGCTAAGCAATTCAAAAAGATCAAAAGGACTTGGTTTGGTTTTTATCAACTGGCCAAGGGTATATCGGGAATGTAAAATAGGTAAAGGTCTTTAGATCAATGATACCCAAGGCACAATGCTTGGTATTCAATCATACTCATACCCACAAAGATCAATTTGAAATAACCCTAAACTAACTTTTTAAAATGTAGTACTCACTTTTCTAAACAAACTAAAACAAAACCATATTTACATATGTTCTTTTTAAGCCACACCCCCAAACTTATTTGATTTGTACAATTTCATGGGTGTGGAACTATGATAGAAAACTATCAAGTGAGTACTTGAATACAAAACCAATCAAAAGTTCGCCCAAAACCCAATCACTCACTTCAAGTAGCATAAACAAATGCTAACTTGATTACAATCTGAATCGTGCCTTAGGTTTAGCGACAGTGGTTTGGAAAAAAAAATTAATTGGCCAGGGTATTTGTTACGTGTTCATAATTGAAACGGCTAATTGGCTTCGACAGGGTAACGAGGGGTAAAACAGTTTGCATGGAAGGCTTCAACGGCTTAATAGATCAAAATGAATGCCTAAATTATATCTCCTGAACTACCTCGCCTAGGATTTGGCCTCGAGTTTCCCCTAATCAGGTTCTAGAATCCCTTAAATTATCATGAACTTGGCTACTGGATAATTGGCATCAAATCAATTGGATAGTTAGTACATTAAGTCTACGTGCTCATGCAAATTAGGATCCATAATGACTTTTACCAAAACGAATTGTCAAGCACACAGAACACACATGAATGGGCATTACCCTTTGACCTCGAAAAATAATTAGGGGATAATATCATCATCGGGTAATGGCCTAGAGGAACTACAAAACTCAACACACAAAAACAACAACTACAAACACAAACATAATTATACTAAACTAAACAATCATACATTAAAACAATTTAACTTAAACTACACAACATATAACAACAATTAAATTTAAACTACATAACTAACAAAAGTCACTAAACAAGAAAGCATAAAAAACATCCCCCCATACTTAAAATGGGCAGTGTCCACAGTGACCCAACATCAATATCAACAAATAGCATGCATTATAGTGACAAATAGGGTTTTGAACATGTACCTGGGAGGCGAGACAATCTCGCCTCCATGTGTAGTCGGTGGTGATGGATTGATTTATTTGAAAACTTGGGTTACCTCCCAAGAAGTGCTTGGTCTAATGTCCTTGACTTGACATGGAGAAGGGCTCGTCAAATAGCGGCTTTCACCCATAGTATATGTCATACAACACAACATATGGGTCTTGATTCTCGACGCCCTCAAGATTGGCAAATTTTGGCATTGATTGGCATGAATTCCCAACTTGACTCGGCTCTGGATTTTGTGCTCCGTTGGCATGAATGAACGGAGTTGGAAGTGGGGGAGGACAGATGAGCCACATCGGATCCTCACAGATGTGGTCGTCTTGGATCGGGAGGTGGCATCAAAATTTGGATCTCAAATGGTGAAGAATCACGAGCCTTTTTAAGATAACCTTGTTAAATCATTACCCCTCGTTACCCTGTCGAAGCCTAAATTACATTTTAATTTTGAACACTTAAACAAATACCCTAGCTAATTGAACTTTTTCCAAACCTACATCACTAAACTGAGGGCACAATCTAAGAGAATCATGCTAGTAGATTGCAAATGCTACTTGATGTGAGCGGTTGGGTTTAGGGAGAACTTTTGATTGGTTCGGTATTCGAGTACTCACTTGTCTTTTTTGTTCATTTTTCACACACACCTTAAATTATAATAATCGAATAAGTTTGGGGGTGTGTTCGTTGAAAAAAAATATCAAATGTAAATACGGTTTTTATTTCCATTTCTTTTTGAGAAGTGAATATTTCATTCTTAATATATGTTTAGGGTTGTTTCAAATTTATCTATGGGGTTTCAAGTGTGAGAGTGCCAAGCGATGTGCCTTGGGTAATGTCAAGTTAAAGACATTAACCCATTTTCTCTTTCAAAATTACACTTGGCCATTTGTCCTAAACCGAACCAAGACCTATTAATCCATTTGAAATTTTGATCCTACATTAGTGGAGAATAGATCTCGGGTCAAGCCTTTGGATTCCCTATACCTTCGGTTTTTTTTTTTTTGTCATGCGCTTATATGGTGGAAAATCTAATTCGATTAACAAATAGTTATATATTTGAGTTTTAAATACAGACACACACTTTAGTAGGATCTATAATGGTGCTTACTATTCTAAATGTTAAAATTATAGAACACTACATGTTGTGTTTTTATGCCTGAACTCGATAGGATTGGGGGCCGATGGGGGATAATTCATTTGGCCGGTAGATGATACTCAAACTTGCACATATTTGTTTTTCCTGTTTTTCATTTTTAGTTTTTAGTTGTTATATTTTCTTTTATTGCGTGAGTGCTTTGCTCGAGGACTATCAAAATCCTGAGTTTGGGGGTATTTGATAGGTGTAAATTACCTATCTATTTCCAATCTGAACATTGTTAGTTTTCGAGTATGTTTAGTACATTTTAATATATTTTTATGTGTTTTCTATAAATCAGGTGTTTGAGGTGAAATAGGATAAAAAGGGATAAAAAACAATCACATCGGATCAAAGACGGTGGAAAAAGTGCAAAGAAGCTAAAATTCAGAACCTGCAGCCACCATCGCTGCGACCAAACCACTGCTGCGGCGGTCAAAGTACAGAGCCAAGCCTAAACTCAGTGCAGTTTAACCGCTTAGGCGGTGAAACCACCACCTAGGCCGTCAGAATACAGAGACTTGGATCACTATTCTATCGCTTAGGCGATCAATCTACCGCCTAGGAGATTACTGAACCGACATACCTACCGCCTAGGCAATGAATCCCACCGCATAGGCCTTCACTCTATACAAGATTTTAGATATTTTTAGGATATTTTCACTATTTATACCCCTTCCTCTCTTCTCCTCCGGCGATGAGGGCTCCATAGGACTTAGTATAATTTAGAGAGAGGTTTTGGGAGTACTCAATCAAATCCCAAGGAGAAGATCATGTTGCCAAGAAGGGGGAGCGATCTCGAAACATTTTTAGCGATAAATCTTCGGACTAGGCTAAGTTTCTCTTGTTTCTTCTTTTATTTCTTAACTTAGGATTATAGATAGTTTCAGCATGTTTAGCATAGTTTTCAATGTATAACCGGCTATGTCCATGAGCTAAACGGGTTTTTGTCTAGGGATTAATATATTTATGAAAATGTTGTTTTCTCGAGTTTGTGTTTGGTTAGTAATTGTTATTCATTATTTTGATTGTGTTTGCCGTATTGTTTGTTTATCATGCTTAGATAGATATATCGAGAATTCGGGGTTTGTCAAACCCCGGATTTGGACTAGGGTTAATGAACATCACGATCCGATAACCCGGGAGGAAATTGGATTGTGGGCAATCGATGACATTAGGGCAAGACTCACGTGACCTAGGGTTTTTAAGACGTTGAGGGAGACTTCTTCATTGACTCGAAGTCATGTATTCCCCAGTATTATACTTAGGAGAGGTGGTGGTGGAGTTTTAGAACTGAGATTATCGATAAGGTAAACACAATGCGACAATCCAATAACCCGGTCGGGAGTTGGATTGTATGTAATCAATGACGTTGGGACAAGACTCACGTGACCTAGGGTCGTTAAGATGTTGAGGATGACTTCTTCATTCACACGAAGTCACGTTATATCCATAGTCTTACACTCAGGAGAGGTGGCGAGAGAGTTTACGAGCTGAGATTGTCGGATAAGTCGAACGCCATTAACGCAAACCAAAACGAGACCAAGCACGTTTTTGTAAACAAAAGTTAATCCCTAGGCAATACTTTCCCTAAACATCTCATAATAGTATTAGTATAGTTAATTTAATTAGATTAATTAACTTAGTATTAGTATTATTAATTTTAAACACATTTATTTTCGCCTAGACAAAGTTAGGTCGTGATAAACGCGGTACTCAATAAAAGTCAAAACCAATTCTTGTGGACGTGATAGCCCTAACTCTCCCAATTTATACTAAAACTTGACCTTGTATACTTGCAAGTGAAAGTAGCGGCGTAGTCATGCGCTGTGGTGGTATTTATCGCCTAGGGGGTGAAACCGCAGGATGGTCACCAAATCCACTGCTGTCTTCACCGCTACGGTGATCAATGAACTGACATACGCATTGGCTAGGCGGTCACCTTTGTACCAAATTAGATATTTTTTGAGATATTTTGCCTATTTAAACCCTTCTCCTCTCATTTCCTCTTACTCTCTCTCTCACCATTTAGAGCCCTTAGGGCTTAGTTTAGAATAGAGAGAGAGAGAGAGAGAGAGAGAGAGTATGGGGAGTGCTCAAACAAATCCGAAGGAGAAGATTACCATGCAGAGAAGGAGAAGCGATCGGTGAATGATTTTAGCTACTAATATTCGGATATCGGCTAAGTTTATCCGTTTTTCCTTTTATTTCTTATCTTCAATAGTCATTTGAGCATGTTTAGCTCGAATTTAATTGTATAAATAGTTATGACCATGAGTTAAACGTGGATTATCTATTGGATTAATATTATTTTTGAAAATGTTATTTGTTTGAGTTTTTATTTCTTTTACGACTGTTCTTCACTATTTTGATTGCATTTACCATAATATTTGTTTATTATGCTTAGATAGATATATTGAGAATTCGGGGTTTGAGACTCAGAAGAGGTAACCTCGGATTTGGATTAGGGTAAACCAACGCGACGATCCAATAACCCGAGAGGGAGTGGGATTGTTGGCGATTGATGACGTTGGGGCAAGACTCACGTTACCTTAGGTCATTAAGATATTGAGGAGGATTTCTTCATTGGCATGAAGTCGCATATTCCCTCGTCTTACACTCATGCGAGGTGGCGGGGGAGTTTACGAACTGAGATTGTCTATAGGGTAAACACAACGCGATGATCCAACAACGCGGGAAGGAGTTGGATTGTGTGCAATCAATGACGTTGGGGCGAGACTCACGTGACCTAGGGTCATCAAGATATTGAGGGGGATTTCTTCGTTGACATGAAGTAACGTATTCCCTCGTCTTATACTTGGGAGAAGTGGCGGGGGAGTTTACGAATTGAGATTGTTGAATAGGTCGAACATCATTATTGTAAACTAAATGAAATCAAATGCGTTTAAGTAAATAAAGTTAATACCTAGATAATCCATCCCCTAACTATCTCATATTAGTATAATTAGTATAGATTAAATTAGGTTATATTAGTATTGGTATTATTTAATTTAAACTTTTTCTTTTTAGCCTAGATAAATTAGGTTATGATAATTGCGATAATTGATAGTAATCTCAACCAATCCCTATGGATACGATACCCGATCGAAAGGTCCATTATACTAAAACTTGAGCCATACACTTGCGATGAAAGTGGCGACGCGTAATTGCGGCTACCAAAGAGAAACAAAGGAGAAAAGTCGTTATCCGAAGAACCGATGCTTCTATGTCTGTGATTTCCACTCCGAGCTTGTTCCCACTTCTTCAATTTGATGATCTCCTACCTTGGTATTATCTTGGAGCTCTCAAAACTCCCAAAAAAATGTGCCCAAATGTTAGGGAAAAGAGGTGATCATGTAGGGGTTCAAAATATCTCAAAAATATCATGAAATATCTTTGCCAGCTGACTTCTCTCCACTGCAGCGGTGGGTAGTCAGTAGGTTCACTGATGCTTCACCTTTATAGCGGTGAAGGCCACCACTGTAGCAGTGGTCTTTTGGCCGTACCTTTCGTGTCTAAACTCCGATTGAGGTGATTTAAAAATCTATGAAAATATAAGAGAAATATCTACAATGTCAATGGTTTGAGTTCTTCCAAAGTCAAATTGCATCGTTGTCAAAAATGGCCTTGAAATTACTGCACTTGTACCGACTTTGCATCTTTTCACCCATTTATTCAAAAACCTATGAAACAAAACAAGAACACATCAAACTAACAAAATTACTTGAAAACACACAAATATTTGAATGTAAAAGTACTTGATTTGTTGGTAAATAAACTATTCATCAATAAGAAAGGACATTACCCTTAGAACATGACATATATCTCCCAGGGAAATATGACCTTGTATATGTTTACTATTTGGATCACATAGTCTTGATTTGTCTAGGTGATGACACTTTATTATTTTGGTATGATTGGCATCATTTTACACGATCAAAATAGATTACTTCATGCTATCTTAATGGGTAAACCTTAGACAATTTTGTTTAGCAATGGCTATTATTACCATTTATTTGAGATGGACTTTTTGTTAATTTAAAGGTGAAGGTAATGGTGATTTTATTTAGGTTAGTTTTAATTGGATTATTACGAATGAAATTGAATTTATAATTTAATGTTTCATTGTATTAAGTTAAATAAGGATTTTTGTTCTTTCCTACAGCTTGCTCCGTATTTTGATTTTTGAAAATATTTTTCGATGTTGAGCAAGCTAGCAATACGGGGGATAGAACAAGAACTCTTACACCAATTATTATGCGCTTACTTGTCCTAGAAGTTTTATTTTGTTTACCCAATATAACAATTATATAAATATCTGTACATAATATAAAAACAAAATCTATTTCCAAGATATGTGTCCTAAATAAAATAGGGTTTTGGTTATTCCCCTATCCTAGGCTCACTATATGTGGTTCATGGATTTTCTTCTAGTGTATCCTAGAAAGATTGGTTCCCATACCTTCAAACCTCTGGTATTCTTCCTAGGGTAGTATCCATCGTTGGTTGGTGGTCCAAGCGAGTCAAGTTTCATAGCCGGATCCTGGGAAAGAGATCCGCCGACATTGCTTCTACTAATGCCTATTTATATCCTAAGTGTTTTTAAGGCTTAGTTCAATGTGATGAAATCGTCAACGTCAGCCCCTACTGCCGGCCTCTCTATCTCTAAGAGGGTTATGACTTGGGTTTTTCCATCATGATATGCAATGCAATAGTGAGTGCTCGTGCATTGGGAAAAGTATACTATAGTAAAATGCAAGAATGTAAAGACAGTAATTTAAATACAATATTGAAAGACAATAATATAAATGCAGTAAATAAAGATAGTAAATATGTAGGCATGCTAGTATATACAGGATATGTTACAATAAACTTCAACTTAAAAAAAATAAAATTATATATATATATATATTACTTATTATTGTTATTGTTATTATTATTATTATTATTATTATTATTATTATTATTATTTTTATTTATTATTTTATTTGTTTTATTATTTATTTATTTATTATTATTACAATTTATTATTTTTGGAAGGGAATTAATTATGTTTAAAAATCAAAGACGTATTTCTCAGGTTTTATTTAACTGTGAATATAAATTTAGACTTCAACTAGGATTGATCCTTTATAGTCCCCAACAGAGTTACTAGCCGACGCATTGCAGATTTTGATAGTGAAAAAAGTAGAAATTAACAAGAATATGAAAACAACTTTCCATGCTTCCCTTTCTAAGTTCTCTAAATCCGTTCATTTTGAAATGGGTTTTCAAGGGCTTTTCTAGGTGTCGATTTTGAAAAACTTATTAGGTCGAGATTTTATGTTGAAAATAGAGTCACCACCTAGCATGGGTTTAAACGGTATGCTAGGTCACCGAGATTTTTAGAAATTAAATGGCTCGTGTTTTGAATTTATAAAGGTCTATGTATCAGAGATATACTTAAAGTTTGGGGGTCGGTTATGCTTGGGGAAGGTTTTACGCACCCCAAGATACTCGTCTGTAAACGATGTTTTACTTTAAATAAATATTCACTGTTAAACAATACACGAGTAATTTTCTTTGGTTTACCTAAACAAAATAATTCATTTTTTTTTTAAATTCTGCTTATTTTATATATATTTTTGACATGATTACAGCTAGTTGATTGGTGTAATTTACCTATCTATTTCTAAGTCGAACTTGTTAGTTTTCGAGTATGTTTAATACGTTTTAATACGTTTTTATATATTTTTGTATAAATCAGGTGTGTAGGGGGTGAAAAGGCATGAAAGCGGATCATAAATAATCTAATCGGATCAAGAACGGTAGAAGAACAATGGGAAAACAAGCATAAGGGCACAATTCAGACCCTGCAGCCCACCACCGCAGCATCCAAACTACCGCTACGGCGGTCAATATGAGGAGAAGGCCAAATGTTACTGAAAACCTATCGCCGCAGCGGTGAGATCCACTACCGCGGCAGTGAAACAACAGATAAGTCTCTGATCCCACCGCCGACGTTGTGACCTAGCCGACATACTCACTGCTGCCGCGGTGAGCGCACCGCCGCGGTGGTCACTCTGCACAGCTGTTAGATATTTATTTAGATATTTTGCTCCCTATTTAAGCTCATCTTCTCTCTTTTTCTCTCAGCCCCTGGCCATTAGATCCCTTAGGGCTTAGGATATTTAGAAAGAGGTTTTGGGGAGTGCTCAATAATTCCGAAGGAGAAGAACACGTTGTGAAGAAGGATAAGTGATCTCAGAACGTTTTTAGCGGCAAATCTTTGGACGACAGCTATGTTTCTTTCATTTCTCTCTTTATGTTTTTTAACTTTGGTAGTTTCTTGAGCACATTTAGCTCATTTTTCATTGTATAAACGGATATGGCCATGAGGTAAACAAATTTTCTCTAGGGATTAATAATATTTATGAAATTGTTGTTTGTGTTTCATTAACGATTATTCTTCATTTATTCGATTGTGTTTATTAGTTTGTCATGATTATATGCTTGTTTTGATATAGTGAGAAATCGGGGTTTGATACTCGGGAGAGGTAACCTTGAATTCGGACTAGGATAAACACAACGCAACGATCTAATAACCCGGGAGGAAGTTAGAAAGTGTGCAATCAATGTTGTTGGGGTAAGACTTATGTGACCTAGTGTCGTTAATACATTGAGAGAGACTTCTTCGTTGATGTGAAGTTGCATATTCACTCGTTTTACACTCTGGAGGGGTGGCGAGTAAGTTTACGATAGAGAGATTGTCAGATAGGTCGAACGCCATTATTGTAAACTAGACGAGACCAAACACATTTTTGTAAATGAAATTAATCCCTAGGTAATCTTTTCTCAAAACGTCTCAATATAATATTAGTATAGTTAGATTAATTAACTTAGTATTAATATTTATTATTTATAAACTTCATTTTTTACCACCTAAATAAAGTTAGGTTATCAGAATTGTGGTACTCGATAATAATCTCAACCAATCCCTGTGGATACGACAACCCCTACTTCTTCCGATCTATACTAAAACTTGACTATACTAAAACCTGACCCGTACACTTGCAGTTAAAGTGGAGACATAATATTCCGCTTCCTAGGGATTGTGTTTTAGATTATTGTCGATATTGTGAGTAAATGACCTGATTTTAATTTAAGCATTTATTTTGTGTATAATTTTTGTTTGTAGTTTTGTTTTTATTTCTGTTGCAGGGTACTTGGAGATGTTAGATCGACAAGTATTGATACAATTCTTTCAACGGGATTCCAAGACATTTTATAGTGCTTGGGTTCGATACAAAGAATTTCTATTCCAATTTCTGAACTATGGTTTCCTGAGGGACTATCAACTTCTGAATTTTCTCGACGGGTTACAAGCCTCTACTAGAATATGGGTAGAAGGAGAAAATCGTACGACCTCATTCGACCAACTAACTGCGGATGAAGCCTTTTGGTCGTTGGAAGAATTGGCGACCTTTGATTATCAGAGTTGGAATTATTCACCAAGTCACCAAAACTTGGGGGATTGTTTCAATACTATGGAGTCGTGGATTGACATACCGAACCATTATGTTGAGTCTTCCCCCTCCCTGGAGGAAATATTCACTAACTTTATTAGGGAGACTCAGGCGTTCTGGAGGAAGATGAATGACCGGATCAATGAGTATGATGATCGTCTTGACAACATTGAGATGATTTTCGCTGAAAAAAATACAACCGTAACGTCTTTGCAGATGTAAATTGGTCAGGTAATCTACTTCATTGAGGCCGAGTCAGATGCAGTAGCACTAGGAGATTCACAAGCCACGTTCAGTGAAAGCCACCATGAGTAGCCGAAAGTGAGCGGAAGGAGCTTGGGAGAGTTCAAATATGATTATCCGAATGAGCTGGAAACCCAATATTGGATCAATGATTGTGATTCTTTACCATTGGAAATCCAAATCATGATGCCACCATCGATCCCAGATGATCACATCTACAAGGATCTGATGTGGCTCATTTGTCCTTTGCCACCGTTAGCAACGTTCTTTCATGCACACCAAGTACATGAGCCGGTGGAACATCGTGTTGAAAGCTTAAGCCGACCAGAGCAATATCTCACCAGTCTTGAGGGATTATTAAATCAAGACCCAGACGTGGTGTTTTTTGACACTTACTATGGGTGGAAGCCGCTCTTTGACGAGTTATTCTTCATGTCGGCCTGAGGACATTAAAGCACATGCTTCTTGGAAGACAACCCAAGTGAAAAATAAAATAAAATAAGTTAGATCCGTCACAGCCGACTTGATTCGGAGGCGACATTCTCTCACCTCCTAGGTACGTGTTTTAAACCCCCATCTTCATTATCATGCTATATGCTGTCATTGGGATTGCTGATGGGTCATTTTGGACATTACCCGTTTTAAGTCGGGGGTGATGTGTAGTATGTTTAGTATATGTTTTAGTTATAGTTTATGTTGTTTTATTTTTATTGTGTTCATGTTTGTTTAGGATTTGTTTGTTTAGTATAGTTGTTGTTTTGTGCTGGGTTTTGACTTCATCTAGGCCATTACCCGATGATGAGTCTGTCCCCTGATTGTTTATTGAGGTCAAGCGTAAAGCTCTTTCATGTGTGTTCTGTGTGCTGGACGTATCGTTTTAGTAAAAGTTATTTTAGATCCTAAATGCACGAGTACGTAAACTCAATGTATGACTTTCTATTTGATTTGAAAATGATTATATGTCAACCAAATTCATGACAATAGGGATTTTAGAACCTGATTTAGGGGAAATTCGAGGCGAAATCATAGGCGAGGTAGTTCAATGATTTGGGTATTCGTTTTTATCACTTGAGCCTTTGAAGCCTACCTTGTAAAATGTTTATCCCTCTTTACCCTATCGAAACCTAAAGTCTGTTTCAATTCTGAACACTTAAACAAATACCTTGGCTGATAAAACTTATTTCCACACTTATATCGCTAAGCCGAAAGCAGAATTTGAGTGAATTAAGTTAGCAGTTGCAAATGCTACTTGAAATGGACAGTTCGGTTTAAGGCAAACATTTAATTGGTTCAGTATTCGAGTACTCACTTGTCATTTTTTTTTTGTTTTAACGACACCCGTGAAATTATAATAATCGAATAAGTTTGGGGGTGTGGTTCGTATTAAAAAAAACATGTATATACGGTTTTATTTTCCATTTCTTTGGACAAGTGAGTACGACATTCTTAAATGTTTTGTTCAGGGTTGTTTCAAAATTATCTATGGGGGTTCGAGTGTAAGAGTGCCAAGCATGTGCCTCGGGTATCCTTAAGTTAACAAAGTTAACACATTTTCTATTTTCGATATACCCTTCGCCATATTCCTAAACCGAACCAAGACCTATTGATCTTTTTGAACCTCCGAGCCTATATTGGTGGAGAATAGAAACCATGTCTGTCTTATGGATTCCCTATATCTAAATGGTTTTACTCATGAACTTTATTGAGGGACAATCCCATCTAATCAATGGATAGTTGTATATTTGAGTTTTATTACACAAACTTTAACATGATCTAAAATGGCACTTACTATCATCGAATGTTGAAATTTTAGAACACCACATGGTGTAATTTATTCTTGAACTTGATAGGATTGGGGGCCGATGAGGGAAAAATCGTTTGGCCGGTAAATGATATTCAAAACTTGCACATTATTGTTTTTAGTTTGTTTTTGTTTTTAGTTTTAAATTCCGTAATTAATTGTTATATTTTCTTGTATTGTATGGGTGTTTTTCTCGAGGACTAGCAAAATTCCGAGTTTGGGGGTATTTGATAGGTGTAATTTACCTATTTATTTCCAAGACAAACTTGTTAATTTTCGAGTATGTTTAATACGTTTTAATATGTTTTTATATATTTTGGTATAAATCAGGTGTATGGGGTGAAAAGTAAAGAAAATGGATAATAAACTATCAAATCGGATCAAGAACGGTAGAAGAACGATAAAAAACCAAGCCTAAGGGCAAAATTCAAACCTGCAGCCCACCGCCGCGACAGTCAATATGCAGAGAAGGCCAAATGTTACTGAAAATCCAATGCCATGGAGATGAAACAACAGAGAGGTATTTGATCCCACCGTCGTGTCCACCACCGAGGCCATAACCCAGCCGACATACTCACCGCCGTGGTGGTCACTCTACACAGCTGTTAGATATTTATTTGGACATTTTGCTCCCTATTTAAGTTTTTTTGCTCTCTTTTTCTCTCAGCCCCCGACCATTAGACCACTTAAGGCTTAGGATATTTAGAGAGAGGTTTAGAGGAGTGCTCAATAATTCTAAAGGAGAAGAACACGTTGCGAAGAAGGAGAAACGATCTTGAAACGTTTTTAGGGGCAAATCTTCGAACGACGGCTAAGTTTCTTTCATTTCTCTCTTTATTTTCTTAACTTCGGTAGTTTATTAAGAATGTTTAGCTCATTTTTCATTGTATAAATGGTTATGACCGTGAGTGAAATGGATTTTGTCTAGGGATTAATAATATTTATGAAATTGTTGTTTGTTTGAGTTTGTGTTTTGTTAACGGTTGTTCTTCATTTATTCGATTGTGTTTATCGGTTTGTCATGATTATATGCTTGTTTAGATATAGTGATAAATCGGGGATTGATCCTCGGGAGAGGTAACCTCGAATTTGGACTAGGGTAAACACAACGCGACGATCTAATAACCCGGGAGAGAGTTAGAAAGTGTGCAATCAATGACGTTGGGGCAAGACTCATGTGACCTAGTGTCGTAAAGACGTTGAGGGGGACTTCTTCGTTGACGTAAAGTTGCATATTCACTTGTCTTACACTTGGGAGATGTAATGAGTGAGTTTACGATACAGAGATTGTCGGATAGGTCAAACACAATTATTGTAAACTAGACGAGATAAAACACGTTTTTGTAAATGAAATTGATCCCTAGGCAATCATTTCCCTAAATATCTCAATATAATATTAGTATAGTTAGATTAATTAACTTAGTATTAGTATTTATTAGTTATAAAGTTCATTTTTATCACCTAAATAAAGTTAGGTTATGACAATCACGGTACTCGATAATTATTTCAACCAATCACTGTGGATACAATAACCCCTACTCCTTGCCATCTATACTAAAACTTGACCCATACACTTGTGGTGAAAGTGGCCACATAATATTCCGTGACCAATAGCAAATGGTTTAATCTATATACAATTACAACTAAAGTAGATTGAAATGAAAATATTTTTGTATTTTTTGACATAATGGAAGCAGTAAACTACACTATACTACACTATTATAGGCAGCGACAACCTAATAACAGTTTATAAGAAACAAAAATATAACCGACCAACCTTATATAGGCTTCATACATATCTTTGTTTGCATAGGGAATTGGGTCGACATGTAGTTCCATCATGCAAGCTATACTAAATGAAAATATTTTTGTATAGGTTGCCTACGCTTATAGGTTGCCTACGTATACTTGTTTTCACAAGGAATAAACGAAGACTAAATTATTTGGATATGTGACTTAACCCCTCAGATTAATGACAATTTGATCTTTACGTAGTTTGTTTATGCATTGGTAAAACTAATTTTATTATTAAAGATGACTGAACCTTTATGTGGGATGCCTACGTACTTTGGGGGGTAACCAATGATCATCATGTAGTTCATTTATGTTAAGTTGAAAAATGGTTTAATTTTAGTTATTAAACAATATGTGAATCAGAATATGATATGCACAAAACCTTTTGATTTTGTCAAGAACACCTTAACCGAACTCCTTTGTTTTTAGTTAGTTAATGTTAATATATGAGCTGTTAGTTAAAAATGAAAAAAGATACCATATATTTATGCCAGTCCTACTCGTAACTAAGAAAAACGGGAAGGTTTTTGAATAAGAATCCCACATATCTTCGAAAAAATAGAGACCCTCCATTTATCCCGAGTTTTTAATCACAAGGGTATGTCGGTTTAGTGTGTGTGTATATACATATATATATATATATATATATATATATATATATATAGTGTGTATGTTCCAGTCCACTAGCGTACCAGGGTGTGATCTTGATGTTTAGCAAAAAGTAAATCAATTATTAACAGTTATATGGTTGGATTTACAGTTAGTAAAGAGTCAGTTTGAAGTATTCTTGAGAGAATCGTAGAGACTACATAACTCATGGTGTGATAGTTATTTTGTTTAAATCCTCACATGTTCTTAACCTGTTCTTAGATGATTTGGGTCTTGATATGTTCTTAACATGTTCTTGGACGTTCTTGATGTTCTTGAGATAGTTTTGTATGATTTGGACATAGTTTTATGATTATAACAAAAATTATACGTTATTTGGTTGACTATGGATTATGTGTGTTGTATCCATGAAAGTAAAGCATAGATACTACATGATTATGATATGTCCAAGCACAATACATGAAATTAATGACATGATTGAAAGATATTTAAGACACATACCTAGTTTTGGGGAGTGGTATTTCCCTAAACAAGTAACCTTCTTATCCTTTTTGATCGTTTTGGTTGGAACTCGATCGATGACCGTCAACTTCCTGAATTCTTGCTCCAATAACCTTAAGAAAAACCTCTGGGACTGAATTTTAGCAAAATAGAGATGTGTTATTGAAGAAAAATGCTTGATCGGCCTAGGACCCGAGAGAGTTGCTCGAGTTTAGAGAGAGAAGCTACTACTTCAAGACTTGAAAAATGAGAAACCATTGCCTCTTATTTATAGGCCCAGGACCCTGAGCACTCACCCATGCATAGGGTACTCTAACCTCTTTCTTAGGGTCTGTTTGGCCTAGGGTACATGCTCTTTTGATTTGGTTTTGATTAGCTTTGGATTAATTTTGAGTGTAGTGGAAGATTCTTAAAGATTTGGTAATAATTACCGAACCTTTTCCTAGATTTGGTAATGATTGGAAATCATTACACCCCCTTGAATCCCATTGTCACATATAGGTGCATTTATGACATGATGTGACACTTCCAGTTAGGTTTAGGGGCTTAATACCGATTAGTTTTACTATTTCAGTTTGGTTGTCATAAATATTTCCTAGGTGCTGCATTGAATTTGTTCTCAATGATTCACTTGGCATCTAATGCTATATGATGACTTATTACTTGGTGAGCACACATTTGGTTAGGTTTGGGTTGAATCGGGTTAGTTTGCCTTGTAATCGATAGTTGGATTTCAAGTTTTCTTGTTAACCCTAAGATATTTTGATGAAAATATCTTGATACCTTGAACCTAGACCTTATGTGTTATCCCAAATAATAAAATTTTGATGGGATGTGAATTTAATGCATTATCTAGGTGGCAAACTGGATTGGTTTAGTTTCGGTAATCGGTAGTCACATTTCAGGGATTTTGGTTAAATCTCAGATATTTTGATCAAAATATCCACATCCCTTGAATGTGGCCTATCCATGATATCCCAATAATTTAATGCTTGATGGTATGTGCATTTATTTCACATTAAATGCCTAACTTAGGTGGCGAACTCAATCGATTTAGTTTCGATAATGGTTGGTTACCTCCTAAAGTGTCTTGGTTTCTCCCTTAGATATTTGTGTGGAGAATATATATGGATTTCTTGGTCAATTAAGTTCTCCTTCATGGTACTTTTAATGATGTTTAGGTCCTTAATTCATTGGGCCTAGGGTGGTTTGTCAAGATTACTTAGGATTGGTGTAAATCCAAACCAAGCTCAAATCCTTAATCACCTTGGTGATTTAGGGCTTACCATGACATTTACAAACCTTTATATAGGTCTAATTGATTGTTTCTATATGTTAATTGATGTAATATGAATAATTGAAACAATTATATTTGGTGTTAAATCGATAATATTCAGTAATAGTAAATTTCAGGGTTAGGGTAGGTAATCGAGGTAATTGTTGAAATATCCTATAATTAAAGGGTAGTGGTTAATTTTCATTCATACTAAAGGTGTTTTAATGAAAACATCGACATTGAATAATGTCATTCTAGACACCCTTAAATTATAGGATTTTCGAGGTTGACCCAAAACGTTTACTTAGCTAAGTTTAGTCAAATTTAACAGTTTTCGTGTTTTCTCATGTTTTTGGTATTTTTCTATATTATATAGAGTGATATCAGATAGAAACTCATTCCCTTCAAACCTAAGTTTAAATTTTATATGAACTTATACTTGATTCGACACTGACTGTGTGGGACAAAATGTGGTGTCTACAGATAGATGTTTTGTACAGAATCGTCACATGTTATGGGATGTTTTTTGTCCTCACATGTTCTTAATATGATCTCGGATGTTCTTGATGTTTGGACCCATTTTTTATATGGTTTATTGATTTTCTCATCGTTTTGATATTTTTTGACATATTTTTTATGTCTTCTACTTCGATCGTGTGTATATATATATATATATATATATATATATATATATCAGTATGAAAGATGAATGAACATGCTAAGTACAAGCGTAATACACATATTTAAGACAAAATTAAAGGGTGTTTTTGTTTTTGGAAGACATACCTAACTTAGGGGAAGTAGTCTTCTGTAAGTAATTATCTTCCTCTCCTTCTTTGTATCTTCTTGGTTGTCCTCAATCTATTGTCGTCAACTTCTTGAGATCTTCCTCCAAGCTCCTCAAGAGCTTCTCCAAGGTAGAATTTCATCCGAATTTTGATGTGTTTTTAGAAGGAATTGGTTGAAACCCTAGAAACCCGTGAGTACTACCCAAGTTTAGAACGAGAAAGGTTAGGTTCCAACCCTTCAATTTCTAAAAAATGAGCCTTGTATTAATGGGCTACGTACCTTGCGCATTGGACAATGTGAAGGATAACTCAGCCTACTCGTTAGGGGCTATTTGTCCTAGGGGTCATCCCTTCTTGTCTTGATCTTGCTTTCGTTTAAACGAATTTTAAAGATTTGGTAAGATCTTAAAATATTTGGTAATCATTATCAAATATTTGAATACCTTTGGGCAATCGTTGGTCATCATTACCCTTCCTTGTATATGATTGGTTGCACATAGGGTCATTAATGGCTTGAAGTGATGTTTCCGGTTTGGTTTAGGGTCTAAGTACTAATTACATTCACTATTTTGGTTTGGTTGCCATTAATGCTTCCAAGGTTCTTTGAATTTCATCTTGATGAGTCATTGGGCATTTAATTCTTGATTGATACACTTGATGTGATGGGGCTTGAATCGGTTGGATTTGGATCGAATCAAATTAGTTTGCCTTGTGACTGATAGTTACATTTCAAGTGTTTTAGTTATCCTGAGATATTTTGCTCAACATGTCTACATGCTTTGAATCTATCCTTGAAATTTCATTCCAAAAATTTAATTCTTGATGGTATAGGACTTTAATGGTCATTAAATGCGTTGCTTGGGTGGTAAACTGAATCGGTTTAGTTTAGATAACGGTTAGTTACTTCTTAAGGAACTTGGTTCCTTCCTTAGATATTTTGTATGTAATTTCTAGGAAGATTTCTTTTGGATTTTAATTCTCATTTTGATGAGTCATTATTTCTTGGTTGGGCCCTTGGTTGGATGGTCTTTGATTGTTAATTAATTGACTTTGGTTCGATCGATTTCGAACCGAGTCTTAATCCTTAGTTACTTTGTTAACTTGGATTTGTCATGCCATTTATATGCCTTGATAAAGGTATTTTGCATTGGATTTATGGATATTTTCACTTTAAACAAGTATTTAAATAAGTATTTTTGGTGTTGAATAGACGAAACCAGTGATAGTAAATGTTTCTGGGTCAAAGTGGGTAACAAAGGTAAGCGGTGAAATTTACTATAATTAAAGGGTAGTACATTAATTTTTATTCATATGAAAAGTGATTTAATTTAAAATAAACCCATGATAATGTCAACTTATTCCCCCTTTAATTTTAGGAATTTCGAGGTTGACCCGAAACTTTTATTTTACCGAATTCAGTTAAATTCAATAGTTTTATGTTTTCTTATGTTTTTGTTGTTTTTATGTATTATCTGATGTAATCCAAAGTATAATTTTTGTCCCTTTAAATCTCACTTTAAATTTTATCTGAACTTGTACACTCTATCTAGAAGGTTCGCCTATCTACTCTTTACCCTTCCCGGAAGTTGTCGGAAAGGTCCCTAGTGCCCTCTTCACCTCTAGTTCGTCACGAATCACAATACCAATGATGGGACTGTGCCTTATCTTGATAAACTCGAAGCTTGATCTAGGAGTTACTCCCTAGGAAAGCCGTGAAAGGGACTACCGTGCGTCGCTGCTCCCTAGCCAGCCACCGACGAATCCTCCGGTAGAGATAAAAGAATTATGCCAATGCTAGCATTTGACAAGACCTTTGGCTCAAAATCTGACTGTTCTGCACCAACAAAATTTTCAATCATTGCCAAAATATGAAGCAAAAAACTTTTTCAGAAGGTGAAAAACATAAGAGATCTAACATCTTTCCCCGAACGACACATTTGAAAGAGACGGTTCAGATCCCGATGATGAATCTGAGACTAGTTGACAAGAAGACTTAGTAGCGGTCATAAAAAAGAGGTTGGATGAAGTGTCCTTGAGAAAGGAAAAATCTTGTTTGGCTTCGGGAAGCCTTTGCAGAAGAGCAACCACAACTTTATCTGAATCGCTAAGCGTTAGATAAACAAGAGGCCCTATAGAAAAATAAGGAAGTTGAGAAGATGGGGCAACCCAATGTAAGAGAAAAATAAGGGTGAAAACTTATTCGGATCTTGCCATCACCTATGTACTAGTTGAGCCCTATTTCCTCTAAAGGGTCGTTCCTAGGATCCTATTACTAGGACCCACTTGTTCTTCCACCTGAAGCTATCCTTTGGAACACAGTAATAAGTTGTTTGACCCAGGATTGGAATTGGTACCAGTAGTCAGGTGGAACTATATTTCTGGTAAGCTAGTGAAAGTTAAAGAAAATAGAAGACGAATTAGGGACACCGTTCTGCAAGCATAGAATTCCGCACCCCACCATCAGTCTCCATGGGCTAGGCACTAACTATGAAGGTGCCAATTGAACCACATGAAAGACTTCACAAATGAAAGGGTAAAGCAAGAAGCGAATTCCACCATGAAAAGCTTCATCGTAGAAAGCAATATATTTAATTGGACATTACACTACATTCCACCAAAGCTTGGAAGTAATCATATTCATAGTTAATAGGACGAAGAACTTCTTAAGCATATCAAAAGTCTAGAAGTCCCTCAGGGGGCTCACCATACAATGGGTTATTTCCCATCTTTGCTCCCCCATTGGGGTAGCCTGAACAACATTATTAGCCTTTAGAGTAGGAAAGTGACGGGGTTCCGCTGGATTCGCCCTTTCATTCCGAGCGACTTCCAAATTGGTTGCCCCGGTATGTTACCATCATTACTGTACATCCTGAATGGTATCCCAACATCGTCATTACTACTGGACACTCTGGACAATGTCCCAACCTTGTCATTACCCCCGCTTTCACAAGGGCAGAAAGAAGATCTTGAATTGTTTGCCATTACAAATTGTTACAAGTGGATGTACTGATTGTTCAACAATAAAAGAAATGCTCTTGATAATATGTCTAGAGAGTCCACAGGCTTCTCTATTTAAATGGATTAAACATGGCTCCCTATCGACCATTATCCTGGAACTAAAACAACCAACCATCAAGTCAAGTAATGTGTCAATTAATGCTTGAGACTCTTGAATGACGAAAAGCTATGACGTTACATCGCCATCAGAGCACTAACACAATGCATCCTACGAAGAAATGACAAATTATCGAATAATCACAAAGACGTCTAAATATTCACAAGGCATAATATCATTACACCCCTGGGAATATGGGGAATATGATGAGGAGAAATTCATTCAGAAGATACCAGGATGCCACGTGGGCTCAAACATACCATCGGTTCGGGATCACCAGAACCGATATGTTAGATGGGCCCCTCGGGACATTCGCTCTAGGTCACCATACTTGACCGGGTCTCTACATCCCACACGGGTTAATACTTCTAGGGCGTGAGAGATATTATGCTCCTGCTTCTAAAGGAGGTTATTGCCTCTTATTTGAATGAAAGTATCATTACCATAATGGTCCTGTAATCTCCGCCAGCCATCCTACCATCTCATTGTAAAGGAAGTCGAGATCTGTGATACTTGCTATACCGGTACTCAGAGAATTATGAAAGGCTTACCAAATGAGTCTTCCTTCACTTACTATATAAAGGTCAGAACCTTAGAGGTCTGTGGTATGTAATATTGTATACTCTTTGCCATACAACATTACCTTTATTTTCAAAAACGTGTATTGATTCTCACACCAGAGGTGCAATGCTGGCTGACTATAACATTATCAAATTTTAGAAATTAGAATTATAAACTTGTGAGAACAATTAAATCAAAGTTTTTGTGCAATTAAAAAAAAAAAAAAAACAATTCTCTAGTGAGAACCACAAAATTTAGATGCCAAATTAATGAAATTTACCTAAAACTAAATTATCTAATTGTCCATTATGGTTTGGGCTCATGATTTTTGGCTTAAAGTGTATATTTGGACCACTTTAGACCATTTTAAAAATACCCCAAATAAAAGGTGCGAAAATTTGGTAAAAATATAAAACCCAAGTGAAATTAGAAAGGACCAAAAATTTGTTTTGAGAGAATCAACTATCCAAGTCAAGATCCATAATTAGTATCCATAACCCATAACCCATGACCCAAGATCCTATACATATCATGAAAAATAAGTAAATAAATAAAGAAAATGAGAAGAAGGCCCTAGAACTCACGTGAGAGAGAGAGAGAGAGAGAGATACCAAATTTCAAGACAAAACACTTTTTGACTTCTTGTCCAAACTCCATCAACATAAGTATAGAAGAAGGAGAAAAGAGGGAGAAGGAAAGAAATCAGGAAAAGAAGAAGGGAGAAAAAAGGTCTTGGGAGATTCAGATCAAGAAATTTGAGGAGAGCCATTGGTGAAATCAAATTTTGGTGGAAGATTAAGCTCACATTTGGTAAGTTTCTAAATCCTAGAAATTTTATTGAACTCTAGAGTGGAACTTTATAATTTTAAGGGTTAAGATAGAAAGCTAACCTAATAAAACTTGGATTTGGTCAAGTATGAGTTTGTTAGGTTGAATTAAATATGAGATTGGATGAAACCATCATGGATGAAATCTGATTGGTTTTTTTATTTTTTATTTTTTAAAGTATGCTTTAGAGCTTTAACCTTGTTATTTTTTATTTTAGGAGAGAAAATCTAAGAAAACCATGATATAAATGAAGCCTAGATGAACTAGAATGGTTGTATATTAGTTTGGGATGAACTCTAATCCTTAGAAGAATAAAAAACGTGATGTAGGAGCTTTGGGTATCAAAAAGAATTAAAAAACCAAACTTGAAAGTTCAAACTCTACACTCCATTCACCCGAGCAACCTGTCCTTAAACATTCATAACAATTCGTAGAAAAAATAAAGTATGAAACTTATTGAAAATGAAACTAGACTCAATGAGAATCATTTTGAGCAATTATATGGTATATTTTGAACCTGATATGGTACCGAAACATACCCCAAGAGGTAATTGAATGTAATCCCATAAGATTTTGACAGCTTCGTTTGCTGAACTAAAATCATAACTAAATGCGGAAAAATCAAAATCTAGTAATTCAAAGTGAATTTTAAAGATTGAGATGTCTATTTCCATAGAAAATATAAAAAGTACAATAACAGGTTTTTAACAGTGGTAAAACAAGTGGGAAATTTGACTGCTCACAGTAAATTTCTCTCACAACGCATAATACCTCCTTAAGAAAAATTAGGACATTAAGGGTACGTGCATAAAGTGATAATGTTAATAAAAGGAATATTTAATTTTTGCCTCCAATAGCTGAGTGAGTTGGAGTGGGGTAATTCAATATGGCTAGGTAACCACACGCATTTCGACGTAAGGGGTTCCATTTATTCTCTTATGTGTTTTTAGCATTCATTATATGTATGTATTTTTGGGTGCTTGTTCGAAAAATGTGTTTTCAAATTAAATTGGATTTGCGGTAAAAAGTTGAAGTTTGGGCAAATCTGGTATTATAAAGGAAATTTATACTTGTGCGTTAAATATATCTGGCTGGTGGTATTGCATTGATATCGTGTGAGGATCAAAGATATTGGGTCACCGTAGAGCTGACCTTGGGTACAAATCCCTAAACCTGTGTGATAGGAATAATTTACCTATCTATTTCTAAACCGAACTTATTAGTTTTCGATTGTTATTATAGTATTTTAATACGTTTTAATATATTTTTATTTTTTTTGTAATAAATCAGGTGTTTGGGGTGAAAAGGGATGGAAACAAATCATAAATGATCAAATCAGATCAAGAGCGGTGGAAAAAGAATAAAAATGGCAAAATCTAGAACCTGTAGCCCACCATCGCGGCGATCAAAATACGGAGAGTGGCCTAAATATTCTGATCGTAAACTGCCACAGTTGTGAGATCCACCGCCACAGCAATGAAATAATAGGAAACTCTCTGCTTCTACCGCTGCATCCACTACCACAGCGGTGACACTGCCGACATACCCACCGCCGCGACGGTGACCCCTATAGCCATAAAGTAGATTTTTAGATATTTTGTTCTCTTTATCTTCATCCCTCCTCTCCAATTCAGACATTAGATCTCATACTTAGATAGAATAGATAAGAGAGAGTTTTGGGGAGTGCTCAACCAAATTCGAAGGACAAGAACACAAAGCAAGGAAGGAGAAATGATCTCGGAGCAGTTTTATCATTGCATCTTCGGAATACGGCTAAGTTCCTTCATTTTTTTCTTTATTGTCTTAATTTTGGTAGTTGGTTTGAGCATGTTTAGCTAATTTATTATTATATAAATAGTTATGGCCATGAGCTAAACTTGAATTGTCTAGGGATTAATATAATTTAAATGAAATATATGTTTGTTTGAGTAGTGTTTCTTTAACAGTTGTTCTTCACTAATTTGATTGTGTTTACCGTTTTGTCATGTTTATATGCTTGTTTAGATATATTGAGAAATCGGGGTTTGATACTAAGGAGAGGTAACCCCGAATTTGAACTAGGGTTAAACACAACGCAACGATCTAATGACCCATGAAGGTGTCAGAAAGTGTGTAATTCATGGCGTTGGGGCAGGACTCATGTGACTATGTGTTCTAAAAAAGGCTAGAGGGGACTTTGGCGTTAACACGAAGTCACATATTCATTCACTTGTCACTCGAGAGAGGGAGTGAATGAGTTTATGATACGAAGATTATCGGATAGGTCGAATATCATTATTGATAACTAAACGAAACCAAATATGTTTTTGTAAACGAAGTTAATTCCTAGATAATCTATTCCCATAAACAACTCAATATAGTAATATAATTTAATTAGTATCATTAGTTAATTAGATTATAATTTATTAATTATAAACCAATTTTTATCATCTAAATAAAATTAGGTTATGATAATTGCGGTAGTCGACGATAATCTCAACCAATCCTTGTGGATACGACAACCCTAACTCTCCTAAGCTATACTAAAACTTAACCTGTATACATGTGATGAAAGTAGCAACGTATCTACGCGCTTATAAGTTTTTGGCGCCGTTGTCAGGATTGTGTTTTAGATTATTGTTGATATTGTAAGTAAATGACCTAATTTTAATTTAAGCATTTCTTTTGTGTATAATATTTTGTTTGTAGTTTTGTTTTTATATTCCCTGTTGGGTACTTGGATATGTTAGATCAATAGGTACTTATGCAATTCTTTCAACAAGATTCCAAGCCATTTTATTGTGCGTGGGATCGTTACAACGAGCTGCTATTTCGGTTTCCGAATCACAGTTTCCCGAGGGAGTGTCAACTTCTGAATTTTCTCGACGTGTTATAAGCCGTAACCAGAACATGGGCGGAAAGAGGAAATGGTACCTCCTCTTTCTACGACCTAACTGCGGACGAAGCCATTTGGTCGTTGGAGGAATTGGCAGCATTTGATTATCAAAATTGGAATTATTTACCAAGTCACCAAAGTTTAGGGGAGTATTCCAATACTACAGCACCATAAATTTACACTTCAATTCAAGATGTGGAGTCTTCCCCCACCTTGGAGGAAATGCTCACTACCGTTATGGGGGAGACTCAGATATTCTTGATGAAAACGCATGCGACCGTAACGTCTCTTCAGATGCAAATCGATCAGGTTATCTACTTTTGTTGAGGCTGAGTCAGACGCGGTGGCACTGAGAGGCAAACAAATCACATCCAAATGTGAAAGCTACCGTGAGGAACCAAATGCAAACGGAAGGTACTTGGGTGAGATCGAAGACGATCATGAAGATGCTACAACCCAAGTGTGGATTGGCGATGGAGATTCACATATTAATCATTTTGAGTTTTCACCATTTGAATTCTAGTTAGTGATGCCACCCCCGAGCCATGACGATTACATCTACGAGGATCCGATATAGCTCACCAATCCTACCTCGTTTCCAGCTCAGTATATTTATGCCAACCAAGCACAAACTCTGGAGCTAATTCAAGTTGAAAGATTGATCCATACATTGAAACATCTCACTAGTCTTGAGGACGTTATGAACCAAGACCCATACGTAGTGTTGTACGATACTTACTATAGGTGGAAGCCACTCTTTAATGATCCATTCTCCGTGTTAGGCCAAGGACAATAAACCAAGTGCTTCTTGGGAGGCAACCCAAGGTCAAAAATAAATTATATCCATCACTACCGACTTGATTTAGAGGCAAGACTCTCTCGCCTCCCAGGTACGTGTTCTAAACCTCCATCTTCATTATAATGCTTTATGCTTTCATTGGGATTGCTGATGGGTTGTTGAGGACACTGTTCGTTTTAAGTTTGGTAGTGATGTGTAGTATGTTAGTATGATTAATTGTGTTGTTTAGTTTATTGTGTGCATGTTTGTTTAGTGTAGAATGTGTTTTATGTTTCTTGTTGTTGTATGCTGAGTTTTGGGTTCATCTGGGCCACAACTCGATGATGATATTACCCCCTGGTTGTTTTCGAGGTCAAGGGATTAATGCCCATTAATGTGTATTCTGTGTGCTTAACAATGCGTTTTAGTCAAAGTTATTGTCGATCCTAATTTGCATGAGCACGTAGACTCAATGTATAGTTATTTAATTGATTTGAGGACAATTATCCATTAGCTAAACTCATGAAAATTTAAGGATTCTAGAACCTGATTGAGGGAAAGCTTGAAGTGAAATCCTAGGCGAGGTAGTACATGAGACATGATTTAGGCATTCATTTGATTCGCTTGAGCCTTTGAAGCTTACCTTCCTATATGTTTATCCCTCGTTACCCTGTCGAAGCCTATAATGCTATTTCAATTTTGAACACATAACAAATACCTTGGCCAATTGATTTTTTTTTTCAAACCTATATTGCTAAACTAAAGGCACAATTTGAGTGAATCAAGTTAGCATTCGTCTATGCTACTTGAAGCGAGCGGTTGGGTTTAGGGCGAACTTTTCATTGGTTCGGTATTCGAGTACTCACTTACCATTTTTCTTTCATTTTAACCACCCATGAAATTTTAATAATCAAATAAGTTTGGGGGCATGGTTGTTAAAAAAAAAAAAAAAAAAAAAAAAAAAAAAAAAACCATATGTAAATATAGATAAGTTTCTGTTTCTTTTGGCAAGTGAGTACGTCAGTCTTAAATGTATATTTAGGGTTGTTTCCAATTTATCTATGGGGATTCGAGTGTGAGTGTGCCAAATGTTGTGCCTTGGGTATCGTTAAGTTAACAACGTTAACCCATTTTATATACCTAATATACCCTTGGCCATTTTCCCAAAACCGAACCAAGTCCTATTGATCTTTTTGAACTTCCAAGCCTACATTAGTGGAGAGTGGAATCCAATCAGGAGTATGGATATCCTAATCCTTTATGGTTTAAGTCGTGAGTTTCGTTAGTGGATAATCCAATCCGATCTTGGATAGCTATATTATTGAGTCTTGTACACACATATTGAAAGGATCTAGAATGACATTTACCACTATTGAATGTCAAAATTCTAGAACATCACATGGTGCGTTTTACCACCTGAACTCAATATGAATGGGGGTTATTGAGGCCAAAATGTCGATAGAAGATTTCAAAACTCGCATATCGTTATGTTTAGATTGTTTGTGTTTAGGTTGTTCATGTTATTTAATTTAGTTGTGTTTTTCATTTTAGTGTGAGTGTTTTGCTCGATTATTAGCAAAATTTCAAGTTTGAGGGTATTTGACACTGCTGACATACCTACCGCCGCAATGGTGACCCTTGCAGCTGTAAAGTAGATTTTTATATATTTTTAGATATTTTGTTCCCTTAATCTTCCTCCCTCCTCTCCAATTCAGCCATTAGAGCTCATACATAGATAAAATAGATTAGAGAGAGTTTTGGGGAGTGCTCAACCAAATCCAAAGGAGAAGAACACAAAGCGAAGATGGAGAAACAATCTCGGAGCAGTTTTAGCAGCGGATCTTCGGAATACGACTAAGTTCCTTCAGTTCTTTCTTTATTTTCTTAACTTTGGTAGTTGGTTTGACTATATTTATCTCATTTATTGTTGTATAAATGGTTTTAGCAATGAGTTAGACTTGGATTGTCTAGGGATTAATATAATTTAAATGAAATCGTTGTTTGTTTGAGTTGTTTTTCTTTAACGGTTGTTCTTCTCTAATTCGATTGTGTTTACCATTTTGTAATGTTTATATGATTGTTTATATATATTAAGAAATTCGGGTTTGACACTCGGGAAAGGTAACCCTAAATTCGGACTAGGGTTAAACACAACGCGACGATATAACGACCCGGGAGGGTGTTGGAAAGTGTGCAATCCATGATGTTGGGGGCAAGACTCACTGTGACTATGTGTTTGAAAAAATGCTAGAGGGGGACTTTGGTGTTAAAGTAAAGTCACTTATTCATTCATTGGTCACTCGGGAGAGGGAGTGAATGAGTTTATGATATGGAGATTATCGGATAGGTCGAATACCGTTATTGATAACTAAACGAAACCAAATAGTTTTTGTAAACGAAGTTAATCCCTAGATAATCTATTCCCTTAAATATCTCAATATAGTAATATAGTTTAATTAGTATATTTAGTTAACTAGATTAGTAGTTATTAATTATAAACCAATTTTTATCGCCTAAATAAAGTTAGGTTAGGACAATTGTGGTACTCGACGATAATCTCAACCAATTCCTGTGGATATGACAACCCTAACTCTCCTAATCTATACAAAAACTTGACCCGTACACTTGTAGTGAAAGTAGCGACGTATCTACGGGCTACCACTACGCGAGGGATACTCCAGGTTACGTGAGTATCTCATTAGATGATATAGATTCCCAGTGGTATGATTCGGTCACCAGGTATCGCAGTGATACACTTGTTGTATATGTGTTTTAAATTTTTCTACTTGGATTTTTTTAAGAGCATGTTTTATTTCGATGTGCGGGTGAATCATTTATTGTTTTATTTATAAAGTTTCATCCAGACTATTATGTTTATAAAAATCACATACTTTTTATAGACATTAGAAAAAAAGTAAGAAAATGGATTGATTTTCCTATTGAGCACGTTGAGCTCACCCTTTTTTTTTTCCTATCTTGAGGTAGTGCATAGGATAGTGAACAAGAGTGAACTGTGGTCTAAGCATGTGCTATAACAAGCTTCTAACTTTGTTGTAGTTGGATTATTTTGTTACCTTCTTTCTCTATTGACCTTCTTTTATTTTAATTATGACATGTACTAATGGGCCCTGTAGGGCCCAAACCTCTGGACTGTTGGTTCGTTTGTAATCTTTATTAATATTGTGTCTATTGATTCTGCTAAGGGCTCTATAGGTAATATCGAGGCCTAATCCAATAATTTAGTTAGTTTTATTATCAAAATTTTACCACGGTATTATCAAGTGTTTAATTAGTTAGTAACATCCACTACGCATACTTAGTAACTGTAAAATAAATTGATTCTAAAGAGGAACACACCTAGTAAGATGAGGTAATTAAATAAACTTAAGTATCAAGAAATAAGGAAAATCACAATAGGGTTATTGGTTGACTACCTAGGTTGACCATCTATTCACGACCCTAGGGTTTGACAGTGTTAGAGTACGAGGTCAGATTCTTTAAGTTGTCTCGATTTGTGCTGGGCGTTGTGTCCAACGAGATATAGAGGTGTGTGAAATTCAAGACAGGACTCCGACACAATATCTGGAGACAAGTAGTGGTGGTTGGTGCCTGTAACTACTCTTAGTTGGTGGCAACAACACTTAGAGTGGAGCAAGATCATTTCCTTTATCTAAAAGAGATCGGGGGTAAGAAGAACAGAGGCGAAAGTTCCTGAAAAATGACCCCTGTTGGCCTAGTAAAATACCCAAAATGGGAGGTGAATTGAGTAATTAAAAAATATTATCAGAATATAATTGAATAAATCGAATAGTTAATTTTATGCCTAAAATAATTATTATCTTTATATCACAGCGGAATTATAATAAATCTAAGTGCACACCCAAACAACAAAAATAGCTAAAAATATTGTAGCACACAAAAGATTTATACTGGTTCACCAAGCTACTCTTGGCTAATCCAGTCCCCCGAGCTCTACGGAGGTCATATCCACTAAAACCAAAATCTCTTTAAAGGTAGGAACCAAACCCGCATACCGATTCTTTTATAGGCTCAGAATCAACCTTTACAATTTTATTTTCTCAAGTTAAGGAAGAACCTCTATTTTTTACAAGTTAAAGAATAACCTAATTCTTTTTAATACTGAGGCTCAAGAATCAAAACCTCACAAAACACTCCAAATATCCTTTTACCCGATAAGAATTGAACCGTTACAAAATCACTCAAAAAACACAATTCTTATTTAGGAAGAATCACTACCTCACTCTCTTGACAAAAAGAGACTGAAACCCAGCTACCCTTGATGAAATATCCCCAATGATATTTAATCCGTCACAACTCCCCAATACACAAATTGATAAGTAATAAATCTCACTCAGAACTTCTACCACCTCAGATAACTAAAAACTCAATTAATATCCCAACTAGTGATAGAAATATGTGAGATACATAAATCTGATTTTAACAAGAATATGGATAGCAAATTGGAGCACGTAATCAAAATCAAGAAATTGTTTGAAAGAATATTTTCTTCAAAAATTAAAAATAATTTCTAAGATCAATTTCCAAAATAAAATAATAAACAATAGATAATATGGAAAGATCTAACCTGGAATCTACAAAATTAATGATTAGAACAGTATAGCTTGAAATCTGCTATCAGCAAGAATATATCGCAATTGATTCACATAATCACTCTTAGAAAAGCTCACAATATCGAAGAATACTAACTCTTATAAAATCTCTCTCAAAATGATATAGAATGATTAACTCTCTTAGAATGATTAACTTTTCAAATAAAATTCGCAGGTCTATTTAAATGAACTTGTAATCAGCCTTTTAACGGGTAGTTTACAAGTGTCATAATAATTAAAAGCTCTTCTAGACCCTTTATAACATAAGGACTTCATTTAGGTTCAATTACACTTAATAACAACTTTCAAAAAACTCAATTAAACCACTAAAGTATTTCTCAATTAAATTAAATAAGTATAGAATCCATTTTAATTACTAAATTGAGAAACATTAATATTTAATGAACCATATTGAAAGAATTTAATTAGTATATGAACCATATCTCAAATATAAAGAATATCCTCAAAATCTCTCTTAAATCCAAACAAAAAATGGCCACTTTTGGATTTAAACTCGAATCAAACAGTATCTTGAAACTATGCATTCCGTCGACTGCCTAGTCGACTGGAAGATATTTAAAGTAGCCCATGCAGTTCATAGATCGATTGCTTGGTCGACTCGCAGATTCAGAGAGTTCAGTTGTTTTCACCGATCGACCTGTCGGTTGACTTTTCAATTCAGGATGTTTAGCTTCTTTTTCCGGTCGACTCCGCAATCGACTACCTCCTTCTGAATCTCTTTTGTGATCTCCTTTTTAACACACTTTCTTTTATGATTTTGCCTCTTTATCTATTTTTATCTTTAAATAAGCTCCACTAATATTCTTATATTCCATTTTAGTCATTCAATTTTATTTTTTTTTCAATTCATATAGAATCAAATAATCATACTTAATACAAACACATATAAAAGATAAAATTCATTTTATGCCATGTGTGTGTTCGTAAATGGGATATTAAGAGTTAATATTTACCTAGATTGTTTTTCCTAATTTCTTCAAACTCTTAATACTTCTTCATCATCTTGATATTTTCATTTAGCATCCATTCAATTTGACATCTTCATTACTAGAACTTTAAATCACTGAAACACTTGATCAAACATAGTTCCACCAAAATATCAATACCTAATTGTTCATCAAAATCTTATAATCAACAATCTCCCATTTTTTTATGATGACAATTAACTTTGATGTTTTTTTTTAAATAAAATATAACCACACTCCCCCTGAATCCGAGGATGGGTTCTTTAACTCAGTTAGACATCATAATGAAGATTTTATAAAACATAATTTAAAAATACTCAATAAAGCACTTTTTTTTTTTTTAAATTTCTCCCTTTTGATTAAAACACAGTTTTAGAATACTCCCCCTAAATAAAACAAATAAAACATCACTAATTTCTCCCCATTTGTCTTCTTTAAAAACAAATATAGGTAGAAGAAAAGAAAACAATACACATGTAACTTACTCTAGGAAAACATCATTATGCCTAGCTATACCCAAACCGCGAATAATTTTCAGAAACTGATCTTCCGCTAGTGGTTTTGTAAAAACATCAGCAATCTGGTTGGAGCTATCAATATACTCAATAATAATATCCTTTTTCTAAATGTGATCACAAATAAAGTGATGTCTAATCTTTATGTGCTTAGTTCGTGAGTATTGTGTAGGATTTTTACTTAGACATATAACACTTTTATTATCGCAAAAGATCGGGACCTCCTCCATACAAACTCCAAAATCGTTTAACTGTTGCTTTATATATAAAATTTGAGCACAACAGTTACCAACTACCATGTATTCAGCCTCAGTAGTAGATAAGGCTATTGAATTCTGTTTCTTGCTTTACTAAGAAACCAAAGCATGTCCTAACAAATTACATGATCCACTTGTGCTGTTTCGCTTAACCTTGCAACTGGCAAAGTCAGAGTCAGAGGAACTTACCAATTTAAAATCAATCGCCCTAGGATACCATAATCATAGGTCAGTCGTCCCCTTTAAATAACAAAAAATTCGCTTAACCGCAGTCAAGTGCTATTCTTTAGGATAAGACTGAAATCTAGCACAAAGACAAACACTATATATAATATCAAGTCTACTAGCAGTTAAATACAACAAGCTACCTATCATACCTAGATACATTTTTTCATTATCGCTTTTGCCCGTATTATCTTTTTCAATTTTTGTAGCTGTTGCCATGGTAGTTTTTTACTCTTTAGCTCCTTCCAATCCATATTTCTTTAATAGCACCTTGGTGTATTTAGCTTGGTTTATAAATATCCCTTATTTGGTTTGCTTAATTTGCAATCCAAGAAAGAAATTCAGCTTTCCCATCATACTCATTTCCAATTCAACCTGCATTATCTTGACAAACTCTTGGCAAAGATCCTCATTAGTAGATCCAAAAATAATATCATCAACATATATTTGTACTAATAGGATATTAGAATCAGTTTGCTTTATAAATAGTGTTATATCACAAATACCCCTTCGAAAACCATTTTTGATCAAATATCGGCTAAGTATCTCATACCAAGCTCTCGGAGCTTGGTTGAGCCCGTACAAAGCCTTGCGAAGTTTAAATACAAAATCGGGAAATTGGTCACTTTCAAATTCCGGGGGTTGTTCCACATAAACTTCTTCAGCTAGAAAGCCATTTAGAAATGCACTTTTTACATCCATTTGATATAGCTTAAAATTACGTGAACATGCAAAGGCAAGTAGCATTCTAATTGCTTATAGTCTAGTTACAGGAGCATAAGTTTCATCATAATCAATTCCTTCCTCTTGATTATATCCCTATGCCACTAATCTTGCTTTATTTCTAATTACCATACCAGATTCATCATTTTCGTTTCTAAATACCCATTTAGTACCAATAACTGGATGAAAATCCAGTCTCGGAACAAGACACCACACTTTGTTCCGCTCAAATTGAACTAATTCATCTTGCATTGCAAAAATCTAAGATTCATCAATTAGCGCCTCATTTATATTTTTTGGCTCAATTTGAGATAAGAAAGCAAGATTAATTATATCCATGAGAGAAGATCGAGTACTTACACCTTTTTCGAAATTACCGATGATTTCTTTAATTGAATGCCTTGGTACTTTCTTTATAGCTCTTGGTAAAGTCGAATCCTTCTCCTTGGGTCCTCCTCTTGTTGAGACTCATTTGGTGCATCATTACCTTGGTTTTGGTTAATTAAGATACCTGCATCATTATCATCCAAAACCTTTCACGACAAGTATGGATTAGCTTCCTCAAACACAACATGCATAGTTTTTTCTACTACTAAAGTACGTTTATTATAAACTCTATAAGCCTTACTGTTAGTAGCATATCTAAGGAAAATCCCATAATCAGATTTAGCATCAAATTTACCAAGATTATCCTTGTCATTCAAAATAAAACATTTGCATCCACAAACCTTAAAATAGGAAATATTAGGAGTCTTACCATTCCAAATTTTATATAGGGTTTTGTTAAACCCTCTACGAATTGATGCACGGTTTATCACGTGACAAACGGTACTTACTACTTCGGCCTCGAAGTAGGTTGGTAAGCGATTTTCATTTAGCATTGTTCTAGCCATCTCTTGAAGCGTTCTATTCTTCCTTTCCACTACACTATTTTGTTGTGCTGATCTTCGTGTAGAAAAGTTGTGAGTATAACAATGTTCATCACAATAACTTACCACTTCATCATTCTTAAATTCTCTTCCTTTGTCACTACGAATGTTAATAATAGAACATTGCTTCTCATTTTGAGCACATTTACAAAATTTAGCAAAAACAGAACCAACCTTACTTTTCTTAGCAAGAAAATATACCCAGGTAAATCTAGAATAATCATCAACTAAAACAAATGCATAGAACTTACCACCCAAACTAGCAACAGAGTTAGGTCCAAATAAATCAAGATGAAATAATTCAAGACATCTAGATGTAGACGTGTGCATCTTTTTCTTAAATGATGATCTAACTTGCTTGTCTAATTGACATGCATCACATACTTTATCCTTCACATATTTCAAATTAGGTAGGCCATGTACAAGACTCTTCTTAGATAAGTTAGAAATTAACTCCATACTAGCATGCCCAAGTCTTCTGATAGGTGTGAAAAACCTATCTATTTCCAATCCGAATTTGTTAGTTTTCGAATATGTTTATAGTTATTTTTATTATGTTTTAATTACTTTTCATACTTTTTATATAACTCAGGTGTGTGGGTAAAAAAGATAGGAAATTGGAGCTAAAACGATGAGATCGAACCAAAGCGGTTCGAAGTTACGGTGGATAAACAAGCTCGGAGGCTAAAAGCTGAAATAGGCCCACCGCTTAGGCGTCCAGACCACCGCCTAAGCGGTGAAGATGCAGATAAGAGCAAAATATTACTGACGGACGACTGCCTGAGTGAAAATTCTACTGCTTAGGCGGAAATCCAGCAGAGGACGAAGAAGGGCTACTGACAGTCGCTCGCCTAGGCGGAAATTCTACCACCTAGGCGAACATCCAACAGAATGTTCTCCAGTCCACCGCCTACTTTACCGCCTAGGCGATCAGACTTAACCGACCTAACTTCGCCTAGGCGCGCAATTTCCACCGCCTAGGTGGATTTGCCCTGCACAGCCTTTAGATATTTTTAGGATATTTTTGCTATAAATATCCCCTCTCCTCCTCCTTGGCCGGAATCTCTCTTCCCTCTCTTGTATTTTTGAGCCCCTTAGGCTATATTTAAGCCAAGGGTTAGGAATTTTAGCGGTGGAGCTCGCATTCCGAAGTGGAGAAGACGACTAATCGATCATTGAGCGTTCTTAGCGGTTTATCTTCGAACAAGGCTAAGTTCTTCGATCATTTTTCCTTATTTCTTTATCTTAGGACCATGTGAGCCTATTTAGCTCGTTATTTCATTCTATATGCGGTTATGGCCCCGATTTAAATATGGGTTGTAGTAGGGATTAATACAATATTTATAAATACATTGTTTAGATGATTTAGGTGTTTCGTTTGTGATTGTTCTTCGTAGTTTGATTGTATTTATCATATTGTTTGTTTATTATGCTTGGATTGATAAATGGAGAATATGGGGTTTTGACAAAACCCCGAATTCGGATTAGGGTAAACAAACGCCACGATTCTATAACCTGGTCGGGGTTTGAATCGTGGATAATCGATGACGTGGGGCAAGACACATGCTACCTAGGGTCGTTAAGACGTTGAGGGGGACTTCTTCATTGGCTCGAAGTTGCATTACATCCCCCCTCTTACACTCGGAAGAGGTGTCAAGGGAGTTTTAGAATGGAGATTGTCGATAGGGTAAATATGACGCGACGATTCAATAACCCGGCAGGGAATTGGATTGTGTGCAATCAATGACGCTGGGCGAGACTCACGTGACTTAGGGTCGTTAAGGCGTTGAGGGGGACTTCTCCGTTGACTCGAAGTCATGTATTCTCCCGTCTTACACTCGGAAGAGGTGGCGGTGGAGTTTACGTACTGAGGTTGTCAAATAGGTCAAACAACGTAAACGCGAGTAAATCGGAATCGAACACGTATTTGTAAACACGTTAATCCCTATGCAATTCTTCACCCTAAAATATATTAGCATATTAGTGTAGTTAATTTAGGATATATTAGTATTAGTTTAAGTAATTAAACACATTTATTTTTTGCCTAGATAAACTTAGGTCACGACAAACGCGGTATTCGATAGTAATGACAACAATCCCTGTGGATACGATAACCCAATCTTAATGATCACACTATACTAAAACTTAGACCTCATATACTTGCGCGTGTAAGTAGCCACGTGTCATTCCCGTGCGCTATCATCTTCTATGCCATAACCAACTATTTTCAGATAAAGCATTCAAACAAGATAAATTTTGAGAATTAAAATCATCAAAAGAGCAAGTATACACATTCTCAAAATGTGATGTAACTAACAAAATACTACTATCATGACTATTCTTAATGATGCATCTATCATGATCAAATATAACATTGTATCCCTTGTCACATAGTTGACTAATACTAAGCAAATTATGTTTAAGTCCATCAACTAGTAAGAAATCTTTAATCATAGTAGTACCATTACTGATATTACCTATACCGATAATTTTACCCTTTACGTTGTCTCCGAAAGTCACATGACCTCCATCTTTAGGTGTCAAAGATGTAAATTTTCCTTTATCTCCCGTCATGTGTCGAGAACAACCACTATCTAGGAACTATTTATACTTTCTTATTGATGCTTTTAGAATAACCTACAAGGAACACCTGAAATAGTTCTTAAGTGGTACCTAGCCTATGTGGGTCCGATTTTGTTAGTCGAGACAATTTTAGTTTCTTTTGGAACCCAAACTTATCTACATTTAGATAGTTTTGCAAAACATCTACGAATAGTATGCCCCACAATGTTACATTTAAAACATCTAACAAGACCCTTCATTTCATAAAAGAATTTATGAAAGCATTTTTGTTTAAGATTTTTCTAAAATCCAACATTGGCCTTATCAAAAACTCCACGTGAACTTCCCAAAAGTGTTTTCAAATTGTTTTCATCGCCAGTAAATTTGAGAACAATTGATTGCAAATCCTTCAATTTAGATTTCAACCCATTGTTTTCAATTTCATAATCCACTACTTACTTGTTTAATGTGTTAATTGTACTTTGAAGGGCATTTATTTTAGAACACTGATTTTTATAATCATATGAAAGTTCTTGATAAACATCAAATAATTCATCAAAATTTAAAGGACAAGAACTTGAACAATCGGTTACCTCACCACCAGTGGCCATTAATGCAAGCATGGACGTATCCTCAATATTTGATTCTTCCGAGCTACTTGAATCGGTACCATCCCAAGTAGCCTTCATCGATTTCTTATTACTCTTATTTGCTTTCTTATTTTCTTTCTTATACTTTTTCTTTTTTTTATCCTTCTTTGGTTCGGGACAATCATTTTGAAAATGATCGGTTTTACGACAGTTGTAACATTCCACTTTGGACATGTTGAGATTTCTTTTTCCACGGAATGTGCGCTGAGTCATTCATATAAAATTGTTTGTGAGAAGTGATACATTCTTCTCTTGCTCACTATCAAGGCTTTTATCATCACTGTCATCATCTTCTTCAATTTTTTGAACTTTTAGTGCCAAGGATTTCCTCTTGCTATTTCTGGTATCATCTTCATAGCCTTTGATCACGGATTCATGAGCCATCAAATTACCAATTAGATCATTGATGTCGCATTTGCCAATATCCTTGGCTTCCTCGATTGCCGTCACCTTTGACTCTCATATTTTTGTCAAGAGCCTTAGGACCTTTTGTACTCTATTCTCCATGGAGTATGGTTTTCCGAGTTGGTTCATACTGTTGCATATGTTGTTGAAGTAAGTGTACATCTCATGAATTTATTCATTCTCCTCCATCTTGAACAGCTCAAATTTTCTCATATGTGCATTGATTTTTTACTGCTTCACTTGACTTATAGCTTATCCCACATATCCTTTGTGGATTTACAACTTGAAACTCTAGAAGACTCATTAGCATCTAAAGAACAAAAGAGAATATTGATAGCTTGAGAATTAATAGAGAGTTTCTGCCTATCGGAGGCAGTGAGTTGTTCCTTCTTCTTCTCAACTCTGTTTTCCATTGGAATAAATGGACCATCCTCGATTGTTAGTCACACTTCGTAATTTGTAGCCTGAAGAAAGACCATCATCTTGTCTTTCCAAAACGAGTAACTTTCACCTGCAAATAAGGGTGGTCGGTACATAGACTGCCCCTCAACTAGTGTGCCTACTATGTGTGCCATGTGATCTTTATTCGCAAAATAGATTTGAGCTAAACCAACTCTTAAACCAATTGTTGGCCTAGTAGAATACCCAAGATGGGGGTGAATTGGATAATTAAAAAATATTAATAAAATATAATTGAATAAATCAAATAATTAATTTTATGCCTAAATTAATTATAATCTTTATAACACAGCGGAATTATAATAAATCTAAGTGCACACCCAAACAACAAAAATAGCTAAAAATATTGCAGCACACAAAAGATTTATGCTGGTTTACCAAGCTACTCTAGGCTAATTCAGTTCCCCGAGATCCACGGAGGTCGTACCCACTAAAACCAAGATCCTTTTAAAGGTAGGAACCAAACCCTCACACCGATTCTTTTACAGGTTCAAAATCAACCTTCACAATTTCCTTTTCTCAAGCTAAGGGAGAACCTCTACTTTTTACAGGCTAAAGAATAACCTAATTCTTTTTAACACTAAGGCTCAAGAATCAAAACCTCACTAAAACACTCCAAATATTCTTTTACCCGGTAAGGATTAAACCGTTACAAAATCACTCAAAAAACACAATTCTTATCCAGGAAGAATCACTACCTTAATCTTTTTACGGGAAGAGACTGAAACCCAGCTACTCTTGATTAAATATCCCCAATATTATTTAATCCATCACAACTCACCAATACACAAATTAAAAAGTAGTAAGTCTCACTCGGAGCTTCTACCACCCCAGATAAATAAAAACACAATCAATATCCCAACTAGTGATAGATATATGGGAGATACAAAAATTTGATTTTAACAAGAATATGGGTAGCAAATTGGAGCACGTAATCAAATTCAAGAAATTGTTTGAAATAATATTTTCTTCAAAAATTAAAAACAATTTCTAAGATCAATTTTCAAAATAAAATAATAAACAATAAACAATATGAAAAGATCTCAACCAGAATCCATAGAATTAATGATTAGAACAGTATAGTTTCAAATCCGGTATCAGCAAGAATATATCGCAATTGATTCACATAATCACTCTTAGAAAAACTCACAATATCGAAGAATACTAACTCTTATAAAAGCTCTCTCAAAATGATATAGAATGATTAACTCTCCTAGAATGATTAACTTTTCGAATAAAATTCACAGGTCTATTTAAAAGAACTTGTAATTAGCCTTTTAACGACTAGTTTACAAGTTTAAAACACTCAATTAAACCCCTAAAGTATTTCTCAATTAAATTATATAAGTATAGAATCCATTTTAATTACCAAATTTAGAAACATTAATATTTAATGAATTGAAAGAATTTAATTAGTAGATGAACCATATCTCAAATATAAAGAATATCCCCAAAATCTCTCTCAAATCCTAACAAAAAATGGCTACTTTTGGATTTAAACTTGGATAAAACAGTATCTTGAAACTATGCATTAAGTCGACTGCCCAGTCGACTGGAAGATACTAAAAGTAGCTGATGCAGTTCTTAGGTCGATCGCTCGGTCGACTCACAGATTCACAGAGTTTGTTATGTTTTCACCGGTTGACCGCTCGGTCGACTCGCAAATTCAGAAAGTTCAGTTGTTTTCACCAGTCGACCTGTCGGTCGACTCTTCGATTCAAGATGTTTCAGCTTCTTTCTCCAGTTGACTCCTCAGTCGACTGCCTCCTTCTGAATCTATTCTCTGATCTCGTTTTTAACACATTTTCTTTTATGATTTCACCTCTTTATCTATTTTTATCTTTAAATAAGTTCCACTAATATTCTTATATTCCATTTTAGTCATTCAAAAATATTTCTTTTCAATTCTTATAGGGGTAAATAATCATACTTAATAAAAACACATATAAAAGATAAAATTCATTTTGTGCCATGTGTGTGTTCCAAAATGAGATATTAAGAGTTAATATTTACCTTGATTGTTTTTCCTAATTTCTTCAAACTCTTAATACTTCTTCATTATCTTGATATCTTCACTTAGAATCCATTCAATTTGACATCTTCATTACTAGAACTTTAAATCATTGAAACACTTGATCAAACATTAGTTCCACCAAAACATCAATACTTAATTGTTCATCAAAATCTTAGGATCAATAAATCACAAGAACCAAAATCATGCCAAAGTTAGGGCAGTACTGGAAATACCCGCGGCAGTGGAGGTGGGAGTAGCTCATCTGGCATTAGACGTTCCAGACCTTATACCTACTATGTGTGTGGGCAACCAAGAAATCTAAAGAAGAATTTTCTAGTTCATCAACAACAACTTTAGTAGCGATCCAGTAACCTCCAGAACTCTAGCTAAAGCAGTCAAGTGAGACCTATACAGTCTCAACAGTCTTTGACAAGCTATCCACCACAAAGTTATCGGACATATGGTTATTAGCATCAATATCAAAATCGTCCTCAGTCTCCACCACAGTATTAGCCACCTGCAGCCACATCTTACTCGAATACACCTGAGGGAGGATAGGGCAGTCGAGGAAGAAGTAATAAAGAAAAATAAAAGGATTGAGTCCAAAGTTACAGTATTGGCGAGGGAGGTACCGAGGTACATGGTAGTTTTATTGTGGTTGATGGTATGCTTCTTATCTCTCGCTCTTGGGCCCGTGTATTATTTGATACAGGTGCATCGTACTCATTTATGTCTGCTTTATTTGCCTCATTACTTGGCTTTAGTGTAGAAAATTTAGATGCACCTTTATGTTCAAATACTACGCTTGGAGATTATGTGGATCTCACTTTGATTTGTCAAGGATGTCGAATTGCTATAGCGGACAAGAAGTTATTCACTGATTTGATAATTCTACCACCATAGAGCAGTTTGATCTTATCCTAGGTATAGACTGGTTATCTAAATAAAAATCTATAGTGGATTGTTAACTGCAAAGAGTAACATTACATCTGGATGATAGTGCTAAGGTCATATACCAAGGACAATCAAGGCACTCATCTTCTAACCTGCTCCTAAAGGCTTGTTTTGGTAGGAGAAATAGAGAGACACTAGTCCTGTACACAGAATTGGACAATGAAGTAGGTAGATTGAATCGACTTATGTATCTTCCGGTTATAAATAAATACCTGGATGTATTCCCAGAAGAATTTCCAAGGTTACCACCAGACAGGGAGATAGAGCTCGGCATTGACCTCTACCTAGGTACTATGCTAATTTCAATCATTCCATATCGAATTTCCCTAGCGAAGCTAGCAAAATTATGGAAACAGTTGGAGGAACTGGCTGAGAAAGGGTTTAGAAGAAATAATACTTCATCGTGGAGAGCTCCCGTTTTATTTGCAAAGAAACATAACAAGACCTTAAGAATCTGTGTTGATTATCGGCAACTTAACAGAGTTACGGTGAAGAATAGATACCCTTTACCTAGAATCGATGAGTTGTTTGATCAACTAGGAGGATCCCAGTTCTTTTCCAAGATTGACCTAAGATTTAGATATCATCAGTTGAAGATCCGAGAGGAAGACATTCCTAAGATAGCTTTCCGGACGCAGTATGGACACTTTGAGTTCCTATTCCTGCCTTCTGGATTGAGAATGCTCCGGCAGCTTTTATGGACTTAATGAACAGGATCTTCCGACCTTACCTAGATCAGTTCATTGTCGTATTTATTGACGACATTTCGATTTACTCTAACACACAAGAAGAATATGAGGTGCATCTGCGGATTTCCTTGAAAATACTCCATGACCACCAATGATTGGTTCAAAATACGTATATACTTCTAAGTAGAATTTGGTAGTTTTCTAGTGTTTTAGTTATATTTTATTGCATTTTTGTTTGTTTTTATCTAAATCAAGTGGACAAATGTAAACGAGTGATAAACAAGCAAAACAGTGGGAAAACAGTGGAAAAACGATAAAAAGAAACAAGGTTTCAAAATAGAAAACCCACCATCGCAGTGGTCAAGCCACTACTACGGCGGTGAAAATACTGGGAGAGTAGAAATCTCACCACCGCAGCGCTCATTCACTGTCGTGGCGGTGAAAGTCCAGAGAGTTTAGGGCTATCTTCACTGCCACAGCGGTGAAGTTAACTGACATACCCACCACCGCGGCGGTAAATCCACCGCCGTGTCGGTTTCTGGTAGCCGCAATTTATGCGCTTCCACTTTCACCGCAAGCGTGCGGATAAAGTTTTAGTAGAATGGACATTTCGGTCGGGTATCGTATCCACAGGGATTGGTTAAGATTACTATCGAGTATCGCGATTATCATAACTGGACTTTATCTAGGCGACAAAAATGGAATATAAAATTTAATACTAATACTAAAACACTAATTTAACTATACTAATTACTAATACGAGATAGTTATGGGATGAATTATCTAGGGATTAACTTTAGTTACTTAAACGCGTTTGATTTCATTTAGTTTACAATAATGGTGTTCGACCTATTTAACAATCTCGGTATCTAAAACTCCTCTGCCACCTCTCCCGAGTGTAAGACGGGGGATATAACGCAACTTCATGTCAACGAAGAAGTCCCCCTCAATATCTTAACGACCCTAGCTTGCGTGAGTCTTGCCCCAACCTCATTGATTACACACAAAATCTCAATTCGTAAACTCATTTGCCACCTCTCCCGACTGTAAGACGAGGGATATAACGTGACTTCGTGTCACGAAGAAGTCCCCCTCAACGTCTTAACAACACTTGGTCACGTGAGTCTTGCCCCAACGTCATAGAATGTCCCCAATCCTAACCCCGACCGGGTTATTAGATCATGGAGTTTGTTTATTCTAATCCGAACCCGGGATTTGTCAAACCGTTTATTCTCCAATTATCATTCTAAGCATCATAAACAAACAATATGATAAACAAACTCAAACATTGAAGAACAATCATCAAAGAAACACAATTCAACCAAAACTACATTTTTATAAACGGTATTAATCCCATACATAATCCATGTTTAACCTGTTGCCATAGTCATTTATAAAATTAAAACTTAGCTAAACATGCTCAAACATACATAGAAGACAATAAATAAAAGGAAACACAGATGAACTTAGCCGATATTTAAAGATCAGCTGCCAAAACCGTCCACCTAACGATTTTCCTTCTCTGCATGTTGATCTTCTCCTTCGGATATATTTGAGCACTCCCCATACTCTCTCTATATACTACCCTATGCCGTAAGGGTTGTAATGGCCAGAGAGTTTGTAGGAGAAAGGAGGAAAGGGGTAAGAATAGACAAAATATATAAAATAAATATCTCCCACTGTGCAGAGGCCACTACCTAGGTGGTGGAGTATGTCGGTTAAGGTTCGCCTAGGCGGTGGAGAAGACGGTGGCTGTGGAATTCACCGCCTAGGCGGTGTGCTGTCAGCTTGAATTAGTTTTTTCTCTGCTTCTTTACCGCCTAGGCGGTGATCTTGATGCCTAGGCGGTGGTCTTCCTTCAGATTTTTGCCTCCTTGCTCATTTTTCCACCATTCTCCGACCGTTTTTAATACGAATTGATCGTTTATGCTCCGATTTCATACCTTTTCATCCCACGCACCTATTTTAATACAAAAAGAATTAAAACACATTAAAATGTAATAAATGTAATCGAAAACTAAAAAATTCGGTTTGGAAATCTATAGGTAATTTACACCTATCAAATACCTCCAAACTCGGAATTTTGCTAGTCCTCGAGCAAAACACCCACACAATACGAGAAAATATAAAAACTAATTACAAAATTGAAAACTAAAAACGAAAAACACTAAAAACAAATATGTGTAAGTTTTGATTATCATCTACCGGCTGAAAGATTTTCCCTTATCGGCCCCCAATCCTATCAAGTTCAAGCATAAATCACACTATGTGGTATTCTAGAATTTCAAAGTTAAACAATAGTAAGCGTCATTCTAGATCCTGTTTAAGTGTGTGTGATTAAACTCAAATATACAACTATCCATTGATTAGATGGGATTATCCCTCAATATAGTTTATGACTAAAACCTTTAAGGTATAGGGAATCTATACGCCTGACCCGACATCTATTCTCCACTAATGTAGGCTTGGAGGTTCATGAAGATCAGTAGGGCTTGGTTCGGTTTTGTAATAATGGCTAAGGGTATTTTGGAATCGAAAATGGGTTAACGTCGTTAACTTAACGTTACCAAAGGCACATCGCTTGGCACTCTCACACTTGAGATCCCATAGTTTATTTAGAAATGACCCTGAACAAATGTTTAAGAATGTCGTACTCACTTGTCATATAAAAAAAAAAATTTAAACACACAACACACCCCCAACTCATTTGATTTGTAATATTTAAGGGGTGTATGAAAAACGAACAAAAACGACAAGTGAGTACTCAAATATCAAACCAATATAAAGTTCGCCCTAAACCCAACCGCTCACTTTAAGTAGCATTTGCAACTGCTAACTTGATTCTTTAAAATTTGTGCCTTTAGTTTAGTGATGCAGGTTTGGAAAAAGTTTAATCGGATATGGTATTTGTTAAGTGTTCAGAAATTGAATTGAGTTTTAGGCTTCGACAGGGTAGCGAGGGGTAATGATATATCAGGATAAGCTTTAAAAGGCTCAAGCGACAAAATGACTGCCTAAATCATATCTCCTAAACAACCTCGCCCAGGATTTCTACTCGAATTTCCCCTAAATCAAGTTCTAGAATCCCTATTGTCATGAAATTGAGTGAAGGATAATCGGTTTCAAATCAATTAGATAGTGCTATATTGAGTTTACGTGCTTTTGCATTTAGGATACACAATAACTTTTACTAAGACGATACGTTAAGCACACAGAACACACATGAATGAGCTTTATACTCGACCTCAAAACAATAAGGGGATAGAGTCATCATCAGGTAAAGGCCCAAATGACGTCAAAACTCAGCACAAAACAACAACTAAACTAACAAACTAATCCTAAACAAGCATGCACATGATAAAAGCAGTAAAACTTAACTAAAAACATAAACACATACTAAAACATACTACACATCACCACCAACTTAAAACAGGTGATGTCCAAAATAACCCGTCAGCAATCCCAATAGACAAACTATAGCAAGATATTGAAGATGGGGGTTTAGAACACGTACCTGGAAGGCGAAAGAATCTCTCCTCCAACTCAAAATGGCGGAGATGGATCTAACTTATTTTTTACCCTGGGTTAGCTCCCAAGAAGCGCTTGGTTTAATGTCCTCGGCCCGACACATACCCTAAAGACTGGAGAGATATTGAAATGAAAGGAACACAGGAGTACCTGTCGATCTAACATCTTCAAGCATCCTGTTGGAAAACAAAAACAAAACTACAATGAAAAATTATATACATTAAAAATGCCTAAATTAAAATCAAGTTATTTACTCACAATATCAATAGTAACACTCTTTCTAATCCCCAGCAATGGCGCCAAAAACTTGGTAGACATTGACGGAAACTGAATCTGACAAACTAATCCCTAGCAACAGCGCCAAAAACTTGGTGACCGCAATTTATACGCTGCCACTTTCACCGCAAGCTTACGGATCAAATTTTAGTATAATGGACCTTTTGGTCGGGTATCGTATTCATAGGGATTGGTTGAGATTACTATCGAGTACCGCGATTATCATAACTTGACTTTAACTAGGCGATAAAAATGGAATATAAAATTTAAAACTAATACTAAAATACTACTTTAATTATACAAGTTACTATTACGAGATAGTTATGGAATGGATTATCTAGGGATTAAATTTATTTAATTAAACGCGTTTGATTTCATTTAGTTTACAATAATAGTATTCGACCTATTTTACAATCTTGGTATCTAAAACTCCTCTGCCACCTCTACCGAGTGTAAGACGGGGGATATAACGCAACTTTGTGTTAACGAATAAGTCTCCCTCAATGTCTTAACAACCCTAGGTTGCATCAGTCTTACCCCAACCTCATTGATTGCACACAAAACCTCAGTTCGTAAACTCTCTCACCACCTCTCCCGAGTGTAAGACGAGGGATATAACGTGACTTTGTATCAAGGAAGAAGTCTTAATCATCGTCTTAAGGACTCTAGGTCACGTGAGTCTCACCCCAACGTCATTAATTTCATGCGTTGGGTTTACTCTATCAACAATCTCGGTTCTAAAACTCCCTCGCCACCTCTTCCGAGTATAAGACGAGGGAATACGTGACTTTGCATCAACGCCGAGTCTCTCCTCAACATATTAATGACTCTAGGTCACGTGAGTCTTTCCCCAACATCATAGATTGTCCACATTCCTAACCCCGACCGGGTTATTAGATCGTGGCGTGTGTTTATTCTAAGCCGAATCTGGGATTGTGTCAAACCCTGTATTCTCCAATTATCATTCTAAGCATCATAAACAAACGATATGATAAACACACTCAAACATTGAAGAACAATCATCAAAGAAACACAATTCAACCAAAACTACGTTTTTATAAACGGTATTATTCTCATACATAATCCACATTTAACCTTTAGCCATAGTCATTTATACAATTAAAACTAGGCTAAACATGCTCACACATACATAGAAGACAATAAATAAAAGGAAAGACGGATGAACTTAGCCGATATCCAAAGATTAGCCGCTAAAAACGTCCACCGAATGATTCGCCTTCTCTGTGTGTTGATCTTATCCTTCGGATATGTTTGAGCACTCCCCATACTCTCTTTATATACTAACCTAAGACTTAAGGGCTGTAATGGCCAGAGAGTTTGAAGCAGAAGAGAGAAAATGGGTATAAATAAACAAAATATCTAAAATAAATATCTCCCATTGTACAGAGGCCACCGCCTAGGCGATGGAATTTCGACCTACGCGGTGGAGTATATTGGTTAAGGTTTGCCTAGGCAGCGAAGAAAGCCGTGGCTGTGGAAAATCTTCTGCTGAATTTCCGCCTAGGCGGTGGGCTGTCAGCTTGAATTGGTTTTCTCTTTGATTCTTCGCCGCCTAGGCAGTGGTCTGGAAGCCTAGGAAGTGGGCTTCCTTCAGATTTTTGCCTTCTTGCTCATTTTTTCATTGTTCTCCATACGAATTGATCGTTTATGCTCCGATTTTATACCTTTTCACCCCACGCACCTGTTGTAATACAAAAAGAACAAAAACACAATAAAATGTATTAAAACATAAAAAACGAACTCAAAAACTAACAAATTTAGTTTGGAAATATATAGGTAATTTACACCTATCAGGCACTCTACACAAAAAATAAGTAATTTTCTAGATATTTTGAAGTCTTGTATTTAAGCCCCTTGTTCTCACATTTGCCAAAAAAATGTTCCGTAACATTAGACACTTGATCTTAAGCTATTTTGAGAGCTCAAAGAGGAGATTCAACATTTGGAGAAGAAGAAGCAATTCTGAACTGATCTTTGGCGACAGTGGACTATTCCACTCTAAGATTTGATCATTCTTATTTTATTTTTGTATTTGTAATTAACTTTCCATATCTAATGACGATGCATCCCTTTTGTTTTAATTTTTGTATAGCTAAGATCATGGTAGGCTAGATAAATATTATCTAGGGATTGATGTAGTTTATGTAAATACATGTTTAATAGAATATATGTTACTTTAATGGTTATTTATCTAAATCCAATTGTGTTTACCATTTTTATTACAATCTTAATATGCTTGTCAAGGTATTAGGGTCAATTTTGAGAATACGCGATTTGACACTCGGGAGAGGTAACCCCGGATTCGGACTAGGGTTAAACACATCATGACGATCTAACGACCCGGGAGAGCGTTAGCAAGTGTGCAATCTATGAGGTTGGGTCAAGACTCATGTGACTAAGGGTCGTACAGATGTTGAGGGGGACTTCGGCGTTGACGCGAAGTTACATATTCGCTCACTTTACCCCGGGAGAGGTAGTGAGCAAATTTAAGATACCTAGATTGTTGGATAGAATAAACACCGTTATTTTTAACTAAACGAAGTTAAACATGTTTTAAGTGAATCAAATCAATCGCTAGGTAATCCATTTAATTAGAATTAACCCAATAGTTTTTAATTATTTAAACTCAAACATTTCTTGAACTGTCGAGATAATATAAGATTGTGTAAATTACGGTATTCAATTAATCAAACATGTTTCCCAGAGGACGTTATCCAATCAAAAGGTCCACTATATTAAAACTTGACCTCGTGCACTTGCGAGTAAATTAAGGTGTGAAAAAAGTCGTGTTCAAGTTTTTGGCACCGTTACCGAGGTATACGGTGTTTGATTTGGTTGATATTGTGACCAAGTGGTTGAATATTAATCCAAAAAATTCTTTTGTTTTATTTTCTTTCAATTCATTTTTTTTATTTGTTTCATTTGTTGTGATTAATCAGTGCATGCGACATAGTAAAAGCTTGGAATTTTTTGCTCTAGATCCCGAGATCGAGCGAACCTTGAGAAGGATAAGGAGAAAAATAAGAAACCAAGCTGAAACTATGACCGAAGGATAAGAATACATGCCAAATGTGCCTCAACAACTACCGGTACCGCAGGCACTACCTTAGTGGCCTGCGGAGCACGAGAATCCACAACAAGTTCTTAGGGACTATTATCGGCCAATGATGTTGGATAATTTCTCTGGAATTCGGAGGTAGCCAATTCATGCCAACAATTTTGAACTGATACTCTCCCTCATTAATATGGTGCAACAGAATTAGTACGAAGAAAATCTGCACGAGATTTGTGATACGATCAAAATAAATGGTGTTGCGAAGGAAGTAATCTGGTTGAGGTTATTTCCATTATCGCTTCGTGACCGAGAACGGGGTTTGTTCCAATCAATCCAGTCGGGAAGTATCAACACTTGGGAGGATCTTACTCAAAGGTTCCTTACTAAGTTTTTCCCGCCTTCAAAGACTTCTTAACTCAGAGGTGAAATAGCGCAATTTTTCCAGAGGGACTTCGAGCCATTGTTTGAAGTGTGGGAAATGTTTAAGGATTTATTACGTCGGTGCCCCCAACACGGATATCTGGATTGGTTTCAAACCCAACTCTTCTACAATGGGTTGGATGGACAAACAAGAGCCATAGTTGATGCCGTCTCGCGAGGATCATTGTTGTCAAAAACACTTGCTGAAGCAAATCCATTACTAGAGGAAATGGCGGCTAATAACTACCAATGGCTAAAAGAGAAAAACACAGGATGAAAGGTAGCTTCAATTCATGAGACCGATCATCTTGTTTAGGGTTGTGTTTTAAATGATTGGGGTTATGAGAGTGAAATAGAGACAAAAAATTGTGCCTCGGGTTTCGTTGAATTATAGCAGTTACCTGTTTTCTGTTCCTGAGATACCCTTGGCCATTCTCCAAAGACGAACCAAGCCCTATTGATCTTTGTGAATTTACAAACCTACATTAGTGGATAGTCAAGCCCAGTCAAGCATATGGTGTTCCTAATCCTTTGCGATTTAAGTCATGAGCTTAATTATTGAATAATCCAATCCGGTGTTTGGATAGTTATATATTTGAGTTCTCACACACACACACTTGAAATGGATCTAGAATGGTTTTTACTGATATTGAGAGTTGAAATTATAGAACACCACGTGGTGTGTTTTATTCATGAACTTGATCTAATTAGGGGCTGTTGAGGGAAGAACAACTTGGTTTCTTCGATTAAGCTTGGAACTCGCATGCATTTACTTCTTATTTGTTATGTTTTTTTTAATTTTTTGTTTAGTAGTTAGTTAATTAGTATTGTTAGTTTATTTTAGTGTTAGGATGTTTTTCTCGAGGAAAAGGAAAATTCCAAGTTTGGGAGTATTTGATAGGTTGAAAATACCTATCTACTTCTAAGCCGAATTTTCTAGTTTTTGAGTGTTGTAGTAATATTTTATTGCATTTTTGTTCATTTTTATGTAAATCTGGTGTAGGGACATAAACAAGCGATAAACAAGCAAAACAATGAGAAAGACGTAGAAAAACGATAAAAAGAAACAAGGTTTCAAGACAGCAAACCCACTGCCGTAGCGATCAGGCCACAGCCCTAGCGGTGAAAATACTGGGAGAATAGAAATCTCACCATCGTAGCAGTCATTCGCTGCTGTGGTTGTGAAAGTACAAAGAGTTTAGGGCTATCTTCACCACCGCAGCGGTGAAGTTAACTAACATACCCACCATCACGGCGGTCACTCTGCACAGAAAATAGATATTTTTCTAGATATTTTAATGTCTTGTATTTAAGCCCCTTGTTCTCTCATTTGTCAAAAAATGTTCCCTAACATTAGACACTTGATCTTAAGCTATTTTTGAGAGATCAAAGAGGAGATTCAACATTTGGAGAAGATAAAACAATTCCTGACCAATCTTTGGCGACAGTAGACTATTCTACTTTAAGATTTGATCGTTCTTCTTTTGTTTTTGTCTTTGTAATTAACTTTCAATATCTAATGATGATGAATCACTTTTGTTTTAATATTTGGATGTCTAAGATCTTGGTAGGCTAGATGACTAATAGCTAGGGATTGATGTAGTTCATATAAATACATGTTTGATTGAATATATATTACTTTAACGGTTGTTTATCTAAATCTGATTGTGTTTACCATTTTATTACAATCTTAATATGTTTGTCAAGGTATTAGAGTTGATTTTAAGAATACGGGGTTTGACACTCAGGAGAGGTAACCCTGGATTCGAACTAGGATTAAACACATCACGATGATCTAACGACCCAGGAGGGCGTTAGAAAGTACGCAGTCCATAAGGTTGGGTTAAGATTCATGTGACTAAGGGTTGTATAGATGTAGAGGGGGACTTCGACGTTGACGCGAAGTCACATATTCGCTCACTCTACGCTCAGGAGAGGTAGTAAGCAAGTCTAAGATACCTAGATTGTCGGATAGGATAAATAACATTATTTTTAACTAAACAAAGTCAAACATGTATTAAGTGAATCAAATCAATCCCTAGGTAATCCATTTAATTAGAATTAACCCAATAGTTTTTAGTTTAACTTAGTTTTTAATTATTCAAACTCAAACATTTCTTTAACCGTCGAGATAATATAAGACTATGCAAATTGTGGTATTCAATTAATCAAACACGTTTCCCAGAGGACAATATCCGATCAAAAGGTCTACTATAATCTCATGCACTTGCGTGTAAATTAAGGTATGAAAAAAGTTGCGTTCAACCAGCTTTATGCAAAGTTTGAAAGTTTGAAAAGTGTGACTTCTGGTTAACAGAAGTGAAGTTACTTGGACATGTTATTTCTCACCAAGGAAATTCATTTGATCCATCAAAGATTGAATCCTTCTTGGACTGTCTGAGACCTAGGAATATGATGGAGGTTCGAAGTTTTTTGGGATTAGCTGGATACTATGTGTTTTATGGAAAACGTTTCCTACATCGCCTTGCCTATGATCAGACTGACTAAGAAGGATGTTAAGTTTCAATGAAGTGATGAATGCAAAGAAACATTTCAAGAACTAAAGGATAGATTGACAAGTGCAACAATCTTGATCATTCCTGACCCAAATAAACTGTATGAAGTTTATACTGACGCTTCGGGGAGAGGGCTAGAATGTGTTCTGATGCAGCATAAAAGAGTTATCACTTATGCCTTTAGACAGCTCAAGCCTTCTGAACAAAATTATCCGACCCATGATTTAGAGCTAGCAGCGGTGATCTTTTCCTTAAAGATTTGGAGATGTTATATTTACGGCGCAACATTTTAGATTTTTTAGGATCATAAGAGTCTCAAATATTTGTTCATACAAAAAAAACATGAATTTAAGGCAAAGAAGATGGATGAAATATATGGAGGATTATGATTTCACTTGGAAATATTACCCTTGGAAGGCCAATGTGGTAGAAGATGCCTTAAGTTGCAAGAATCAAGGAATTATGGTGAGTTTGGGTTTGGTAGATTGAAAGAGATCAGTATTAATTGGAGATTACAATCTCTAATACACTGAGAATTATAACTAAGCCTTCATCTACAACGCCATTGCTACCCCATCACCCTTGCAAATCATTAAAGATAATCAGTATCAAGACAATACGCTTTGTAAAATGTGTAGAAGAATATAGAATGGAAAATACTTTAAAGGATGGGATATTTATCCTGATGGATCCCTCCATTTCAGAAGGAGAATAGTTGTTCTAGAAAATCAACAGCTGAAGCAATCCATGCTGGATGAAGCACACAAGACTCGCTTCATTGTATATCCCGACAGTGACAAGATGTATCAGGATATGAAGAGACATTATTGGTAGAATAGAATAAAGAATGATGTAGCTCAGTATGTTGCTCGATGTTTGACTTGTTGGAAAATGAAGATTGAACATCAACGACCAAAGGGAGCCCTACAGCTACTACCCATCCCTGAGTAGAAGTGGGATCATATCACTATGGATCTTGTGACCGGATTACCAAGAACTCCTGAAGGATTTGATGGTATATGGGTAATAGTAGATCGGTTGACAAAAGTAGCTCACTTCATACTGGTCAAGACAAACTATTCCTTCAAGGGGTTAAATAAGCTCTACGTAGATCGGATTGTGAAATTACACGAGGTTCCACTATCAATCATTTTTTATCGATATCTTCAATTCACGACCAATTTTTGAAAGTGCTTCTAGAAAGCCCCTGGCATACAGCTCCAATTTAGTACTGTATTTCATCCCCAGACTGACGGACAATCTGACAGAGTAATTCAGATCTTGGAGGATATGTTGTGAGCGTGTATCTTGGACTTGAAGGGTAGTTGGAACGAGTATTTGCCGTTAGAAGAATTCACTTACAATAATAGCTACCAGACTAGCATTGGCATGGCACTTTACGAGGCACTCTATAGACAAGCATGCCAGTCTCCTACTTGTTGGGAAGAGGTAGATGAATGGATTACCATCGGTCAAGATCTAATTGAGGAGACCACAAAAAAGATCAAGCTTATCCGAGAACAACTCAAGATAGCTTAGGATCGACAAATGAGCTATGCTGATAAGAAAAGAACACCTTTGGAGTTCCAAGTAGGCAATTTCATATTTCTGCGAGTAAAGCCTCGTAAGGGAATTTATCGATTTAGTGTGAAGAAAAAATTGGCTCCGAGGTATATCGGACCCTTCGAAATTACAATAAGAATTAGAGAAGTTTCCTACCATCTAGCCTTGCCTTAGGAGTTGTCACATGTGCATGGCGTATTCCATGTGTCTGTGCTATGAAAGTACAAGCCAGGCCCTTCTCACTTGATACAGAGGCAAGATATTCTGATCCAGTGAGATGTTTCATATGAGGCGATACCTCAGCAGATTCTAGGTTGGAAGGTAAAGTCCTCGCGAAAACATGAGATATCTCTCGTGAGGGTGCTATGGCGTCATCAGGAGCAAGAAGAGACAACTTGGGAGTTAGAATCAGATATGCACGAGAAGTACCCATATTTGTTCGACAGTTAAGGTATGTCTTGAATTTGAAGGACACAATTCTTTAAGGGGGTAGAATTGTAACATTTTCAAATTTTAGAAATTAGTATTATAAAATTGTGAGAGCAATTAAATCAAAGTTTTGGTGCAATTAAAAAAACTTTCTCTAGTGAGAACCACAAAATTTAGGTGCCAAATTAATAGAATTTACCTAAAACTAAATTATCTAGTGGTCCACTATGGTTTGGGCTCAAGAGTTTTAGCCCAAAGTGTACATTTGGACCACTTTAGACCATTTTAAAAGTACCCCAAACAAACGGTGCGAAAAGTTGGTAAAAATATAAAGCCCAAGTGGAATTAGAAAGGCCCAAAAATTTATTTTGAGAGAGAGAAATAGAGAGACCAAATTTCAAGAAAAAACTCTTTTTGCCTTCTTGTCCAAACTCTATCAACATATATAGAGAGGAGAAAAGAGATAGAAAATGAGCGATCAAGAGAGGAAGAAGGTAGAAGAAAGGTATTGGGAGATTTAGATCAAGAAATTTGATGAGATCCAATGGCAAAATCAAATTTTGGTAGAAGATTAAGTTCACATTTTTTTTAAGTTTCTAAACCTTAGAAATTTTATTGAACTCTAGCATGGATCTTTATGATTTTAAAGGTTAAGATGGAAAACTAACCTAGTAAAACTTCGATTTGGTCAAGTACGAGTTCGTTAGGTTGAATTAAATATGAGATTGGATGAAACCATCATGGAAGAAATCTGATTTTTTTCATTTTTTTTTTTATTTTTTTTTAAGTATGCTTTAGAGCTTTAAGCTTGTTATTTTTGGTTTTAGGAGAGAAAATCTAAGAAAAACCATGATGTAAATAAACCCTAGATGAACTAGAATGGTTGTATATTAGTTTGGGATGGACTCTAAGTCTTAGAAGAGTAAAAAATTTGATGTAGGAGTATTGGGTATCAAAACGATTTGAATAACTAAAATTGGAAGTTCAAACTCTACACTCTGTTCACCCGAGCAACTTGTCTTTAATAATTCATAACAATTCCTAGAAAAACAAATATGAAACCTATTGAAAATGAAAGTAGAGACAATGAAGATCATTTTTAGCAATTATATGGTGTATTTTGAACTTGATATGGTTCCGAAACAGACCCCAAAAGGTAGCTGAATGTAATCCCGTAGGATTTTGAGAGAAGATCATCATGGCCAAGAGGAGGAAACATTCTTGGAGCGGTTTTAGCATTGAATCTTGGGATAATGGATAGTCTCCTCATTTCTCTCATTTATTTCTTAATTTCGTTAAAGATTTTGAATATGTTTAGCTTGTTTCTAGTTGTATATTGGGCTATGACCATGTATAGCTAAACATATACTGTTAGGGCTTGATGTACTTCACGAAAATGTTATTTATATAAAATCGATATTTTGTTAACGGTTGTTCTTTTGTATTCGATTGTGTTTTCCATTTTTCCATGTTTATATGCTTGTTATGATATATTGAGAATACGGGGTTTGACACTCGGGAGAAGTAACCCCGAATTTGGACTGGGGTTTACACATAACGTGGCGATCTAATGATCTGGGAGGGCGTTAGAAAGTATGCAATCCATGACGTTGGGGCGAGACTCATGTGACTAAGTGTCGTAAAGACGCTAGAAGGAGACTTTAGCGTTGACGCAAAGTCACATATTCATTCACTTTACACTCGAGAAAGGTAATGAATGAGATTTCGATACCTAAAATATCAAATAGATTGGAATGACGTTAATGTAAACTAGATTGAAACGAACACGTTTAAGTGAATGAAGTTAATCCCTAGGCAATAACTTCTCATAAACGTCATACTAGTATATTAGTATAATTAGTTTAGTTTATAATTATTATAAAAATATATTTTTTATTGCCTAAATAAAGTTAGGTTATGATAATTACCGTACTCAATGATAATCTACACCAATCCCTATGGATAAGACAACCCTTATTCTTCCTACTCGACTAAAACTTGACTCGTACACTTGCGGTGAAAGTAGTGACGTATTTACGTGCTACCAAAGAACCATATTGTGATAAAGTTAGCTAACCTTTACCATTGACCACTATTCTCGATCTCAAGAGCTGACGTGTCTAGTGATCCACTTCCAAACATCATTAGAATCATTCTGTTGATCCTAAGATTTTGATGAAAAATTAAGTATTGATGTTTTGGTGGAACTAATGTTTTAATTGAGTGTTTCCATGATTTAAAGTTTTAGAGATGAAGATGACAAATTAAATGGATGCTAAATGATGAAGTTAAAGATATTGAAGAATTAAGACTTTGAAGAAATTAGGAAAAACAACCCGGGTAAATTTCAACTCTTAATATCCCATTTAGGAACACACACATGGCACAAAATGTATTTTATTAATTATGTGTGTTTTGATTAAGTAAAATTATTTGCTCCTATATGTGTTTTGAAAAGAAATATTTTTGATTGACTAAAATAAAATACAAGAATATTAGTGGAGTTAATTTTAAAGAATAAATGGTTAAAGGGGCGAAAACGTAAAAAAAAAAAAGAGAGAGTTAAAAACGTATTCAGACAAGAGATCCAAAAGATGACAGTCGACTAGTGAGTCGACTGTACAAGGAAGCTAAAAGATCATGTATATCTAAGTCGATCGACAGGTCGATCGACCAAGAGGTTGAACTCTCTAAATCTACAAGTTAACCGACCAAGAGGGTTGAACTCTCTAAATCTACAAGTCGACCGACAGGTCGATCGGTGAAGGAAAATAAAACTCTTTGAATCTACAGGTCGACAGGCAGATCGACCATTGAACTCCTTGGGCAACATCCTGAATCTACCAGTAGACTGCTCGGTCGACCAGATGTGCTGTTTCAGGATACTGTTTGATCTGAGATTATATCCAAAAGTATCCGTTTTTGGTTGAGATTTGAGAGAGATTTCGGGGATATTATCTATATTTAAGATATAGTTCGCATACTAATTAAATCCTATTGATTTGGTACATTAAATATTAATGGTTCTCAATTTAGTACTTCAAATAGATTCTATTCTCATTAATTGAGATTGGGAAATACTTTGGGGGTTTAATTGAAAGATTTGAAAGTTGTTTTTTAGTGAAATTGAACCTAAATGAAGACATTATGATATAAGGGGTCTATATGTGCTATTAATTGTCTTGACACATGTAAATTAGCCGTTAGAAGGCTGATTTCATACTCCTATATACCTACGAATTTCATATATCATTAAGCAGTAAACAAGAGATAAATCATATCATATCATTTGTAAGTTTTTATAAGAGTTATCCTTCTGAACTATTGTGAGCTTTTCTGAGACACGATCTTGAAGATCGACTGTTGCTAATATTTGCTGCCACCGGATCTGAAGTTACATTGCTTTATCTAATTATTCTATGTATTCTAGGTGAGATCTTTCCAATTAATTTTTATTGTGCATTACTTGTTTATTATTAGAAATTGATCCTAGAAATTGTTTCTGATTTTTTAAGAAAATATTTTTACAAATAATTTCTTGAATCTGATTACGTGCTCAAATTTGCTACCCACATCTTGTTAAAATCAGATTTTCTGTCACAGGTTTCTCTATCACTAGTTGAGATATTAATTGAGTTATTATTTATCTGGGGTAGTAGAAGCTCTGAGTGAGATTTCCTGCTTATCATTTTGTATTGGTGAGTAGTGTGATAGGTTAAATACTGTTGGGGGTATTTAATCAAGGGTAGCTGGGTTTCAGTCTCTTCTTGTAAAGAGATTGAGGTAGTAATTCTTCTTGGATATAATTGCGTTTTGAGTGATTTTTATAACTGTTCAATCCTTATCGAGTAAAAGGATATTTTGAGTGTTGTTTGAGGTTTTGATTCTTGAGCCTTGGGGATAAAAAGAATTAGATTAATCTTTATCCTGTAAAAAGATAGGTTATTCTTGAGGCTGTAAAAAGTAGAGGTTATTCCTGAGCCTTTGAAAAGGATATTGTAAAAGTTGATTCTGAGCTTGTAAAAGAATCGGTGTGAGGGTTTGGTTCCTACCTTTAACGGGATCTTGATTATTAGTGGGTGCGAATCTTTATGGGGCTTGGAGGACTAGACTAGCCAAGAGTAACTTGGTGAACCAGGATATATCTTGGTGTGCTGCATTATTAATTTGTTTATTTTTGTTGTTTGTGTGTACACCTAATTAATTAATTTATTCCGCTGTGATATAAATATAATAATTAATTTAGGAATAAAATTAATTATTTTATTTATTGAAGTTTTTGTTCTGAGAATTTTTTATTGTCCAATTCACCCCCATCTTGGGTATTCCACTGGGCCAACAATTGGTACCAGAGCTGGTTTAGCTCGAATTTTTTAGCTAACAAAGATCACATGGCGCACATAGTAGGCACACTAGCTGAGGGGCTTTCTATGCACCGTCTACTGTTGTTTACAGGTAGTAATTATGTCATTTGGAAGAATAGAATGATTACTTTTTTTCAGGCTACTAATTACGAGATATGGTTGGTTATTGAAGACAGTCTATACACTCCTATGGAAAATGGAGTAGCCAAGAGAAAGGAGCAACTGAGTTCCTTTGACAAAGGAAAATTATCTATTAACTCACAGGCTACTAACATTTTGCTTTGTTCTTTAGATACAAATATGTATCGGCAAATTTCAAGTTGTGTTTCTGTGAAAAAAATATGGGATACATTGAAAGACACATATGAGGTTGGTTAAAAAGTAACCTAAAGAGAAAAGTGAGACCAACGAAAGAAACATGGGATGATACAGATTCCAGTAGTTTTGAAGCATCAAGCAATGATAAGAAAACTCCAATATTTGTCCTTATTGCCAAAAGAATTGAGTCGAAGTTGAGATGCAACTATTGCAACAGGATTGGATATTTTAAAGTATCATGTCCATTCAAGAACCCTATATTTACAGATAAGAATGAATCCAAAGTGAAATCGATGTCAAAAAGAGCTACATAAATGGTTTGTGCTGAGTTACATAGTGTTGGGACTAGACCGGAAGGAACAACCAAAGAGATTATATTGAAATCAAGATGGGAAGTCACTAGGAATCCACAAGTGATTTGTATAAAGCGAAAATATATATCAAAGTCGAGATGTAAAGTTTTAAAGAAGCAACAATCGACATGTGCAAACAAAAAGAATGTACTGAAGTTGAGATGTGAAGTTACAAAGAACCCACAAGTGGCACCCGAAAATAGGAAGGATGTACCAAAGCCATCGATTAAGAGAAATTGTGCCCTCACATCAACCGGTGGTACAAATTAGGTAAAAATAAAGGTCATCACCAAGGATATAAGAGGTATTCCTAACCCTTCGCGATTTAAATTTATTAGAAAGAGATGTGTCCGACTTGCCAAATAGGTATGTTGGTGATGGTTTCTAAGACCTATTTTTATTGATGTGTTCTCCTATTATCTTAGAAACATGTTATGGTGATTATGACAAATCACATTTAGTTAAAGTATATTTACATGTTTTTATATGTGTTTATATCAAGTAGTGATCATGAATTTAATTTTGAAACATGTTATGAATTAAGTGTTTAAGTTTTCACTAAGTAGTGGTTATGAGTTGTCGCATATGCATCTTAGTAAGATGATTTGCATAATGTGTTCTTATTCATGAATATATCTTTTATACAAATAAGTTGGCTTGAGCTGAGTTTTTATGCTTCTTGATGCATGATATTATATGATAAGGTGAATTGAATGATAAAGAATAATTTATTTGATCTAAAATGTTTAGGTTCGTGATTATATGCTTACATGGATATAATTATATGAATTAAGTATCTTGTTATATGCATGAAAATAAGTTCTTCTTAAATGTCTCATATCTCATGACTTTTAAATGATTATTATTGTGTAAGAGATTGAGCATGTTATGATATAGGATTTTTATGCATGTTATTGATTGAGATATGATTCATGTTCTTTAACGTTAATGATTATATGTTAATGAGAAGCTTGTTACTTGAAAAGACTCAATCTGAATTGATTGGTTTATAGGATTAAAATTGCTTGGAATTTATTAATGATCGTACATGATATTGAAAATATTCACTTGATTTTTACTAATGATCCTCTCCAAGAATGTTTCAAAGAGTTTCAGGTTTAATATTATTCAAGGAGGAACAAATATTCGTACCAAAACTCAAAGTTGAGTCAAGAATAAAAGTAAGGTTGACTGAAGGAGTTAATTGATTAGAGTTGAATCTTCATTCGACTTAGTGGTAAAATAATCTCATTCTTGTATAATTATAAGAGAAATTTAAGTATTATGATTAGATTATATGCCTATACTATATGAGATCTCGTTAATCTATTTATGATATCATGAATATGATCATCTCAAAATATATGAAATTTCAATCTGTTGCATGTGGATATATAGGCATAGTGTTTGGGATATAATAAATATCTCTTGTTCTATATATGATTATCATTATTCTAAAGATAGAAATAAGATTTTATGAGAGAAATATGCACTTATCCGTATTTATGTATGCACTAGATTTATGATTGATAATATGCTTGGAAAAATTAATATCATGCTATATTGCTGAAATGTTATGATTATTCACCTATGCATGAATATTATTCATTTAAAATTTGATAGAGGAAGATTGCATACTCAAAAATATGTTTTTGGTGTGGATCTTGTTGGATTGAGTAGACTTGATATTTATCTATAAAAATTATCCACATAGTGTTGATATTTTGTGCTTAAAAGTTGAATTTATGAGTTGATTCAATGTGCTTTTAAAAGAGTTATGTATATATATATATATATATATATATATATATCCGGATTTAATTATTTTGATTTTACTCTTTCAAGTATATTATATGATTGCCCAGAGTAATGTTTATATGTGTTCCCCCCCCCCCCCCTATGTTTCCTTTTGAAGATGACAAAGAGGGAGAAATTAGTGATGTTTTATTTAGGGGGAGTATTTAATGCTTTAATTAAGTATTTTTTTTTATTTATGAAAAGAGGGAGAAATTAGTGATGTTTACTTTAATGAGTGTTTTTAATTTGTGTATTATTGAAATCTTCATTATGATGCTTTAATGAGTTAAAAAACCCGTCCTCGGATTCAGGGAGAGTGTGGTTATAATTTATTTTGAAGAAAACATCAAAGTTAATTTTCATCATAAAAAACGAGGATATTGTTGATCCTAAGATTTTGTTGAATAATTAAGTATTGGTGTTTTGGTAGAACTAATGTTTTAATTGAGTATTTTAGTGATTTAAAGTTCCAGTAATGAAGAGAAAAAATTAAATGGATGTTAAATGATGAAGTTGAAGATATTGAAGAATTAAGAGTTTGAAGAAATTATGGAAAACAACCCAGATAAATTTCAACTCTTAATATCCCATTTAGGAACATACACATAGCACAAAATGTATTTTATTAATTATGTGTATTTTGATTAAGTGAAATTATTTGCTCCTATATGTGGTTTGAAAATAAATATTTTTGATTGACTAAAATGAAATACAAGAATATTAGTGGAGTTAATTTTAAAGAATAAATGGTTAAATAGGCAAAAACGTAAAAAAAAAATAAGTTAAAAACTTATTCAGAGAAGAGATCCAGAAGATGGCAGTCGACTGGTGAGTCGACAGGACAAGGAAGCTGAAAGATCCTGTATCTCTAAGTCAATCGACAGGTTGACCGGCCAAGAAGGTTGAACTCTTTGAATCTACAATTCGACCGACAGGTCGACCAGTGAAAGAAAAGCAAACTCTTTGAATCTATAGGTCAACCGATGAACACCTTGGGCAACATTTTGAATCTACGAGTCGACTGGATAAGGTGTTTCAGGATATTGTTTGATCCGAGATTATATCCAAAAGTAACAGTTTTTGGTTGAGATTTAAGAGAGATTTCGGGGATATTATCTATATTTAAGATATGTTTCACATACTAATTAAATCCTGTTGATTTGGTACGTTAAATATTAATGTTTCTCAATTTACAACTTGAAATAGATTTTATTCTCATTAATTGAGATTGAGAAATACTTTGGGGGTTTAATTGAAAGATTTGAAAGTTGTTTTTAAGTGAAATTGAACCTAAATGAAGCCATTACGATATAAGGGGTCTATATGTGCTATTAATTATCTTGACACATATAAACTAACCGTTAGAAAGCTGATTTCATACTCCTATATATTGACCTGCGAATTTCATATATCATTAAGTAATAAACAAGAGAGAAATAATATCATATCATTTGTGAGTTTTTATAAGAATTATCCTTCTGAAATATTGTGAGCTTTTCTGAGAGACGATCTTGAAGATCAACTATTTTTAATCTTTGCTGCTACCGGATCTGAAGTTACATTGTTTTATCTAATTATTCTATGGATTCCAGGTGAGATCTTTCTAAATAATTTTTATTGTGCATTACTTGTTTATTATTGGAAATTTATCTTAGAAATTGTTTCTGATTTTTGAAGAAAATATTTTTACAAACAATTTCTTGAATCTGATTACGTGCTCAAATTTGGTACCCACATCTTTTTAAAATCAGATTTTCTATCACACGTTTTTCTATCACTAGTTGGGATATTAATTGAGTTATTATTTATTTGAGATGGTAGAAGCTCTGAGTGAGATTTCCTACTTATCATTTTGTATTGGTGAGTAGTGTGATGGGTTAAATACTGTTGGGGGTATTTGATCAAGGGTAGCTGAGTTTCAGTCTCTTCTTGTAAAACGATTGAGGTAGTGATTCTTCCTGGATAGAATTGCGTTTTGAATTATTTTTGTAATGGTTCAATCTTTACTGGGTAAAAGGACATTTGGAGTGTTGTGTGAGGTTTTAATTCTTGAGCCTTAGGGATAAAAAAAATAGGTTAATCTTTATCCTGTAAAAAGATAGGTTATTCGTGAGCCTGTAAAAAGTAGAGGTTATTCTTGAGCCTTTGAAAAGGATAGTGTAAAGGTTGATTCTGAGCCTGTAAAAGAATTGGTGTGAGGGTTTGGTTCTTACCTTTAAAGGGATCTTGAGTATTAGTGGGTGCGAATCTTCGTAGAGCTTGGAGGACTAGACTAGCCAAGAGTAGCTTGGTGAACCAGGATATATCTTGGTGTGCTGCATTATTAATTTGTTTATTTTTGTTGTTTTTGTGTGCACCTAGTTGATTAATTTATTCTACTGTGATATAAAAATAATAATTAATTTAGGAATAAAATTAATTATTTAATTTAGTGAAGTTTTTATTTTGAGAATTTTTTATTACCCAATTCACCCCCCCTCTTGGGTATTCCACTGGGCCAACACATTCAATAGTTGGTTAGGGAACTTGAGAACAAAACCAGTGTTGTCATTATTGGAAGGCATTAGAACTAAGCTAATGGTGTTGCAAAAACTCTTTGAAAAAGTGATGGATTAGGTGGAAAATATTACTAAGAACATAATGGAAAAACTCAAGAAGAGATTGATGAAAGGAAAAAAATGTACGACACTGTTTGCTGTGGGCAAAAGTTAGAATTCGTTGATAATATGGGGGTTGGTCATGTGGTGGATTTGGGGAAGACAACGCGCGTTTGTATAGAGTGGAAGAATAGTAAAGTGCCTTGTCAACATGTAGCCTGGACCATCAACTATAAGAGAGGAAGGGCAAAAGATTACTACGATGAAGCCTTCTCGAAAGACAGATAATTAGCCATGCACAAAAAGATTTGTTGATCCAGAGATTTCGATGGACAATTAAGTGTTGATGTTTTTGGTGGAATTAAAGATTTTATTGATTGTTTTGATTTAAAGAGTTCCAATCAAGATATCATCATAAAAAATTTGTGAAGGATGCAGAGACAAACATTAAGAGATTGAAAATTTTGAAAAATCTAGGTGAAAACAACTCAAATTCATTTTTACTCTTAATGAATCCTGATTAGAATCACACACGACACAAATTAACTGAGCTATATTTATGTGTGTATGAATTAAGGTCCTAACTAAGTTTAGATATTTGCTTCAATGTGAAATTGAAGAAGGAATATTGACCAAAGCAAGATTAGTGTTTGAAATTGATTAATAGTGTCAATATTAGTTAATCAAGAAAAGAAATCAGTTAAAGGATTTAAAATGTTAAAGTTTTGGAGTTGAAATATATTTTGAAAGGGTGTTCCAGCAGTGATCGATCAACCGACCACAAGGGGATCGGTCAACAGATGGGCATAGGCTAGAAAAGGTGAGTCTCTGAATCGATCGGTCAACCGGACCAAGGCATATCAGTCAACTGATGACCGAAGTGAATTTCTCTGTATCAATCAATTAATTGGACTAAGAGAGATCGGTCAACTGATGGCCGATAGTGAACTCTTTGTATCGATCGATCGACCGACCATCGATGATCGGTCAACTGACCAGGGCTGAAATTTGGCCTGAGTTTGCATCTTATATCTATCGGTCAATAGACCCATGGGGATCGATCAATCGACTGTTGTTTTGAAATGGCTTGGGCTAGAACCTAAAACAATCAGTCGACTGATGGCCTATGACTGGTCAACCGACTATGTTGTTTCAGATTTTAAGGATTTCGAGGAACTATTCAAATATTAGCCGTTAACTAGCCATTTTTGGGATATCTGAGTGAGATATTGTAGAGATTTGGATATATTAAGGATGTGACACACTTATTTTAATATTCCTACAGATATGGTACACTTATTTTAATTGTTTCTCAATTTAGTCTATTTAATATTTCTTATTCTTTCGATTTGAAAATGAGAAATAATTTGGGTACTAAATTAAATGAGTTAAAAGCTATATTTAATTGAAATTGACCAGAATTAAATGGTTTTGATATATGGGGTCTATATGCGTATTTAAATGTTATATCTTTTGGGAAGTAGCCGTTAAAAGGCCTGTTTCAAATCAGTTTATATAGACTTGTGTTTTCTACATATCAATATAATATATATTGATCAAGAACTTTTAGTTCGTGTGCTTTCTAAGGGTTATTATTTTGAGCTTGTAAAATAATTATTATGTAAATATTTTGGTTCCTACTTGTTAAAGGATTCTAGTGGTATAGGTGCAAATCTCCATAGGGCTTGAAGGACTGGATTAGCCAAGATTAACTTGGTGAACCAGGTTATATCATGGTGTACTACATTGTTGATTTTCTCTATTTCTTATTGTTTGGGTGTGTACCTAGATTTATACACTTATCTGCTACTATATAAATATAATAATTAATTTAGGATTAAATTAATTATTTGAATATTTAAGTGTTGAAAGATAAGAATTTGCTTTAATTTTTATAACTAATCAATTCACCCCTCTCTTGGGTATATCACCGGGCCAACAAGATGATCCCCTAGATTCTTTATCACAAGCTCTAGAAGTACAATACTGCGGAAATGCTCTAACCACCCCTATAAAAAAAGGAGTTGGAAGGTCAAAGCTAAGTAAAAGGAGAGGAGCAGATGAAATACCCCTAGAGAAGAAGGACAAGGGCCTTGTAACTGAAGAAATGGGTGGGAAGATTAGACATATTATAAGATAAAATTTTTATATCCAATTTGGTCACAACTAGAGGACTTGTCCTCTTCGACTAACACCATATCTAGATGCAACCCTACTGCAAAAACGTCAAGCCTCGACTGTTATTGGGAATGATAATGGTAATTGAAGGATATATATGAACAAGTTGTAATTTTTTCAACACGCTGTACTTTTTTTACTAATGATAAATTTTTGAGCATGGTGAAATCTTGAACAAGCTGTAGTTTTTCGAACGAAGCTGTATGTTAACCCAAAGAGCTACCCAAAAGGAGGAAGGGTGATTGGATAGTTACAAAATTAATTCTTTTAAACACTTAATATCAAATAATCAGTTTCTTTAAATTAATTATTATATTAGTAATGCAACGGATATGTGTTTAATACTAAGTGCACACCCATACATAATATAATAAAAAAATAAACAATGAGGTATACAACGATGTATCCTGGTTTGGTTAAGCTAATCTTTCTTACACCCAATCCCTCGAGCTCCATGGAGATACACAATCCACTAAACCCCTTTGATACCTTTACTAGGTAGGAACCAAACCCTTATAATGATTCCTTTACAGGCACAAAATCAACCTTTACAAATTACCCTTTTCCCAGGCCAAGGATGAACTCTATCTTTTTACCGGGCCAAAAATTAACCTAGCACTCTCTCACTTATCTTTTTCACAAGAATGATGAACATTTACAATTCTCTCAAAATATAATTCAATTATTGGAAGAATTAAAGCCCAATTCTTTTCAAGGGAAAAAAATAACCTAACTTTTTTGTAGGACAAAGATCTAACCCAAATCTTTTTCACTGGAAAAGATTAAAATCTAGCTACCTCGATTGGATACCATTCCAAACGTGTCTAACCCGCTCCAACTTACAAATAAAAATTAAGCAAGTTTCTTCCCACAAAGAACTTTTACCACCTCAATACGGATATGCTAAACTAATGAATCGAATAATTACTATGTGATAAATACAAAGTGGGGCAAACAAAATTTTATTAATTAACAAAGTGGGTAGCACAATTTTGAAGCACGTAATCAGATAATCAAATAAAATCATTTAAAATAGATTTTTAGGCTTTTAAGTTTAAAACGATTTTCTAAAAATCTTCAACCAAGCAAGAAACAATATAACTTCAAATTAAATAACAAAAATTAGAAAGATCTCACCGGGAAACGCCGAAGATAATGATAGAATAGCAATAGAACTCAAGTAGGTGATGCTAAATCACAAGCACTTTAGATCAAGAATGAAGAATAAATCTCTCACAAAAATCTCAGCGTAAGTATGACTCTTAGAAAAGCTTGAACTGATAGTTCTTGATGTATTGATCTCTATTCCCGCATGTCTATATTAATAGACAAATATCAAGCCCTCCAATGGTTAGTTTTTTAAAGATATGCCTCTAAAAAATACTCTTAGACCCCATATACCGTTACCTTTTATTTCAGGTGTATTCTACATTAAAATATCTTTCAATTCTCTCAAATAAGTCCACAAAACTATTCTCAATTTAAAACCATAAAGATATGAAGTATTAATCCATTTAAATTAAAAGAATCTCAAAGTATATGGACTAAATCAATAGGGGTAATAGAGTCTGTAGATAATATCTCAATTAGGTTCAAATCCCCCAAATCTCTCCCTTGCAATCCTAAAAAATGGAAAGATTTTGACAAAGAGACCGAATCTCTCGAATTCCCAACTACCTCAATCAGTTGATCAAGCCCCACTGGTCGTTTGACTGACCAGTCCAGAACATAATCCTACCATTTTATTTTAGCCTAGTCAGTTGACCGACTGCCTCAACTCGGTTGAATGATTGGTTCAATTTATTCTAATTTTGCTTCGATTTACCTACTGCCTCGAACAATTGACCAACTTATTTCATTCAGTTGACCGATTAGATCAGTGTGCTCACTTCCTTCGCCAATTCAACCAATATTTCAAACAGTTGACCAACCTTTTTAATTGGTTAACTGATTGGATCAGTAGCACCTTAGTTCAGCTTTAAAACTCATTGTTCAATTTGGTTGCCCAATTGCTTTTCTCAATTGACCAATTTGACCAGATTACTTTACTTTTTATACTTTAAAACATGTTTTCTATTTAGGTTAAATATCAAATTCATTTCACATAAGGAACACATTCAATATCTTGAATTACGATCTTAAACTCTATCATTTCATATCAAAACACACATCAAAATAACTCATTTAAAGTATCGTGTGTGATCCAAATTCAAGTTGCATTACGAGTATATAAGTTGAGAGTTGTTTTCATCTATTTTTCTTCATGGTCTTCAAAACTTTTCATATCTTCAATACATTAATTTTACACCCTTTGTGTTTTCTTTAGGAGATCTTCTGAGGATACCTATTTAAACTAATTTAATCATAATTATGAAAACATAAACAAACTATGATAAAGATATACAATATTAACCCAATTTAATCAACAACAATATTCAATGTTAAGCCCAATAACTAATATCTCCCTTCAATCAATGCAATGCTTAAGCAAACAAATTCCTAAACATTAACTAACTCATTTAAACATCAATTTCTCCCCATTTGTCATCTCAAAAAGTAGGGCGAAGACCCAAAAACATCACTCTAGGCATACATTGTCATCCCTAGCTATACTTTAACCTCGAATTATTTTCATGAATTGATCTTCCACTAGAGGTTTGGTAAAGATATTGGCAATCTAATCAGAGGTATCAACATACTCAATAGCTACATCCCTTTTCTGAATGTGATCACAAACAAAATGATGTTTAAACTCTATGTGCTTAGTTCGTGAATACTGTATCAAATTCTTACTTTAGCAATTTTATTATCACAATAAATAGGGACTTCCTCCATACATATTCCAAAATCATATAATTATTGCTTAATATATAGAATTTGAGTGCAACAATTACCAGTTGCAATATACTCAGCCTCAGTAGTAGATAAAGCAATTGAGTTCTATTTCCTATTAGACCAAGAAACTAAAGCATGTCTTAAAAGGTGACATGACCTGCTTGTGTTTTTACGATCAACTTTGCATACGAAAAAATTATCGTCAGAGTAACTAATTAATTTAAAGTCACTCCCCCTAGGATACCATAATCCTAGGTCACCCGCCCCTTTCAAATATTGAAAGATTCGCTTAACTGCAGTTAAATGTGATTCTTTAGTACAAGACTAAAATCTAACACATAAACAAACAATAAACATTATGTCAGGTCTACTAAAAGTAAGATACAACAAGGTAACAATCATACCTCGATATAATTTCTCATTTATGTTTGTGCCCGTATCATCTTTGTCTATTTTCGTAGTTGTTTCCATCAGAGTTTTGTACTCTTTAGTGTCATCTAAGCCATACATTTTCAATAACTCTTTAGTGTACTTGGATTGATTGATGAAAATCCCTTATTCGATTTCTTAATTTGCAACCCAAGAAAGAAGGTTATTTCTCCCATCATACTCTTTTCAAACTCCATATACATAATCTTGGCAAACGTTTGACAAAAATCCTTATTAGTAGAACTAAGTATAATATCATCAACATATGTCTATACTAATACAATATCAGAATCATTTTGCTTGATAAATAAAGTTATATCTCTAAGACCCCGTCGAAAATAATTTTTGATAAAATATCGACTAAGTCGCACATATTGATAGATTGAAATAACCTATCTACTTCTAATGTGGATTTGGTAGTTTTCAAGTGAATTAGTAATATTTAATTGCATTTTTGTTAGTTTTTATGTAATTCAGGTGTAGGGACTCAAACAAGAGACAAACGAGCAAAAACGGTGGAAAAACGGTGAAGAAATTATGAAAGAACAAGGTTTCAAGAGCACAAGATCCACCATCGTAGGGGTCAATCCACCGCCACAGCGATGAGAATGCAGAGAAGACTATTTTTGAACAAAGTCCCACCGCCATAGCGGTAGGCGACTACCGCAGCAGCAGAAATATAGGATGTATTGATAAAGCTTCACCGCCGCAGCAGTGAAATATCAAAGAGTTTACAAACTAGCCGACATACCCACCGCCACGACGGTGAGCTCTGCACAAAATTATGATCTTTTAAGATATTTTCATATATTTGTGGATCCTTGTACCTAGAAAACCTTTACTCCCACTACCAATGAAGAGGCTTGGACGTCCCTAACCCTTAGGACTTGATACTTGGCCATTCTTGAAGAGCTCAAAGAGGAGATTCATCATCCAGAGAAGAGGAAACATTTTCAAATCGATCTTTAGCGAGAGTGGATCACTCCACTTTAAGATTTGATATTTCCCTTTTTATTTTTTCTCTTTGTAATTTAATGTTTTATTGTAAATGATTAATCCCTCTTGGTTTAATGTTTCAATGGCCAAGATCATGTTAGATTAGATAAATATTAGCTAGGGATCGATGTAGTTGTGTAAATACTTGTTTGATCTAATATATGTTTCCTTAACGGTTATTTGTGTTTAAATCCGATTCTGTTTATCATTTTATTACGATCTTAGTATGCTTGTTAAGGTATTAGGGTTAGTTTTGAGAATACAAAATTTGACACTCGGGAGAGGTAATCCCACATTCGGACTAGGGTAAACACAACGCAACGATCCAATAACCTAGGAAAGAGTTGGAGAGTGTGCAATCTATGAGGTTGGATTAAGACTCACGTGACTATGTGTTCAAAAAGACATTCGAGGGGGACTTCAACGTCAATGCAAAGTCATTTATGCATTCATTAAACACTTGGGAGAGAGAGTAAATGAGTTTTAGATATCGAGATTGTCGGATATGATAAACACTATTATTGTTAACTAAACGAAATCAAACATGTATTAAGTGAATGAAATAAATCCCTAGGTAATCAATTTAGTTAGGATTAACCCACCAATTGTAGTTTAATTTAGTTTTAATTAGTTTAATTTTAAAATAATTCTTGAACCGTCGGGATAATATAAGACTATGCAAATCGCGATATTCAATTATTTACACCGTCCCTATGGAACGATATCCAATCTTAAAGATCCACTATATTAAAACTTTACCTTGTATACTTGTGGGTAGTTAATATGCGAGCGTGTAAAAATCTTGCCGTACAAGTTTTTGGCGCCGTTATCGGGGATGGTGTTTTGAATTAGTTGATATTGCGACTAAGTGGTTGAATATTATTCCTGACAATTCTTTTCTTTTATTTTCTTTTCTTTTATTTTTTGTTTCATTTGTTGTGATCAAGTAGTGCATGCAACGAAGTAGAAGTTTGGAAATCTTGACTCTTGATCCCAAGATCAAGCATACTTTGAAAACGGTAAGAAGAGAGAGAAGAAGCCAACTTCAAGCCATGAATCAATATCCAACGAAGCATTATATCCCAAATTCTTTGTCTATGAGGGATTTTGGTGAAAAATGCTCAACTAAGTCTAGCTAGGGATGTTAAATCAAGCAAGTCATGTTTTTTTTATCCGAAACCGAGGGTATCAAGTTTTACCCGATTTTTGCTACTATTTATTTTTTAGAGGCCGAAATGGTCTTAGAGCGTGTTTGGAGGAGAATTAAGGAGTGAGGATAATTGGGGATATGTTTCGCACTTAAAAACATTGAACAAGTGAAGTGGAAACGCATGGAATAGAGCCTTTGTGTAAAAACTTGAAGAAAAAAATGAAAATTCAACAACAGGCTTCACCGCCGAGGCAGTAAAAATACAGGATGTCAAGTTTTCAGTAATATGCTTGACCGCCGAGGTGGTGATCCCACCGCCGAGGCAGTAAAACAACCGAGAGTTAAGTTTTTAAAAAAGCGCTTCACCACTGAGGCGATGAAACGGTAGAATGCAAAGGGTTTTCAAAAGGCGCTCCACCGCCGGGTAGTGAGCCTCTGTTTGATTAAAACCATCCCGCTATACAAAAATGCCACAACCACTTCAAAAACTCCAAAATCTCTCTATTTTCATCCTCCCAAACCATTTCAAACCCTCAAATCCATCATTCCCTTTACAAAATTTGTGATTTACACCTCAAATCATCCTCCAAAAATTAGATTTTACCCCCATTTTCGCGATTTTCAATTTCTATGGGATTTTGGTTTGATTTTTGGTGATAAACTAAGTTTCTATCGATTGTTAAATTGTGTGAAACAAAATTGCATGCCACATTTTTGAAATTTTGTTGAAACCGTTGCGATTGGTGTGTGCGTATTAAGTTGCCAAGGGTAATACAAGCTCGAAACTTTCCTATATCAGTATTCATGACATCAAGATCAAATCCATCGACTCATGTGCAAGCGCTTCTGCATTGATATGAGTACTTATCCTCATATGCCGTATTTGCAGCCGCTCCTTTTGCAACTACCACAATTTCCATTCCGACGTGATTGTGGTAGCGATGACTTTCCTTCCAGCGAACGGTAGGGGGTGAGACTTTTACGTCTTATCCCCTAGGTACGTGTCGGCACCTAATTTTACTTGTCGTTGCTATAAACTGCTATTGGGTTCACTGCTTAGTCAGTGAGGACACTGCATCTTTTTAAGTTTGGGGGGAATGTACATCATGTTTTGTGTTGTTAAAGAAAGTTGAGAATGATGGAATTTTGTTTGTATTAAACTAGAAATGTTTAGTTTTAGTTAATGTATTTTAATTTTTTTTATGCATGTGTAATGATTAGTTAGTATATGTATGTTAGTATTTAGATTTAATATCGTATTGTGTATATATGAAGTCGTATATGCTTGATGAGTTGTTGAATTCGTCTAGGGCCATTTCCCGATGATGAAAATTATCTCTTAATTGTATATCGAGGATGGGGGTGATGCCATTAATGTGTGTTTTGTATGCTTAGCATGTCGATTAGGTAAAAATTATTTTGAACCTAAAATCGCACAATCGCATGGACTCAATGTATAATTATTTGAATGAATTCATGCTGATTATTCAGTAATAAGTTCATGACAAAAATAAGGAATCTAGAACTTGATTTGGGGTAGACTTGAGGCAAAATTATAGGCGAGGTAATTCCGGAGGCATGATTTAGGCCTTCATTTTTTTTTCGCTTGAACCTTTGTAGTTAACCCGAAAATTTATTCCTTCGTTCCCCTGTTGAAGCCGATAAACTTTTAATTTTGAACACATTTCAATACTCTATCCAATTAAACTTTTCCAAACTATTGCCACTAAGCCTAAAAGTCAAAATTGAGTGAAATCAAGTAACACAGACTAATGCTGACTTGAAGTGAGCGATTGAGGTTTCGGAGGAATTATTATTGGTTCAGTATTATTGTATTCACTTGTCATTCTTTTTGCATACCCCTAAAATTGTACAAATTCGAATAAGTTTGGGGGTGTGACAACGTTTGTAAAAAAAAAAAAAAAAAATAAATAAAGCACTAAACTATATGAATATAGTTTTTATTTTCATTTCTTTCGACAAGTGAATACATCGTTTTTAAATTCTTATTCAGGGTTGTGTTTATTTGGGGTTACGAGAGAGAGAGAGAGAGAGAGCGATAGGCGTTTATGCCTCGGGTATCGTTTATTCTTAACGATTTTCTATTTTCTATTCTTGCGATGCCCTTGGTTGTTCTCCAAAGTTTAACCAAGCCCTATTGATCTCTATGAATATCCCAACCTACATTAGTGGATAGTCGAGCCCAGTTAAGCATATGGTTTTCCTTAATCCTTTAAGGTTTAAGTCATGAGGTTTTCTATTGAATGATCCAATCTGGTGTTTGGTTAGTTATACATTTGAGCTCTCACACACATAAATTTCAAATGGATCTAGAATGGTTTTTATTGATATTGAGTGTTGAAATTCTAGAACACCACTTGGTGTGTATTATTTTTCGAACATTATCAGCTTGAGGGTTGTTGAGGGAGGACCAACTTGGTTTCTTCGATTGAATTTGGAGCTCACATGCGTACACTTCTTCTTTGTTAAAGTTTTTCATTTTTAAATTAGTCGTAAGTTAATTAGGGTACTTAGTTTAATTTAGTGTTACGGTATTTTTGCTCAAGGACTAGTAAAATCACAAGTCTGGGGGTATTTGATAGGTTGAAATAACCTATATACTTCTAAGCTAGATTTGGTAGTTTTCGAGTGAATTACTAATATTTAATTTTCTTTTTTGTTAGTTTTTATGTAATTCAGGTGTAGGGACGCAAACAAGCAACAAACGAGTAAAAACGGTGGGAAAATGGTGAAGAAATGATGAAAGAACAAGGTTTCAAGGGCACAAGAACCGCCGCCGCAGAGGTTAAGCCACCGCTGCGGCAGTGAGAATGTAGGGAAGGCTATTTTTTAACAAAGTCCCACCACTGCAGTGGTGGAAATGCAGGATGTATTGATAAAGCTTCACTACCGCAACGATGATCCCCACTGCCGCGGCAGTAAGCTCTGCACAGAATTAAGATCTTTTAAGATATTTTCAGAGATTTATGGATCCTTGCACCTATCAAACCTTTGATCCCACTACCAATAAAGAGGGTTGGACATCCCTAACCCTTAGGATTTGATCCTTGTCCATTCTTGAAGAGCTCAAAGATGAGATTCATCATCCAGTGAAGAGAAAACATTTTTGGATCACTCCACTTTAAGATTTGATCTTTCTCTCTTTGTTTCTTTCTTTGTAATTTAATGTTTTATTTTAAATGATGATGAATCCTCTTGGTTTAATGTTTCAAAGGCCAAGATCATGTTAGATTAGATAAATATTAGTTAGGGATTGATGTAGTTGTGTAAATACTTATTTGATCTAATATATGTTTCCTTAACGATTGTTTATGTTTAAATCCGATTGTGTTTATTATTTTATTATGATCTTAGTATGCTTGTTAAGGTATTAGGGTTGGTTTTGAGACTACGGGGTTTGACACTCGGGAGAGGTAACCCCGGATTCGGATTAGGGTAAACACAACGTGACGATCCAATAATCCGGGAGGGGGTTGGAGAGTGTGCAATCCACGAGGTTGGATCAAGACTCACATGTCTATGTGTTTCAAAAGACGTTCGAGGGGGACTTTGGCTTCAACGCGAAGTCATGTATTCATTTACTAAACACTCAAGAGAGGGAGTGAATGAGTTTTAGATACTAAGATTATTGGATATGATAAACACAGTTATTGTTAACTAAATGAAATCAAACGTGTATTAAGTGAATGAAATAAATCCCTAGGTAATCAATTTAGTTAGGATTAACTAACTAATTGTAGTTTAATTAAGTTTTAATTAGTTTAATTTTAAAATAATTCTTAAACCGTCGGGATAATATAAGAATATGCAAATCGCGGTATTCAATTATTCACAACGTCCCTGTGGAACGATATCCAATCTTAAAGATCCACTATATTAAAACTTGACCACATGTACTTGCGAGTAGTCAATACACGAGCGTGTAAAAACCTCTCTGTATACATATCAAGCTCTCAGAGCTTGTTTGAGCCCATACAAAACCTTCTGAAGTTTAAACACATGATCAAAAAGTTTATCACTCTCAAATCCCAGTGGTTGTTCGACATTAACTTCTTCTTATAGAAATCCATTCAGGAATGCACTCTTTACATTCGTTTGATATAATTTAAAATTCCATGAACATGCAAAGGTGAGTAACATTCTAATAATTTCTAATCTAGTTACAGGAACATAAGTCTCATCATAATCAATTCTCTTTTCTTGATTATAGCCCTATGCTACTAATCTATCTTTAGTTATAATTAACATACCTGTTTCATCATTTTTTATAACGAAAAATCCATTTAGTACCAATTATAGGATGAAAGTCCGGTCTAGGAACTAGAGATCACACCTTATTACGTTCAAATTGAACTAATACTTCCTGCATTGTGGAGATCCAAGATTCATCAGTTAATGCCTTATTCACATTCTTAGGTTCAATTTGAGATAGAAAAGTAAGATTAATTATATCCCTAAGAGAGGACTCGTACTTACAACTTTTTCAAAGTTACCAAGAATTTCTTTTACCGAATGTCCCGATATTGTCTTTATAGCTCATGGTAAAGTCTTCTCCTTTTCTTTTGGTTCCCCATTCCGTGGTTTATTTGGCGTATCACCTCATTGGTTTTGGTTATTTTGTGTAATTGCATCATCATCATCCTCCAAAATCTTTCTTGACACAAGTATATCAGATTCCTCAAATACGACATGCATAGATTTTTCCACTACTAAGGTATGTTTATTATAAACTTTATAAGATTTACTATTAGAAGTGTACCCAAGGAAAATACCATAATCAGATTTAGCATCAAATTTACCCAAATTATCCTTATCATTTAAGATAAAAATTTGCAACCAAAAACTTTAAAATATGATATATTTGGAGTCTTACCATTCCAAATTTCATAAGGGGTTTTATTAAAACCTCTTCGAATCAAAACCCTGTTTGCTACATGGAAAACGGTGCTTATGGATTTGGGCTAGAAATATCTAGGAAGATGATTCTCATTTAGCATTGCTCTAGCCATTTCCTAAAGCATTCTATTCTTCCTCTCTACAACGCCATTTTGTTGTGGCAATCTAAGTGCAGAAACATTGTGAGCATGCCCGTGCTAATCAGAATAACTTATTACCTCATTATTCCTAAACGCTTTACCTCTATCAATATAGATGTTAATGATGCAACATTGTTTCTCATTTTGAACATGTTTACAAAACTTAGAGAATATAGAAGAAACTTCACTCTTCTTAGATAAGAAAAATACCTATGTATATCTAGAATAGTCAACCACATTTACGAATGCATAAAATTTACCTCCTAAACTTAGCAATGGCATTCAGACCAAATAAATCAAGATACAATAATTTAAGACATCTAGATGTGGATAAGTGCAACTTCTTTTCAAAGGATGATCTAGATTGCTTACCTAATTGATATTCATCATATACTTTGTCTTTCACATATTTTAATGCACGTAAACCAAGTACAAGACTTTCTTAGACAAATTTGAAAGTAATTCCATACTAGCATGCATAAGTCTTATATGCCATAACCAACTATTCTCAGACAATGCATTCAAATATGATAAATTTTGAGAAGAGAAATCATCAAATAAACATGTATAAACATTCTTAAATCGTGATGCAACAGGTAATATGCTACTATCAATGCCGATTCTTATTAATGCATCTATCATGATAAAAAAAAACAAAGTTATGACTTTATCACATAATTGACTAATGCTAAGTAGGTAATGTTTAAGACCATCTACTAGGAGGACATCTTTAATAGTAGTAGACCCATTACCAATATTACCTATGCTAATAGTTTTACCCTTTGCATTGTCTCCAAACGTCACATGACATCCGTCTTTAGTTGTCAAAGACGTGAATTTAGATTTGTCTCTCATCATGTGTCAAGAACAACCACTGTCCATGAACCATTTTTCCTTGTTTATTGATGCTTTTAGAGTAACTTACAAGTAGCACCTCAAATAGTTTCTAAGTGGTACCCAATCGACGTGGGTTTGATCTTGTTAGTCAGGACAATTTTAGTTCTTTTAGGAACCCAAACCTGTCTGCATTTAGATACTTTAGAAAGGCATTTACTACTAATAGTATATTCCACAATATTGCATTTGAAACATTTAACAAGATTCCTGGTTTTACAAAAGAATTTATGATTTTTTTTTTTTGTTTAAGGTTTTTCAGAAACCCAAATCCAACTTTATCAAAGATACCTCGTGAACTTCCCAAAAGCATTTTTTTTAAATTATTCTCACCACCTGTGAATTTGAGAATTATCGAAGTAAATCCGACATCTTAGATTTCAATTCAATGTTTTTAGATTCAAATTTTATCACTTGCTTATTAAGTATGGTAATTATACTTTGTAGGGTATTAATTTGAGAACACTGATTTTTATAATTATATGTTAGTTATTGATAAATATGAAATAAATCATAGAAATATAAAGGACAAGAACTAGAAAATTTCGTTACCTCATCTCCAGTGGCCATCAAAGCAAGCATAGATGAATCGTCATTACCCGATTTGTCCCTTCGTGTCTGATTTCCAATGTATCCCACATCTATTTTGTCGATCCACAACCTAGAACCCAAGTATATTCATTTACACATAAAGAACAAAATATAATATTAATAGCTTGATAATTAATAGAAAGTTTCTATTTATCAGAGATTGTCAGCTGCTATTTCTTCTTAGTAACTCTATTCTCTTTTAGAACGAATGTACCATCCTCAATAGCTCGCCATACATAATAATAGATGGCTTGAAGAAAAGCAATCATTCTATCATTCCAAAATGAATAGTTATCACTTATAAATAAAGGATGGACGATGCATAGACTGCCCCTCACCTAGATTACCTATGGGGTACATCATATGATCTTTCTTAGCTAGCATTATAAGCCAAACGAGCTAAACTAGCTATGGTATCAACTGTTGGCCCAAAGAGCTACCTAAAAGGGGATGAATTGGGTAGTTACAAAATTTAAACAATTAATTCCTTCGAACACTTAATATCAAATAATCAATTTTCCTAAATTATTTATTATCTTAGTCACGCAACGGATATGTGTTTAATACTAAATGCACACCTAAACACAATATAATATAAAATAAACAATGCAGTACACAGCGATGTATCCTGCTTCAGTCAAGATATCTTGTCTAAGTCCAGTCTCCCGAATTCCATAGAGATTCGCAATCCACTAAACCCCTTTGATCCCTTTACCAGGTAGGAACCAAATTCGCAATCCAATAAACCCCTTTAATCCCTTAGCTAGGTAGGAACCAAACCCTTACAATGATTGTTTTACAGGCACAAAATCAGCATTTACAAATTACCCTTTTCCCAAGCCAATGATGAACCCTATCTTCTTACTAGGCTAAAGATTAACTTAACACTTTCTCACTTACCCTTTTCAAAGGAAAGGATGAACCTTTATAATTCACTCAAAACACAATTCAATTACCGGAAGAATAAAAATCTAATTATTTTCAAGGGAAAAAAATAACCTAACCTTTCTCCAGGAAACAGATAAACCCTAATCTTTTTCATAGAAAACAGATTGAAACCTAACTACCCTTACTAAATACCATCCCAAACATGTCTAATCCGCTCAAACTCGGAAAAAAATATACAAGTTTCTTCCCACAAGGAGCTTATACCACCTTAATACGAATATACTCAATTAATGATCCGAATAATTACTATGTGATAGATACAATGTGAGGCAAACAAAATCTTAAATTAACAATGTAGGTAGCACAATTTTAAGCGCACAATCAGATAATGAAATAAAATTGTTTAAAATAGATTTTCAAGCTTTTAAGTTTAAAACAATTTTCTAAACAATCTTAAACCAAATAAGCAATAGTAATATAATTTCAAATTAAATAACAAAGCTTGGAAAGATCTCACTAGGAAACACCAAAGATAATGATAGAATCGCAATAGAACACAGGTCGGTGATGCTAAATCAAGCACTTTAGATCATGAATGAAGAATAAATCACTCACAAAAATCTTAGCATAAATATGACTCTTAGAAACACTTGAATTGATTGTCCTTGATGTATTGATCTCCATTCCCATAGGTCTATATTAATAGACAAATATCAAGCGCTCCAACGGTTAGTTTTTTGAATATATGCCTTTAAAAGACACTCTTAGACTCCATGTAACATTACCTTTAATTTCAGGTGTATTCCACATTAAAATATCTTTCAATTCTCTCAAATAAGTCCACAAAACTATTCTCAATTTAAAACCATAGAGATAGGAAGTATTAATCTCTTTTAATTAGGAGAATCTCAAAGTATATAGACCACATTCATAGAGATAATATAATAGGTAGATAATACCTTAATTACGTTCAAAGCCCCCAAATCTTTCCATTCGAATCTAGAAAATGGAAAGATTTTGACTAAGGGACCAAATCTCTCCAATTTCTAACTACCTCAATCAGCTAACAGAGCCCCACTGGTCGGTTAACCAGCCTATCCAAAAGTAAAACATATCGTTTTCTTTTGGCCTAGTCGGTTGCCCAACTGCTTCTAATCGGTTGAATGATTGGTTCAGGTTGTTCCAATTTCTCTTCGATTTACCTACTGACTCAAACAGTTGACCTACTTATTTCATTCGGTTGATCGACTAGATCAGTATGCTCACTTCCTTTGCCAATTCAGACACTTTTTCAAATGGTTAACCAACTTCTTTAATTCGATTGACCGACTGGACCAGTAGTACCTCATTTCTGCTTTAAAACTCATTATTTAATTTAGTTGACTGATTGCTTTTCTCAGTTAACCGTGTTTACCCAGTGAGCTACCCAAGAAGGGGGGTGAATTGGGTAGATAAAAAATTATCAAAGAATACTTCAAAAATTCAAATAATTAATTTTAATCCCAAATTGATTATTATCTTTATATCATAGCGGAAATATAAATTAACTAGGTGCATACCAAATAACAAAAATAAATAATGTAAAGATAGCAGTACACTAGAAATTTATATTGGTTCACCAAGCTATTCTTGGCTAATCCAGTCCTCTAAGCCCCACGGAAAGTCACACCCACTAAATTCAAGATCTCTTTAAAGGTAGAAACCAAACTCTCACAAAGATTCTTTTTACAGGCTCAGAATCAACCTTTACAAATTTCTTTTTCCAAGTTCAGAATCAACCTTTACAAATTTCTTTTTCCAAGCTCAGGAATAACCTCTACTTTTTACAAGTTCAAGAATAACCTCTTTTTTTTTCAAGGCTCAAGAATAACCTAATTCTATTACTGAGAGAATTACAACCTAACTTTTTTTATACCTTAGGCTCAAGAATTAAAACCTCAGAATCACTCGAAGTATCATTTTCCCATATAAAGATGGAACCTTTACAAATCACTCACTAATTCAATCAAGGAAGAATTACTACCTCAATCTCTTTATAGGAAGAGACTGAAACCAACTACATTTTGATTAAATACTTCCCAATAGTATTCAATCCAATACTCAACTCACCAATTACAAATTGATAAGTGATTTTTCTTACTCGGAGCTTCTACTACCCCCAAATAAATTAGAACTCAATTAATATCCCAAAACTAGTGATAGAAAACTGAGATATTCAAAATTTGATTTTAAACAAAAACTAGGTAGGACGTAACTGAGCACGTAATCAGATTTCTCAAGAAATTATTTTAAAAATAATTTTCAATAAAAAAATCTGAAAATAATTTCAAAGATCAAATTCCAAATAATAAATAATAAAATCAAGCAACAATTAATAACAAGTAATTTGGAAAGATCTCACCAGGATTCCTCCTAATAAATAATGATTAGCAATGTAACTTCAAAACGGTGATGAACAATAATTTTCTTCAATATCTCAAGAATGATTTTCAAGATATTTCTCACAAAACTCTCAGTATGATAACTCTTAGAAAGCACGAGAGCTTAATAGCTCAGAATGATTGATATCTCAACATTTTTTAGGTGAAAAACACAAGTCTATTTAAAAGGGAATAAAATAAGCTCTCCAAGGGCTAGTTCCCACTTGTGATGACATTTAATTGCTCTTATAGACCCTTATATCATTAAGACTTCTTTTTTATTCAAATCACTTAATTATAGATTTTAAACGTCTCAACTAAGTCCCCCAAATATTTCTCAATCACAATTAAATAGGATAGAAAGAATTACATGTACCAAATTGAGAAATATTCAAACTTAATGAACCAAATCTATAGGGATATCATAATATATGTTGCATATCTAAAATAATATTAAATCCCTAATATATCTCGTGAATCCTAACCATAAAATGGCTAGTAACGACTACTTTTAGAATAAAATCCGAAATTCCACAATATCCTGAAATAGTCCCATAAGTCGACCGACCAAGATCACCTATCGACCGCTCGATTCAGGATGTAGCCTAAAGCCAAAAATCATCACCCATCGGTTGACCTATATGTCGACTTAGAGATTCAAAGAGTTCTATTTCTAGTCACAGGTCGACCGCCCGGTCGACTTATCGATTCAGAGAGTTCACATTTAAAGCTCAGGTCGACCTACCTGCCGATCGAGATTTTCAAAGACTTTTCCTTCTATGCTCCGGTTGATTTATCTGTCGACTTGTCAATGTTTAGAACCTCTTCTAAATTCATTTTTAATTCATTCTCATCGATGTTTTCACCCTTTTAACTGATTTTTTTTCTTCGTTAGCTCTACTAAATACTTAAGTTCAATTTTAATTAATTATCAATATTTCTTTTTCAATTTCACATATAATTTAATTAATCAGGATCCTATCAAAAACACATATATTTATCCTATCAAAAGGACACATATTTATCCTATCAAAAGTACACATATTTATAAAAATCATTTTGTGCTATGTATGATCCTAATTGGGATATTAAGAGTTGAAATTTAACCTAAGTTGTTTTCCCTAGGTTCTTCAAATTATTCAACCTCTTAATCCTTCATGATCTTGTCATTATCTTTTAGCATCCATTCATTACTTTTCATCATATCTTCATCGTTGGAACTTAATAAACTGAAAAACCTAATCAAACCGTTATTTCCACCAAAAACATCAACCTTTAATTGTTAATCAAAATCTTAGGATCAACAAACCGATTTGACTAGATTGCTTCACCTTTTATACTTTAAAACATGTTTTCTATTTAGTCAATTATAAAATTCATTTCACATAAGGAGCACATTCAATATCTTAAATTAATATCTTAAACTCTATCATTTCATATCAAAACACACATAAAAATAACTCATTTAAAGTGTTGTGTGTGATCCTAATTTGGGTTTCATTAAGAGTATATAAGTAGAGAGTTATTTTCATCTATTTTTCTTCAAGGTCTTCAAAACTCTTTATATCTTCATAGCGTCCATCTTGCATCCTTTATGTTTTATTTAGGAGTTCTTCTTCTTAATCACATATCTGGAACTTATAAATCTGAAATACTTGATAAAACCATTAGTTTGAAAAAAAAACATCAATACTTAATTGTTCATCATAACCTTGGATTCAACACTGTAATTTTTGGAACAAGCTGTAATTTATAGTAATCTATTGTATTTAAGGTATATTTTGAGATTTTTATGTTATGTTTTATTGTTGATTTTTCGAAATAGGAATAGGGTATATTTTAGGATGACTTATGGTTTGTTTCTGCTATATTTAGGAGTTGTTTGTGCTATTTTTATACTGGTTTTTTGGAACTGGAATATGGTATGCTTTTGGTTGATTTGTGGTTTATTTTTGATATATTTAGGAGCGATTTTTGTAGGTTTTATGCTTTGTTTTGTTGCTAGCTTTTTGCAGTAGGTATAGGGTATGTTTTTGGTTGATTTGTAGTTTGTTTCTAATGTATTTAATTGGGTTTTTTTTTTTTGGTTATTTTTGTTGGAACATAGGAGGTTATTGATGATGTTTTTTCAGGGTCTATTATTGGTTTATTTGTGGAATGGTTTTGCTGTATTTAGGGTTTGTTTTTTGTGCTTGATTACAACTTTGATTAATTTCCAAAAACCTTAATTACAAATGTGAATACAATTGCTAACAACCTTGATTACACGAAACAGATTTTACAATTCAAAATTACACAAAAACAGATTTTACAATTTCAACAATTGACATTCTAATACAAATGAAAACTAATTTCTTTGTCTCCTCAAAATATTTTTCAATCCTCATCAACTTGGCCCTAGTTTCATTCTTCATCTCAGCCACCAAAAATCTAAGTTTTGTCGCCTAATCTTTGCAACCATATTTAGTCCAGTTGTTGTTTCCATAGGTTATCGTTGTGCTAGAGGTAACGAAATTTGGGACCCACCAACCAAATCTATTGCAATTATTTGTAGCACACACAAAGTAGGACTTACCTTTAGTTGATTTTTCTGTCTCAATAACCTTGGTTAAATCTTTTTCACCACAAGCATAATACTTTATGCTAAATCTGAGATCTACCTTTGAACCATCCATGTTGTTGCTTGTTGAAATTGACATTCCAAATAGATGATAGATAGCAAACACTAAACACACAAATCCCCCCTAAAAAATGATCCTAGAGCAATGAACATAAGAAAACAATCAGAAAATAAAAATTATAATTTTTGGAGAGAAGAAAACGATCGACAAATGATATGTTTGAAGAAAATTGGTAATTTTTTGAAGAAAATAAAAACAACAAAAACAAATGTAAGTTTTAAGAAAAGAAAAACGAATAGCAAAAAATTATAATTTTTCTAAGGAAGAAAAAAAGAGTAGCAAAAAAAAAAAAAAAAAAAAAAAAAATTGTAATTTCTTTTAGAAAATAAAAACGAGCAGCAAGAAGGGAAAAAAAAACACTGAACACGGGAGAAACAATCTTCAAAAAGAAAAACAAATGTCAGGGGGAGGGGACGAACAGGGAAAAAGGAAAAAAAAAAAAAAAAAAACAATATAGTAAGGAAAAATAACTTACCTTTGAGTATCATTTAGAGGTAAAAGGTAAGAGAGTATAGGTTATCAACACTCGTAGTAGTTTGACCGAAACAAGAATTTTATTAAGTAGAACACACAGTGCAATTCACATAATATACTTTTATTATTGAAAATATTTTTTTTCAAGTGTTTAACATTCTATGGGTTTCACAGTGGTTGCTCGTCTAGGGTCTTGAGTTCGTGGGTACCGAGACTAATAACATTGGTGACCTTGTAAGGCCCCTTCTAGTTCGGGCCCAATTTGCCTAAGGATCAATCTTGTGTTTTGATACTAATGTTTCATAGCACCAGGTCACCTTCCTTAAATGCTCATGGTTTTACACATTTATTGTAGTATTGGGTCATTTACTGTTTGTTGGCTGCTTATTGTATATCAAGAAAATCTATGCACATGCGCCACTTTCCCGTCTTCTTCTTCACCAGGACTACTGTACGATGAGCGTTTGTTACACACTAGCGTATTGACTACTCGCAAGTGTACGAGGTCAAAATTTTAGTATAATGTGATCTTTAAGATCGGGTATCGTATCCACAGGGATTGGTTGTCGTTATTATCGAGTACTGTAATTGTCATGACCTAACTTATCTAGGCTAAAAAAAATGATTTTAAATTAATTAATACTAATACTAATATAAACTAATTTAATCTATACTAATACGAGATGGTTAGGGTATGGATTATCTAGGGATTAACTTTATTTAATTAAACGTGTTGGATTTCGTTTAGTTTACAATAATGGTGTTTAACCTTTTCGACAATCTCAGTTCGTAAACTCTCCCGCCACCTCTCCCAATTGTAAGACGAGGGAATACAAAACTTCGTGTCAACGAAGAAGTCTCTCTTAACATCTTAACGACTCTAGGTCACGTGAGTCTCGCCCCAGTGTCATTGATTGCACACAATCTAACTCTTTCCCGGGTTATTAGATGGTCGCGTTGTGTTTACCCTAGCGACAATCTCAGATCGTAAACTCTCCTGCCTACGTGACTTCGTGTCACTGAAAAAGTCTCCATCAACGTCTTAACAACCTTAGGTCACGTGATTCTTACCCCAACGTCATCAATTGCCCACAATCCAACTCTCTCCCAGGTTATTGGATCATCGCATTATTTACCCTAGTCCGAATTTCGGGTTACCTCTTCCGAGTTTGAAACCTCGAATTCTCAATATATCTATCTAAGCATAATAAACAAACAATACGGAAAACACAATCAAGATAGCGAAGAACAATCATTAAAGAAACAAAAACTCAAACAAAACTATGTTTTTATAAATACTACTAATCCCATATATAATCCATGTTTACGTCATTATCATAACTGTTTATACAATTAAAATCGACCTAAACAAGCTCAAACAACTATTAAAGATAATAAATAAAAAGAAAAACGGATGAACTTAGCCGATATCCGAAGATTAGTTGCTAAAACTGTCCACCAATCGCTTCTCCTTCTTTGCGTGGTAATTGTCTCCTTCAGATTTGTTTGAGCACTCCCCATACTCTCTCTCTCTATTCTAAACTAAGCACTAAGGACTCTAATGGACGGAGAGATGAAGAGGAAATAAGATGATAGGGGTTTAAATAGGCAAAATATCTCAAAAAATATCTAATCTGGTGCAGAGGTCACCGCCTAGGCGATAGGTATGCCGGTTCATTAATCGTCGCAGCGATGAAGACAGCGGTGGATTCAGTGACTATCCTACAGTTTCACCGCCTAAGCGGTGAATATCACTGCCCAGGTTGTGAGCTTCCAGCAGATTTAGGCCCACTCTACATTTTCACCGCCTAAGAAGTGGTCTGGATGCGTAGGCGGTGGGCTGTTGTTTTAATTATTGTCTCCGTGCTTGTTTTTCCACCGTTCTTCGACCATTCTTGGTTCGATCTGATCGTTTACACTCTATTTTCATTCCTTTTAACCCCGCACACCTGATTTATTCAAAAAGAATAAAAATAAATTTAAACTTAATAAAAAATACTCTAAAACTAACAAAACCGGTTTAGAAATATATAGGTAGATCACACCTATCAACTACGTTGTCCAACTTGAGAGAAAAATGGATTTTCTAGATAGTGTTCACTTTAAGTAGTTGTTTGGTTTATTCCTCGACCATGGTTTTCCTTTCTGTCTCAAACTCTATTTATTTTTGCTGAACTAGTGGATGAATAAGGTCAGTGGACAACTAATGTATGAAGATACTTGGGTCTATATCAAGTAGATTTTCCTGCGACTATGAAAATACATTGTGATTGGCTCTGAAGAGCTCGACCAACTTTCCTTTTAAATATTCCAAAAGTGTTGATCCAGTCTGAACACTATGATCCGACATGATTGGCTACACTTAGATATCTTCCACCTCTTCATTAGGGTAAGGGTTAGGTTGACGAGGCTACTTGATCAAGTGGTTTATGATGTCTCCCTTCCCATGGCGTTCAGTCATATCCTTGGGTAGGAAGTTGTCGTCAACTTTCACACCCTTTGATTGCTATTTAGAGATCACATTCTTGGCGACAAAATATTCTCGGGCTATCTTTTGGTTACCTTGGGCTTTCCCAGCCCCATTCATTTTTGGTAAGTTCAACATCTGATGATATTTTGATGTGATAGCTCTCAATGCATTCAAGCATGACCTTTTGATAATGGCATTGTACATTGATGGACAAATGATAAGTTGAAAGTATCTATATATTTTCAAGCCTATTTTGGTAGTTTCCGAGTGTTCCTATAATGTTTTAATTCATTTTTATTTGTTTTTATGTAAATCAGGTATTAGGGGCAAAAATAGTTGAAAATCTAGCAAATCAGTAGGATGTCAGTGGAAAAATGGTTAAAAAGTGAGCAAAAAGGCTATCCAGCATCACAGGGCCACTAGCCCTCCATCGCTACGATTCCTTTCATTGCTGCAACGATGAAAAGGCAAAAAACCTTCTGACCCTCCATCGCTGCAGTGACGAAAGGGAAGAAGACCTTCTACCTCCCCAATACTACAACAATGTCTTTTATCACTGCAGTGATGAAAGGGCAGAAGCTTTACTTACTTCCCATCGCTGCAGCGACCTAATACTACCTAGCAAAGATATTTTTAGGATATTTTTATCCTATTTTAATATCCACCCATTCCATACACCATGAGCACGTTTTTGGGAGTATTTTGGAGATCCAAGCACATACCAAAAAAGAGGAACACCAAATTGGAGAAGAGGAAATAAGATCGAAGCGGATTTTACGAACGTGGAACCATCCATTCTTCAGATAACGGCTATTCTCCCTTGTTTACCTCTTTATATCTAAACTCTTGTTGGTTGTTTCATCATGTATAGCTTGTTTTTAGATGAATATGTGGTTATGGCCATGAGCTAAACATATATTATTTAGGGATTGATGTAGTTTACTAATATACATGTTTTAGTAAATCGTTGTTTCGTTATCGATTGTTCATCTCTATTCGATTATGTTTACCGTTCTTTTACTTCCATTATATGCTTGTTATGATACATTGGTTGATTTGGGAATACTTTATTTGACACTTGGGAGAGGTAACCCCAGATTCAGACTAGGGTTTAAACACAACGCGACTTTCTAATGTTTCGGGATATTATTAGAAAGTGTGCAATTCATGAGGTTGGAACGAGACTCATGTAATTGTTTAGATGCTAGATAGGGATATCAGTGTTGACACGAATTGCATATTCATTAACTTTACACTCAGGAAAGGTAGTGAGTGAGTTTTCGATACCTAGATTGTCGAATAGTTTGAATGCCGTTAATGTAAATTAGATAGAATCAAACACGTTTAAGTGAACGAAATTAATCCCTAGATAATTTATTCCCATAAACGTCATTCTTATAATTTTAGTTTAGTTTTATATTTTTACAAAAAACTAAAAATTGGATCGCCTAGATAAAGTTCGGTTACGATAATCGCAGTACTTAGCGACAATCTAAACCAATCCCTGTGGATACGACAACCCTACTCTTCCTATACTATTAAAACTTGACCTTATGCATTTGCAAGTAATTCAAAGCGATTAAAATATCACCAACAAGTTTTTGGCGCTGTTGCCGGCGATTGGTTTTTAGATTGTTATTGATATTATGAATAAGTAACTTGATTTTAATTTAGGAATTTATTTTATTTTTAATTTTTGTTTTTAGTTTTGTTTGTCTTGGGAGGTACTTGAATATTTCTCATTGGTAGGGCGTGAAACACGCCACTACTTACACTCGCAAGTATACAAGGTCTAAGTTTTAGTATAGTGTGATCTTGAAAGATCGGGTTATCATATCCACAGGATTGGTGTCGTTACTATCGAATAGCGCGTTTGTCGTGACCTAATTTTATCTAGGCGAAAAACAAATGTATTTAATTAATTAAACTAATACTAATATAACCTAAATTAACTACACTAATATGCTAATATGTTTTAGGGTGAAGAATTTCCTAGGGATTAACGTGTTTACAAATACGTGTTCAATCTCGATTTACTCACGTTTACGGTGTTCGACATATTTGACAATCTTTGTTCATAAACTCTACCGCCACTTCTCCCGAGTGTAAGATGGTGGAATACATGACTTCAAGTCAACGAAGAAGTCCCCATCAACGTCTTAATGACCCTAGGTCACATGAGTCTCGCCCAGCGTCATTGATTGCACACAATCCAACTCCCTCCCGGGTTATTGGATCATCGCGTTGTATTTACCCTATCGACAATCTCCGTTCTAAAACTCCCTCACCACCTCTTCCGATTGTAAGATGAGGGATATAATGCAACTTCAAGCCAACGAATAAGTCTCCCTTAATGTCTTAACGACCCTAGATAGCGTGTGTCTCGCCCCACGTCATTGATTGTCCACGATTTAAACCTCGATCGGGTTATAGAATCGTAGCATTTGTTTACCGTAATCCGAATTCGGGGTTTGTCAAAACCTCGTATTATCCATTTACCATTCTAAGTATAATAAACAAACAATACAATAAATGGAATCAAACTACGAAGAACAATTACAAACGAAACACCGAAATCATCTAAACAACGTATTTATAAATATAGTGTTAATCCCTACTACAATCCATATTTAACTCGAGGCCATAGCCGCATATAGAATAAAATAACAAGCTAAACATTCTCACATACTCCTAAGATAAATAAATAAGGAAAAACAATCGAAGAACTTAGCCTCGTCTAAAGATAAATCGCTAAGAACGCTCTACGATCGATTCGCCGTTTTCTCCACTTTGGGATGTGAGCTCCACCTCTCAAATTCCTAGCTATACCCTTAGATATAGCCTAAGGGGATCAAAACTCCAAAGGGGCAAGAGATTCTTCGGCCAAGGGGGAGGAGATAGGGTATTTATAGCAAAAATATCCTAAAAATATCTAAAAATATCTCAAGACTGTGCAGGGAAAATCCGCCTAGGCGGTGGATTCTTCGCTTAGGCAGAGTTAGGTCGGTTCGGTCTGATCGCCTATGCAGTGAAGTAGGCAGTGGACTAGGAGAACATTCTGTTGGATTTGCGCCTAAGCGAATAAAACTTTGCCTAGGCGAGCGGCTGTCAGTAGCTTATCTTCGTCTTCTGCTGGATTTCCGCCTAGGCGATGGAATTTTCGCCTAGGGGGTCGTCCGTCAATAACATTTTTCTTTTTCTCAGCTTCTTCACAGCTTAGGCGGTGGTCTGGATGCCTAAGCGGTGGGCCTATTTCATCTTTTAGCCTCCGAGCTTGTTTATCCACCGTAACTTCGAAACGCTTTGGTTCGATCTCATCGTTTTAGCTCCAGTTTCCTATCTTTTTGCCCCACATACCTGATTTATACAAAAAGATAAAAACTAATTAAAAAATAATAAAAATAACTATAAATGTACTCAAAAACTAACAAATTCGGATTGGAAAAACTAATTAAACTCAACTGGATTCTGAGCCATTCTATTATGCTTGGAAATGATACAATGAGTGGCTATTTTGGTTCCCCAATCATATTTTCCCAAGGGAGTGTCAACTACTAAACTTCCTCGATGGGTTACACACCCCAACAAGAACTTGGGTGGAAGGAGGAAATAGTACCACCTCATTCGACCAACTAACCGCAGATGAAGCCTATTGGTTGTTGGAAGACATAGCGAAGTTTTATTTTCAGAGTTGGAATTATTCAACAAGTCACCAAAGCTTGGAGGATAGTTCCAACATTTCGGCGTAATGTATTGACACCCCGGACCAACATGTGGAGCCTTCTCCCGCCCTGGAAGCGATGTTCGCTGAATTTATGGGAGAGTCTCAGGCATTCTAGAGGGAAATAAATGATCGTCTTAATGAGCATGAGGATCGTCTTTACAATATTGAGACGACCTGTACTGAAATTGATATGATCGTAAAGTCTCTTAAGACGCAAATCGGTCAGCTTATTTGCTTTATGGAGGCCGAGTCAGATGTGGTGGCATTGAGAGACACATAAGTCACATCCATATGTGAAAGTCACCAGGAGGAACCAGATACGAGCGGGAGGAACTTGGGTGTGTTCAATGATGATTATTCTAATAAAGAGAAAACCCAAGTCTGGATTAGCGATAAAGAATCACATGTTGACACCTCAAGCGAGAAAATAAATGCCTAAATCATATCTTCCGAACAACCTCGCCTAGGATTTCGCCTCGAATCTCCCCCAAATCAAGTTCTAGAAACCCTAATGTCATGAATTTAGGTGACAGATAATCGTTTTCAAATCAATTAGACGGTTATATAATGAGTTTTCGTGCTCATGCAAGTAGGATCTATAATAATTATTACTAAAACATAACATTGAGCACATAGAACATACATGCATGAGTTTTACGCTCGACCACAATAAATAACCAGGGGACAGTCTCATCATCGAGTAAAGGCCCAGATGATGTCAAAACTCAGCACATACACAAAACTATCCTAAATAAACATGCACACGTAGAAACAATAAAACATACTATCTGAAACATACTAAAAATATACTACACATCACACCCGACTCAAACAGGAAATGACCATAATAACCTAGTCAGCGATCACAATGACATGATAAAGCATTATAATGAATACTAGGGGTTTAGAACACATACCTGATAGGTGATAGACTCTCGCCTTCGAATCAAATTGGATATGACAGATCTAATTTATTTTTTTCCCTGGGTTGCCTCCCAAGAGGCACTTGGTTTATGGTCATCAGCCTGACATGCCGCAGTGCTCATCAAAGAGAGACTTCCGCCCGTGGTAAGTGTCATACAACACCACATTTGGTCTTAATTGTCAACACCCTCAAGTTTGGCGAGATTTGGCATTCGGCTCGGGCTTTCAATGCACGCCTCATCGGTTCATGTACTTGGTGGGCATGGAAGAATGTTGTTATCGGCAGTGAAGGACAACTAAACCACATCGGATCCTCGTAGATGTGATCGTCTGGAATCGATGGTGGCATCACTATCTAGATCTCCAATGGTGATGAATCACAATCATCGATCCATCCTTGGGTTCCCGTCTCATTCGGATAAGCATAATTGAACTCTCCCAAGCTCCTTCTGCTTGTTTCCAGATCCTCACGGTGGCTTTCATAATTGGATTCGTCTTATTCGCCTCTCAGTGCCACCGCTACTACCTCGGACTCAACAAAGAAAAGAAAATAACCGATTTGCATCTGCAAAGATGTTATGATCTTATCAATATTGGCGCAGACCGTCTCGATATAATCAAGACGATCCTCATGTTCGTTGATCCGTTCATGCATCTCCCTTAACAATCTCTGAGTCTCTCCTATAACGGTTGCGAGCGTTTCTTCCAGATTGGGGGAAAACTCCTCATCATGATCCGAATTGTCAACCCATAGTGCCGTGGTGTTGGAAAAATCCCCCGAGCTTTGGTGACTCGGTGAATGATTCCAATTTTGATAATAATAGGATGCCATTTCCTCTAACGACCAAATGGCTTCGTCCGCGGTTATGTCATAGAGAGAGGGGGATCTATTTCCTCCTTCCACCTATATTCTGGTTGCGACTTATAACCCGTTGATTAAATTGAGGAGTTGACTCTTCGTTGGGAAATGATGGTTCGGAAACCGGAGTAGCAAATCCTTGTATCGATCCCAAACACAATAAAATCACTCAGAATCCCGTTGAAAGAACTGGAAAAGTACCTGTTGATCTACCATCTTCAAGCACCCTGCGAAAAAACAAAAACAAAAACTACAAACAAAACAATTATACACAAAAGAAATGTCTAAAGTAAAATTTGGTCATTTACTCACGATATCAATAAAAACCAAAAACACATTCCCCGGCAAGGGTGCCAAAAACTTGGTAGCGGATAAACACGCCGCTACTTTCACTCACAAGTATACGAGGTCAAGTTTTAGTATAGATTAGGAGAGATAGGATTATTTTGTCCACAGGGATTGGTTTTGACTATTATTGAGTACCGCGTTTGTCATGACCTAACTTTATCTAGTCAAAAACAAATGTGTTTCAAATTAATAATACTAATAATAAGTTAATTAATCTAATTAAATTAACTATACTAATACTATTATGAGATAATTAGGGAAAGTATTGCCTAGGGATTAACTTTTTCTTACAAAAACGTGTTCGGTCTCATTTTAATTTGCGTTAATGACGTTCGACTTATTCGACAATCTCAGTTCGTAAACTCTCCCGCCACATTTCCTGAGTGTTAGACGAGGGATAGAACATGACTTCGTGTCAATGAAGAAGTCATCCTCAACATCTTAACAACCCTAGGTCACGTGAGTCTCGCCCCAACGTCATTGATTGCACATAATCCAACTCTCGACCGAGTTATTGGATCGTCACGTTGTGTTTACCCTATCGACAATCTTAGTTCTAAAACTCCACTGCTACCTCTCCCGAGTGTAAGACGGGAGAATACATGACTTCGAGTCAATGAAGAAGTCTCTCTCAACATCTTAATGACCTTAGGACATGTGAGTCTTGCCCCAACATCATCGATTGCCAACAATCCAATTCTCTCCTGGGTTATTTGATCGTGACGTTCGTTAACCCTAGTCCAAATACGGGGTTTGTCAAACCCCGAATTCTCGATATATCTATCTAAGCATGATAAATAAACAATATGGAAAACACAATCAAAATAATAAAGAACAACCGCTAACCAAACACAAACTCAACAAAACAACATTTTCATAAATATATTTAATCCCTAGACAAAAACCCATTTAGCTAATGGCCATAGCCAGTTATACAATGAAAACTAAACTCAACATGCTCAAACAACAATCCTATGTTAAGAAATAAAAGAAGGAACAAGAGAAACTTAGCCTAGTCCGAAGATTTATCGCTAAAAATGTTTCGAGATCGCTCCTCCTTCTTGGTAATGTGATCTTCTCCTTAGGATTAGAATGAGCACTCCCAAAACCTCTCTCTAAATTATACAAAGTCCTATGGAGCTGTCATCGTCAGAGGAGATGAGAGAAAGATAAATAGGGAAAATATCCTAAAAATATCTAAAATCTGGTGCAGAGTGACGGCCTAGGCGGTGGAATAGTGATCCAAGTCTCTGTATTCTGATGGTTTAGGCGATGGTTTAACCGCTTAGGCGGTGAAACTACAGTGAGTTTAGTCTTGGCTCTGTACCTTGACAGCCGCGGTAGTGGTTTAGTCGCCGCGGCGGTGGCTACAGGTTCTAAATTTCAGCTTCTTTGCGCTTTTTTCACCGTTCTTCTACCGTCTTTGATCTGATATGATCGTTTTTTATCCGTTTTCATCCCGTTTCACCTCAAACACCTAATTTATACAAAAACACATAAAAATATATTAAAATGTACTAAACATACTCGAAAACTAACAATGTTCAGATTGGAAATAGATATGTAATTTACACCTATCAAGCTTCCAGCAGATTTAGGCCCTCTCTGCATTTTCACTGCCTAAGCGGTGGGCTGGTTTTCAAAATTATGCCCTCATGCTTGTTTTTCTATCGTTCTTCGACCGTTCTTGGTTCGATCTAATCATTTACGCTCTGTTTTCATACTTTTTCACCCCGCACATTTGATTTATACAAAAAGAATAAAAACTAATTAAAACATAATAAAATACTAGAAAAACAATAGAAAACTAACTTAGTTCGGTTTGGAAATAAATAGGTTGATCACACCTATCAAATAGCCACAATTACAAGTCGCCACATTCACCGCAAGTGTACGGGTCAAATTTTAGTATAATGGACCTTTTGGTCAAGTATCGTATCCACAGGGATTGGTTGAGATTGCAATCGACTACCGCGATTATCATAACCTAATTTTATCTAGGCTAAAAAGAATTATTTTAAATTAATTAATACTAATACTAATATAACCTCATTTAATCTATACTAATTATACTAATATGAGATAGTTAGGGGAAGTATTATCTAGGGATTAACTTTATTTACTTAAACACGCTTGATTTCATTTAGTTTACAATAATGGTGTTCGACCTATTCGACAATCTAAGTTTGTAAACTCCCCCACCACCTCTTCTGAGTGTAAAACGAGGGAATACTCGACTACATGTCACTGAAGAAGTCCCCCTCAATGTTTGAATGACCTTAGGTCACGTGAGTCTCACGGAAATATCATTGATTGCACACAATCCAACTCTCTCCCAAGTTATTGGATCGTCGAATTATGTTTACCCTATCGACAATATCAGTTCGTAAACTCTCCCGCCACCTCGCCCGAGTGTAAGATGAGGGAATATATGACTTTGTGTCAACGAATAAGTCCCCCTCAATGTCTTAACGACCCTAGGTCACGTGAGTCTTGCCCCAATGTCATCGATTGACCACAATCCAACTCCTCCCCGAGTTATTCGATCATCACGTTGGTTTACCCTAGTCCGAATCCAGGGTTACCTCTTTCGAGTGGCGAACCCTGAATTCTCGATATATCTATCTAAGCATAATAGACAAACAATTCGGAAAACACAATCAAAATAGAGAAGAACAATCATTAAAGTAATAAAAACTCAAACAAATAACATTTTCATAAATAATATTAATCCCATAGATAATCCACGCTTAACTCGTGGTCATAACCACTTATACAATTAAAATCAAGCTATACATGCTCAAACAACTATTGAAGATAATAAATAAAAAGGAAAAACAGATGAACTTAACCGATATCTGAAGATTAGCCGCTAAAATCATTTACCGATTGCTTCTCCTTCTCCGCGTGGTAATCTTCTCTTTCGGATTTGTTTGAGCACTCCGCATACTCTCTCTCTTTTCAAAATTAAGCCCTAAGGGCTCTAAATGAACAGAGAGAGCAAAAGGAAATGAGAGGAGAGAGGTTTAAATAGGCAAAATATCTTAAAAAATATCTAATCTGGTGCAGAGGTGACCGCCTAGGCGGTGCGTATGTCAGTTCATTGATCACCGCAGCGGTAAAGACAGAGGTAGATTTGGTAACCATCTTGCAGTTTCACCGCCTACGCGGTGAGCTTTGGTAGCGCGTAAATACGCCGCTACTTTCACTCACAAGTGTACGAGGTCAAGTTTTAGTATAGACCGGGAGAGTTCGGGTTATCATGTCCATTGGGATTGGTTTTGACTATTATTGAGTACCACGTTTGTCATGACCTAATTTTATCTAGGCAAAAATAAATATGTTTAAAATTAATAATACTAATACTAAGTTAATTAATCTAATTAAATTAACTATACTAATAATATTATGAGATGTTTAGGGAAAGTATTGCCTAGGGATTAACTTTTATTTACAAAAACGTGTTTGGTCTCATTTTAGTTTGCCTTAACGGCATTCAACTTATCCGATAACCTCCTTTTGTAAACTCCCCCACCACTTATGCCAAGTGTAAGACGAGGGAGATAAAGCGACTTCGTGTCAATGAAAAAGTCCCCATCAACATCTTAATCACCCTAGGTCACATGAGTCTCGCCCCAATGTCATTGATTGCACACAATCCAACTCCTGACCGAGTTATTGGATCATCATGTTGTGTTTACCCTATTGACAATCTCAGTTCGTAAACTCTCCCGCCACCTCTCCCGAGTGTAAGATGAGGGAATACGCGACTTCATGTCAACGAAGAAGTCCCCCTCAACATATTAACGACCCTAGGTCACGTTAGTCTTGCCCCAACGTCATTGATTGCCCACAATCCAACTCTCTCCCGAGTTATTGGATCATCGCGTTAGTTTACGCCAGTATGAATCTGGGGTTACCTCTTTCAAGTGTTAAACCCCGAATTCTCAATATATCTATCTAAGCATAAAAAACAAACAATACAGCAAACAAAATTAAAATAGCGAAGAACAATCATTAAAGAAACAAAAACTCAAACAAATAACATTTTCATAAATAATATTAATCCCATAGATAATCCACATTTAAATCATAGTCATAACCATTTATACAATTAAAATCGAGCTAAACATGCTCAAACAACTATTGAAGATAAGAAATCAAAGAAAAAAATAATGAACTTAGCCGATATCTGAAGATTAGCCTCTAAAAACGTTCACCGATCGCTTCTCCTTCTCCGCATGGTAATCTTATCCTTCGAATTTGTTTGAGCACTCCCCATAGTCTCTCTCTATACTAAACTAAGCCTTAAGAGCTCTAAATGGCTGGAGAGAGCAAGAGGAAATGAGAGGAGAAGGGTTTAAATAGGCAAAATATCTCAAAAAATATTTAATCTGGCACAGAGGTGACCGCGTAGGTGGTGCAATTCACCGCCTAGGCGGTGGGTATGTCGGTTCATTGATTGTCACAGCAGTGAAAATAACGAGAGATTTGGTGACCATCCTGCAGTTTCACCACCTAGGTGGTGAGCTTCTAGCAGATTTAGGCCCTCTCTGCATTTTCACCGCCTAGGCGGTGGTGCAGACGCCTAGACGGTGGGACAGTTTTCATAATTTTTCCTTCATGCTTGTTTTTTCACTATTCTTCGACTGTTCTTGGTTCGATCTGATCATTTACACTCTGTTTTTATACATTTTCACTCCACACACTTGATTTATACAAAAATAATAAAAACTAATTAAAACGTAATAAAATACTATAAAAACGCTCGAAAACTAACTTAGTTCGGTTTTGAAATAGATAGGTAGATCACACCTATCAAATACCCCCAAATTGGAATTTTGCTAGTCCTCGAGCAAAACACTCACACGAAAATGAAAAACACAACTAAATTAAATAAGAAACAACCTAAAAACAATCTAAACATAACAAAATGTGAGTTTTGAATCCTTCTAATGACCAAGTCATTTTCCCTCAACAACCGTCAGTCATATCGAGTTCAGGTGGTAAAACACATTATGTGTTGTTCTAGAATTTTGACATGTAATAATGGTGAATGCCATTCTAGATCCTGTAAACGTGTTTGTGCAAGACTTAATAATATAACTATCCAAGACCGGATTGAATTATCTACCAACGAAATTCATGACATAAACCGTAAAGGACTAGGATTTCCATATGCCTGACTGGGGTCTACTCTCTACTATTGTAGGCTTGGAAGTTCAAAAAAATCAGAAGGACTTCGTTCGGTTATGAAATATTTGGCTAAGGGTATTTCAGAATAGAAAACGGGTTAACATTGTTAACTTAACATTACCCAAGGCTCAACGCTTGGCACATTCACTCTCGAACCGCCATAGAAAAATTGTAAACAATCCCAAACAAATAATTTAGACCGACATACTCACTTGTCAAAAGAAACGTAAATAAACAATATTTACATATTTTTTTTATTTATTTTTTAACGAATCACACCCCCAAACTTATTCGATTAGTATGATGTCACGGGTGTGGTTTAAACGAAAGAAAAATGACAAGTGAGTACTCGAATACCGAACCAATCCGAAATTCACCCTAAACCCAACCGCTCACATCAAGAATCATTTGCAACTGCCAACTTGATTTACTCAAATGTGCCTTTAATTTAGTGATTTAGGTTTAGAAAAAGATCAACTGGCCAGGGTATTTATTTATGTGTTCAGAATTGAATTGGCATTTAGGCTTCGACAGGGTAACAAGGTATAAACATGTTACAAGGTAGGCTTAAAAAGGCTCAAGGGACAAAATGAATGCCTAAATCATGTCTCCTGAACTACCTTACCTATGATTTCGCCTTAAGCTTCCCTTCAACCAGGTTCTAGAATCCTTAAATTATCATGAGTTTGGCTAATCGATAATCATCCTTAAATCAATTGAATAACTATACATTGAGTATATATGCTCGTGCAAATTAGGATCTATAATAATTTTCACCAAAACGCATTATCAAGCACACCGTACACACATGCATGGGTATTACCCTTGACCTCGAAAACAACCAAGGGGTAATATTTTCATCAGGTAATGGCCCAACATGTTAAGAATTCCCTCAAGCTTGGTGAGATATTGCACTGGATGGCTCGATCTTTCAATGACACGACTCACCAGTTTATGTGTGTAGCGCCAGCACTATAAATGGCTTAGAATCCAATTGAAAGTAATGCATTAATACCTCTCAATCTAATATCGCCAAGTACCCTACATGAGAAATAAAAACAAAACTACAACACAAAAATTATATACAAAAGAAATGCCTAAAGTAAAATTAGGTCATTTACTCACAATATCAATAATAAATGACAAACACAATCCTCGGCAACAGCGCCAAAACCTTGGTGGCCACAATTACGCGTCGCCACTTTCACCGCAAGTGTACAGGTCAAGTTTTAGTATAATGGACCTTTCGGTCGGGTATCGTATCCATAGGGATTGGTTGAGATTACTATCAACTACCGCGATTATCATAACCTAATTTTATCTAGGCTAAAAAGAATGATTTTAAATTAATCAATACTAATACTAATATAACCTAATTTAACCTATACTAATTATACTAAGATGAGATAGTTAGGGGATAGATTATCTAGGGATTAACTTTATTTACTTAAATGCTCTTGATTTCGTTTAGTTTACAATAATGGTGTTCGACCTATTCAACAATCTCAATTCGTAAACTCCCCCGCCACCTCTCTCAAGCATAAGACGAGGGAATACGTGAGTTCGTGTCAAGGAATAAGTCCCCCACAATGTCTTAACAATCCTAGGTCATGTGAGTCTCGCCGCAACATCATTGATTGCACACAATCCAACTCCCTCGGGTTATTGGATAGTCGTGTTGTGTTTCTGCTATCAACAATCTCAGTTCATAAACTCCCCCGCCACAACTCCCGAGTGTAAGACGAGGGAATATGCCACTTTATGTCAATGAAAAAGTCCCCCTCAACATTTTAACAACCCTAGGTTACCTGAGTCTTGCCCCCAACGTCATCAATTGCCCATAATCCAACTCCCTCCAAGATTATTGGATCGTCGCGTTGGTTTACCCTAGTCCGAATCCTGGTTACCTCTTTCGAGTGTCAAAGCCTAAATTCTCAATATATCTATCTAAGCATAATAAAAAAAACAATACAACAAACACAATCAAAATAGTGAAGAACAATCATTAAATAAACAAAAACACAAACAAATAACATTTTCATAAATAATATTAATCCCATAGATAATCCACGTTTAACTCGTGGTCATAACTATTTATACATTTAAAATTGAGCTAAACATGTTCAAACAACTATTGAAGATAGGAAATAAAAGGAAAAACGGATGAACTTAGCCGATATCAAAAGATTTGCTGCTAAAAACGTTCACCGATCGCTTCTCCTTCTCCGCATGGTAATCTTCTCCTTCCGATTTGTTTGACACTCCCTATACTCTCTCTCTCTATTCTAAAATAAGCCCTAAAGTCTCTAAATGGCTAGAAAGAGTGAGAGAAAATAAGGGGAGAGGGGTTTAAATAGGCAAAATATCTCAAAAAATATCTAATCTGATGCAGAGGTGACCGCCTAGGCGATGGGTATGTCGGTTCATTGATTTCCATAACAATGAAGATAGCGGTAGATTTGGTGACCAACCTGCAGTTTCACCGCTTAGGCGGTGAGCTTCCAGCAGATTTAGGCCCTCTCTACAATTTCACCGCCTAGACGGTGGGCTGATTTTCAGAATTTTGCCCTCGTGCTTGTTTTTCCACCGTTTTTTCGATCGTTCTTGGTTCGATCTGATCATTTACTCTCTGTTTTCATACCTTTTCACCCCACACACCTAATTTATACAAAAAAAAAATTAAAACAAAATAAAATACTATAAAAATGCTCAAAAACTTAGTTTAGTTTGAAAATAGATAGGTAGATCACACCTATCACTCTTCTTATTTCTTATACCTTTGGTAGTTTTGATCATGCTTTTCTTGTTTGTAGTTGAATATTGGGTTATGACCATGTATAGCTAAATGTATATTGTCTAGAGTTTGATTGAGTTCATGAAAACATGCTTTGAATAAATTGATATTTTGTTAATGGTTGTTCTTCGTTATGCAATTATGTTTACCATTCTTTCATTTCCTTTATATGTTTGTTATGATATATGGATAATACGGGGTTTGACCCTCGGGAGAGGTAACCCCGGATTCAGACTAGAGTTTAAACACAACATGACGATCTAATGACTCGAAAGAGCATTAGAAAGTATGAAATTCGTGAGGTTGGGGCAAGACTCATGTGACTTAGTGTTATATAAATTCTAGACGGGGACGTCGGCATTGACATAAAGTCACATATTCATTCATTTTACACTCGAGAGAGGTAGTGAATGAGATTTCGATACCTAGATTGTTGGATAATTTGAATGTCGTTAATGTAAACTAAATTAAATCAAACATGTTTAAGTGAATGAAGTTAATCTATAGACAATATTTTCCCATAAACATCACTATTAGTATTATAGTTTAATTAGTTAATTAGTTTAGATTTATATTTCTATAAAAAAAAAAAAAAAAAAAAAAAACAAAATCAGATGGCATAGATAAAATTCGGTTATAAAAATTGTGGTACTTAACAACAATTGAATCCAATCCCTATGGATACGATAACCCTACTCTCCCTATTCTCTTAAAACTTGACCCGTACACTTGCGGTAAAAGTAGCGACGTAATAGTCTGCCACCAAGTTTTGTTGCCATTATCGGGGATTGGTTTTTGAATTGTTGTTGATATTGTGAGTAAGTAACTTCATTTTAATTTAGGGGTTTATTTTGTTTATAATTTTTGTTTGTAGGTTTGTTTTGTCTTGTTGGGTACTTGAAGATGTTAGATCAACAAGTGCTATTGCATTTTTTTCAACGAGATTCTGAGCCATTTTATTGTGCTTGGGATAGATATAAGGAGATGCTATCTCGGTTCCCAAATCATCGTTTTTTGAAGGAGTGTCAACTATCAAACTTCCCCGATTGGTTACTAGACGCAACAAGAAATTTGGTGGAAATAGAAAACGGTACCTCCTCTTTCGACCAACTAACCACTGACGAAGCCTATTAGTTGTTGGAAGACATGGCAGAGTTCAATTTTTAGTATTGAATTATTCACCAAGTTACCAAAGCTTAGGGGATAGTTTCACCAATTCGATAGTTTTACCACTTCGGCGCCATGGATTGACACCCCGAACCAACATGTAGAGTCATTCCCCGCATTGGAAACCATGTTCTCTAAATTTATGGGGGAGACTCAGGTTTTCTGGAGGGAAATAAATGACCGACTCAATGAGCATGAGGTTCGTCTTGACAATATTGAGACGACCTGAGCTGAAATTGATCAGATCGTAAAGTCCCTTGAGACTCAAATCAGTCACCTTATTTGCTTCATTGAGGCTGAGTCAGCAGGAGGAACAAGCCATATCCAATTATGAAAGCCACGAGGAGGAACCGGATACTAGCGGGAAGAACTTGGGTGCATTTTATGACAATGATTCGAATGAGACGGAAACCCAAGCATGGATTGACGATTGTGATTCACAGCCATTTGAGATCTAAATTTTGATCCTACCCCCAATCCAAGACGATCACATCTACGAGGATCTGATGTGGCTCAAATGTCCTCCACCGCCTTTAGCATTGTTATTTTATGCTAACCAAGCTCATGAGCCGAAAAAGAATCAAGTCGAGTGTACATGCTATACATTGCCACATTTCACTAAGCTTGAGGGTGTTCTAAACCAAAACCCATATGTTGTGTTGTATGACACATACTATGGGCGAAAGCCAATCTTTGACGAGCACTTCTCCATGTCAAGCTGAGGATATTAAACTAAGCATTTCTTGGGAGGCAACCCAATTTTCAAAATAAATTAGAGCATCACCGTCAACTTCACTCGGAGGCGAGATTGTCTCGCCTTCTAGGTACGTGTCCGCAACCCTTGTAATCATCATGCTACATACTTTTATTGGGATCGTTGATGGGTCACTGTGGACACTACTTGTTCTGAGTTTGGGGGTGTTGATGTTTAGTATGCTTTCATGTTTATATCTTTTTGGTAGTATGTAGTTTAAGTTTAAGTGATGTTACATGTTGTGTTAGTTTAGTGTAATATATGCACGTTTGTTTGTGTAGGATGTTTGTGTTGTAGTTGTTGTTGTTGTGTACTGAGTTTTTGAGTTCTTTTGGGCCTTTACCTGATGATGAAAATTATCCCATAATTGTATTTCGAGGTCAAGGGTAATGCCCATTCATGTGTGTTTTGTGTGCTTAATATACCTTCTTGGTAAAAGTTGTTGTGGATCCTAATTTGCACGAGCACGTAGACTCAATGTATAGCTATTCAATTGATTTGAGGCCGATTATTCATTAGCCAAATTCATGATAATTTTAAGGATTCTAGAACCTAATGAGGAGAAACTTGAGGTGAAATCCTAGGTGAGGTAGTTCAGAAGATATGATTTAGGCCTTTATTTTGATTCACTTGCTCCTTTAAAGCTTACCTAGTAATATGTTTATCCCTCATTACCCTGTCGAAGCCTATAAGTCGTTTCAATTTTGAACACGTAACAAATACCTTGGCCAATTGAATTTTTTCCAAACCACTGTCGGTAAACCTAAGGCACAATTTGAGTGAAATCAAGTTATTATTTTTATGCTACTTGAAGTGAGCAGTTGGATTTAGGGAGAAATTTTGATTGGTTCGGTATTCGAGTACTCACTTGTTATTTTTCCTTTGTTTTTACCATACTTGTGAAATTGTACAAATCAAATAAGTTTGGGGGTGTTGTTTTGTTATTAAAAAAAAAAAAAAACTATACGTAAATATAGTTCTATTTTTGTTTCTTTTGACAAGTGAGTACTAATCTTTAAATTGATAGTTCAATGTCGTTTCGAATTGATCTTCGGGGGTATGAGTGTGTTTGAGTGCCAAGAATGTGCCTTGGGTATCATTGATCTAATAACGTTTACCTGTTTTATATTCCCGATATACCCTTAGCCAACTGTTACAAATCGAACCAAATCCTATTGATCTTTTTGAATTTCCAAGCCTATATTAGTGGAGAATGGAACCCAATTAGACATATGGATATCCTAATCCTTTATGGTTTAAGACATGAGCTTCGTTAGTGGATAATCCAATTTAGTTGTTGGATAATTATATAATTGAGTTTTCGCACATACACTTGAGCAGGATCTAGAATGGCATTTACCGTTATTGAATGTTGAAATTCTAGAACACTACATAGTGCGTTTTACTCCTGAACTCGATATGAGTGGGGGCCGTTGAGGGAAAACCTTTTGGTCGAATAGTTGAATTCAAAACTCGCATTCCGTTGTTTGTGTTTTTATTTGGCTTTAGTATTTAAGTTTGTTAATTAGTTGTAGTAGTTTGTTTTCTTGTTTGTGTGTTTTTACTTGAGGACAAGCAAACATTTCAGTTTGGGAGTAGTTGATGAGTGGTTTATTTACCAACAAATCAAGTACTTTTAGATTTAAATATGTGTGTTTTCAATTAATTTTGTTAGTTTAATGTGTTTTTGTTTTGTTTTATAGGTTTTTGAATAAATGGGTGAAAAGATGCAAAGTCGGTACAAGTGTACTAATTTCAAGGTCATTTTTTACAATGATTCAATTCGATTTTGGAAAAACTCAAAACATAGAAGTTGTATATCTTTGTCTTATATATCCAAAGAGTTTTTAATCATCTCAATCGAAGTTTGGATGAGAAAGTTACCGCCAGAAGACCACCGCTATAGTGGTGGCTTTCACTGCTACAGCAATGAAGCGTCAGTGAACCTACTGACTTCCCATCACTGAAGTGGTGGGAAGTCAACTAGCAAGGATATTTATTGATATCTTTTATATATTTTGAACCCCTACTTGATCACCACTTTTCCCCAACACTTAGGCATGCTTTTTTGAGAGTCTTGAGAGCTCCAAGACAATACCAAAGGGAGGAGATCATCAAATTGAAGAAGAGCGAACAAACTCAGAGTGGCAATCACGGCCGTGGAAGTGTCGGTTGTTCAGATAACAGGTTTTCTCCTTTGTTTCTCTTCTTATTTCTTAAACCTTTGATAGTTTTGATCATGTTTAGTTTGTTTATTGTTGAATATTGGGTTATAACCATGTATAGCTAAACATATATTGTCTAGAGTTTGATTGAGTTCATGAAAACGTGCTTTAAATAAATTAATGTTTTATTAATGGTTGTTCTTCATTATCTTATTGTGTTTACCATTCTTTTATTTCTTTTATATGTTTGTTATGATATACAGAGAATACGGAGTTTGATACTCAGGAGAGGTAACCACGGCGGACTAGGGTTTAAACACAACATGACAATCTAATGACTCGGTAAAGCATTAGAAAGTATACAATCCGTGAGTTAGGGCAAGACTCATGTGACCAAGTGTCATATAAATGCTAGACGAGGATGTTGGCGTTGACGCGAAGTCGCATATTCATTCACTTAACACTCGAGAGAGGTAGTGAGTGAGATTTCAGTACCTAGATTGTCAGATAGTTTGAATGTCATTAATGTAAACTAGATTTAATCGAACACATTTAGGTGGATAAAATTAATCCCTAAACAATATTTTTCCATAAATTTCACTATTAGTATTATAGTTTAATTAGTTAATTAGTTTAGATTTATATTTCTATTTAAAAAAAAAACTCAAAATTTGACTGCCTAGATAAAATTCGGTTATGATAATTGTGGTCCTTAACAACAATTTAATCCAATCCCGGTGGATACGACAACCCTACTCTCCCTATTCTATTAAAACTTGGCTCGTACACTTATGGTAAAAGTAGTGACGTAATATTCCTCTACCACTCATAAAGCCTATACCATATTGATAGGTGTAAATTACCTATCCATTTCCAATCTGAACGTTGTTAGTTTTCAAGTATGTTTAGTACGTTTTAATATGTTTTTATGTGTTTTTGTCTAAATCAGGTGTTTGAGGTGAAAAAGTATGTAAACGGATCAAAAACGATCAAATCGGATCAAGAACGGTGAAAAAAGGGCGAAAATGTACAAAGTCGGTATAGGTGTTGTAACTTCAAGGCTATTTTGGACTACGATTCAATCCTATTTTGGAAACACTCAAAACATGTACGTTGTAGAACATTTTCTTATATTTCCATAGCTTTTTGAATCACCTCAATCGGAGTTCGGATGAAGAAGTTACAGTCAAAACAAAATGCAAACCTGTAGTTTTTCGGCCTAGGCGGAAATCCAGCAGAAAGTTAACCAACCTTCCTGCTGTAACTTCGCCTAGGAGAAAATCTTTACGCCAGTTTAGATATTATTTTAGGATATTTTGAGCCTAGTTTTCTCCTCCTCTCCTCTCCATTAGGCTAAGGGACCTCCATAGACTTGAGGAGGATAGATTGAGAGGTTTTGGGAGTGCTCATTCAAATCCTAAGGAGAAGATCACGTTCCAACGAAGGAAGAGCGATCTCGGAATGTTTTTAGTGATAAATCTTCGGACTAGGCTAAGTTTCTCTTGTTCTTTCTTTTATTTCTTAACTTAGGATTGTTATTTGAGCATGTTTAGCTTAGTTTTCATTGTATAATCGGCTATGGCCATGAGCTAAACGAGTGTTTGTCTAGGGATTAATGTAATTTATAAAAGTGTTGTTTTGTTAAATTTGTGTTTCGTTTATGGTTGTTCCTTATAATTTCAATTGTGTTTCCATGTTTTCTATGATTATATGCTAGTTTAGATATATTGAGAATATGGGGTTTGACACTTGGGAGAGATAACCCCGGATTCGAACTAGGGTTAACACAACACGACAGTGTAACGACCTGGGAGGGCATTAGATTGTGTGTAATCGATGACGTTGGGGCGAGACTCACATGACCTAGAGTTGTTAAGACGTTGAGGGGGACTTCGACATTAACACGAAGTCACGTATTCTCCCGTCTTACACTCGGAAGAGGTGGCGAGGGAGATAACGAACCGAGATTGCCGGATACATTGAACGCCGTTAATATAAACTAAAACGAGACCGAACACGTTTTTGTAAACAAAAGTTAATCCCTAGGTAATACTTTCCCTAAATACTTTCCCTAAACATCTCATAGTAATATTAGTATAGTTAATTTAATTAAATTAATTAACTTAGTATTAGTATAATTAATTTTCTTCAATTTATCTTCGCCTAGATAAAATTAGGTCATGATAAACGTGGTATTCAATTATAGTTAAAACCAATCCCTATGGACATCATAACCCTAACTCTCCCGATCTATACTAAAACTTAATCTCGTATACTTGTGAGTGAAAGTAGCGGCGTATTTTACACCCTACCAAGTTTTTGGCGCCGTTGCCGGAGATTGTTTTGATGTTATTGTCGGACAAACACGGTAACGGCTGGAGACTTAAGTTTTAGTTAGGAGAAGCAAGTGTATCGTATTCTAGTCCCATCAACGCACCACGTTTTTTACGCTGTTGCCGGGGATTGTGTTTTTGGTTATTATTGATATTGTGAGTAAATGACCAAATTTTACTTTAGGCATTTCTTTTGTGTATAATTTTTTTCTTTGTAGTTTTTGTTTTTCTTTTCTCGCAGAGTGCTTGAAGATGGTAGATCAATAGGTACTCTTGCAGTTCTTTCAATGGGATTCCGAGCTATATTACTATGCTTGGGATCGATACAAGGATTTGCTACTCCAGTTTCCGAATCACGAATTCCCGAGGGAGTGTCAACTACTAAACTTCCTCGATGGGCTACAAGCCGCTACCACAATGTGGATTGAAAGAGGAAACGGTACCACCTCTTTCGACCAACTAACCGCGGACGAAGCCCATTAGATGTTCGAAGACATGGCGGCCTTTGATTATCAGAGTTGCAATTCTATAGCGCCATGGATTAACACCCCGGACCAATACGTTGAGTCTTCCCCTGGCTTGGAAGAAATACTCGTTGATTTTATTGGGGAGACTCAGACATTTTGGAGGGAGATAAATGACCGGCTAAATGAGCACAAGGATCGTCTCGACAACATTGAGACGATTTACACTGAAATCGATGCGACCGTAACGTCTTTACAAGTTCACATCGGTCAGCTTGTCTACTTGATTGAGGCCGAGTCAGATGTACTGGTACCCGGAGATTCACAAGCCGAATCCTATTGCGAAAGCCACCACGAGAAACCAGAGACAAATGGGAAGTACTGGGATGAGATCGACGGAGATTCATACATTAAGTGTTGTGAATTTTCACCGTTTGAATTCCAGTTGGTGACGCCGCACTCGATCCAAGACGATCATATTTATGAGGATTCGATGTGGCTCAATGATCTTTCGCCGCCACTAGCAACGTTCTTTCATGCCCACCAAGTACATGAGCCGGTGAGGCATGTCGTTGAAAGCTAGAGATATTCATTGCCACATCTTGCCAGTCTTGAAGGCGTACTCAACCAAGACCCGTATGTGGTGTTGTACAACACTTACTATGGGTGGAAGCCACTCTTTGACGAGTACTTCGGCGTGTCAGGCTGACGACCATAAACCAAGCACTTCTTGGGAGGCAACCCAAGGAAAAGAATAAGTTAGATCCGTCATAACCAATTTGATTTAGAGGCGAAAGTCTCTCGCCTCCCAGGTACGTGTTCTAAACCCTAGTCTTCATTATAATGCTTTATCATGTCATTGGGATTGCTGACTAGGTTATTATGGGCATTTCTTGTTTGAGTCAGATGTGATGTGTAGTATGTTTTTAGTATATGTTTTAGTTAATATGTTTTATTGTTTCTACATGTGCATGTCTGTTTTGGATAGTTGTTGTGTTATGTGCTGAGTTTTGACGTCATCTGGGCCATTACCCAATGATGAGTCTGTCCCCTAGTTGTTTATTGAGGTCAAGCGTAAAACTCATGCATGTATATTCTGTGTGCTCAACGTTATGTTTTAGTAATAGTTATTATAAATCCTACTTGCACAAGCGTGAAAACTTATTATATAACCGTCTAATTGATTTGAAAACGATTATCTGTCACCTAAATTCATGATATTAGGGTTTCTAGAACTTGATTTGGGGGAAATTCGAGGTGAAATCCTTTGCGAGGTACTTCGGAAGACATGATTTAGGCATTTATTTTCTCGCTTGAGCCTTTTTAAGCCAACCTTGTTAAATCATTACCCCACATTACCCTGTCGAAGCCTAATAGCCATTTCAATTCTGAACACTTAACCAATGCCACGTGATCGATTAAACTTCTATCCAAACCTAAATCACTAAACCAAAGGCACAATTTGAGATAATCAAGTTAGCATTCATTATGCTACTTGAAGTGAGCGATTAAGCTTTAGGCGAACTATTAATTGGTTCGGTATTCGAGTACTTAATTGTCATTTTTTTTTTTGGTTTTTTTTTGTTTTGTTCATATTTCACATACCCCTTAAATTGTACAAATCAAATAAATTTGGGGGTGTATTTGTTAAAAAAAAAAAAAAAAGTCAAGTGTACATACGGTTTTTATTTTCTATTTTTTTTTTTTTTTTGATAAGTGAGTACAAAGCTCTTAAAATTATGTTTAGGGTTGGTTCAGTTATATCTATAGGGTTTCTAGAGTGAGAGAATGCTAAGCGATGTGCCTTAGGTAACGTCAAGTTAACGATGTTAACCCGTTTTCTTTTTCAAATTTACTCTTGGCCATTTGTCCTAAACCGAACCAAGACCGATTGATTTTTTTGAACTTCTGAGCATACATTAGTGGAGAATAGATCCCGGGTCATGCCTATGGATTCCCTATACCTTCAGGTTTTTTCTATCATGCACTTATATGGTGGATAATCCAATCCGATTAACGGACAATTATATATTTGAGTTTTTAAACACACATACACACTTTAGCAGGATCTATAACAACATTTACTATTATAAATTTTGAAATTCTAGAACATTACGTGATGTGTTTTATGCTTGAACTTGATAGGATTGGGGGCTGATGAGGGATATTTCGTTTGGCCAGTAGATGATATTCAAAACTTGCACATATTTGTTTATCGTGTTTTTCATTTTTCATTTTTAGTTGTTATATGTTCTTTTATTGCATGGGTGTTTTGCTCGAGGACTAGCAAAATTCCGAGTTTTGAGGTATTTGATAGGTGTAAATTACCTATCTATTTCCAATCCGAACGTTGTTAGTTTTCGAGTATGTTTAGTACGTGTTAATATGTTTTTATGTGTTTTTGTCTAAATTAGGTGTTTTAGGTGAAAACGTATATAAACGGATCAAAAACGATCAAATCGGATCAAAAACGGTGGAAAAAGGGCGAAAATGTGCAAAGTCGGTATAGGTGCTGTAATTTCAAGGCTATTTTGGACTACGATTAAATTCTATTTTGGAAACACTCAAAAAATGGAAGTTGTATATATTTTTCTCGTATTTCCATAGGTTTTTTGAATCACCTCAATCGGAGTTCGGATGAATAAGTTACAGTCAAAACAAAATGAAAACCTGCAGTTTTTCGGCCTAGGCGGAAATCCGGCAGAAAGTTAACCAACCTTCCTACTGTAACTTCGCCTAGGCGAAAACCTTTGAGCCAGTTTAGATATTATTTTAGATATTTTAGGATATTTTGAGCCTAGTTTTTTCCTCCTTTCCTCTCCATTAGGCTAACGGACTTCCATAGACTTGAGGAGGATAGATTGAGAGGTTTTGGGAATGCTCATTCAAATCCTAAGGAGAAGATCACGTCTCAATGAAGGAGGAGCGATCTCGAAATATTTTAAGTGATAAATCTTCGGACTAGGCTAAGTTTCTCTTGTTTCGTCTTTTATTTCTTAACTTAGGATTGTTGTTTAAGCATGTTTAGCTTGGTTTTCATTGTATAATCGGCTATGGCCATGAGCTAAACGAGTTTTTGTCTAGGGATTAATGTAATTTATAAAAGTGTTGTTTCATTGAATTTGTGTTTCGTTTAGGGTTGTTCCTTATAATTTCGATTGTGTTGCCGTGTTTTCTATGATTATATGCTAGTTTAGATATATTGAGAATACGGGGTTTGACACTCGGGAGAGGTAACTCAAGATTCAGACTAGGGTTAACACAACACAACAATCTAACAACCCGAGAGGGTGTTAGATTGTGTGCAATCGATGATGTTGGGTCGAGACTCACACGACCTAGAGTCATTAAGACGTTGAAGGGGACTTCGACATTGACACGAAGTCACGTATTCCCTCGTCTTACACTCGAAAGAGGTGGCGAGGGAGATAACGAACCGAGATTATCAGATAAGTCGAACGCTGTTATTGTAAACTAAAACGAGACCGAACACGTTTTTGTAAACAAAAGTTAATCCCTAGGCAATAATTTTCCTAAACATCTCATAGTAATATTAGTATAGTTAATTTAATTAGATTAATTAACTTAGTATTAGTATAATTAATTTTATTCAATTTATCTTCGCCTAGATAAAATTAGGTTATGATAAACGCGGTATTCAATTATAGTCAAAACCAATCCTTGTGGACACGATAACCTTAACTCTCCCGATCTATACTAAAACTTGACCTCGTATATTTGCGAGTGAAAGTAGCAGCATATTTTACACCCTACCACATATGAATTATAAATCATAGGGAATACATTTAGTTCAGGTTCAAAATGCCTTAAGTAGGTCAAAACCTTTTCTGATAGGAAGCAAGTTAAGGTTCACCAGTCAGATTATCAAAATCACCCTCAGTGAGACATCATGAACTCAAAGGTATCTTAAACCCTTCATCAAGTCCTAGGAGTAATAATCCACCTTTGAGAAATAAAATGATAGCTATGCCATGTAGGTCCTAGGGAAAATGATCCATATTTTGAGGAAAAATATAGGATAATTTTTATCATTAGGTGCTAAGAACAATGATCTATTTTTCAAGGAAGAAAATGACAAGTCTGTCATTTAGTTCTAGGAGCAACGATCCCTACTTTGAAAATAAAAAGTAGGGAATAATTTTGTCATTAAGTTCAAGGAGCGATAATCCATGTCTTGAGGAAGAAAATGACGATTTTGTCTTCAGGTCCTAGGAAGAATGATCCATATCTTGAAGATAAAAGGTCAATCATAACATAAGTCTTAAGATGGTTGTAACTTATAAACTTGAAGACAAGCCAAAAATTGGCAAGTTACCCTGGTCTTACAAAACCAAGTCCAAACCAAGTTCTGTCTAGAGCATATCAAAGAGTTTCCTGCTAGAGCTATGTCTTCCTAAGATTGCATATATATAGCACAAACATAATCATCGACGTAGATACACTCACACATAGTCAAGAATATAACCATTCATAAAGATATGATAATTTGCATCCTTAAAAAGTTCAATAATAGAGGTCTAGGTTGTTAACCACTTAATAAAGCTAGAAAAATTTGGTTTAGGTGACTTAGCTAAAAGTTATCCGAGATCCGCTTGCATGATCATAAAATAGACTCGATCCCTCCCTTTGTTGGAAGTACTCAAGACAACTCCAAAAAGTTCGACGATGCGAGAAGATATTACTTCCCTGACATAAATGTTGAGCCAGATGAACCCAACCTCTCTATTCTGAGTAGAGAACCAATTACCATCACCTGGAAATACCCTTAACTTGATAAAATATTGGGACGAATTACCAATCAAGAGGCTCCCTCGTGGAAAATAGATTGCTACTGAAAAATCACAACATCCTTGTTCAACCAAAAGACTTCATTTGTGTTACCACAACAAGTCAAGACCTTCCCAGCTAGGAGAAGAGCCTTGAACCTAAGGAAAACTCAGTCCAAGGAGACATTTCCAAAATTATAGGCATCACATTTTGTCCCGCTCAGTCAGTGTCAGATCAAGCACAAGTTCAAATAAACTTTAAACTTAGGTTTAAAGGGAATGAATTTCTACTTGAGATCACACTGTATAATATACAAAAATACCCATAAACATGAGAAAAACACAAAAACTATTAAATTTAACAAAATGCAGTTAAGTAAAAGTTTTGGGTCAACCTCGAAAATGCCATAATTTAAGGGGGGCGAAAATGACTTTATTAATTTTGATTTTCATTAAATTATATTTAGTATAGATAAAAATTAGCCACTACCCTTAAATTATAGGATATTTCAAATAATCACCTCAGTTACCTACCTTGAGAAACATTTACTTTCACTGAATCTTATCGGCTTAACACCAAAAATATTTATTTGATTTATGCATATTACATCAAATACCACCAAGAAACAATCCAAGAGACCTTAATAAAGTCTTGGAAAGATCATGACAATCCCTAAATCACAAAGGTGATTAAGGACTTGGGCTTGGTTTGGGTTTACACCAAAACTAATTTATCTTGACAAACCACCCTAGACCCAGTGAATTAAGGGCCTAGACATCTTTAAAGGCCCACAAAAGAGACCTTTAATTTACCAAGGAAATTTCCTAGAAGTTTCCTACAAAATATCTAGGAATGGAACCAAGACACTTAGGATGTGACAAACCATTATCGAAATTAAACCGATTCGGTTCGCCACCTAAGTTAGGCATTTAATATGCATTAAATACCCATCCCATCAATAATTAAATGCTTGGGATGAAATAGATAGGACACATTCAAGGTATCTAGATATTTTGATCAAAATATCTTATAATTTACCGAAAACCTTAAAATGTGACTACCCGTTACCGAAACCAAACCAAATTGGTTTGCCACCTAGACAATACATTAAATGCACATCTGATTCAATCAGAAACCAACAGAATGAGTGTTCACCAAGCAATGACTCATCAAAGAGCATCAAATGCAAGGGTGACACTTCAAGACTACATACATTGCATTTGGAAAGCATTAATGGAAACTAAATTGAAATAGTGAAACTAACCAGTACTTAGCCCATAAACCAAACCAGATGTGTCACATCGAGCCTTTAATGCACCTATGTGCAAGACATATGTTTGGAGAAGAAGTAATAATTGGTAACAATTTCTAATCATTAGTAATTATTTTCAATCATTACCAAATCTTTGGAACGATTTGGTAACGATTACCAAATCTTTGAAGATTTTGCCTTCCACCTAAAATTCATTCAACACAAAACAAGATCAAATAAAGAGACCAATTCCCTTGGGCCAAACACTGCCTAAGGTGAATGCCTACCCATTAATTAAAGCACAAGCATCCCAGGCCTATAAATAGGAGACCTATTTCCATAAATTTCCAGTTTTGAAGGCCTGCCTTCTCTCTATAAACTCAAGCAACTCTCTCGAGTCCTAGGCCTCTTAAGAATTTCTTTCAAATAAAACGCTATTCTTCTACTGAAATTCGGTCCTGGAGAGTGTTCTTGAGGTTCATTAAGAAAGAACTCAAAATAAATCAAAAGAAAGACGGTCATCGATCAACACCAAGCCAAAAGAATCAAGGCGGAAAAGGAGATAGCTACTTAGGGAAGAATACTTCCCCTAAGTAGGGTGGTAATGCGTAAATACGTCGCTACTTTCACCGCAAGTGTACAGGTCAAGTTTTAGTATAGATTGAGAAGAGTAAGGGTTGTCGTATCCACAGGGATTGGATTAGAATTGTCATTAAGTGCCGCGATTGTTATAACCTAATTTTATTTAGGCAATAAAAATGTAGTTTTTCTAATAAAATATACTAAACTAAGTTAATTAAACTAATTATACTAATAAACTAGTAATTATTTCCAATCATTACTAATTATTTTCAATCATTACTAAACTATACTAAAACTGTACATTTCTATAAATTTCAAGTTTTGAAGGCCTACCTTCTCTCTATAAACTCGAGAAACTCTCTCGGGTCCTAGGCCTCTTAAGAATTTCTCTTGAATAAAACACCATTATTCTACTGAAATCCAGTCCTGGAGAGTGTTCTTGAGGTTCATGAAGCAAGCACTGAAAAGAAATCAAAAGGAAGACGGTCATTGATCAACATCAAGCCAATAGAATCAAGGAGGAAAATAAGATAGCTACTTAGGGAAGAATACATCCCCTAAGTAGGGTGGTAGCACGTAAATACGTCGCTACTTTCACTGTAAGTGTATGGGTCAAGTTTTAGTATAGATTGGGAAGAGTAATGGTTGTCGTGTAGATGAAAATTGTCGTTAAATACCGCGATTGTCATAATCTAATTTTATTTAGGCGATAAAAATGTAGTTTTTATAATAAAATATACAAAACTAAGTTAATTAAACTAATTATACTAATATACTAGTATGATGTTTATGGAAAATTATTGCCTAGGGATTAACTTCATTCACTTAAACGTGTTCGCTTCAATCTAGTTTACATTAACGGCATTCATCCTATCCGATAATCTTGGTATCGAAATCTCATTCACTACCTCTCCCGAGTGTAAAGTGAATGAATATGTGACTTCGCGTTAACACCGAAGTCCCCTTCGAGCGTCTATACGATACTTGGTCACATGAGTCTCACCCCAACGTCACGGATTGCACACTTTCTAACTCCCTCCCAAGTTATTAGATCGTTGCATTGTTTTTAAAGCCTAGTCTAAATCCGGGGTTACCTCTTCCGAGTGTTAAACCCCATATTCTCAATATATCATAACAAGCATATAAACGTGGAATAACAGTAAACACAATCGGATAAACATGAACAACCATTAACAAAACAACGATTTTATATAAACAACATTTTTGTGAATTCAATCAAGCCCTAGACAATATATGTTTAGCTACACATGGTTATAGCTCTAAATACAACTAAATACAAGCTAAAAATGTGCAAAACATTCAACCAAACTAAGAAATAAAAAAGAGAAACGAGGATACTAGCCGTTATCCAAAGATCTGATGCTAAAACTGCTCCGAGAACGCTTCCTCCTCTTGGCCTTCATGATCTTATCTTGGTTGAATGGCCTTGGAGTTCTCAAGACTCCCGAAAACATCTAGTCCCCTTTGGGGAAAAGAGGGATGATATTTATAAGATTCAAAATATCTCAAAATATCCTAAAATATCTAAACTGCCAAGCGCATAACCGCTGTAGCGGTAGGATTACCGTTGTAGCGATGGAGAGGTCGACAGGCTTCTGGCTGGAGACCGCTACAGCGGTGGAGCTCTCTGCATTTTAACTACTACAACGGTGGTTTCACCGTTGTAGCAGTGGAGAATCAACAACTCTCTATATTTTCACTGCTGTAGCGGTAGATGCAGGTTCAGGATATTGATATTTTTGCCATTTTTCTCCACCGTTCTTCCACTGACTTGCCCGTTTATGTACCATTTTTGTCCCTTTTTACCCCAAATACCTAGTTTATAAAAAAACAAATAAAAATATATTAAAACATAACAAAACACTATAAAAATACTCGAAAACTACCAAAATCGGCTTGGGAATATATAGACAAATTACACCTACTATAGAGTGTTCTTGAGGTTCTTGGATCAAGAACTCAATAAATAAATGGTGATTGATCGAGTTCCAACCAAGAAGAATAAGGAGGAAAATGAGGTTGTTGGCCTTGTGAACTACCCAAGAGAGGGGTGAATTGGATAATATTAAAAATTATCAGAATATAACACTTCAAAAATCAAATAATTAATTTTATCCTAAAATTAATTATAAAATTAATTATTATCTTTTATAGCGGTGGATTATGTGTTATCAACTAGGTACACACCCAAACAAAAAAATATAAACAATATAAATAATACAGCACACAGAAATTTATACTGGTTCACCAAGCTACCCTCGGCTAATCCAGTCCCCCGAGCCCCACAAAGAGTCGCACCCACTAAACTCAAGATTCCTTTAAAGGTAGAAACCAAACCCTCACAATGATTCTTTTCACAAGCTTAAAATCAACATTTATAATTCCTTTTCACAGGTTAAGGAATAACCTCTATCTTTTTACCAGGCAGAAGATTAACCTAGTTCTATTACAAGGAGAATTAGGCTCACACAAACATGCTCCAAATATCCTTTTATACCTTAGGCTCAAGAATTAAGCCTCACACAAACACGCTCCAAATATCCTTTTACCCAGTAAGGATTGAACTGTTACAATTCACTCATAATTCTATAAAAGAAGAATTAAAACCTAATCTATTTATCCTCTAGGCAAAAATCAAAACCTCAATATCCTTATTGGAAGAGATTGAAACCAGTTATCCTTGATTAGACACTCCCAATAGTATTTAATCTGACACTAAACTCACCAATTACAAACAATTGATTAGTGATTTTCCCACTCGGAGCTTCTACCACCCTAGATAAATTCAAACTCAATTAATGTCCCAATACTAGTGATAGAAAAGTGAGAATTTTAAAATCTAATTTCATATAAAGATGGGTAGAAAGCAATGAAGCACATAATCAAATTTGCTCAAGAAATTATTTCAAAAAATAATTTTCAATAAAAAATCTGGAAAATAATTTTAAAGATCAAATTCCAAATAATAAAAATAGAATCAAGCAATAATTAATAGTAAATAATTTGAAAAGATCTCACCAGGATTCCACCGAAAGAATAATGATTAGAATAGCAATGACACTTTAGATTAGTAGAAGCAATAATCCACAACAAATGTTTCTCAAGAACAAATCTCAAGAAAGATCTCACAATGCACTCAGTATGATTACTCTTAGAAAGCACAAGAGCTGAATAACTCAGAATGATTGGGATTATCTTGATTAATTAAAACCTTAAAAACGCAGATTTACTAATAAAGGGATTATAACAAGCCCTCTAACGGCTAGTTCTCACACATCATGATAAATAATTACTCCATAAGCCCCCTTATATCATTAAGACTCAATCCTGGTATAATTCACTTAAATATATCTTTTAAAAAATTTAATTTAATCCCTCAAACTTTTACTCAATCTCAATTAGATAAGATAGAAATAATTAGATGTACCAAATTGAGAAATATCAAAACTACTTGAACCATATCTATAGTGATATTTAAATATTAATTAAATAGTCCAAAATATATCAGATCCCTAAGGTATCTCACATATCTTAATCATAAACATCTAGTAATGGCTACTGTTTGATCAAAATCCCCGAAATCCTCTAAACCTGAAACAGATTCATCTGTCGACCGACCAAGGCCCGTCTGTCAACCGCCCGATTCAGGATGTAGCCAAGCCAAAAATCCTTCGCCCATTGGTCGACTGCCCATACTTCATCTGCTGACCGGATGATTTAGAGAGTTACACAACCCGACTCACCTGTCGACCGGAAGATTCATAGACTTCCTCTTTTAGCCATAGGTCGACCAACCTATCGACTGATCGATTCAAAGAGTTCACCATTTAAGCTCAGATCAACCTACCTGTCGACCGAGAGATTCAGTAACTTTACTTATCTTTCATAAATCGACCTACAAGTCTACTGATCAATGCTGGAATCCTCTCCTTAATTCGATTTTACTTTTTTTTCTTCAACATTTTCACCCCTTTAACCGATTTCTTTTCTCAGTTAGCTCTACTAAATTCTTAAATTCAATTTTAATCAATTATCAATATTTTAATTAGGATCCTATAAAAACTCACATAATTTTGAAAAACATTTTGTGTCGTGTGTGATCCTAACTGAGATACATTAAGAATTAAAATTTAACCTGAGTTGTTTTCCCTAGGTTCTTCAATTTCTTCAAACTTTTAATCTTCCATCATCTTCGCCATCATCTTTGGCATTGTCACAATATCTTCATGATCATTTTCATCAATGGAACTAATAAACTAAAATACTCAATAAAATCGTTAGTTCCACTAAAAGCATCAACATTTAATTGTTCATCAAAATCTTAGGATCAACAAAGGTAATCACTTAGGAAATCCTACATCCCCTAAGTAGGTATGTTTCTTCAAAAAACCCTTTGATCTTAGTTTAATTTTGTGTATGTTGCTTGTACATAGCAAAATCATGTAGGTAACACACTTTAATTTCATGTGCATAACACATAAAATCCATAAACAACCAAACAAATCCATAATTCTGGCCATAATAACCAAACAAATAATTAATCATTCATCATTATAACAACCAAACTATGTTAAAATCATACAAAATCATTCCAAGCATCTCAAGAACATCCGAAAACATGTTAAGAACTTGTGAGAACCCAAATCATCCGAGAACATGTTAAGAACAAGTGAGGATTCAAAACAAACTACAATCACACCATGAGTTGTACGTACTCTCTACGATTCTCTCAAGAACTTTTCACTTTCTCTTTACTAACTGTTAAAATTAACTATATAACTATTAATAACTAGATTTATTTTCTGCTAAATGGCAAGATCACAACTAGGTTAGCTTGTAGACTGACACCCATATATATATATATATATATATATATATATATATATATATATATATATATATATATATATATATATGTACATATACATACACATATACATATATATATATATATGTACATATACATACACATATATATGTACATATACATACACATATATATGTACATATACATATACATATATATATATATATGCCACACTGGCACACCCTTATGGCTAAGAACTCAGGATAAAAGAAAGGCCTTTATTCTTTCGGGGATATGTGTGATTCTTCTTTAGAAACCTTCCCATTTTCCTTAGTTATGAGTAGGACTACCATAAATATATGGTATTTCTTTTCATTTTTTAACTAACAACTCACATACTAACACTAACTAACAAAAACAAAAAAGTTCAGTTAAGGTGTTCTTGACAAAATCAAAGAGGTTATGTACATGTCATATTGTGATTCAGGTTATTCAAAACTTCAAAATCGATTAATAACAAACTTAATTAAGGTTGTGATTTCGATTATTCACAACTTTAAAATCAATTAATAATAACTAGCTAAGGTTGTGATTAAGGTTGTTCACAATTAAAACCAACTAATAATCAGCTAAAACTAACTAAAATCAGCCCAACTTTCAACTTAAACAAAATGAACTACGTTTGACCTGATCTTTGGTAACCACCCAAAGTATGTAGGCAACCCATGATACGGGTTCGGTCACCTTAAACAATAAAAATTAGTTTCTAGAATGAACTATGTTTGACCTAATTTTTGGTAACCACCAAAATTACATAGGCAACCCATAAGGGTTCGGTCACACCTTTAATAACATAAACCTTATAGTTTACCCTAACATAAATTAACTACGTAAAGAACTGATTGTCATTAATTCGAGATACGTAGGCAACCCATGTGCAGGTTCGGTCACATATCCAAATAAATTAGTCTTCGTTTGTATTTCATATATAGATTGCATATTAATATTCGTGTCTCTTATAAACTGCTATTGAGTTGTCCCTGCCTAGAATAGTATAGTATCGTGTAGTATTTGTTGCTTTCATTATGATAAAAACACAAAAATATTTATGTTTCTAATTTTAATTGCATAATAGATAATCAATATTGCTTACATCATGATAAAATACATAAAAAAAGAAAAAAAATTAAAAAGGGAATCATTTTTGTTTTAAGTAAATCAAAGAAAATTGCTTGGATATGTTTAACAGTAAATATATATTTAGACCAAGGTACTGTTTACGAATGGGTATCTTTGGGTGCGTAAAACCTTCCCCGAGCTTAATCGACTCCCAAAAAGAATATCTCTGGTACACAGACCTGTGGAAGTCAAAACACTGGCCATTTTAAATGGAAAAATAAATTTATGAAATCCTATTGACCTAGCACACCATTTAATCTCGTGATAGGTGGCGACTCTATTTTTAACATAAAATCTCGGCCGAAGAAGTTTTTCAAAACTAATGCCTAGAAAATCTCTGAAAAACTATTTTCCAAACAAAGAGCTTTGGACGACTTAGAGAAAGATGAATGAAACTTGTTTCTTTTTCTTCCCGATTTTCTACTCATTCTAGTCTCAAAATCCAGGGTGCGTCAGCTGGTAACTCTATTGGGGACTCTGAAAAATAGTCAGGCCTAGTTGGAGTCTAAATCTATATTCACTTTTTAATAATCCAAGGATTACGTCTTTGATTTCAAGCATAAATAATTTCCTAACAACAACAACAACAACAATAATAATAATAATAATAACATTTCATATGTATATATCAGCATGCATGCATATTTACTTTCTTAATTTACTTCATTTATATTATTTCCTTGAATACCTCATTTAAATTTCAATCTCTAAATTTTCGCATTTACGTTACTGTATACTATCTCCAATGCATGAGCACTCACTTTGTACTGCATAACACTGATGGAAAACCCAAGTTGTAAGCCTGGTTAGAGAGGCCGACAATAGGGGATTTCATCAGTGATTCCATCATACCAATCTAAGCCTTGAAAACCATAAAGTTAGAAAGATAAATTAGTAGAAGCAAAGCCGGGTGGGTTCCTCCCCCGTGATCCGGCTACAAACCTCTTTTCGCTCAGACTACCAACCAAAGATGGATGTTCCCTCGGGGAGGACGTTGAAGGTTTGAAGGTCTGGGAACAGAGCTTTCTAGGATTCTCTAGAAGAAAAACCAAAGCCGCATACAGTGATCCTAGGATAGAAAAATAGCCAAAACCCTATTCTACTTAAGGTACTTGTCTTGAAGAGAGATTATTTTTTAATTTATGTATTGTCATTCATTTACTATTGTACTAGGTATATATAATAACCTTCTACGACAAGTAGGGGTATAATAATCGGTATAAGAGTTCTTATTTTGTCCTACACGTTGCTAGCTTGCTCAGCACCGAAAAACGTTTTCAAAAACTTGAATACAGAGCAAGCTACAAGAGAGAACAACAAACCTTATTTTACTTAACCCAATAAATCCTCAAACATTAAACATTAAATAAATAATGAACATTTCATCCATAATAATTCATTTAAAAAATTACTCTAATAAAATCACAACTACCTTCTCCTTTACATAATAACAAAAAGATCCATCTCAAATAAACAAATAATCATATATTTTGCTAAACAAATAAACAAAAAGTTGTTTAAGGATCACCCACTAGGACAACACGAAGTAATCTACTTAGATCATGCGAAATCATGCTAAACTACCAAAATATAAGAAAGTGTTGTCACATAGTCGAATCAGGACTATATGATACAAATAGTAAGCATATCTCGGGTCACAATTCCCTAAGAAATGCATGTTATGTCATAAGCATAGTGTCATTTCCCATAAATCCTATACAGTAGCAATTATGCACCATAATAAAGACATTTAGTTTAGGTTTGAAATGCTTTAAGCAGGTTAAAACCTTTTCCAATAAGAAGTCAGTTAAGGTTCACTGGTCAGATTATCAAATTTACCCTCAATATATATCATGAACTCAAAGGTGTCTTTGACTCTTCCTCAATCCCTAAGAATAATGATCTATCTTTTCAGAAAAAGTAAATAAAAATAAATAAAATAAAAGAGATAGTTCTCCCTTTAGGGTCCTAGGGAAACAGTAATCCATTTCTAAGGAAGAAATATGTGTTTGTCGTCCAGTCCTAGGAGAAATTATCCCTACTTTGAAAAGAAAAAAAAAAAGAAAAGATAATTATGTCATTAAGTCCTAGGAAGAATTATCTGTATCTTGAGGATAAGAGGTTAATCATGCCATAACCCTAACATAAGTATAACTTTTAAACTTGAGGATGAACCAAAGTTGTAAGTTACCCTGGCTCTATGGAGCTATGTCCAAGCCGAGGTATGTCAAGAGAATTCCCCAAAGTTGTCTACTAGAGCTACGTCTTCTTAGGATTGCATACATATACAAACATTATCGTCTATGTAGGCATACTTATGTATAGTCAAGAATATAATCACACATAAAGATAGGATAATTTACATCCTAAAAAGTTCTTAAGTAGAGGTCTAGGTTGTTAAACGCTTAATAAATCTAGAAACGTTTACTTTAGGTAACTTTTATTAAAATCCATCTGAGATCCATTCGCAAATATTATAAGATAGACTGACCCCTCTCTCTATTGTAAGTATTCAGAATAACTCTGAGATCCCGACGATACCAGAAGACACTTCCTCACTCACATAAATGTTAATCTAGATTAACCCAACCTCGCTATTCCAAGAAAATGACCAATACCATCACCTGGAGATACCCTTAGCATGATAAGACCTTGGGATAAATTACGAATTGAGAGGCTCCTTCATGGAAAGTGGATTACTATTGAAAATCCCGATAGCCTTGCGAAATCGTAGGACTTCATTTGTGCTACTGTTGCAAGTCAAGACCTGCCCAGTTGGGAGAAGAACCTTGAACCTAAGGAAGACTCCGTCCGAGAAGAAATTTTCAAGATATGGAAGCAGATAGACTATTGTTGGCCGAATATTACGTCGCCACTTTCACCGCAAGTGTACGGGTTAACTTTTAGTGTAGATGGGAAGGAGTAGGGGTTGTCGTATCCACAGGGATTGGTTGAGATTATTATCGAGTATCGCGATTGTCATAACCTAACTTTATTTAGGTGGTATAAATTGAGTTTATAATTAATTAATACTAATACTAAGTTAATTAATCTAACTATACTAATATTATATTGAGATGTTTAGGGGAAAAGATTATCTAGGGATTAACTTTGATTACAAAAACGTGTTTGGTCTCGTTTAGTTTACAATAACGATGTTCGACCTATCCGACAATCTATGTATCGTAAACTCACTCGCCACCTCTCCTAAGTGTAAGACAAGTGAATATGTGACTTTGCATCAACGAAGAAGTCCCCCTCAACATCTTAACGACACTAGGTCACATGAGTTTTTCCCTAACGTCATTGATTGCACATTTTCTAACTCTCTCCCGGGTCATTAGAATGCCGCGTTGTGTTTACCCTAGTCTGAATTCGGGGTTACCTCTCCCGAGTGTCAAACCCCGTATTCTCTCTATATATAAACAAGCATATAATCAAAGAATAACGATAAACAATCGAAATAGCAAAGAACAATCATTAACGAAACAAAAATTCAAACAAACAACGATTTCATAAATATTATTAATCCCTAGACAAAATCCATTTAGCTCATGGCCATAACCATTTATACAATGAAAAATGAGCTAAAAATGATCAACAACCTACCGAAGTTAAAAAATAAAGAAGGAAATGGAAGAACTTAGTCATAGTCTGAAGATTTGCCGCTAAACACGTTCAACGATCGCTTCTCCTTCTTCGCAACGTGTTCTTCTCCTTTGGAATTGGTTGAGCATACCCCAAAAACTCTCAACCCTATTGCAACCCTAGGAGCTCTCTAATGGACAAAATAGAGGAGATGAGAAAGATATAGGGCTCAAAAATATCTAAATAAATATTTAAACTATGTGCAGAGTGACCGCCGCGGCGGTGGATGTTCAGCAAGATTTAGGCCCTTCTCTACATATTGACCGCCGCGGCAGTGGTCTAGACCACTGCCGCGGCGGTGGGCTTCATTTCAGAATTTTTCCCTTTTGCTTGTTCTTCCACCATTCTTGATCCGATTTGATCGTTTATGATCCATTTTCATGCCTTTTCACCCCACATACCTGATTTATACCAAACAGAATAAAAACATATTAAAACGTAATAAACATACTTAAAACCTAACAAGTTTGGTTTGAAAATAGATAGGTAAATTATACCTATCAACTACATGAACCAGTCTACCAATGAGATCAAACATGTCATTAGGGCCCCAACCCACCTAGAACACCAATCTTTCATTTCTCCTCCATATCCAAGCAACTCACCCCAAACTTGCGGCCAATTACAAACTCCAATTCAGTTACCTCACCAAATTTTCAATCCTACCCAATCACCTGAAGAAAGGAAATGGTTCACCTCATTTCCTATTCCTTTCTCTCAAATCTATTGCTACTGCTTCAAGAATAAGTTGGTAGCACATATTCCTCCCAACCTAGGAAACCCTCAGGATCCGAGGTTTAACCATCGTACTTTCTGTCATTATCACTCTAGAATGACTGGTCACCACACCAATAAGTGCCAGAACCTCAAGAACCTTGTTGAGGATCTCATCCTAATAGGGATCATAAGCATCTCAGGAGAAACTCTAATCATTAAAGAAAAGGGAAAGAAACAACTATATATTCATTTCCTTTAATTTCTTAAGTACTTTCTAATAAACAAAGTATTATCTTATATGCCTATGTACTAGATCTAGAAATCACTAAATGCGAGCTTATTAAATCTAAGGTCGACTCAGGTCTTTATACTCTAATTATCAAAAATTAATTTGTTTTTTGCAATTTACACACCGTGAATAACTAAAAATAATGATAATATAATTTCAATACTAAACTGGAAGAAGATGATAAGCCACTGATAATATAATATCGAATAATGGGAAAAGTAATCGGGATAAGGAGAAACCAACAAAAACCTCGTGACTGACTCAAATTACCCTAATTCTCTAAAAATATAAAATCTTGAAAGTAAGTGTTAAGAGAAATAATAAAGATCTGTCTCAAAAAGTTTTTAAACGTTGAGTGGTCAAACGAAGGACATTACGTGACTCATGCTCTCTATATGATCCGGAGTATTAAGTCTTAGGAGTGTCTCAACACCTAATGACTCGGGCCAACTAGACTAGAATCACTACCCAAAGCTCGCTACATGGATTATATAGAATGTATAACTCCCTACTTATTGGAGTAGAGAAAAATAATAGAAAATTCTCTTAACACTATAAGGACAGAATAACATTTGTTAGTCGACATTAACTAACACGTGTTTCTCCATCACTTCTATTCTCCCTCCTCTAAGTTATCTCGGGAAGGCCCATTCTATCTGCCATTAGTCCAAGATAGAAGAAGTGAAGCAGAGCCATCAATGAAGCCTCGGGTAACATATAGGGCCTAGGTAATCTCGATAACAATCTTAGAAAATATAAATATTAGAACTTGATGGAATTGAAACTAGACAACCTCGTTAACTAATAACTAGGGATATTTGGTCCAAATTACTATTGAACTTATCTTCGTCATAATTTAGATTGATCCGATCTAAAAATCGCGACAATCATTAAGATGATTGAACGTTTATATTTGATTACCTGAGTATACTCTAGTCAAAATAATTTCGAATAAACGTGAATAAGAAAATATACATGGCATGTATGGGTATAATACTTAAAACAATAGAAATTAACTTGGAAAAAATACAGGAAATGAAAAGAAAAAACCTTGCTAAATAATTCATTCATTTAAACCCTCTCCCAAAATTCATCTAAAAGTTATTTAAAGCCCGAGCCAAATCAACAGTAATCTCTATTCCAAGCCAGATGTTCCCATTCTGGGATATTCCAAGCTTAACCAACCGAGACCTAAAATAACCGTCTACTACTCCTACCTGAACCTTTTTATCTTGTAACCAAAACGTAGAAATCGTTTGAAGAAGAGATCCCGATCAGAATTCTAGTTGTAAATCAAGAAGGAGCAAAGTAGCAGGAAGCCTATCAGAAGTAGCATTCAGCTTTCCACATCAGAAACTACATGGAAATAACCAAGGGAGATGGCTAATAGCAAAGGGTACATAGGGAAAACATTCTAGGAAAAAACAAGCATCTCTAGATAGATGACACATTCCCTAAGAAAACATTCTAGAATTGGGCATCATAAAATCATACAATACTTTTCAGTATCATAGTACTACACAGGCACTATACATCACATATCACTCAAGCATGCATAACTTGCATACGCATAAGAAAAATTAATCATCGTACTTCAAACTAGAGCTTATGACATTCTACATATCATTTAGCATCAATAGGTCTTTATCAGTATAACACTTGCACCCATACACCTTATCTGAGAGATCTAGTAAGCTAGCAGGCAATCCCCTGACATATAAACTGGTCAAGTTACCTCACCATGTCACTGTACCATCGTTCATCCCTGATAATGGTTTTCAACCAAATTAGGGTTAGACAAATAATCAACCTCACATAAGGTGTGTCTCGATAGTGGACCTTACTCAATCCTAAGAAGTGTCAATATGTAGTAGATTTTCATTAGAAAGTCGAACTCACTAGGATCTAGCACGACCTTCTTAGAATCAAGAAAGTCCTAGAGTCATACTAAGCCTCCAGTGGACCAAAATGAAACAGCATAATTTAAAGACTTAAATATGCTAACCAATCAAACTTAACGATCAATTTTACCTAGCTAAGGCTTAGACGAAAACAATAGGAAGACGAATCGATTTAGCTTCATGAGCTTGTAGCTAATTGGTATCCTCTCCAGCCCGCAAGCTGGGGAATATTTTACACTATTAATAATCACTAATCGTATAATAGAAAGTGTTGACTTAGATTCCCCAACAGAACATATCCAATCGCTACCCCATTCTACGACTGCGGCACATTTCATCCTATTCATGTTTTCCTAATGGAAACATTTTTTATTTTGTCTCATGACATGAAATCAAATGCCCAAATCATAATGAAATTAATTAAATTTATTAAACCTAAATATGTAGGAACTACGTGTCAGCCTGATTCCCAGCGAAGCTTGGGATACGTAGGAAACCGTCACAATTTCGATTGAAAATTTTAAACTCATCAATTGTGTTGAACTACATGTTGACCTAATTCTCAGTTATTTGAGATATGTAGGAAACCCATATACAAGTTCGGTCATGCCCTTTAAAATAAAAACCATTCATACGTATTGAACCAGGCATCACCCAAATTTTCTATGAAACCTTTATAGGTGTCGACCTAAGTCTTGGAAAATACCAAGATACGTGAAACCTTTATAGGTTGGGTCGTCACCTTAGACAAAATTCCTCTATCCCCAGCAGACTACGCTTCGACCTGTCATTGGTAGATCACCAAGGTACGTAAGAAACCTAAGTGGGTCCCATCGAAGACAAAGAGATGTCAGTATAATGACATTCTCCAAAACCTGTATCAGCGAACATCTCCCAGGAAGTCCCTTGACATCCTTGAGAAGCTAATCGTTTTGTTAAGTAGACAACAAATGATACATGTGCTCGAACTACGCGTCGACCTAATCTATGGTAAATTCCTAAGGTACGTAGAAAGATCTTGTGGGTATGGTTGATAATCTGAGATAGCACAGTGAGGGTCGAACTACATTTTGACTAGACTCCTAACCTAAAAAAACTAATGTGTGTAGATAATTCTGGTGGGTTTTGGTCATCCGGTGATCACCATCCAGAACAGTAATACCAATATACGTAAACGACCTAACGAGGTTTCCAAACTAAAACAAACATTACAATCACACACTCAGTTCAAGATATAGGGGAAACCTATGTGGTCTCTGCAGCATCCTTTAAATGATCATGAAGTAGTCCCCTGCCCCCACTAAAGCTGGGGCACATTATATTCAGTTTCTCCATTGAGAATTTGTGATGGGACTCACCCCAGCTAGAGCTGGGGCACATTATATCTAATTTCTCTACTAAGATTGTTTGATAAGAGTCACACTAGCTAAAGTTAGGGTATTTATATCAGATCTTCTCCATAGAGAGTTTCTTGATATAAGACTCGTATCAATCACCAACTGAAAACTATAATCCAAGAAAACGAACAAGCATCACAAAGCCCCAGTCTATGACTTAGTCATATTTTATCCGAGGTCAAATTTCTCTTGAGAAATTTTTAAGTCCACGTCAGGCAATCCCATGTAGGATATGGCCAAGAAACTCCACTAGGTGTTGAGTTTCCCGAGGGTCTTTGTACGGCAGAGCGTTTGTTAGGCATTCGCATATTGACTACTCGCAAGTATACGAGGTCACAGTTTTAGTATAATGTGATCTTGAAAGATCAGGTATCGTATCCACAGGGATTTGTGTCATTATTATCGAGTACCGTAATTGTCATGACCTAACTTTATCTAGGAGACCAAAAATGTAAATAATTTATGAAACTAAACTAATATAACCTAAATTATCTATACTAATATACTAATATGTTTTAGGGGAAAAAATTATCTAGGGATTAACGTGGTTTACAAATATGCGTTCGATCTCAATTGACTTACGTTTACTGTGTTCGACCTATTTGACAATCTCGGTATCTAAAACTCCGCCGCCACCTCTCCCAAGTGTAAGACGGGGGATATAATGCAACGTCGTGTCAACGAAGAAGTCCCCTTCAACGTCTTAACGACCCTAGGTCGCATGAGTCTTGCCCCAACATCATTAATTGCACACAATCCATTTCCCAACCAGGTCATTGGATCATCGCATTGTGTTTACCCTATCGACAATCTCAGTTCTAAAACTCTACCGCCACCTCTCCCGAGTCTAAGATAGGGGAATACATGACTTCAAGTCAACAAAGAAGTCCCCCTCAATGTCTTAACAACCCTAGGTCACGTGAGTCTTGCCCCAACGTCATCAATTGTCCACAATCCAACTCCCGACCGGGTTATTGGATCGTGGCGTTTGTTTACCCTAATCCGAATCCGGGTTTTTTGTCAAACCCCGTATTCTCCATGTATCTATCTAAGCATAATAAACAAATAATACGATAAACACAATCAAACTACGAAGAAAAACATAAACGCAACACCAAAATCATACGAATCACATATTTATAAATATATTCATTAATCCCTAAACAATCCGTGTTTAACTAGCGGCCATAACCATATTTACAAATAAGAATGAGCTAAACATACCCACAATCCTAAGTTAAAGGAATAAAGGAAGAAATTGAAGAACTTAGCCTCGTCCGAAAATTTGTCGCTAAGAACCGTTCAACGATTGCTTCGCCATATTCCTCCACCTCGTGATGTGAGCTCTCCATCTAGAACTCCTCTACCTTACCCTTAGATACATTCTAAGGGGCTCAAAAATACCAAGAGAGAGCAAAAATGAGAGAGGGAAGTGGCTTAAATAGGGAAAATATCTCAAAAATATCTAACAAAATATCTAATCTGGCACAGAGGCCACCGCCTAAGCGGTGGGATTCATTGCCTAGGCAGTGGGTATGTCGGTTGGGTGATCGCCTTGGCAGCGAAGTCAGCGGTGGCCTTGGTTGACATTCTATAGTTTCACCACCGCGGCGGTAGATCTTACCACTGCAGCGGTGGACGTTCAGCAAGATAATGCCACTCTCTTCATTTTCACCGCCGCGGCGAAGGTCTGGACGCCGTGGCTGTAGGCTTCTTTCAGAATATTGCCGCCTTGCTCATTTTTCAACCGTTCTTCGACCATTTTTGGTTTGATCTCATCGTTTTTGCTCCAGTTTTCTATCTTTTTACCCCACACACCTGATTTATACAAAAAGAATAAAAACTAATTAAAACGTAATAAAATAAACTATAAAAATACTCTAAAACTAACAAAACCGATTTGGAAATATGTAGGTAGATCACACCTATTAGTCTTCGCCCATTTTAAATTCTCTTAGTTATTTTCAATCTTGTATTCATATGACAAACCAGGAATCAGTTTCCCTAACCAAGAACCTGTTCTACCAAATATTGATGTACTTCACAAGTCCAAACTACATTTAACCTAATTCTTAAGTAAGTTTGAGATATGTACGCACCCTCATTGGGGTTCGATCAAGTGAACTCACGAAAATCAAAATTTAGATATATTGTCGACCTCAATCTCAGACTGACTAGACATCCCAAAATTAGTTTCTTTAACCCCGAACCATTCCACCAAAACTTGATTTAATTTACATGTTAGAACTACATGTGACCTAATTCTCATTAATTTGAGATATGTAGGAGAGCTATTTCGGTACGATCACAAACAGGAGCCAATTGATCGAATGTCATCCTCCCGACAACCAGAAGCCGATTGACCGAGTGTCATCTACCCCACAACTAGGAGTAGATTGACAGAGTGTCATCCTCCCCACAACCAGGAGTCGATTGACCGAGTGTCATCTTCCCCATGTCCTATAGGATAGACCTTGTGTCATCTATTAGGAATTTAATAGTATAATCATCGGGAGGGATTGAATAGGGTGTCGTCCTCACTAAAAAAAACTTTTCATGGTGTTCTTCGCTATCCTTAGAACATTGTATCAAATCCAAAAATCTGTCATTGTGTTCTTCGCTATCTTTAGAATACTGTGTCAAAACCAAAAACCTTTCACAATGTTCTTCTTTATCTTTAGAACACTGTGTCAAAAACCTTTCACCATTTTCTTCGCTATCCTAAGAACACTATGTTAGAGTTCTGTCACTACGATCCTCGCTACCCCTCGATCATTTTGTCAAAAAACCTTTCACCGTGTTCTTCGCTATCCTGAGAACACTGATTTAGAGTCCCATCACTACGATCCTAGCAACCCCTGGATCATTGTGCCAAAAACCATTCACTGTGTTCTTCATTATCCTTAAAACACTGTGTCAGAGACCCCGTCACTACAATCCTCGCTACCCCTAGATCATTTTGTCAAAAACCTTTCACCGTTTTCTTTGCTATCCTTAGAACATTATGTTAGAGTCCTGTCACTATGTTCTTCGCTACCTTTAGAACATTTTTGTCAAAAACCAAAGAACCTCTAACTATTATCTTGCCTACCTTTATAACACTATGTTAAAAACCAAAGAACCTGTCACTATGTTCTTTTCTATCTTTAGAACACTGTGTTAGAATCCCAAAAAATAAGAACCTATCATTGTGCTCTTCGCTATCCTTAGATCACAGTGTCATAATCCTATCACTATGTATGGTCACAACTAGGAGTCAATTGACCGAGTGTCATCTTCTCCATATGTTATAGGATAGACTGCGTGATAGGTGCGATCTACCAATATATTTTCAAACCGGTTTTGTTAGTTTTAGAGTATTTTTTATAGCATTTTTATTATGATTTAATTAGTTTTTATTCTTTTTGTATAAATTAGGTGTATAGGGTGAAAGAGTATGAAAATAGAGCGTAAACGATCAGATCCAACCAAAAACAGTCGAAGAACAGTGGAAAAACAAACTCGAGGGCAATTGATAGGTATAATCTACCTACATATTTCCAAATCAGTTTTGTTAGTTTTAGAGTAGTTTTTATATTTATTTTATTATGTTTTAATTAGTTTTTATACTTTTTGTATAAATCAGGTGTGCGGGGTAAAAATATAGGAAATTGAAGCGTAAATGATGAGATCGAACCAAGAATGATCGAAGAACAGTGGAAAAACAAACTCGAGGGAAATATTCTGAAAGAAGCCCACCGCCGTGGCATCCAGACCTCCGCCACGGCAGTGAAAATGTAGAGAATGACTTATCCTTGCCGAACATCCACTGCCGCAGTGCGATACCACCATCACGGCACTAGAGATTGAAGATGTCAACCAAGTCCACCGGTGTCTTCACCACCAAGGCGATCAACTAACCGACCTACTCACCGCCAAGGCGATGGCCTCTATACAGACTTAAGATATTTTTAGATATTTTTTGAAATATTTTCTTTATTTAAGCTCTCTTCCTCCCTTATTTTCTTACTCTCTTCGGCCATTTGAGCCCCTTAGAATATATCTAAGGGTAGGTAGAGAAGATTTAGAGGGGGAGATCACATCCCGAGGTGGAGGAAGACGGTGGAGCGATCGTTGAACGATTCTTAGCGGCTAAACTTCAGACTAGGCTAAGTTCTTCGATTTCTTCCCTTATTTCTTTAACTTAGGAATTTGCGAGCATGTTTAGCTCATTCTCATTTGTAAATGTGGTTATGGCCGTTAGTTAAACGTGGATTATATAGGGATTAACAATATATTTATAAATATGTGTTTTGAACGATTTCGGTGTTGCGTTTATGTTTGTTCTTCGAAGTTTATTTGTGTTTATCTTATTGTTATGTTTATTATGCTTAGATAGATATATCGAAAATATGGGATTTGAGACGAGGGAGAGGTAACCCCGGATTCGGACTAATGTAAACATAACACCAATCGATGACATTAGGACAAGACTCATGTAACCTAGGGTCGTTAAGACGTTGAGGGGGACTTCTTCGTTGACTCGAAGTCATGTATTCCCCCGTATTACACTCGTGAGAGGTGGCGGTAGAGTTTTAGAATTGAGATTGTTGATAGGGTAAACACAACGCGACGATCCAATAACCTATGAGGGAGTTGGATTGTGTACAATCAATGACGTTAGGGCGAGACTCACGTGACCTAGGGTCATTAAGATGTTGAGGGGAACTTCTTCGTTGACACAAAGTCACGTTATATCCCTCATCTTACACTCGAGAGATGTGGCAGGAGAGTTTACGAACTGAAATTGTCAAATTGGCTTAACACCGTAAACGTAAGTCAACTAGGATCGAACACATATTTGTAAACCAAGTTAATCCCTAGATAATTGTCTCCCCTAAAGCATCCCATTATATTAGTATAGATAATTTAGGTTATATTAGTATTAGTATTAATTAAATTAACTACATTTTTAGTCGCCTAGACAAAATTAGGTCATGACAAACACGGTACTCGATAGTAGCAAGCACTAATCCCTGTGGATACGATACCCGATCTTTAATTATCACACTATACTAAAACTTTGTCCTCGTATACTTACGAGTAGTCAATACGCGAGCATATAACAAATACTTTGTCATACAAGTTTTTGGCGCCATTGCCGGGGATTGGTTGTTATCAAATTCAGTTTTTGGCAATCGTCACCAAGTTTTTGATGACGTTTTTGGGAATTGTGTTTTTTCGTTGTTGTCGATATTGTGAGTAAATGACCCGATTTTACTTTAGGCATTTCTTTTGTATATAATTTTTGTTTGTAGTTTTGTTTTTGTTTCTCATGTAGGGTACTTACCGATGTTAGATTGAAAGGTGTTGATGCATCCCTTTCAACGGGATTCCAAGCCGTTTTATGGTGTGTGGCCACGTGCATAAGCCGGTGAGGCGTGTCATTAAAAGATCGAGCCGAACAAAGCAAAATCTCGCCAAACTTGAGGGCATTCTGAAAATTTCAGGCCGAGGATATTAAACCACGCACTTCTTGGGAGGCAACCCAAGGTTAAATAAATGAAATCCGCCACATCCAACTTGATTCGGAGGCGAGATTTTCTCGCCTCCCAGGTACGTGTTCTAAACTCCCTTTGTTAGCATGCTTTAATTTCATAATATTGAGAAGGATGATTGGGCCGCTTAGAACACTATCCATTTGAAGTTTGAAAGTGATGTGTAGTATGTAGTATGTTAGTTATGTGTTATTATTTTCTTGTGTGCATGTTTGTTTAGCTTAGTTTGTTTATTTGTTGTTGTTGTGTGTATGCTGAGTTTTGCGTTCATCTGAGCCATTACCCAATGATGATATTACCCCCTGGTTGTTTTTGAGGTCAATGGTAATACCCATGCATGTGTGTTATGTGTGCATGACAATGCATTTTGGTGAAAATTATTGTAGATCCAAATTTGCACGAGCACATAGACTCAATGTATTTCTATTCAATTGATTTGAGGATGATTATTGATTAGCCAAATTCATGAAAATTAAGGATTCTAGAACCTGATTGAGGGAAAGCTTGAGGCAAAATCCTAGGTAAGGTAGTTCAGGAGATGTGATTTAGGCATTCGTTTTGTCGCTTGAGCCTTTTTAAGCCTACCTTGTAACATGTTTATCCCTCGTTACCCTGTCGAAGCCTAAATGCTAATTCAATTCTGAACACATAAGCAAATACCCTGGCCAGTTGATCTTTTTCTGAACCTAAATCGCTAAATTAAAGGCACAAATTTGAGTGAATCAAGCTAGCGTTGCAAATGCTACTTGATGTGAGCGGTTGGGTTTAGGGAGAACTTCGGATTGGTTCGGTATTCAAGTACTCACTTGTCATTTTTCTTTCGTTTTAACCACACCCGTGAAATCATACTAATCGAATAAGTTTGGGGGTGTGGTTCATAAAAAAAAAATTACGTTTCTTTCTGACAAGTGAGTACTACGTTCTTAAATATTAGTTCGGAATTGTTTTCCGATCTATCTATGGGGGTTTGAGAGTTAATGTACCGAGCGTTGAGGCTTGGGTAACATTAAGTTAACAACGTTAACCCGTTTTCTATTCCGAAATACCCTTGGCCAAATATTCCAAAATCGAACCAAGTCCATCTAATCTCTATGAACTTCCAAGCCTACATTAGTGGAAAGTGGACCCCAATCAGGCATATGGAAATCCTAGTCCTTTACGGTCTAAGTCATGAATTTCGTTGGTGGATGATCCAATCTGGTCGTTGTGTAGTTATATTATTGAGTCATGCACTAACACATTTACAAGATCTAGAATGGTGTTCACCATTATTACATGTCAAAAATCTAGAACATCACGTGATGAGTGTTACCGCCCAAACTCGATATGACTGGCGTTTGTTGAGGGAAAAATAAATAGGCCGTTAGAAAAATTTAAAACTTGCATGTCGTTTAGTTTAGATTGTTTTAGGTTGTTTGTTATTTAATTTTGTTGTGTTTATCATTTTCGTGTGTGTGTTTTGCTCGAGGACTAGCAAATTCCAAGTTTAAGGGTAGCAATATTCTGAAAGAAGCCCACCGCCGTAGCGGTAAAAATTCAAAGTGCACCTATTATTGCTGAAAGTCCACTTCCGCAGTGGTAAAAATGTAGGATGGTCACCAAGTCCATCGTTGTCTTCACCGCCTAGGCGATCAACTAACTGACCTACTCACAGCTGCGGCGGTGACCTTTGCACAGTTTAGATATTTTTTAGGATATTTTTGAGATATTTATCCTATATAATCATCTCTCCTCTCTAATTTTTTGGTCTCTTTTGCATGCTACCACCCTTAGAACATATCTAGGGGTGGATTGAGTAGTTTTAGGGAGAATCTCACATCCCTAAGGAAAAGAAGACGGCGAAGCGATCGTTGAACATTTTTAGCGACAAATCTTAGGACTACGCTAAGTACTTCGATTTCTTCCCTTATTTATTTAACTTAGGAATTTGTGAGCATGTTTAGCTCGTGCTTTATTGTAAATACGGTCATGGATATTAGTTAAACATATATTGTATAGGGATTAACAATATATTTATAAATATGTGATTCGTGTGATTTCGGTATTGCGTTTATGTTTGTTCTTCAAAGTTTGAATATGTTTTCCATATTGTTTGTTTACTATTCTTAGATAGATATATCGAGAATTCGGTGTTTGACACTCAGAAAAGGTAACCCCAGATTTGGACTACGGTAAACAACGCAACGATCCAATAACCCGAGAGGGAGTCGAATTGTGGCCAATCAATGATGTTGGGGCAAGACTCACGTGACCTAGGGTTATTAAGACGTTGAGGGGGACTTCTTCGTTGACACGAAGTCACTTATTCCCTCATCTTACACTCGGGAGAGGTGGCGGGAGAGTTTATGAATTGAGATTGTCGATAGGGTAAACACAACGCAACAATCCAATGACCCGAGAGGGAGTTGGATTGTGTGCAATTGATAGGTGTAAATTACCTATCTATTTTCAAACCGAACATTGTTAGTTTTCGAGTACATTTAGTACGTTTTAATATATTTTTATTCTTTTTGTATTAAAATAGGTGTGTAGGGTGAAAAGGAATGAAATCGAAGTGAAAACGATTAATTCGAACCAAAAACGGTGGAAGAACGGTGAAAAAATATGCACGGAGGCAATATTCTGAAAGTAGCCCACCGTCGCAGCGTCCAGACCACCGCCGCGGCGGTGAAAATGCAGAGATGTGTTTTTCTTGCTGAACATCCACTGCCACAGCGGTCAAATCCACTGCCGCAGCGTTGAAACTGCAGGATGGTCCTGAATCCACCGCCTTCTCCACCGCCAAGGTGATCAATAAAGTGACTTACCTAACCACCGTGGCGGTGAATCCCACTACTGTAGAGGCCAGCTCTGCACAGACTTAAGATATTTTGTGATATTTTAAGCCTTGTAAATACCATTCTCTCCTTCTCTCTTACATTTTTATCACCCCCTAAGGCCCTTAGAAGATATTTAGGGTGATTTTGAGAGATTTTTTAGGGAGAGCTCATAACCCGAGATGGAAGAAGAAGGAAGAAGTGATCGTTCAATAGTTTTAGACAGCCAAATATTCGGATATCGGCTAAGTTCTTTCATTTCTTTTCTTTGTTTTCTTCATTTCGGTAGTTTTTGGGTATGTTTAGTCCATTTTACATTGTATATATAGTTATGGACATTGGATAAACATAGGTTGTTTAGGGATTAACGCTATATTTACGAATATGTTGTTTGATTGAGTTTATGTCTCGTAAGCAGTTATTCTTCATTATTTTGATTGTGTTTATCATATTGTTTGTTTATCATGCTTAGATTGATATACCGAGAATACAGGGTTTAACGCTCGAAAGAGGTAACCCTGGATTCGGACTAGGGTAAACGAACGCCACGATCCAATAACCCGGGAGAGAGTTGGATTGTGTACAATCGATGACGTTGGGGCAAGGCTCACGTGACCTAGGGTCGTTAATACATTGAGGGGGACTTCTTTGTTGATTCAAAGTCATGTATTCCCTAGTCTTATACTTGGTAGAGGTGGTGGAGGAGTTTACGAATTGAGATTGTTAATAGGGTAAACACAACGCGACGATCCAATAACCTGGGAGGGAGTTGGATTGTATGCAATCGATGACGTTGGGATGAGGATCATGTGACCTAGGGTTGTTAAGACGTTGATGGAGACTTCTTCATTGACACGAAGTCGTATATTCCCTCGTCTTACACTCGGGAGAGGTGACGAGGGAGTTTACGAACTGAGATTGTCAGATAAGTCAAACGCTGTTAACGTGAACTAAAACGGGATCGAACACATATTCATAAACGAAGTTAATCCCTAGATAATCTATTCCCTCAAAACTATATCAATATAATATTAGTATAGTTAATTTAGTTAATTTAATTTTATTCAATTTATTGTCGCCTTGATAAAATTAGGTTATGATAATCGCAGTAATCTATAATAACCACAACAAATCCCTGTGGACACGATACCCCTACTCTCCCCATCTTTACTAAAACTTGACCTCGTATACTTGCGAATGAAAGTAGCGACATATTTACGCGCTACCAAATTTTTGGCGCCGTTGTCGGGGATTGTGTTTGTGGTTATTATTGATATTGTGAGTAAATGACCGAATTTTACTTTAGGCATTTATTTTGTTTATAACTTTTTCATTCGTAGTTTTTGTTTTTGTTTTCCTGCAGGGTGCTTGAAGATGTTAGATCGACAGGTACTCTTGCATTTCTTTCAACAGGATTTCGAGCTATATTATTGTGCTTGGGATCGTTACAAGGATTTTCTACTCTGATTTCCAAATCACGGATTCCCGAGGGAGTGTCAATTACTGAACTTCCTCAATGGGTTACAAGCCGCAACCAGAATATAGGTTGAAAGTGGAAACAGTACCATTTCTTTCGACCAACTAACTACGGACGAAGCCCAATGGATGTTGGAAGACATGCTGGCCTTTGATTATCAGAATTTCAATTCTACGGCACCATGGATTGACACCCCAAACCAATACGTTGAGTCTTCCCCCGGCCTGGAGAAAATACTCACTCATTTTATTGGGGAAACTCAGACATTTTGGAGGGAGATGAATGACCGGCTAAATGAGCACGAGGATCATCTCGACAACATTGAGACGGTCTGTGCCAAAATCAATGCGACCATGATGTCTCTTCAGATATAAATCAGTCAGCTAATATGCTTGATTGAGGTCGAGTTAGAAACGGTGGCACTGGGAGATACACAAGCCATATCATGTGAAATCCACCGTGAGAAACCAGAAACTAGCGGAAAGAGCTTAGGAGAGTTCAACTATGTTTATCCGAATGAGACGGGAACCCAAGCAGGGATCGACAATTATGATTCGTCACCACTAGAGATCCAAATTGTGATGCCACCATCAATTCCAGATGATCACATTTTCGAGGATCCAATGTGGCTAACATATCCTTCACCACCATTAGTAATGCTTTTTCATGCCCACCAAGTGCATGAGTTGGTGGAGAGTCCTATTGAAAGTCCGAGCTAAGCATTACCACATCTCACCAGTCTTGAGAGCGTACTGAACCAAGACCCGTATGTGGTGTTGTATGACGCTTACTATGGGTAAAAACCGCTCTTCGATGAGCACTTCGATGTGTCAGGCTGACGACCTTAAACCAAGCGTTTCTTGGGAGGCAACCCAAGGAAAAATAACTTAGATTCTTCTCTACCAATTTGAGTCAGATGAGAGATTCTCTCGCTCCCAGGTACGTGTTTTAAACCCCCATCTTTATTTTCATGCTATATTCTATCTATTGGAATCGCTGATGGGTTGTTTTGAACATCAACTGTTTTAAGTTGGTGGTGATGTGTTAGTTATGTTTTATTGTTTTCTATGTATGCATGCTTGTTTAGGATTAGTTTGTTTAGTTTAGTTGTTGTGAATATACTGAGTTTTGACATCATTTGGACCATTACCCGATGATGAGTCTGTCCCCTGGTTGTTTATTGAGGTCGAGCGTAAAACTCATGCATGTATGTTCTGTGTGCTCAACGTTATGTTTTAGTAATAGTTATTATAGATCCTACTTGCACAAGCACGAAAACTCATTATATAACCATCAAATTGATTTGAAAACGATTATCTGTCACCTAAATTCATGACATTAGGGTTTCTAGAACTTGATTCAAGGGAAATTCGAGTCAAAATCCTAGGCGAGGTAGTTCGGAAGACATGATTTAGGCATTCATTTTCTTGCTTGAGCCTTTTAAGCTTACCCTAATATATGATTACCCCTCATTACCTTGTTGAAGCCTAAATACTGTTTCAATTCTAAACACTTAACCAATACCATAGCCGATTGAACCTTGTCCTACCCTACATTGCTTACCCAAAGGCACAATGTGAGTGAATCAAGCTAGCAGTTGCAAATGCTTCTTGATGTGAACGATTGGGTTGTGGGTGAGCTATTAATTGGTTCGGTATTCGAGTACTCACTTGTTGTTTTTCGTTCATATTTCACACACCCCTTAAATTGTACAAATCAAATAAGTTTGGGGGTGTGTTTGTTTGGAAGAAAAAAATCACTAAGTATATATGGTTTATTTCTGTTTGTTTTTGACAAGTGAGTACGTCATTCTTAACATATGTTTAGGGTTTTTTCCAATTTAACTATGGGGCTTTAAGTGTGAGAGTGCAAAGCGATATGCCTTAGGTAACGTCAAGTTAACAACGTTAACCCGTTTTCTCTTTCAAAATTACCCTTGGCCATTTGTCCTAAACTGAACCAAGACCTATTGATCTTTCTAAACTTTCGAGCCTCCATTAGTGGAGAATAGATCCCGGGTCAAGCCTATGGATTCCCTACACCTTTGGGTTTTTTCTGTCATGCACTTATATGGTGGATAATCCAATCCGATTAACGAACAGTTATATATTTGAGTTTTAAACACACACACACTTTAGTAGGCGCTTACTATTATAAATGTTGAAATTCTAGAATACTACATGGTGTGTTTTTATGCCTGAACTCGATAGGATTAGGGGCCAATTAGGGATATTTCGTTTGGCTGATAGATGATACTCAAAACATACACATAGTTGTTATATTTTCTATTATTGTGTGTGTCTTTTACTCAAGGACTAGCAAAATTCTGAGTTTGGGGGTATTTGATAGGTGTAAATTTCCTATCTATTTCCAAACCGAACATTGTTAGTTTTCAAGTACGTTTAGTATGTTTTAAATTATTTTTTATTCTTTTTGTATTAAAACAGGTGTGTGGGGTGAAAAGGTATGAAATCAGAGTGGAAACAATCAATTTGGACCAAAAACGGTGGAAAAACATGCACGAAGGCAATATTCCAAAAGTAGCCTATCGCCAAGGCGTCCAGACCACTGTCGCAGTGGTGAAAATGCAGAGAGGTGCTTTTCTTGCTGAACATCCATCACCGCAGCGGTGAAACTGCAAGATGGTCCTGAATCCACCGCCTAGGCGATCAATGAACAACTTATCTAATTGCCACGGCGGTGAATCCCACCGTCGCGGCGGTCAATTCTGCACAGACTTAAGATATTTTGTGATATTTTGAGCCCTATAAATACCCTCCTCTCCTCCTATCTTCCGTTTATATCACCCATAAGGCCCTTAGAAGATATTTAGGGTGAGTTTGAGAGATTTTTGAGGGAGAGCTCACAACCTGAGGTGGAAGAAGTGATCGTTCAACAGTTTTAGCGTCAAATCTTCGGATACCGGCTAAGTTCTTTCATTTCTTTTTTTTGTTTTCTTCATTTCGGTAGTTGTTGGGCATGTTTAGTCCATTTCACATTGTATATATGGTTATGGCCATTGGCTAAACATAGGTTGTTTAAGGATTAACGCTATATTTATGAATCTGTTGTTTGATTGAGTTTATGTCTCGTTAGCAGTTGTTCTTCGTTATTTTGATTGTATTTCTCGTATTATTTTTTTATCATGCTCAGATTGATATACCGAGAATACGGAGTTTGATGCTCGAAAAAGGTAACCCCAGATTCAAACTAGGGTAAACGAATGTCACGATCCAATAACCCGAGAGAGAGTTGGATTGTGTACAATCGATGACGTTGGGGCGAGACTCACGTGACCTAGGATCGTTAAGACATTGAGGGGGACTTCTTCATTGACAAGAAGTCGCATATTCCCTCGTCTTACACTCGGGAGAGGTGGCGGGGGATTTTACGAACTGAGATTATCGGATAATTCGAACACCGTTAACGTGAACTAAAACGAGATCGAACATATATTCGTAAATGAAGTTAATCCGTAGACAATCTATTCCCTCAAAACTATCTCAATATAATATTAGTATAGTTAATTTAGTTAGTTTCATTAAATTAGTATTAGTATTTAATTTTATTCAATTTATTTTCGCCTAGATAAAATTAGGTTATGATAATCGCGGTAATCGATAATAACCACAACCAATCCATGTGGACACGATTCCCCTAATCTCCCCATCTTTACTAAAACTTGACCTCATATACTTGCGAGTGAAGGTAGCAATGTATTTACACACTACCACCAATCAATGACGTTGGGGCGAGACTCACGTGACCTAGGGTCGTTAAGACGTTGAGGGGGACTTCTTCGTTGACACGAAGTCATGTATTCCCTCGTCTTACACTCGGGAGAGGTGGCGGGAGAGTTTACGAACTGAGATTGTCAAATAGGTCGAACACCGTAAACGTAAGTCAAACGAGATCGAACACGTATTTGTAAACCAAGTTAATCCCTAGACAATTGTTTCTCCTAAAACATCTCATTATATTAGTATAGATAATTTAGTTAATTGGTTTAGTTTAATATAAATTTTGTACATATTTTTTAGCCTAGATAAAGTTAGGTCATGACAATTACGGTACTCGATAATAACGACAACCAATCCCTGTGGATACGATACCCAATCTTAAAAGATCCATCATACTAAAACTTTAACCTCGTACACTTGCGAGTAGTCAATACGCGAGTGTGTAACAAACGTTCTTCGTACACCACGCGTCATCCTTTAATAATATATTGAGAGGGCTCGTACAGAGTGTCGTCCTCACCGAGACCTTAGGTCCAGGTATTGTGGCATCGTCTTAAGGTATAGTAGTGTAATAACAACCATTAGTGTAATAGCAACCAATAGTGTAATAGCAACTAGTAGTGTAATAGCAAGCAATAGTGTAATACGATAGTAGTATAACTGTCGAGAGGGCTCATACAAAGTGTCGTCCTCACCATGCCCTATAGGATCATATGTATCGCCATCCTCTAGGAATACGGATAGACAAAGAATCAGATGTGTCACTATCTTTCCACTAGTAATCTTCGAAGGTTGATTGTTCGTCATCCTTTGAAGTATAGAATAGTAGAAGTGATCAATCGCCGTCCTCATCAAATCCTCAAAGATCTGGTATGTCTTCATCCTTTAGGATAGATTTAAGTACATGTCTTTATATTTCATGTCTAGCGGAGCAAAATTTTTGTGTCTCTTTCTTTGTCATTACGAGTATACTCACATAACAAAGAGGGGCAGTTGTAGACACCGCATTTTGTCCAACACGATCAGTGTCAGATCAATTACAAGTTCAGATAAACTTTAAACTTAGGTTTAAAGGGAATGAAAAAAAAAAACTTGAGAAAAAAATGAAAACTATTAAATTTGAAAATGTAGTTAAGTAAAAATTTCGAGTCAACAACGAAATTCCATAGGCCAAACACTACCTAAGGAGCAGCCTAGATAACCTTCCCATTAATTAAGGTGCAGGCATCCTAGGCCTATAAAAATGGGGTTTGTTTTCATAAATTTCATGTATTGAAGGCCAAGCTTCTCTCTCTAAACTGGAGAAACTCTTTGGGGTCCTAGGCCTCTCAAGAAATTCTCTTGAATAATATGCCATTATTCTACTAAAATCCAATACTGGAGGGAGTTGTTGAGGTTCTTAAAGCAAGAACTCAAGAGGAAGACAATCATCGATCAACACCAAGCCAAGAGGAGCAAGGAGAAAAGGGAGATAGCTACTTAGGGAAGACAACTTCCCCTAAGTAGGGTGTTATTGAGGTTCTTGGAGAAAGTAATCAAGAAATTAATGGTGATTAATCGAGTTCCAACCAAGAAGATCAAGGAAGAAAATAAGGTAATCACTTAGGGAAGACTACATCCCCTAAGTAGGTATGTTTCCTCAAAAACATCATTTTATCTTAGTTTAATCTTGTTATGTTGCTTGTACATAGAAAAATCATGTAGTTAACATACTTTAATTTCATGTACATAATAAATAAAATCCATAACCAAACAAACACTTAATTCTTGTCATAACAACCAAATAAACACTTAATCATTCATTTCTATAACAACCAAACTATGTTCAAATCATACAAAATCATTCCAAGCATCTCAAGAACATGTTAAGAACATGTGAGGACCCAAAAAAAACTACAATCACACCATGAGTTGTACGTACTCTCTACGATTCTCTCAAGAACTTTAAACTGACTCTTTACTAACTGTTAATATTAACTATACAACTATTAATAAACAGATTTACTTTCAGCTAAACGTCAAGATTACAGCCAGGTTATCTTGTGGACTGGGAAAAGGGAGGGTCTCTATTCCTTTGAGGATATTTGTGTTTTTTCTTTTGAAACCTACCCCATTTGCTTAGTTACGAGTACGACTACCATAAATATATGGTACTTATTTTCACTTTTTAACTAACAACTCACACACTAACATTAACTAACTAAAACAAAAGAGATCGGTCAAGTGTTTTTGAAAAAATCAAAGAGGTTATGCACATATCATGTTGTGATTCTAGTTGTTCACTACTGATTAATACCAAACATAATTAAGGTTGTGATTCAGGTTGTTCACAAATTTATGAACAATTAATAATAACTAGCTAAGGTTGTAATTCAGGTTGTTCACAACTAAAACCAACTAATAATCAACTAAAACCAAACTCAGCTTCAAACTTAAACAGGAATGAACTACGTTTGACCTGATCTTTGGTAACCATCTGAAGTAAGTACGCAACCCATGATATGGGTTCGGTCTCCTTAAACAATAAAAATAGGTACTTAACCAAAATGAACTACGTTTGACCTGATCTTTGGAAATCACCCAAAGTACGTAGGCAACCGATAAGGGTTCGGTCACACCTTTAATAACATAAAGCATATAGTTTAGCCTAACAAAAATAAACTATGTAAAGACCTGATTCTCATTAATCCGAGATACGTAGGCAACCCACATGCAGGTTCGGTCGCATATCCAAATAAATTAGTCTTAGTTTGTATTTCATATATAGTTTGCATATTTATATTCCTATCTCTTATAAACTACTTTGGGTTGTCATTGACTAGAATAATATAGTATAGTATTTGTTCTTTCATTATGAAAACAACACAAAATTATTTTCATTTCTAGTTTTAGCTGCATAATAGATAATTTTTATTGCTTATATCATGATCAAATACATTAAAAACTGGAAAAAAAAAAAAAAAAAAAAGGGAATCATTTTCCTTTAAGTAAATCAAAGAAAATTGGTTGGATATGTTTAACAGTGAATATCTATTTAGACCAAGGTACCATTTGCGGACGGGTGTCTTGGTATGCGTAAAACCTTTTCCAAGCATAACTGACTCCTGAACTTAAAGAATATCTCTTGTACACAAACCTTTGGAAGTCAAAACATGAGCAATTTTAAAAGGAAAAATAAATTTTTAAAATCCTGGTGGCCTAGCACACCATTTAACCATATGCGAGATGGCAACTCTATCTTTAACATAAAATCTTGGCCCAAGACGTTTTTCAATACCGACACCTAGAAAAGCCCTTGAAAAATCATTTTCAAAATAAATGGATTTGAACGACTTAGAGAGAGAGGAATGAAACTTGTTTCCTCTTCTTCCCGATTCCCTACTTCTTCTGCTATCCAAATCCAAGGTACGTCAAAGATATGGAAGAAGATATACAACATGAACCAGTCTATCAATGAGATCAAACAGGTTATCTAGACCCTAACCCATTGATAGATGTAATTTGTCTATTTATTCCCAAGCCGGTTTTGTTAGTTTTCGAGTATTTTTATAGCGTTTTATTATGTTTTAAAACATTTTTATTTTTTTGTCTTAAATTAGGTAATTGGGGTGAAAATGGACTAAAACAATCCTAAATGATCAAAGCGGTGGAAGAATGGGGGGAAAACGAGCAAAAAGGCATTATTCAGAAGCCTACATCCACCAGCATAGTGGTGAAAATGCAGAGAGTTTGCTGAAAGGATCACCGTCGCAGTGGTCAAAATACAAAAAGTTTGCCTACTATTCCACCTTCGCAGCGATCAAGCCACCACTGTAGTAGTGACCCTACCAACATGCCCACCATCGCAACGGTGACTCTACAAACAGTTTAGATATTTTAGGATATTTTGTTGATATTTTAGAATCCTATAAATATCCACCTTTCGCCTCCAATACCTAAGAACGTTTCGGGAGTGGTTTGAGAGCTCCAAACCCTATCAACCAAGAGAAGATCACCACGCCAAAAAAGAGGAAGCATTCTCGGAGCGATTTTATCGACGAATCTTCAGATAAATGGATAGACTCCTCGTTTCTCTATTTTATTCTTATTTGGTTGGTAGTTTGTATATAAACATTGTATATTGGGCCATGGCCAAGTGTAACTAAACATATATTGTCTAGGGAGTGATTGACTCCACGAAAATGGGTTTGAATAAAATTGATGTTTTGTTAACGGTTGTTTATCTTTATCCGATTGTGTTTACCGTTTTGTCATGTTTATATGCTTGTTTAGATATATTGAGAAATCGAGATTTGACACTCGGGAGAGGTAACCTCAAATTCGGACTAGGGTTAAACACAATGCGACGATCTAATAACCCGGGAAGGAGTTAGAAAGTGTACAATCCGTGACGTTGGGGTGAGACTCATGTGACCAAGTGTCGTATAGACGGTCAAGGGGGACTTTAGTGTTGACACAAAGTCATATATTCACTCACTTTACACTCGGGAGAGGTAGTGAGTGAGATTACGATAATGAAATTGTCGGATAGGATGAATACAGTTAATATAAACTAGATTGAAACGAACACGTTTAAGTAGACCAAATTAATCCCTAGGAAATTTACTCTCATAAACGTCTATATTAGTAATATCAGTTTAATTAGGTCAATTTATATTACTATATAACTATTATAAAAAACTACACTTTTATTGCCTAAATAAAGTTAGGTTATGATAATCACAGTACTCAATGACCGTCTAATCCAATCCCTGTGGATATGACAACCCTAACTCTTCCAATCTATATTAAAACTTGACCCGTACACTTGCGGTGAAAATAGCGACGTATTCACGCACTACTACCCACCCAAAACATCAATCTTTTATCTTTTCTCCATATTCAAGCAGCTATCCTCAAACCTGTAGCCAATTACAGACTCAAATTCAATTACCTCACTAAATCTTCCAGCCTACCCAAGCACTTAAAGAAGGGACATAGTTCACCTCATTCCTTGTTCCACTCTCTTAAATCTACTACTTCAAGAATAAGTTGTTAGCACTTATTCCCCCTAACCTAGGAAACCCTCAAGATCCTAGGATTAACCATCGTACTTTCTGTCAATATCCTTTCGAAATGACTGGTCACCACACTAATCAGTGCCACGACCTCAAGAACCGTATTGAGCATCTCATCCAAATAGGGATCATAAGCATCTCAGGAGAAAATATGACCATCAAACAATAGGGGACGAAAAATCTATATATTTGTTTCCTTTAGTTTCTTAAGTACTTTCTAATAAACTAGGTATTATCTTTTATGCCTATGTACTAAATCTACAAATCACTAAATGCAAGCTTATTTTATCTAAGGTCGACTCAGTTTTTCATACTCTAACTTTCATAAATTAATTTGCTTATCGTAATTCACAAACCGCAAATAATCAAAATAATGATAATATAATTGCAATACTAAAATAGACCATCATCCAAAGGAAAATGTTAAAAGAAATGTCTTGTTTCATCCAGACAATGGTGAGATATTGACAACAAATATGGGAACGTTAGAAAGAAAACCTAAGAAGCCTCGATGTGGAATCGTTACATATGTTCCAACCCGGGGGTTGTGAAAAAACCGAGAAGAATTTCAGTTGACATACCAATCCAAAAGACTTTGGTTGATATCAATCTTACGGAACCCTAAGAAGCAGAAAGTAACCTTAGAAGCCTCCCTCACCTTATGAAAATTCGTAAGAAAGGGGCCGAAAATCATAAACTTTTCTCAACGGGTGAATCAAGCAACCGAGGTCATGTTCCAGGAAGTATTGGATGATTTGATTAAAGAAATCCTTAGAAATTTATAAGACTTATCCTTACCCAATGTTCCCAAAAGGAGTAAGGCAAGTAACGAGAATAATCTTTTAGAAATGAATCAAATCGGAAGAAGACAAAAAGACCTCCTCAACC